>OX632360.1:38471666-38761666 GCA_951751655.1 Ophion costatus
GAATTTCGGATTTACTTTTTCGAGCAAACGTGGGCTGAATAAAATCCGCTTCACAGAGACTTTACGTAGGGGTTTGTTTTCTTACTTGCAGAAGGTTCCTGGAACAAATATTTAATCCGTAGCAGCCCCGTTGAAAGTTACTTGTCACGATGCTTTCAAGTACTCCTCAACGGGGCCGAACAAACCGGTCGAATTTCGATATTTTTTCCTGATGATGGTATTAGGAGGGCGGGGTCGGGATTTTACACACAATTAATACATCGTCAAGTTTGAGTTTTTTTTATTAAAGAAGATAGGCGAACAGTGAAGTTATTGTTACTTAAACAAAGTACCATCTTTGCTGCATGTCCAATAGGTGTAGGTGGTTCCGCCACAACGATCGGACCCGGAAAAAAATTACTTTTATTATAAAAGTAGAGCTTCCGTATGACTGGATACTTTTTCGAAATTTTGGGAATTACGAGTATGCGAAGCTGCAGAAAAAAAGTTCGATTTTTGATGGTAGAAAATAACCATTCGTGTAGCCAGGATGGGCAGGGGTCAGCACGACCCCCAGAAACCCCAGTGCACCTCCCCCCCCCCCAGAAAAACGATTGCCACGTTGATTCTATTGTTCCGAGTGGCTTATAAAAATTCAGGCTGTTAGTTTGAACCTTCTAGAATGTGGCATTCTCAGTATATCACTGCAATCGACATTTAACATAGCTGAAAAAATCCGGAAGGTAGCAGTGCGTGAAAAAAGCCATTTTTTTGTTACTTAATAGAACAAAACTCTCATGATTTTCCATTTCAATTTTTTTTGGGTGCTACTCGTCATAACTTGACAGGATAGGCAGGGGTCAGCATCCCCCCAGACTCCTCCCCCCAGAAAAACCATCCAAAATAATTAAATTAAAAAAATTAATTCATTTTATTTAAGTTTCACCCAAGTGAGCATAAGGACTTTTTGTTTAACTCGTAATAACCGTACCATATCTCCGCCATTAAAAAAAAAAAAAAATGCCTGGTAGCAGCCAAAAGTAGTAATAAACCATCCTAAGTCTAAAAAATTGTGAAGAAATCTCTCCGTTTAAAAAAATCATGAAAACCATATTTTTTCGCCTAAAGGTATAAACCCCTTAAGACCCAGGCTACGAAACAATGCGATAAAAGATCGTATTTTTTTGTGAGGTCAAGCTCATGCAGACCCCTCGATGAAAGTAATAAACGGTCGTTTATGGAGTATCGTGGTCGTCTTGGATGGCCGATCGGGAGGGTTCGAGAAGCGTGAGAATTTTTTTCGCCACTTCCGTTTTCGTAAATACATCGATATATTTTATACTTTTCAATGAAATGAGAGATACCGAGAGTCGCGTGCGGGTGACGTGTCACGGGGAATGAGACTCGGTGGCGTTCGTCACAGCTTAACACTCATCGTAACACATTTGTGTATACAGTATGGAATATATATATATATATATATATATATATATATATGTATGTATATGTATATGTATATGTGCGTGTATGTAGGCACACATTGGACCTAGAGTCGCATATATAATACACCTGCATATTATCGTCGTAAGTGTGTCGTTTAACCAGCGCTACGCGACAAGCCAATGGGAGAACAGTGTGAGCAAGCTCGTGTGGTCACGCTATGGGAATTATGATGTATTACACGGTTGCCCTTTCAAGTCCCGGAGCACCCTATGAGCTTGCCATGCCGTGACTAATAAGCAGGCGTGAAGCCAATTCGCCACGTGGTTACTCTTCATACGGCTCCACTTTTTATTTTTTATAATGTGACGGAAATCATACGCAATTCCAAATTTTTCGTGACTGAATTTTCGTTGAGATGACGTCTCTATGGAGGTGTATAAGTGCATCAATTATCGCCTCGGCGAAGTAAAAATTGGCGGGGAAAAAAATACTTTTCTTAACCTTCCACGGTAACCCGGGGTCACAATGACCCCAAGCGCAACTTACAGCCAAAATTACGATTATAAGTTATTGGTGGCCAAGGCGACTAGCTTGCCTGCTAGCCGTGCTTCGGTGTACCCTTTGTGAGTACAGACTAGGGCCGGATTCGAAGGTATTTTTCCCTCAAATGGATCTATTTTTTCTCTTAAACTATTATATGTCAATAGGATCAACCGTAAAATTTTATGGAAAAAAAATTGAAAATTGTAATAGTTATGATTCTCTTTAGTAAAAAAAATGCGTTTTTTACACTTTTACTCTTTACTGATTATTTTTCCGCCATTTAAAAATTCGATAAAAATATAATACCGATAATGCCACTTTATAGGATGTTCAAACTAACATCCTGAATTTTTACGAGTCATTCGGAACGGTAAGGTCAACGCGGGAATGGTTTGAAACATGGCTGGGGTCATTGCGACCCCCTGTGACCATCGTGTTATAGCCTGAACGTGTGACCGCTAAGGGTTAATGGCAGAAGACGAATAAAAGTGAGGCGCAAAGTGGGCAGGGTAGATGCTGTTGAAGCTACATAATAGACAGTAGTGGCTGTGCGACTTCGGCCATCTCCTGGGTCGAGCAGTGCTGATCGGCCCCTAGTAGGGATGGGTTAGCCACGCACTGGCTGTGGGCAACACTTCGGAGGGGACTATCAGAAACTGAAAATGGGAAGGGGGTGACAGGTGTGGGCGTGAAAGTGGAAATGGATTATATCTTACACGTGCCTCCAGCATTTTTAGAAAATCGGTTTTTTTAAAATACTTTTTACGGTGCCGTATTTTTGAGGCCGTATGCCTCAAAAATATGAACGTCCCTTTTCAAAGTGATTTTTTGGGTATTAAATTTAGAGAAACGGTTGAATATATAGTGTTAGTGACACCTTACATTTTTTGCAAAGCATTTTATTCGAAATTGTACCAATATTTGGTGTAGCGCAAGTTACGTTGCCAATTTCTTTTTTATCATCGGGCGTTGGTTTGCTGCTGTCCTTGTCATGTGAAAAAATCGATTTGTCTTTAAATTCGAGACTATGCGAATTTGGTTATGGTTCGGTCATCTAATAAAAAGTTTTGTCATGAACGGCCAGCCATTTGTGGTGACATGCATTGCGTTAAGGGGCTATATCAGTGTGGCACTTTAAAAAATCAATTTTTTTGCCTTTTTCGACAGTTTATACTTTCAAGAATATCGTGTAAAAATGTCAAGGCCTTATCTCTAATACTTCCCGTATGGCAGCCTTCTAAAGAGCAACCGCTCGTAGGTATAAAATGCCCCAGTTAAATCTTTAAGGGCAGATTTACACCTGGGAGCCGGAAAAAGGTCATTTTTGTGAATTTTTTCAAGGAAAACTATTTGAAATCGCGAATCGGGGTTTTAATTACCTAAAAGTAGGTACATTCAAAAATATGTTTAATTTTCTTTATGTAAAAATATCAAAAATATACAAGGATATTGTATGATCCTTGGAGCGTCGTAAAAAAATCGGTACCCAAAATTTCTCGAAAACCAACGAACCGATTGCCTTGAGGTTTTTTGTGGTTATTCTATACACCATTATCTAGTACTTGTTATAGCCGATTATAAAAATATCGATTTATGACAAAATGGCGGACGTTCGAACATAAATAGTGATTTTGGGCCAAATGTTAGTTATTATTTTGCCTATAAAACAAAAACTAAGTAACGGAAAAAAAAATCCTATGACAAGTACTAGAGAATGGTGCATAGAATAACCACAAAAAACCTCAAGGCAATCGGTTCATTGGTTTTCGAGAAATTTTGGGTACCGATTTTTTTACGACGCTCCAAGGATCATACAATATCTTTATATATTTTTGATATTTTCAAATAAAGAAAATTAAACATATTTTTGAATGTATATACTTTTAGATAACTAAAACCCCAAGCCGAAATTGCAAATAGTTTTCCTTGAAAAAATTCACAAAAATGACCTTTTTCCGCCTCCTAGGTGTATATCTCCCGTTGAACGCGTTTTTCTCGAAATGAGATTTTTCAAATTTGCTGACATTGTAACTCAAAGAGCAATTATCCGATTAACTTGAAATTTGAACTCAGTACTTTTGAGTATATTCACTCTACAATGACGTAGGATGTTCCCGATTGGATGAAAATTGACGATTTGGCATTGAAAAAAACGACCATTTTATAGGCAAGAAAACAGACTTTTTTTCCATAACTACGCCATTTTGTTACGTTTCGATATTTTTCAGAAATCCTACGTCATTGTACAGGAAATATCGTCCACTTTAATGACATTTTTTTATTTTTCGGTTTCGGCTACTCAATCGGCCGGAATCATGTCAGCAGTGGAGGAACTTTTTTTTGGCGCCTCCGAAGGCACCCCATAAGTCGCTTGGATCTCAATATTTTTCTCTGAAAAAAATATGTAATATAGGTCAAATATAGCCAAATATATCCTCAATTTTCCGAAAAATTTAATCGAGTACTTTTCTTCCAAAAAATTCTCGAAAGTCGCCCAAATTTTCAGCGTTTACACTCGTATAGCCCCTTAAGACCGCAACTACCGATTGCCCAAGGTCTCGCATCCAGCTGATGGATGCTTGTGTCTCAATTATTGCAATTAACCGAGCGTTAAAAATCAACTGAAACATCACTGCGTACTAAACGCGCGAACGCAACGAACATCGCAACGTTGCGTTCCCATCGCACCGGCGAAGTTTCCAACGAGCAGCAGTACCCGCGTGCGCGCACATACACGCAGACATGTGCATATAAATTTTACGAGTTTCTTTAGAATTGGAAATATCGTCGAGCGGAAACTGCGCTTGTTGAATTTCACTTTCGTCCAATTTTTTCACACCTTACGGCAATTTACGTACAGGCAGACGTACGCACAGGATAGGCAGGAATAAATCGTGAGCGTGGAAAAAGTTTTTGGGGTGGCGCGAGTGGTGCGCGCGTTCTGCGGCGAGCGCGTGTCCCCGCGGGGACCGGAAGCCGATGCTTATTCATCGCCGAAACGGCACGATAAATTACGAGATCCAAAGAGATCGTAAGGCTTTAAGGGCGTCGCACGATTTATACGTACAAATTAAGCCGAATGAATAAACATGTCGCGAGGGAAACAGCAATAGTACGGCGGCACAACCGCGACACCCCAATTTTCGATAATAGTGATAATACCCAAAAATATGTATATAGGAGGTGGTTTGGTAAATAGCTACGCCTCGTTTTAATATGTTTTTTTTTTGTTTTACTTTTTCCGATGCCTCTTGGCATGTTTTTTTTTGGTGCGAGTTGAACGAATACGTTAACTTTTTTAATAGCTCGACACGTGGGCCTTTTGTCTATAATAAGGGCTCCATTTACCCATACTATATACGCACGTAATGCACACACAGACGCACGTGTGTGTATATGCGGGGAAGGTGTACTTCGAATTCGTTGCATCTATTGCTGGGTGACAGCACTCTGACTATTTTAAAGACGCCCCTTAAGGGGTCTTCTCACTTTGGACGCTAAATAAGGCTGTTTCGTTAATTTTTTTTTTGATAGGTTTATATTATAGATATTGATATAAAATTTGTTACACTTAATAAATACACTTTCGAAATACATAAAACGGTAAATATTTACAAGTGGGGCACAAGCCGTAATCGGCTCCAAATTTTTTTTCATGGTATCGCGGCTATTCTGCAGCATGAAAATATGTTTTTTACGATGGGGGAGGGGTATGCTATTGAGAAAAATAATATATTTCCGGAAAATATTCGATTTTTGAAATACGTTTTCTGTATGCTTAAGGGGGGAAATCACAGTAGCACACAAAAAAATAGGCATATTTTCGGGAATTAATTTTGGCTGAATAAAAGTATCAATCGAAAATCTGTATAGTAGGTTTTATAGCAATACTAAAAAAGTACAAAATGTAAGTTTTTCAATAAAAAATATTTAAAAATGGCGGCTGCGCAGCATATGCCCCAAGGCGCCTATTTTTGAAAGCGTGTCGATGGCCGAAGACGTAGACTCCTTAATTTTTGACCTGGAAGAAAAAACCAAATTTTTTTAGTTTCCATATAACAACAGCTAGCGAGCTACGTAGGATTTTTACGATATATTGATTTTCCGCAAAATGGTGCATGTTTGAAAATAAAGTTAAATTTTTAACAAAAAGAAAACGCCATAAAATCGTCGATAAAAAAAAACTAAGCCATATAAAATAAAAAATCCTACGTAGCTCCGTGGAGAAAGATGTTTCGAAGCTAGTGTCAAAATTTCAAGTCGATCGGTAAAGATTTGCTCGAGTTATGTCTTCGGCGAGCTCAAAAAAAGTGGTTTCGAGAAAAACGCGTTTAAAGTTTTAAGTACTGAGAAACCATATGAAAATTTCATATACCTCTAATCTGCAATGCCTGCACCGTACAGTCGATTTTCGTACGCAGTATCCTTTTTCGTCCCTTTTCTAACACGACTCGACGATGTGTCACTCATAATGACAATGATTTACAAATATCACTGTTTTTTATCACTATTTATGTTATATATGTATGCACGAAAGCGAAGCGTCGTGAAAAAGCGTTGTATTCAACACAAGAAATTTGGGCACTCGGACACTTTTGCCGTATTCCATCATTTGGTATATTATTTTTAAGACCCTAAAGCACCTTTTAAGCAAAACATTTTTTTTTTTTCGAAAAATTGAAAATTTTCCTGTGATTTCCTCCCTTAATCTAATTTGACTTAAATTGCCTTGTCGATAATTCTATACACCCAAATGCTATACAACCCAAACAAACCCATGTCACGTGACCCACTTGATGTCACCAAACCCGTTTCCTCCATACCATCAAACAAGTACAAAAAAGCATCTGGGCTTGAAATAAGGGTTGAAATTGTCTTCCCCCGCCTTAAGTATTATAAACAAAGTGCCCTGAAATACATCAACTCGGTACAAAATTTCTGAACGACTTTTCTGGCTGAAGCCCCACTTGTAAATATTTAACAATGAAACAATTTTTATATATTTAAGTCACTATTTATAGACGAAAATGGTAGTTGAAAAACTGTCGAAAAAATTATAGGTCTGCGCTGTTGATGAAATCTGGGAAATGGATCATCCAAAACAAAAAAATCAAACGGTCTTAGATTCAGTATGTTAAGGGGTTAGATCACAGTATAACGGGTATAAAATCATGTGCGAATTTAACAATTTTTTTTTCGTATGAAAAAGTGATTCACTCATAAAATGAATTACACATGTATTTAGTATGAATATCAAGCTATTAGAATTTTTTTTTCCGATGTACAAGATGGCCAACTATTAATATTTTCTTTTGTTATCTTTTTTTTAGGTGCTCCGTGGCGTGACATTTAGTATCAACAATTTTTTACCAAGAACAAAAAACAACAATTCTCGTCCATCTACATTAGAATACCTAGAGAAGTACGTACGGAATTCAAAAAATATAGTTTTATTCAAAAGCTGTAGGTCTTTGACCGTAAGAAATGAATTTTCAGGGAAAAATATCGTACAAAACTGCTCATAAAATGAAAAGTTTTCGATTAATCGGAAATTCCCTACGTACTTCTCTGCGAAACGCAATTAGGAACACAACTTTTAAATTTGAAGTAAATCGAGTGAAAATTGTTGAAGTTATTTGTCAAACCAATTGGAAAAAAGCTGTTTCGAGAAAAACGCGTTTGCAGTTTCAGGTACTCTATGGCCGTGCCAGAGGTCGGCTTACGATATACGCACAAAGGCGGTGGAAAAAAATATTTCTTGCTATAAATCGAATAGTAACTTATTCTTATGATGATAAAGCACTGTTTTAAAGAAAAAAAATCAATTTTTGAAAACTCTACCGCGGCCTTACCCCTTAATGGCTATAGGGCGTATCATACGATTTTTTATATATGCAAAAATATCAAAATGGCCGACATTTTTCGAAAAAAGAAAAAAACCATTGTTTTTCACCGTTTTTGGCAACAAAATAGTAAATATCAAAATTTTAAATTTAAAAAACAAGCCGTCGAAAAACGTTGTTTCGAGAAAAACGCGTTTAAAGTTTCTTTGGGTTACATAAATACATGAAAAAATGTTTTTTTCGTGTATTTCGAAAGTGTATTCATTAAGTGTAACAACTTTTATCTCAATATCTATAGTATAAGCATATGAAAACAATTCATGAGAATAGTCTTTTTAGAGTATTAAGTGAGAAGACCCCTTAAGAGGTCTGCATAAGCTTATAGTTGAAAGACGTGGCTTATTTACAATATTTCTTTAATGAAAGTATTGAGATGCCGACGGCGGAATTTTACACACCATCAAATCTGCGAGGTCACACCTTCGGTCAGCAACTTAGTTGGCCACATGGGGTCCGTGTGACCCCCGCCATGTTTAAACGATCGCCACGTTGATTCTATTCTTCCGAATGGCGTATAAAAATTGAGGGTGTTAGTTTGAACCTTCTAGAATGTGGCATTCTCAGTATAACACTACAATCGACATTGAAAATAGCGAAAAAAAAATCCTGAAGGTATCAATAATGCGTGAAAAAAGCATTTGTTTTTTTTTTAATAGAACAAAACTCTTACGATTTTCAATAAAAAATTTTTTTTGGGTAATACTCGTCAGAACTCGACCAATTTTTGAAATCTTCCCAAAACTTTTGTTGCAAATTAAAATTGAGACTAGACTGTAAAACTATGCGATACAAAAATCGTACCCCTGAAATTTAAAGCTCATGCGAGCCTCTTGAATTTGTTTCGAGCAAGTCGTCAATGAAATAAACTTCACATATATATGCTTACATTTATTTAAAGGGAATTTCGAAACCGTTGGGTCTTGCATAAATGTAAGTAGCCAAATGGCAATCACGTCTTTTCTCGAAATGGGAATGTCTTCATAAGCGCTTTTGCCCACGTATCCGTAGATAAATTGAACTACTTGACTGAGCAGCTGAGTTCGTTTGGACGCGTGTACGTACCGATCGTTACCTGACATAGTCCTGGTACGCCTTAGTCCTGGATATTCGCTTTCTCTCTTTCTCAGCTAATCTCGATCTTTTTGACCCTCGTTCATTCACTCAAGAGGAAGCAACGCTCGAAGGCTTTTGTTCTTAATTTACAAATTGAGATATTGAAACTCAGAGGCATTGTTGGCGATTTCCTTTCACGAAACCAAATATTTAACGATTAACCGATTTTTCTCTATAATCAAGTAAAAAATCTTTTTACCGAACTTTTAACGAAAAGTTCGGACTCTAGAAAATCGTTTCATTCATTATAAGGCCTTAGACCACAGTAACGGGTATAAAATCATGTGCGAATTTAACAGTTTTTTTACAAAATGAATGAGAAAAAACTTCAACAATTTTCACTCGATTTGATTCAAAATTTAAAAGTTATGTTCCTAATTGCATTTCGCAGAGAAGTACGTACGGAATTTCTGATTAATCGAAAACTTCATTTTATGAGCAGTTATAACGAAATTTTTCACTGAAAATTCATTTCTTAAGGCGTTATATGTAGTTTCAAGGCCAAAAAAGTCGTTTGTTCACGATTTTTTTCTGGAAAAGGATTTCATTTGGGCAAAAAGAAAAGTATTAGGCAGTGTAGTGGCATCTTTAAGCTTTAGATTGGCATTTTTTATTTAAAAAAATATTCATTAACATTGCTCCTGTAGGAAGTCTCCTGGAGGTCTCCGAAAAAAAAGTGTCCAGCGGTGAGCAAAGTATCTCCGGTTTGGATTAGCTAAAGAGAAAAAACCAAAAAGATTCTCTTAGGGGGATAGATGAATCCAGGTATTGATCGAAGGAATAGTCGAAATTTTAATTTTTAACAAAATGGTGGCTCCGGTGGGAAATAATTTCGATTTTCGACCAAATTTTTTTCGTTAAATCGTTGAAAAAAAATAAAAATAATTATCGGAAATCTTATTCCTTCGATCAATATCTGAAGAATATATCTGACAATATCTGAAGAATATATCTGACTTTCAAAAACGCGTTTTTGAGAAAAACGAAATTTTTCCCTCAAAATTCATTTCTTAAGTTCAAATACTTACAACTTTCGAATAAAACAATTTTTTTAAAATTCCGCACGTGCTTCTTTAGGTATTCTAATGTAGATTGACGAGAATTTTTGTTTTCTGTTCTAGGTAAAAAATTGTGGATGCTAAATGTCACGCCACGGAGCGCCTAAAAAGAAAGATAAAAGAAAACAGTAGTAGTCGGCTATTTTCTACATAAAAAAAAAAGATATATTTTTTCTAACAACTTGATATTCATACTCAATAGATGTGTAATTAATTTTATGAGTGAAACACTTTTTCATACGAAAAAAATCGTTACATTTGCACATGATTTTATACCCGTTACTGTGGCCTAAGGCCTTAAATCATCGCTGGACACAGTTGTACCTAATATTCGATACACTAATATGTAATATGTTATATCAAAGTACTACTAAAAGGGATTCCATGTAAATTTTGTCAGATTTTTTAATCCAACATTTTAGAAAATGCCGTTTTTTTCCAAATGTATATATTCCGGAAACTAGAAGTAACTGAAAAAAAATGTCTGTACATAAAAGTTGTAGTTTGGTGTTAGCTTTCGAGCAGATGACTCGAAATAATTTTTACGTTCCGGTAACGCTGATTTTTTACCAAAAAGGGAGAAATTATTATTTTTATTCAAAAACGGCCATTTTTTTGGCTGAAAAAATTACAGAGTTTCCAGTATGTCTGACGATATCGCAGAAAAATCGCCAGAGTGGCACGGAGCGAGATTCCGGTATAAAAAAATTAATTTGTGTGGTTTCATTTTTATCACCCTAGAACCTCGATCCGTACCACTCTGGTGATTTTTTTGCGATATCGTCAGACATACTGAAAGACTCTATAATTTTTTCAGCCAAAAAAAAATGGGCGTTTTTGAATGAAAAAATAATTTCCCCCCTTTTTTGGTAAAAAATCAGCGTTACCGGAACGTAAAAATTATTTCAAGTCGTCCGCTCGAAAGCTAATACAAAACTACAACTTTTAAAAAAGTGGCTGAATTGACGGAGAATCCCTCATATAAACAAAATAATGAAAATAGCCTTTTTCACCACCTAAAGTGAGAAGACCCCTCAAAAAAATATATATAAAATTGTGGAGTGGCTAGGGGGTGAGGTGGCGAAGCTTGACTTTCCTACACATTCGATAGCCAAAGGACACATTGTCCAATTGGACCAAGAAAAGTAAGAATTCGAGACGTTGAAAAAACTGCCAACAAAAAACTTTTAAATCCAGTTCAAAGTAACCCCATTCTGCGGTAATGTGAGAATCGTGTGGCGAAAATGAATGCAATAGACGTGAGAGCTTGGAACGATTGTATTTCATAAGAGTCGATCGCGAGGGGCACGGTATGGGAAGTAACGGTGGTATGGCACGGTGCCCGTAGGTCGGAGGCCAACGGGCACGATGTCCGTTGTACGTATGTATGTCTGCACACACACGTATAAATGGAGGGTTGCTACGAACGAGAGTCAGGGGATAAACAGGCCGTGAAATTACCTTTTAAATATTAGATTATGATTAAATGTGTACTCAGCTATCTCCTATATGGCTTGACTAAATGTTCGTACAGCAAGAGAATACGTATACCCCCCCTCCCCCTTTGGCACCCCTTTTCCGGGCGCAGCTTTTTCGAGGCTTTTCTCGCATAAAAAGGGCGCGACGATGATAATGATGATGCCGGAACGGGGGTTGCACCGTGTGAGCGATATCGTTGCAATTTCAGCTTCAACGTTGGCGGAGTGTGCGAGTCGCGACGGGCCAGGGATGGCCTGCTCTTCCACCCACACGTTACCGTCGAGCTTTTCTCTCGTTCCGTCCAACGCCCGCAGGAGCCACACGCGATATCAATCAGGCTTCCTCCAACATCAGATAAGATTGGTTGGCAGGGGTACAAGGCTGCTCAGAAAACCGCATACTGCACGTTGCTTCGAAGAGAACCACTTTTTTGTCGTTTGTTATCTTACCTTCTACCCGGCCGGGTTACTATGGGAAAATAATCGTGACGTTCTACATTTTGCGTCAGTCGTTACGAATACTCGACGATTCGCGAACCACGAAGGGATGCTCGTGAGGAAGTTCTGACAACGGAAGAACAAATTTGCTCTTCCGTTGATTGTTAAGGGGGGGTTGTCTTTTTTTTCGCAAAATTTACCGCTTTTTGGGAATTTTTTTGCGAAGAAAGTATACACCGGAAAACTTGTGAAATTTGGCATATAGTTTTATTGATCTGTTTACTACATACAAAAAAATTTTTAAACAATTTCATCAAAAAATCCGCCTCCCACCCCCCTCGACGCGCGATGGTCCTTTTTTGATGGTGTGCACGATTTCTCAAAAACTATTCAACCGATTGCCTTCAAATTTGGACAGAATGCTCAGCTGACATCCTTTTATCGTTTGATGAAGCAAAAAAGCAATACGTTTAATAGTTTTTTATTTATAACAAAAAATCGATCAATTTTTTTCGAAAAATCGATACTTCAAGTTCAAAACGTCACCAAATCGTCAATTTTTTTTCCCCCTTCATCGAACGATAGCTATATGTGTCTAAAGTAAAATGCTTTTTGGGTTTTTGTTGCAAGATGAACGTGAAGGCTGTAATCGTGCACACCATCAAAAAAGGACCATCGCGCGTCGAGGGGGGTGGGAGGCGGATTTTTTGATGAAATTGTTTGTAAATTGTTTTGTATGTAGTAAACAGATCAATAAAACTATATGCCAAGTTTCACAAGTTTTCCGTTGTATACTTTCTTCACAAAAAAATTCCCAAAAAGCGGTTAATTTTGCGAAAAAAAAGACAATCCCCCCTTAATTCTTCGTGGGCATTTTGCGGTACATTGATGGCGAGGAGTGGGACGTTGGAAAAGATACAACTACACGGAGAAAAATACGGCCTCAAATTCTAACACTGGTTGCCAGAATTCTAATATTCAGTGGTTGAAAAGTGTAGCAGTTTACTGCCAAGTCGGAATTCTAAGACTTGTTATAGAAGTGTAAAAATGATTCTCACACCGTATAGTAAAAATGATGCGTGCATATTACATTTGAAACTATTCTCGCATAGGCGCGAGTCCTATATGCTGTATAGTAAACATAATGCGTGCTTTATAAAATACCAACCTTTATTACACGCTATATTTTCATATGGATTTTACTATACGTATAGCATGAATCTTCGTGTATGTATAGATTTCACTATACGCATAACATTAATCTTCGGCGTATAGCGAAAAATATTATACTTTTTGTGGAATATAAATTGTAGAAGAAAAATATAATATACTTTTGTAGAAAAATATTATACTTTTTGTAGAATATAAAATGTAGAAGAAAAATATAATATACTTTTTGTAGAATACTGGAAACTAATTGTTCCAATCACGTGGGCAAAATATTTTTTGAATACTACAAAAAATCACAATATGCCGAATAAAATGTATTATTTGTATCAGTTTACGTGTCATATCGTAGGTTAAAATTTAAATTTCTTCATTATTACTATACCATAATTACAATTTTTATCTTCCATTCGATACTTTTTGATATTTAATGATATTTTTTTGAAGCATAGTATTTATTCTAAACTTCGAGGCCTCTGTTTTCTCCGTGTACTTCGTAGGATAACTGCTCGGATGAGCAGCTAGGCTTCAGGAGAACTGATACCCAAAATCATTTTTGTTTAGTGTTGCTGTTGCTTGTTTATATCACAATTAATAACTGCATGAGAAAATAGCAAAGGGTATGGAGACGTCTCGCGGTAAACGCAGGAACTCGGTAAAATGTAGCTCGCATAGCCACAGACTTAGCCCAGTTTCCCTGTGCCCTCCTGTATGTCGAAAGTGCGTCAGAAAACGAGTGGCTCCCTACAGCACTCCTCGCTACACTGCGATTTAAAAAAAATAGGATCTGTTTAAGTCAAACTGGTTTTTTTTCTTGTCTCACAGCCTACTACGATCTTATTTGTTTGAAATGATTTTTTTTTGTTTCAGCTATTCTTTTTGAATATTAAATACATGCGGATCAAATAAATTAAAATTCGATTGGAATAAATCTCTATCTGTTTGCAATGTACACTGCAAATCTAAGTGTACTATATGCATGGAATATTTCATTAATCCAAAATAAAATGGAACACGTAATTTAGAGTCCTACCACAGTGATTTTATATCATAATTCATAATTTCGTGGCTTTCTGAAATAATTTTTTTTTCGAAAAAAATACTTCGCTTACAGATTGAACCTACAGCCTACCTACTCATAGCTACGCATGCTGCCCCTAACAAATTAATTTCTATAATTATTTTTTGTATCACATAAACTATATCAATTGGGTAATATCATTGTGATGATTGCAGAGTTTTGTCGAATATCATGCTATAGATTTTTCAAACATAATCTACACATATATATATATATATAATTCCTCTCTCTCTCACCCTATCTACCCCTACACCCCTTTGATATGTGTGTTGCAATAAAGACAGACTATTAGTGCAATCACATAGAAAAATGGTTGATTCTACGAAAATTCTATTTAATTGAAATTTAAAGAAGATCAAATATATCCATTTAGTAACTTCAACTAAATTGATTTTTTTGAACGGTTGAAACCGAATCACAGAGTTAATAGGGTTAAATAAAATATTTAGTTATTGAACGATATTAAATAGATTTAGATTTGAGTAAATAAATACACTCAAAATAAATAAATCCAATAATGGAATGCAACAGGAAAAATTTGATTGCACGAAAAATGTAGTTGATTCAAATTTTGAAAAAATCAAATAGACGTGGTTAGTTAATATCAATAGAATTTTTCCATCAATGTTATACATTCCAGTAAGGAACACGTAGAACTGTGTTGAAGAGCATTAATACTAAGTTTCAAGTAAAACTGACCGGATATTCCTTTTACCATACAAACTTTGCTACGCCCTTTTCCCCTTAAGGATCCCTCCTTCGATATGTGTGCTGCAATACAGACAATTATTCAACCAAATAGAAAAATGTTTGGCTCCAGAAAAATTCTATTTAATTTAAATATAAAAAAATTAAATAGATACATCCAGTGGATTCAACCAAATTGTTTTTCGAACGGATTAAACCGAATTACAGATTCATCAGGAATAAATGAAAAATTAAGTTGTTGGACGGTTTTGAATAGATCTTGATTTGAATCAACGAATATATTTTAAACAAACAATTCCAATAATGGAATGCAATAAAAAATTTGATTTCACGATAAATCTAGTTAATTCGAATTAAAAAATCAAATGGACATTCGGCATTTAGTTAGTATCAATAGAATTTTTCTGTTGGTATAATGAACTGCTGAAATAGTCAAGTGACAATTATGCCATGGAGGTGAATGGCATTGAAGCGTAAAAAAACCGTATGCAAGGGAACACTAGAAACTAAAAAGTGGTAATGAGATATCCAGAAATTACACGAAAACCGTCGGAGAAACCATGCTTCTGGCTCAATGTGCCGAAGAACTCAGAAAATACGAATTCGGACGACAAATGCGTTGACTATCCACGAGCCTGTCGAACTCGAACGTGGAAGGAAATTGCCACCGATTCGTGGGTGGAACTCGTGTCTCTTAAAAACATTAACTTTCTACATATAGATACTACGATAGAATAATACGTAGCTGCATCGGCGCAGCAGGTACTTAAAACTGATCGTAAAGGTGCGGAACTGACAGGGGCAGGTGGTTGTATCCGGCCGGTGTCCGTGGCGCTTTTGCCTACCTACCATATATCCCTATAAAATACATATTATCCGCGAGCTGAAGCGCGTCAGGTACGGAGATCGCTGCACCCGCACTGATATATAAATATGTATGAAAAGAGAAATGGGCACTGCGTTATGCACACATCGACCGCGGGCTCGGACAAAAAGTTGTAATCCAACCAGCTATACTCATCAATCCGTGCGCGTTACGCCCTTCTTGCTAAAAGTCCTATACATATTTGAGAGGGAGGGTGAGAAAGAGAGAGAGGGTATAGTCGATGCCCACTGGGCATTCGTCCACCCCCGCGTCCGGTATGGGACTTTACCATGGATATATACATATACATACATACATATATATATATATATATATATATGTATATATATATATATATATATACATATATGCTTTTTTCTTGAAAACTAAAAAAATATGAAAATAAAAAATGAAATGAAAAATGAAAAAAAATATGAAATGACAAAACTAAAAAAAAATTGAAAACTAAAAAAAAAAGCATATATATATATATATATGCTTTTTTCTTGAAAACTAAAAAAATATCGCAGAAGATCGATGGGAATAGTTTGGATCGGATAGTATGATAAAATAATAATAAATGTATATATATATATATATATGCTTATACATCGTATTAATATATATGATGAATTTCATTAAAATTTATAGAGAGTAATATATATATATTATGCTTATACATCATATATAATTGAAAACTTTTCTTGAAAACTAAAAAATATCGTAGAACATCGATGGAGATAGTTTGGATCGGATAGTATAATAAAATAATAATAAATGAATTTCATTAAAAATGTTAATAATTGAAAACTTTTATTAATAAACAAATTTTCTATTTAAAAATAGAACATAGAACATAGAACATAGAACATAGAACATAGAACATAGAATAGAAAAATAGAATAGTTCTATTTAAAAATAGAACAAAGTTTTCAATTATAAAAATGTTTATACATCATATAAATATATATGATGAATTTCATTAAAATTTATAATAATTGAAAACTTTTATCCGACTAAAAGTAACATATATATAGTTGCATGCAAAAGTGAAGATAATGTTATGATTAAGTAACGTTTAAAGGATGCAAAATGGAAACACAAATAAATCATCGTAAAGTTCTTTTATTAAGCAATCAAAATATGTAATTCAAAAATGGTTGATAATGATTAACGGTTATTTATAAGAAAAATAACACGTTTTGTTGCTTCATAAATGTCCGGCCAAAATCCAGGAAGATGTAAATCGCTTCGCTTTGTTTACGTTATTAGTTGCGAAATCATGTAAACATTGAGAGCTTTGTTCCTATTGCAGTGTACGATCAGTAACACTTAGTCAAAATGTCGAAACGCACGTCTTTAGATATACGTAAAGTGGTTATCAAGTTGCACAACGAAGGAAGAGTTTCACGCAGTCGAAAAAATCGACTGTTAAGGGGCCAGTCTACTTTGGAGCCAAGAAAAAAGGCTATTTTCGCGATTTTTTTTTGAGGATTTTATAAAAGATATGAATATAAAAGTTATTGGGCTCGATAAATTAAGTCTCGAAATACATTTTAAAAAATTTAATTCATTTTTATTCATTTTCGAGTACAAAAACTATAGTTTAACGTAACGCCTTAAAAATAGGTGGGTTAGGTAGCTTCATCACAACTCGGCAACGGCTGGTCTGAAACAAAAAAATTAAAGTCCATTAGATTCAGTATGACACCAGCTACAAAATGACCCTCGGATGTAAAGTTTTATCGAAAAATTAAAAAATGGCAGATGAAAAACGAAAAAAGTAAAAAAAACGCGTTTTTCGCAGTTTTTCGCAAAAAAAAGAGTAAAAATCAAAATTTTAAAACCATCGAGGGTCATCTTGTTGCGAATCATGTTTACAATATGTGGTTCAAATTTCAAGAGAATCAGTTTATTAATTTCAGAGATACAATTGAGCTAGATTTTGAAAACGTTGCTTCGAGAAAAACGCGTTTGAAGTTTATACTATGAAAAACTCTTACCTAAACTCAATCGGCAATTCCTACACCGTACAAAATCCAACATTTCTGAATGTATGTACTTTCGAAAACAGTAAAACAAATCGATTTTTTGAAACTTTCAAAGTGGACTGGCCTCTTAACGATATAATAAATAAATTCAAGAGTACAAGTACTCTAGAAGATAAATACTGTCCTGGAAGACCTAGGATGACAACTAATCGTGTCGATAAAGTGATCAAAAGAGAGGCTGTCGCAGACGTAAAAAAGAATGCTGCAATCATCGTACGTGAATTACGCGAAGAAAATTTGGCTGACATTAGCCAAAGTACTGTTTCACGTAGACTGACAAAAGTGCGACTTATTGGAGTTAAAAAATTGTTCATCAGTAAAACAAAAAGTAGGCCAGATTAGATTTCGCGAAAAAATACCAGAGCTGGACTGTTGAAGATTGGAAAAAATTGCTGTTCTCAGACGAGACTAAAATTCATTTGTTTGGACATGATGGAAGAAGGTACGTTCGACGACCAAAAGGAACTAGAAATGATTCGCGATATCAAACAGCAACTGTAAAACACGGTGAAGGTACCTTTATGCTGTGGGGTGCATCCTCTTGGAAAGGCGTTGGTCCAATCTAAAAAATTGAAGGCACTATGAACTCTGCTATGTATAGAGATAATATATTAAAAGAAATGTTGCCTCATGCTCGTCAGAATACGCCACGAAGATTTTTAGCAAGAAAAATATTCGAGTTTTAGAGTGGCCGAGTCAATCTCCGGACTTGAATCCCATAGAACATTTATGGCCAGAGTTAAAACTAAGAGTAGGAACTGAACATTGTGCCAATAAAGCTGCCTTGAGGGGAAAAGGTCAAGAAGAGTGGAAAAGTATCTCTCAAGATAGAATCATCAAATTTATTGAATCGATGCCTGACGAATGTGCTGCCGTGATAGCTTCGAAGGGCATGGCCACCAAGTATTGATGAAAATCTTACATTTATTACCGTTTTCAATTTTTTTTCTTGAGTTGCTATATTTTTTTCTTTGCATATAATGCATAATTCGTACTTGGCCGGATAGTTATGAAAAAATAAAAATTGTTATTTTGGTTATAAATAATTATGAATAGTTGTATATAATTTTTCAATAACACGTTTCGATTGCATAATAAAAGAACTCTACGATGATATGTTTGTGTTTCATTTTTGCATCCTTTAAACGTTCGTTCATCATAAAATGTTCTTTGACTGGACACTTTTGCATGCAATTGAATATATATGTATGCTTTTGTCTCGAAAACGAAAAAAGATTACTTTTAATCGAAATAAAATTTTCAATATGGTTAGAATCACATTCATGCCCAACTTTGGGGCCGAAGTGCCTATCGTGGTACGTAGATCAGCTACGATATATGGGTGACGACTCAACATGAGACAATACATAATGTGTCCCAACTTTGCTTAGTGCAAGCTGTGCGCTGAAAAATTAAGAATAGCAGAGGGCTGAAAAATTGGAATGAGCTGTGTGCTGAAAAATGAAGACTAGTCGAGTGCTGGGAAATTGGAATAAGCTGCGTGCTGAAAAATGAAGACTAGCTGAGTGCTAAAAAATTGGGATAGGCTCTGTGCTGGAAAATTGGGATAAGCTGTGCGCTGAGAAATGAAGATTAGTTGAGTGTTAACAAATTGGGATAGGCTGTGTGCTGAAAAGCGAAGGCTAGCTGAGTGCTGGAAAACTGGGGTACGCTGGGTTCTGTCGCCAAGAAAATCGTTCAAGCTTTCTGCTAACGCGTCCGAAATGCTTTTTCCTACTGAATTTCGTGTGGTACTCGGACTAACTTTTATTTTAGTTCGTAAGAAATAAAGTCGAGATCACAAATGTATAGCAAGAGTTTGACTGTCTTCGTGTGTTGTTTGGAACTTGGATTGTACGACCGAGGTATATCGTACGTTCGTCCGATCCGACGGCCGTGACTAGTTGAGAACAATAGACCTGATGTCGAAGAAGTAAATATGGGTTCTACGGCTCGCGCATGAGTGCTTATTGTATTGTGAAAACGTTGTAAACACCACTGCAAACGAATGAGTTGATTGCGATCTTTCCAGAAGTTTCGGGTGCTGTTTGGTGGTCGTGTGTGTACCGGTTAAGATTGTGTGATCACGAGACGGCTTCCCCGTCATGAATCCGTACAATTGTACTGTTGCGGTCCTCAAGGACGTTCTTCAAAAGAACAATTTGAAGACTGTGGTGTCAAAGCCGGAGCTAGTAAGCCGTCTATCAGAGTTCGATCCTTTCGGTAGTAGGTTGGACCAACTAGGCGCGGCTATTGCGAAATTTTCGATTTCACGCGATGTCCGTAGCGTATAGTCATTCCTTGGCATGTGCTCGTATTTTCACAAATTTGTAGAGGGATTTTCAGTCATAGCAGCTCCATCGTATGAGCTATTGAAGAAAAACGTCGACTTCAAGCTCGGCAGAGAACTTCAGTCGTTTGAGACGGTCAAAAATGTGCTCATGAGTATTTCAGTTGTTGGCATTTATAGTCATCGCGACGAGACGGAGTTACACGCGGACGTGAGCTGCCTCGGATTTGGCGCGATACTGTTGCAACGCAAAACCGACAGAAAACTGCATCCAGTGATGTACCTTTCGAAACGTGCCTCTGAATTAGAGAGGAAGATGCACAGCTTCGAGTTAGAACCACTGGAAATCGTTTATGCCCTGTACAGGGCTGAGGTGCACTTGTACTTTAAGGTGGTCACAGATTTTAACTCTGTCGTTTTGACTCTCAGAAAAAGGGATGTAAACCCGCGAATTTCACAATGGGCTTTGGAAATGGAACATCCTAACTATCAAGTCGACCATCGAAGTGGAAGTCGCACGAAACATGTCGATGCTTTAAGCCGCGAACATAGTCTGGTTCACGTTGTCGAGGATAACTCAATGGAGTTTAACCTTGCCGTAAGTCAAAATAGAGACACTGAGATTTACGCAATCAAAGATGACCTGGAGAAGTTAGAAGATAGTCTGTTTGAGATGATAAATAGGGTTATGTACCGGAAGAGAGGTGACAAGGTTTTTACGGCCCCGAATCGATGGTGATCGCTGTCCTTCGACGGTACCATGATGACATGGTACCAAACATAGTTGAAAGCCCAGTTTATAATAAATCGTACGTCGACAAGCGTCGAAAAGAATCATATCGATATAAAGAAGCAGATAACATCATGGTTAAACGTGTTGAAAGTACTCCCGGTGCGTCAAACAAGTCGTCACGACGTTTCAAAGGGGCATATGTGGCAGAAAGTGTCTCCGGTTTGGTCGATACGTTGTCGGCGATGTAGAAAATTGTCCAATCAGCCAACGACCGTGCGAAGGTGTGTGGGAAACTGCAAATTCAAGACTCTGGCGCGAGTCAGAAGCAGAAGAAATGGACAACATCGAAAAAGCAGTGCGTGATTCGGATGATCACAGCATACGGTTTAGTTGATGATTAGATGCTGCCCGGCATAGCGACACATGTAGTTGGCATACAGGTCTGAAATTGGGTGTCTTTATAGCTTGGACATCTTTTAAGAATACCCAGTCGTAATATAAACAAATATCGCATCACAACGACCGTTTTTCTAACCTCGAAAATGTCAAAGCTTGTGCCAAATAAATAGCATTTGCGGGAAGCGGGAAGCCACTTCCGAAATATTGGTTTTGCGGCAGAACAGAAAGAGTTTCCTGCATCGAATTGTTACTGGCGATGAAAAATGGATATATTTTGAGAATCCCAAACGCAGAAAATCGTGGCTTTCACTTGGCGAAGCGTCAACATCGACGGCACGGCCAAATCGCTTCGGAACAAAGACAATGGTCTGCGTTTGGTGGGACCAGAAAGGAATCGTGTACTATGAGCTGCTGAAACCGGGCGAAACTGTCAATGGGCATCGCTACCGACAACAACTAATCAATTTGAACCACGCATTGCTCGAAAAACGGCCAGAATGGGACACGAGACACGAACGTGTGATATTGCAGCACGACAACGCTCCGTGCCATCGCAGTTCCATCGTCCAGGACACCATAAAAACACTGAAATGGGATCTGCTACCGCATCCGCCGTATTCGCCAGATCTGGCCCCTTCAGACTATCACGTGTTCTGGTCGATGGCGCATGGCTTGGGTGGGCTACACTTGGCCAATTACGATGCAGTACAAAATTGGTTGGACGAATCGTTTCAGTCCAAAGACGCGTCTTTTTATCATCGCGGTATTTATGTATTGCCAGAGAGATGGCAAAAATGTGTAAATAGCGAGGGACAATACTTCGAATGAACTATTTTTTTGTATTTGTCTTGAAATTTTCGATTTTTTATTAGTAAAAAAATCCCGGTAACTTAGTTGCGCACCTAGTGGTTGATGCTTAGATGCTGCTCGGCATTGTGTCCTATAAAAGTCTGTACTCCAGTGAATGCGAAGAATATGGGGCTGACTGTACTGTACAGAATGGCTAAAGACGGCTGTGTACACGAGGAAACTTAGGCTACATAGCGAAGTGTAGTTAGGGAGTGATAGTTAAGGGTTCAATTGGAAAGGACAAATACCAGCAAAGGTATATGTTGAAACTCAAGAAATATATGTACATAGACTTCCTCATTCGTCAACGGTGAGTCTGCCTTTTTATAGAGTACTCGCATTGCTCATTTACCAAGATGGATGCGCCGGTTGTTCTGATAAGGCAGAGATCCCGGTTTCCCAGGTAAGGGTTCCCTGTTTTCTTCTTTTCCTTTCGCCATTCTGTTAAGGGGGAGATATTTTTAGGCGAGGAAAAATTGCTGATTTCTATGGTTTGTTTTTAAACGACAGATTTCTTCACCATTTTTGAGACTCAGGTTATGTTTTATCCCGTAGTAACCACACCTCGATCGAGGATACAAACAAACCACACTAGTGCGATTTGGGATCTGGCATTTTCGAAGTACTATTACTTTCGTATGAATAAGCCAAAAGTATTCGATCACCAGTGTTTCTTGTGGTAAACATTTCCCAGCAATCCAATGTTAATGGCTTCGAATGCGAAAAATAATATCTATTTGGTGAAATTGGATGAGAATCGAAACAAAAATGTACAGAGAGTCACGAACAAGACATTTTAGGTGGCGGAGATTTGCACCTGTGTGGTAATTACTGGTTATTACTACTTTTGGCTCTTACATGGTTTTTTTTGAATCTTTAAAAATGACGGAGATATGGCGCAATATTCTGAACGGGCTGCGGCGTATGTTGTCAGGCGGCGTGACACGTAGCGCCGGCGGGATTAATCTGAATAAAAACTAACGAACATTTTTCTTTTACTTACACTCATATGCAAAATATGAACCAAGAAATAGTGACAAATGTTGAAAATCGATGAGATGGTACCGTTTGGAAGAAAAAAGACTGAATTTTCTGAAAAAATGGCTACACTTTGCGATCAAAAATAGTTTAAACAATTTTTTTTCAACATTTAGGATTATTTTTTAGACAATAAGGTTAGAAAGAATTATATGAAGTTTCAACAGAATTGGTCGGTTAGCTTTTTTGGCAATATATCACGCCACTTTTGAAAATGCAGTTTAGAAGACCGTGTCATACCTACGCCATTGAAAAAATACCACGTAGCAGCCAAAAGTAGTAATAAAACATACGCGAAGTCCCAAAAATGGCGAAGAAATCCATCCTCTATAAAAAAAATCATGAAACGCAGCTAATTTTTTCCTCGCTCAAAGGTATCTCCCCCTCAACGTCCTTAAGGCCACTTGGAAAAGCAGTTTGCACTGTGTTGCACCTTGCACCCACTTTCGCACGAATTGTTCTCCACATGATGCATCACCTCAGCTTGGACTGTGCAGCTTGGATATTCCGAAAAATGGGCACTGATTGTCATCAGACAGGTTTATATGTCCGCCGTCAAGCGCCATTAAAACTGGGCAATGCGATTAACGGTGGAAAACGAGAATGAAAAATTAATGATTCGCGAAGGCGTGTTTAGTGCGAATATGGCTAATGGAAAACCGTAGCAAAGAAACAATGGTGACGTCGCGTAAGCTCTGCTACTTGTGTGCAGAGATATTCCGAATTCAAAGTTGAAAATCTCGCGGGAGCGATACACATGGATATGTATGTATGGTAAGAACGGGAGATGAGAAGAACGCACGACTAAAACCAACCCCCTTTGGTTGGCGAAGTTTTACGAGGGTGCGTGCACCACAATACAAGCAATATAACACGCTCCCGTTTCGCCTTCCTCCTCCTCCCCCATAGACGATTTGCCGTGATCGCGCGTCTCCCGTTATGCCGTCGCTCAAAAGCGAAAGAGAGATGGAGCACCCCAAAACAGCCAACACAAGAAAGCACACGCAACGGGACTTTCGCGTGGTTCGTCCCCATCGTTCGAGGGTGAACGGCGTCCGCGAGCCTCCCTCGCAACCCCCTAAACATCTCTTACCTTAATCGACGAACGATGATTTGGTCTTAAATAAACTTCTCACCTACCACTCGAGAACGAGGATTACCGCTGCTTCCCTTCCCCACTTGCCCTTGTATATAAACATACATATATCTGCAGTGGCGAGTATATATACGCAGGTCCATATAGACGTTTCGATTATCCTATAAAATCGTCGAGTGGTCACTTTTGATTGAGTTTTCGGTGCCCTCCGTCTACAGCAGCAACATATTCGAAGACCCGTTAAACCTTAGCTACCCCTACACTCGTCACATTTCACAAGCACAATGGCCGATCAAACGTCATGTTGATCCTAACATCAATCGATACCCATGGCAAATAGTTTTTCGGTATGTAAAAACAATATTCCACATTTGTCAAAGTCATTGGCAGCTAATCGCTGTGATCCACGCAATCCTCAGTGATGCTAAGAGGCTAAGAAAATACATTTACAAGTGTGGAAAATGCGATACTCCGTGGTGGCGTCCTGAACTGTCTGAGCTAGCAGCCTATTTCCCACCAAGTTTGCTGTCCATTTCGTAACTTCGATCGATTCAAATTGAGTGAAAATCGAGTTTCATTCAATTCGAATGAAATTCGGGTGCTTGAGCTACGCTTGAAAACTGCAGATTCGAATCGAAAGCGCATTGTTTTATGCTTACCTGTGAATTATACAACTGTGATCTAAAGTGCGACAAGAAAAGAACGCGTCATGACGCGGATACGAGGAGAGATTTAAGGAGGAGGAAGAAGTGGAGTGTGACGAGGAAACGTTATTCTTGAGCATCTCGGCTTACTTAATTCTATACCTGCCCGCGCTGCCGTGCAAAGCGGAAACTCTCGTGAGAGAGACATATAATGTACTCCTCGCTTCCGGCCACGTGGCGTTAAATCTTGACGAGCCCCGGCTCAAATTCATTGATATTGAACATCGTCTTACGTGTCATCCAGCTGATGCATGTTATACACATGAGAGGAAAAAATGATAACAACAGGAACAATAATAATTGAAATAATAATAATAATAATGATAGTGATGATGATGATGATGATGATGATGATGATGATGATGATGATGATGATGATGATGATGATGATGATGATGATGATGATGATAGTGATAGTGATGGTGATTGTGATGGTGATGACGATGGTGATGGTGATGGTGATGGTGATGGTGATGGTGATGGTGATGGTGATGGTGATGGTGATGGTGATGGTGATAGTGATGGTGATGGTGATGGTGATGGTGATGGTGATGGTGATGGTGATGGTGATGGCAATGACGATGATGTTCATGGTGATGGTGATGGTGATACTAATAATGATGATGGCAATGACGATGACGATGATAGTGATGGTGATGGTGATGGTGATTGTGATGGTGATGGTGATGGTGACGGTGATGGCGATGATGGTGATGATGGTGATGATGGTGATTGTGATGGTGATGGTGATGGTGATGGTGATGGTGATGGTGATGGTGATGGTGATGGTGATGGTGATGGTGATGGTGATGGTGATGGTGATGGTGATGGTGATGGTGATGGTGATGGTGATGGTGATGGTGATGGTGATGGTGATGGTGATGGTGATGGTGATGGTGATGGTAATGGTGATGGTGATGGTGATGGTGATGGTGATGGTGATGGTGATGGTGATGGTGATGGTGATGGTGATGGTGATGGTGATGGTGATGATGATGGTGATGGTGATGGTGATACTAATAATGATGATGGCAATGACGATGACGATGATAGTGATGGTGATACTAATAATGATGATGGCAATGACGATGACGATGATAGTGATGGTGATGGTGATGGTGATGGTGATGGTGATTGTGATGGTGATGGTGATGGTGATGGTGACGGTCATGGTGATGATGGTGATGATGGTCATTGTGATGGTGATGGTGATGGTGATGGTGACGGTGATGGTGATAATGATGGCGATGATGATGGTGGTGATGATGATAGTAACAATAATAACAGCCGTAGTAATAATACTAAAATAGTAACAACAGCAATAGTAATAACAAGAATCATTTCAATATTAACAATAATAATAACAACAACAATAATAATATTAATAATACCTTATACATATCACGGTGTGTGGACAAAATAATACCGATAATAACGAAAAAAAAGCGACAATGCCTATGGATACGTAAGCTTTGTGAGATAAATATCATAACAGTCACAATAAAAAGCATAATAATAATTAAAGTGATAATAATGGTACAAATAGTTATTATAACAGCAATTAATAACTCATACATATATAAATATCTGTTCGCGAACAGTTGGTTATAGCGTGCGATGATTTGTTAAAAATTATCCATAAGAATGTCGGCACGCGCCTCGCGAAGAATACGAATGAAATTCACGAAGGGGCCAGCTGCGCCGATCAGTCTCGCGCCCGCCGCGGTGTAGTTAGACTCGGATATCGGGTTGTGGGGGCGGAGGCGAGGAATGGCCCCCTTTGCAGACGTCAACGCGTTCCTGACACCGGTCTCTCATGCTCCCCCCTCTCTCGCTCTGATCCTGCCGCATTTGCACATATATGGTAGTGGTGTCTACATATGCACACATATACGTGGTTCCTCTACCAGGGCCTTTTTACGTCCGGCATGCATTGGCCCATTGAATGAGCATGAGGTTAATACAGCGGGGGCTCTCCCGGGCGGTGTGGCACATATGTGATCGTTTAACGTGAGATCGAGCTCACCGTACGTGTAATTCCATAGTCGAGGTCACAACATATACGTATACTAGGTTTCGCCTTTTTTCAGCGAACGAAAAAGCCGCTGGCCTATTTAGCATTCATACTGGCTTGAACAAACGCATCGGCGAATTCTTGCCCGACGTTCTCCAACGAGGATCTTTGTCTTTACATCGATTGATCAATTGGTTTCTACTTTGCGATATATCTGGGATCGGAATACTCATTCGCAATCATATATTGTGATGAAATGTCCTTTTCGAGAACGCACTTGCCAAAATTGTACCCCTAGTTTGACCGTAGACAAAAACGACTCATGTCATAGGCATTGGGCAAGGAGATCCTTTTTGTACAGTGAGTGAGGTAGAACCTCCTAGTTCACTCCTTCCAGATAATTCTTAACCGATCCGTGAAAGTCTAGCAGTGTCTTGCTGTAAATTCGTGTCACCCACCAAAATTTTATTCCTTATTTTTGGCCCTTTCCCGTTGCATTTAGGCGTAAGGAAATGCATTATTGGGTCACGTTTGATACTGCTGCCGATTCGTTTTCAGTTTGACACGCATATTCGTTCAGTAATGCATAAGTGCGTCTACAATTTTTTTTCAATAATCCAAACCAATAAGGTTCCAAAATCATGCTTTTGAAGTAATTGATACTACTTTCCACACATAGTCACCGATGGAGCATATTCTTTGTAAGCGTCCACAAGCATATGACGACTTTCAGTTGCACCTTTCTTTAAAGCAGTACTGTAGTCTAGAATTCATTTTTGGACCTGTTTTTTTTTTTAATGGAATAACGCTTAAACCATTAAAGTTTTTTTGCTGAATTTTTTTACACATTTGGTTTTTTACAATTGGTTTCGGCTAACAATATATCTTTTGAATGAAAAAAGCTTTTAATGTCATCGTGTTATTAAAGTCAATAGCGTTTTGTTTGGACTAATAAATCCGATTATTTGCACCAACAATTTTACAATTGAATCAACGAAATTTAATTCAATAACACCAATGATATTGGATCAATATTTTTTTTCTCAGTGTAAAGGTTTTCCGCAGTTTCCCTGTGCCCATGGCAGCTATGTCATGGTGAATACGATATAGAGGGGGAAGTCGGTTGCGGTCGCAAGGTGGGGGTGTGGAATGGGTGGAAGACGGGGGAGTTGTAGAATGGGCGATATAAGGGGGAGGAGTAGTGGAGGAAGGTATTGGGGCATGTAAAAAAGGCGCCCTGCATGGCTTGAACAAACCAAAAAAAAAAAAAAATTTAAACATTCGTACTTTTTAAATAAAAAATACGTTTAATTAATAAATAAAAATGTAAGGTCGTTTTAAGATACTCTTTATTTTGTCGATTTTTGCCACAATTCCAAATCCCGATAATCAATTTTGGCGAATTTCACCACACGTACCATCTTATTTGGCGATTTTCCAGACCCACTTTCTGCGAAAAGTCAGTGAGATGTCGGGATAAATAGAGCGGCATTTTCTAACTTTCTAAACGGCATCTTTAGCACAACTCCCGTACGTAATGCGAAAAAAGTCTTATCAACCTCAACCTAATGCCAAACGTACGAGATACGTCATCACCTGTGAAAGAAATTAGGAGGACAGCCATAAAAAATTTCGGAGTCCATGAGGGTTTGAATATGGATTCCCTACTAGGGCTTTCCACAATACAATTGGACTAGGCCCCGACAGGAAAACAACAGGGTTGGGTAATTTATCCAAAAAGGGTCGTAGCGAGGAAAATGAGAAAGGACCCAGACGGAATTCATCAGGGCAGTGGTTGTTACAGGGCATACAATATATTTGCAAAGTTATTTTTAAGAATTTCTAGTTTTTAGACTTAATTCCATAGATGTGATATACTTAAAGTTTAAGGTATCGATAAAACACTAGGTTAGGTCACTTAAAATAAACATACACGTGGAATTTTACTATAAATAATTTGTATTCTATAAACATTCAGAATGTTTGAAAAATAAATTTCGTAATACACAAATAGTTTTAAAAAAAATAATTCCTGCGTGCAGGAATGACAGCACATATGTACGTACCGCACCGTTTGGTTGCTTCGACATTTTTAATTGAACTAATTTCCGTTCAATGGTCGTGACGGGATAAATAACATGCACCGATTTTTTTTGAGATAATTCGCCATTCTTAAGGATGTTGAGTCCCAAATCGCAAATGATGATAAAATTCTGAAAATTTGGTATGTTTTTGTATGAAGTATTTCAGAGGTCGTGTAAAAATTTCACGACAATTAGGAAACTCGTTATTGAACAATTAACATTCACAAATTAAATGTTGTTTTATGGAAAGTGATGTAACTTTGCAATAAGTTTTTTTATTGACCTCTCAATTTTATAATATCTACAATATACTGAAAGCAACGGAAACAAAACGAAGTTTATTCATACATTTTTTTTTATTTCTTTTAAAAATTGTTCTTAACAAAATGTTAATTTTTTAATAACGAGCTTCCTAATCGTCGTGAAATTTTAACACGACCTTTTAAATACTTCATACAAAAACATACCAAATTTTCAGAATTTTCTTATCATTTTTTATTTCAACCCTTAACGAGGTTGAAGTAATGATGATAGAATTCTGAAAATTTGGTATGTTTTTACATGAAGTATTCCGGAGGTCGTGTAAAAATTTCACATCGATCAAGAAGCTATTTATCGAACAATTAACATTAACATGTTTCATAGGGACGCAACATCCTTAAACTTTAGATGACTTTGTTGGGTACATGAATACATTCGTTTTTTTCCATACTTTTGCTTCGATGTACAAACATTCTTCAGACCCGTTACGTCCGAAAATTTTGTTAATCTCCGCGACGTATCCATTACGCAAAAGCAAAACGTTATCCGGCGTTCTCGTACCAATAAATATGGAATGATTAAAAACAACATTTTTTACAATCACTTCTCCATTTTCGAGATACTTCTGACCAATCTCGCTTGACATGTATCCACTAATAAAGCTGATAATTATAGGGCAGTAATAGGGTTGCTTCATGGCTTCGATCGGGTTCTGTTGAGGCAACCAGTCGGGCCCTGATTCATAAGCCTCTTTAGGCCCTCGTCGGCAAAGTGTGACCGGCCTCCAAGGGACCTGGTCGGGTGCCATGTCAGGACCTTTGCAGAGTAAGGGAAAAATAATCGGGGCCTAGTCAAAGCCCTTGCTGAATACTTTCACGGGCAATTGAAAAATCCATAGTCATACTCGTACACCCAATATATTCGCGATGGAACGTTTTTTTTTAAATTTCATTTTGGACGAAACGTCATGTTTCGACGAGCATGTCTCGCGGGTGCGAGAAGCGGTTGGTGACAGATTGGGGTAGAGAGCCGATTTTGCGTCGCCGACGCGATAGTTAATGCGTAATACACCATTTAATCTTGTATGAAAAGGTGTCCGCGCGGAGGGGGGTTCCGACTATACATGAACGACCGCGCGAAGTCGTTCGGCTGAAGACGGTAGAATAAAGACGAACGGTGGCGCACGGGCGAGGCTATATTCTCGTTCCGTCTCGCCTTGTCGACGACGTCCTCGTCGTCGTCGACTCCCGACGTCGGGGGTGGTTCCTGGGGGACCCTCGCATTGAGCCGTCCAAGCCACTCACGAAATTCCCTTCCCCCCTCTCTCTCTCTCTCTCACGCGCGCGCTTGCGTCTAAGTAGAGAATCAAAAGGAGAGCGAGAGAGTGAAAAGGGAGCGGGGGCAGAGGAGAATGGCCCCCAGAGGCTAACAGCCGGGGGCGGCAGATGCCAGCCACCGTATGTTGGACCAGTTTCTTACAGCACTTATCTATGGAACATTCGAGGTTAAATCGACAGAGCCATGACCGAAGATACGAGCACCTTTGGTTATTGAAAAAAATGCCTCAACATGTTGGGTCCTTTTTTACAATTCAGTTTTGTCATTAAAATTCATGGTAAATATTCAGGCGTGGGGCTCCTGCTAGAATCAGGCTAATTTTTTTCAACGGTTCAAACGAACCCAAACAACCCCAAACGAACCCGAATAACCCTAAATAACCTCAAACAGCCCTAAACTACCTCAAACAACCCCAAACAACCTCAAAAAATCGCGAACAAACCCAAACAAAAGTGAGCCAGATTCTAGCAGGATCCCCACTTCCGAATATTTACCACATCCATTCATATACGAATTTGTTGAAATTATACAATTGTCAAGTCATTACATTTATGACAGTAATTAATGATTTATAAATTATGGAAAAATTGACGTGGAAGTTTGTTTTTCAGGAAGTGTGACGTATCAAAAAACTGCACGAATAGAAAGTGTGTGTCTGCTGTCAAGGCCGTCATCTCATGCTACAGGTTCAACAAATTGCCAAAAATGCGTGCGTGTTACATGCAGGCTAATGGCTAGGCAACATTTTCTTGGTGTGAATCGTGTTGAACTTTTAAACGCATTTTTCTCAAAACTGTATTTTACGAATTGACCTCCATGATATCTGAAAAACTAGTCAACGGATTTCGCGTCTTACGGTATAGTCAGCACATCTCTACTTCTCAAATCTATCGTTCTAGAACTTCCCGATCTAGAACTTTTCTGATTGCCATAGTTTCTTTAAGCTGAAAAAGTCGAGAAAAAATGACGAAACTACGAACTTAACTTTTTAAAACGTCTCAATCACTCAATTTTCCTTATTTTTACTTTAATCTAGTTCCGGTGATAGCCTCAGGTCTACAAGTTGGAATGCCGTTTGATTTTTTTAATTTACGATGAGCAAAACGTCCGGAATCGTGACTACCGTCAACCAACTTTTTTCACACGTAAGTGTTTTCCGACGGTGTAAAGTCGATTTATGTTATATTTGATAAAATTTGGAGGGAATGTAAAAATGTTAATAAATGTGTGGTAAAAATTCAAACATAGTGTTTTAATGGTCTGTTGAAAAAAATTCCCCAAAAAAGCGGAAAAAATGGCTGTCACATGGGATGACCCTGTTAAAAATCAATGAAGTGAAATGCCCCATATAACTCTACGCGATGTGCGTGTGGGTGTGTGTGTATATGTATATATATATATATATTACAATCAACACTTTTAGCTCTTTTTTACCGCAAAATCACCACTTTCGGCAATTCCCCCTTCTGCCTATTTCTCCGCAGCTCCCTCTCTCTCTCTCTATCGCTCTCTCTCTCTCTCTCTCTCCCTCTCTCTTTCTCTCTCTCTCTCTCTCCCTCGCCGCCACCCAGCGCGTGCAGGTTCTCAATAAACACATTTCCTTCTTCGTCTTCCTCTTTCCCTTATTCTCGGCAACTCTCGATTTACCAGTATGATTTGTTTTTTTCTTCCCTTTTCATTCAATTCGCACGACGAAAGCGATAGAATCTCCACAAAAATAATAATATCGGAACTGCTTGAAAGCGCGATAAAAATGAGATTCGTGATGAAGAAATATTTATCATGGCGTACCGGGTTTCACCCTCCGATATTTTGATTGAGTGCGCTGCCTAATAATTCTGAAGATTTTCTTCCTCCAGTCTATAAGCAAACATCTCAAGTATCTCATGATAGCTTTTTATTGCGGGCGGGAGAGACGATCGATCATTGACTGGAATAAAATCCGAGACGTGGTTGAGGTGTACTATATTACGGAAAAATGATTACCGATGTTTGTAAACTTCAAATTTTTCGGAAATCTCCCATTTCACATGGATACTCAATTCGTTCCTTCTCGCAATGATTCGCGAATACAACCAATGAATCATTTATGCATGAATTTATGCTTAATTAACAGAGACGAAAAATGAATAACTCGCCGCACTTTATCTTGATGAATACGTGGGAAAAAAAACGTTGCAGACTGACCCGCGAGGCATTTCGATACAAGTTCAAGTATTCATAGACAACATAACCGATGAGCCGATCGGGGGGGCCGGATGTATGGAATACACGCGAATAATTCAATGATTTTCATTGAACTCGAACCATTTGTGTCCCACGCGACACTCTTGTCGGATTCGCGTTTCGCGAGTAGCACATGGAAGTGAAAACGAAAAGAAAGAAAAGAACGAAGCTCGGGCTTATAGTTCTTCGTATATCGTTATTGAGGAGTAAGATGAGATTCGTGATGGCGTGACTGCTGTGTATGTAGGCTCGAGCAAAGTGATTCAAAAACCGTGCAAAATCCACCACCCTCCAACCTTTAAGGACTCAGAAGAAAAAAAACGGAGGTAGGACGAGATCAGTTGTTTCTTCATCCCACCTCGTTATTTTCACCCTTTATGATGAGGCTCCTACGTTTTGTCCCCCCTACTCTTATCTCTTATCATCCCTGGAGCACGCGATATACAAAATAAACCATTTCGTCACTGTTGTGATCTATCCATCACTATTGTGATTTACTCATCACTGTTGTGATCTATCCATCACTATCGCGATCTAGCCATCACTACTGTGATCTAGCCATCACTATTGTGATCTATCCATCACTGTAGTGATCTACCCATCACTATTGTGATCTATCCATCACTATTAGGATCTACCCATCACTATCGCGATCTAGCCATCACTACTGTGATCTAGCCATCACTATTGTGATCTATCCATCACTATAGTGATCTACCCATCACTATTGTGATCTATCCATCACTATTAGGATCTACCCATCACTATTGTGATCTACCCATCACACATATGGGTAATTCTCCCGAAATGATCATTTTGCGTGTAATCTGACCTTTTTAATGGATGCTATTCGATTACTTGCTAAGTTTTTTTTGGAATATAACAGTTTGAAATTATTCGAAATCTTCTTATAGGACAGATTTGGCAGAAAAATCATAGTTATCCTTTTTCCCTGTATTTTGACTGTGAAAATCATGCTTCTGGAGTGTAACTATCCAGACTTCATATACACTAGCGAACTGAAAAGACACTGAAATTCCAAAAATATCAGAAAAACATTCCTTGTATTCATTGGACATTTATTTAAGTGCTCCGGGAAAAATTAAAATAAGCACAGGTGTCTCCCAATAAATAACGAAATCTTGTAACCGTTTTTCTCAGTCTCAGAGTTCATATAAATTCTTGTAGACCTGTGTTATTGCCGTGTCGCTATCGAAAGAAGAAAGGCTCCGTTAAAAAGAGAAGCCGGAAAAACGGAGATACAAAAGGCTTAAAGAGGATCCTGAAGAAAGAAAGAAGTTGGAACAAAAAGAGCGAGATTAACCTTCAACGAAAACGGAGACGAACTTAAACCATTGAAAACTTGATAGGAAAATGTTTGCATCATTCCTCTGCCCGAGTAGAAATCCTGCTCCAGCTGCAAAAAATACCTGAGTGATCCAGTCTTTCTTGAAAAAAAAATCAAGACCAGGGGTTTTTTTTATCAAGCCCTGATCATTTTTGTAACACTCTCCCTTCGAGAGTCTTATCGAACATCATGCTATAGATTTTTCAAACGCAACCCTTATATTCATATATATAACTCCTCTCACTCTCCGCCCCTTTTTACCCTCCTCCCGTTCGATGTGTGTATTGCAATCAAGACGGACCATTAATTTAATCAAACAGAAAAATGTTTGTCTCTACTAAAATCCTTCTCAATATAAATTTCAAAATCAAATAGATAACTTTACTGGACTCCACTAAGTTGTTTTTTAAACAGAGGAAACCGAATCACCGATTTATTAGGAATAAATAAAATGTTAAGAAGGCGTGTAAAGCGCCAAACTCGATATACGTCCAGTTACTTGATGATTGCTTGGAGCTAGCCAGATCAGGCGAATCGAATCCAGCCGTAAGTCCAGTTGCCTAACCATCGCCCGAAGGTAGTCTGATTAGGCGAATTGAATCGAGCCGTAAGTCTACTTGCCTGACCATCGCCTGAAGCTACCTGGATCGGGCAACTGGAGGAAACGGTACATCCACTTGCCTGACTATCACCTGACACTAAACGGATCAGGCAAATTGAGGCATATCTCAAGTAACACCTCCGCACTACGACGTCATCAGACCCGGATCAAATATCAGGCCAGTCTGACAATATTTCTCCTCGGGTGGCCCTACTATTCCTTTCGATCACGATGAATTCGCAAATCTGAAAAATCAGTGTGATCCATAGGGCATTATATAATATCGATTAGAACTAAAGTCAATAGCAATCTTTTATTTCAAAAATTGAATAACTCGTCTTCATAAATTTCGTTGTCCCGCAACGTGATCATTTCGTGAGAATCGCCCATATATGTCATTCATTATCCTCTCGTCCTTCGTTTGTCTTTTTCCATTGCACGTCGCGATCCCGTCGCAAAACATTTCGATTTTTATTTCGCAATAAAGATCGCCGAGGCAGGCGCGCTCGTCGGCTCGGGGAGGCTTCGCGTCGCGCGGAAGTCGAGAAAATAATAAGGGGGTTGCGTGGCGTAGGCGGAAGGAGAACGTTACGGCGGAAGGAAGAATAAAGGTCTCGAAGGCAGCCGGCACGCGCCACTCCAGCACAAATCTCATGCTTCTTCGTCTTCGTCCTTCTTGTTCGACTATTCAGCCCTGACGATGATTCTCGGTTGGCGAGGAGGGCCTGAAAGGGAAGCACACTCACGCGAGAGCGTGAGCAGACGAGTGAATCGAATATGCACATGTGTACGCGCTCGTGGTATTGCTGTCATCGTATGGGTACACAGATGGGTTACTAGCTCGTGTGTGTATGGACCTGCAGGTACAGGGGGTAGTCATCCTAGAAGTGAGTAAAACGGACAAAGAAGCAGAGCGATAGCGAGGGGGGGGGGGAGAGATAGAGAGAGAGAGAGAGAGAGAGAGGTTCCCTTAGCACACACGAGATGGTACCACGCCCGTGAACGACAACGATGGCTATATCGGATGATGCAAATGGCACGCGAGACTTCCGGCTGCGGCGCTACCAATGCTTGTCCATATCGTAGTCCATGCACAACTGCACAGGCTCCCGCACTCGCAGGAGGCACCGCTGGCGCAGAAAAGGCCCGAATTCGCGTGATCCTGACGCGTTGAATCGCGGACGAGAGGCCCTTTTGTTTCGCAACGGACAGGACAACCCCCCAGCGCGGGTGCTCCAAGGGTTGGAGTGGAGGGGTATCGAGTTTGCCCGGCTATTCTCTCTAGTTCGCATTCAAGCACTCGGCAAAGCGGGAGAGAGAGAAAGAGAGGAGGCGAAGCGAGCAAACGCGCCCGGGAATCGAGGTCTCCCGAGGGGGTTCTCCTGAATAGAAGCGGAAACGTTGGACGAGTGGGAGCGACAGAGGGAGAAGAGAGGGCGAGGAAAAAGCCAGCCGCAGAATCTCGCAAGGATCAGGAGCAATGCTATAGACGGAGACGACGACGGCGAGCGTCGTCACCGAAGACCGTTTGCAACCCCGCTTTGTTGGGCCCGCTCGATTGTCTCTGCGAAGCCATCAGGCGAAGGCGTGGTCACCCATACACAAACGACCACCGTCACCACCACGAACACAATCACCATATAGGCCAGTTCACTGCGGGCTTTATGTTGCTCCTTGATCTTTTCGGATCCTACCTAGAGTCCTGTCTCGCGTCCTGGTAACGTGTCCTTAATTGCCGCGTTACTTTCGTCCTCTTCGCGACAATCAATTCTATCCGTCGGGACACTTGATCATCGGGAGGTTGTAAAAATTCCTCTGCCACATTTGGGCAGTATTACGATATATGTGGCCCCTAATTTTGACCACGCGATATTTGACCCGAAATAAGACATTTCCCAAGAGCGCCAAAAACAAAAATTCGACCCTTAAGGGGGTGTAACGGGGGTTTTAAAGTTTAAATGAGACATCTTTTTTGGTCAGATCTGCTTGAAACTTGGTTTAAATGCACTGCAGTATAAATAATTAAACGTGTATTTGTTTGGGTTTTGTTTGGTGTATTTATGCCAACTCGAACAAACCCAAACAAACGCAGTTAAGGGGTTAAACGTACTGCTTGACTGTATACACGCACCGAACAGCGAGGACAACGTATAGTGTTGTACCAAAAATAAATTCGGCGAGTTTCAAGTAAGTCTCGTCAACAAATATGTTCTCTCAAACAAACGTTAACACTTCGGCTTAACCCCTTAAAGGTTAAACTTTGGAAATTGCTGAAGTGCGTGTTTAATTACTTGTATTTAGGTGTATTTATGTCAAGTTTTAAGTAAATCTGACAAAAAAATATGTTATCTCATGCAAACTTTAATACCCCCGTTTATCCCTCTTAAGGGTCGAATTTTATGAAATGCTGAAATACGTGTTCCATTATTGGTATTGTAGAGTACTTATGGTACTCTAAGTTTCAAGCAAATCTTACCGAAAAATTGTTTGTCTCGTACTAACTTTAAAACTCGTGTTTCACCCCCTTAAGGGTCGAATTTCGATGTTTACCCCTCTTTACTACGAATATAATTACGAGAGTTAAGGATCTGTGCTCTTGGGACCTTTTTAGGTCCTATGATTTTTGCCCAAACGACAGATGGAAGTGATTATTGAGGTTTTGCACAGTTTCCCTGTGCCCTCGTCCATCCAGCACATTCACGATCTTGACGCCATTCCGGACGGTGAACTAGCTGTATTTGTGCCTTCGAATCGGCGTCACGTGACTCCAGATGAACGAGGACACGGGAGGGTTGATCCTAATATAAAAGTCGAAATAATGCGGGAGAACGTGTGTGGCGTGTGTGCAACTCTGGAGCACCGTAGAATCGTCCAACAATGCTCGGCACAAAGCATTGACGCTTGTTTTCCTGACTTTTGTGTACTCGTCATCATTATTTCGCTGACGATGTACCGAGTGAAAACACCACAGTGGCTTCGGGTTACATACACTTTTTGTATAGGGTGCGCATTGTGCTTTCTCACCGCGAGGAGCCATCAAACGAAATTTACGTATAACGTCAGAACGTGTTGTCCCGTAAGCAACGAGATGCACGTGTACGTGAAGTACAGGCTGACTCAGTGATATTCAACCTGCTCGTTCTGAACCTTCAATTAAACGTTAAGGCAGTCGTCTGGTGTAGAGACCTGAAAAAGGTGATTTTTGATGATTTTTTTTTATAAGGAAAGAAACAACGGACCTTCTTGAAAATTTGATTCTACTTTAACACACATTTGAACTGTATAAAAAAATGTTTATTAACTAATTGTCGCAAAATTGCGGAGTATTATATTGAACAGAGAAGCGCTTCGATACTGGAGTCTCAAAATGACGGGTCGAAATGAAACATTTTTATAAATTTCTCTTTCCGCAAGATTTCAGTGCAAATAAAAGTGTGCATCGTGGGTTGGAAAATTATTTTTTGGCCTTGGTGCTTCTCTATTAGTTTCATCTGCATTACGAGGGACTTTGGTATCTTTTTCCCGGTTTAATTATAAAAAGTGAAAAAACTCCACCGCGGAGAAGTTCGGCGAAAGAAGCCCCGCTATTTTATATTGGAAAAAGGTTCAACAATTATTCTGTATTTTTTCAACCTACGTTTGTGGGAACCAATAGTAAATTGTCATAAACTTATTTTTTAACAATTTCAAAGTTGCTGCATCTGTTAATGGTCGAAGATGATAGGTTTACCCCTGATGTACTTTTGATCAATCCACACGCCTTCAATGTACCTCGAAAAAGTTGAAAGTAGTGGAGAGGAAAAAAAATTGAGCATATACAGCTTATTATGCGCAGCGAAACGTTTGAATGGACCGAAAAAGTGACGGGGCCCTCGGAGGTGTATGGTTCCAAATGAGGGGGTTTCCCATGACTCCTCGAGCGTCTTTATGGGAATGGGAGCCAACCAGAGGGGCTGGATTTCCGGTTGAATAACGGGAGAAGGAGAAAGGCCCAGGCGAGCAACAAAAAAAAACAGTTGAGTGATAACGAGGCACCTCGTATGGTGCCCCGTGCCGTCGCCTCACTGTGTCTCTGTACTCCATTAAGAGCACGCATATACTCCCTGCAGAGGACTCCGCACAGCTGTAAGCACCCCACGATTCTTCGGCTTCTCTTGCCCAAACAGTTGTGCTGCTTTTTTGTCCGAACGCGAATATTTAATTACTTTTGTGCGATCGGTTTACAGACTCAACGATTATCGATTATAAAATATCAAAACGTAACGGAATAAAATTACTGTAAGCTACCGATCGCCCAATCGTTTTATCAACATTATGAAATTTTCGTGTCTATACGTTCGTTCTCTAAAGCTGATATTAAGGGGTCTTCTCACTTTTGACGCTAAAAAATACTGTTTTCATGTATTTTTTGATAGGTTTGTATTATAGATATTAACATAAACGTTGTTAGGCTTTATAAGCACGCTTCCGACGTACATGGAAAAAATAATTATTTACTTACGTCACAATTTATAAACGAAAATAGTACACAGAGAGAAACGCAAAATTTTCGAATCCGTTTTGCGCTGCTATTTTCAAAGGTAGGGTATTGGACGTCAGATAACTTTATTCGAATTTCATTATTCCGAACAACTTTTGTTCGAAACCTTTTTTCATCGAACTATTAATTATCGAGATACGGTGATTTCTAAGTTTTCATAGGGTTGGCGCGAGTTACGGAGCAACATTTGATTGGAGTTACTTTCAGTATGCAACCATCTACCTTCAGTCAAAAATTCATGTTCTACCCTACGAAGTGCTGGGTTTTTCGTCTCTTCTACTGGTCTAAAGAGCAGCCTGCACGGCTGCAACAAACCAAAATAGTAAATCATCATTAGGAGAAAAAGAATAAACACCTAAATATGGAAAATCGCGCCTCCTCATAGGTTCAGTTGTACGACAAAAAATGGGATGGACCGGAACAAGGTCTTGTGATGGATATTTTCTAGTTTGTATGAGGCGGTTGAGCCCGTGCCGAACCAAGTGCCACAACCCTATCTTCAGCATCCTCGAGTCTGGATTCTCCTGAGCAATTCCCAATGGGCTTAAAAGCCATCCGCGAGTGCGACGATGCGGTACGTGCGAGGGTAGTTTTGTGGTCGAGTTATTAGGCTTCACGACTAATGCTTTCTATATATATATATATATATATATATATATATATATAAACTCGTCTACGACGACGTTAAAGAGGGTGGAAGGGTGTCGCACGTATTGTGTCTCCTGTCATCCTCAGCCTCAGCCTAACTTAAACCCCCGCAATGCTAATTATACGTCAACGGTTTTCGTTCTCGCGCGAGACTCTTCTCGCGCGCCTTCCTCCGCCGACGAGAAACACGCCGCTGAGGACGACTGTCACGGATGGAACAATAGTGAAAACGCCGTAGGACCGTGAGAGCTTCACCAAACACCTACACGATGGACTCTCTCTCTCTCTCTACCTCTCTCTCTCTCTCTCTCTCTCTCTCTCTCTCTCTCTCTCTCTCTTTCTCTCTCACCCTCATATTTCTCTGCGACCAGAAGCTAAAACCTTCTTCGTCTCTTTCACCCTCTCTCCTTTCCTCTTTAACTTCGCCGTCGAGAGGTTTGGGCTCTCGGGCCAAAGTTTTTTGTCGTCATCTCCGGGAAACTCTTTAAAAGTCCGCAGGCTTATGACTGCCGTTTCGTGACGAAACGACGTTCATTAATATATAGGCGCGTATAAATCGCGGACAGCCACGTAACGGGAGGCGTCGTTAAACTTTTATTTACCGAAGGCCGGTCTTGCAATTCGCGATTTTCACGTTCAGAAGTGGCGAAGCGATATTTCGATAGGGCCAGTCGAAGTATAGACTGAAACGTCGACAATTATTTCGTTCTCGATTGCCTGCGAGCTGGATACACTGTAAAAATTGGGCGTGTTTGACGTGTGTTTGAAGTGTGTAGAAGTAACACAACATAGAGGCTAGACACGCAATGCCATGATGATTCTACACACTTGTGTATTTGGTAACACGTAATGCGTCAAAGTTACACACGTGAGGGTGCTTTTTTACGCATAGGAGTATTACACGCCTTCGTAGCTGTCCCCGTCAACGACACACTTATTCCAACACACATAAAGCGTGTAGAATCGACATACAAGACTCATATTTACCATACCACATACCAAAAGTGAAGACCACATTTTGTCTTAACTTTTTGTTTCATTTGTGGATCATTTTTGAGTCCGTCACGTGGAAGAACCTAAAATCGGGATCTATTTTCCAAAGCCTCGATGGCTGAATTGAATCTTTAGTGACGTATTTTTGTGTCGAGGCCATCACCGACGAGGAAAAAGCGGCCGACGTCGTGTAGCTCTATGAAGACCTTTCCTATGCGAAGACAAGGAGAACAGTAACACCACTCATGATGGTAATGGAATTCGTTGCCATTTTAACATGTCTTTATATAGAATACGGATAGATCATTAGCGAAGCATATTATTTATTTCCAAAATCTAAAAACAACTATCAAAACTGTATATATATGTATACAGGGTGAGGCACTAACTGTTGCCACCTTGAAAATCTCTGTAATTATCGACGTCACAAAAAAATGTTTGAAACTAAAGTTGTACCGCACGAAAAGGGTCATCAAATGCGACCATTTTTTTTTATCTCAGTGGAGGCGCTGTCGCCCAGTAAAGGTCACCTCCACTTTTTCAAATGGGACCGTACATTTTTTTCAACTATCTTGTAGAGCATCGAGCACTGCATAAAAAACATTTAGGGGTCAAGGTTGTTCAAGGTCATTTAAGATCAACAAATGACATGAGCTTTATTTTTATGTGAAATTACGTTTATTCACAGTACTGTGAATAAAAGTAATTTCACATAAAAATAAAGTTCATGGCACTTTTGGATCTTAACTGACCTTGAACGACTTTGAAATTACCTTTATTCACAGTACTGTGAATAAAGGTAATTTCACATAAAAATAAAGTTCTTGTCACTTTTTTATCTTAAATGACCTTGAACGACTTTGACCCCTAAATGTTTTTATGCAGTCTTCGATGTTCTACAAGATAGTTGAAAAAAAATGTGCCGTCCCATTTGAAAAAGTGGAGCTGACCTTTATTGTGCGACAGCGCCTCCACTGAGATAAAAAAAATGATCGCATTTGATGACTCCTTTCGTACGGTACAACTTTTGTTTCAAAGATTTTTTTGTGACGTCGATAATAACAGAGATATTCGAGGTGGCAACAGTTAGTGCCTCACCCTGTATATATATATATATATGTGTGTGTGTGTGTATATAAGTACTGGTGAGTAGAGTTCAATAAACACATATATTCTGACGATAAAAAAACGTGGATGTGGAATTTATTATTCCGACGCATCCGATGTATGTACAGTACTGCAAAAATAAGTGTGTTGTTTTAACACATTTTGAGCGTGTAAATGGCTGTAGACACGTTTTACACGTTTTAACGCGTGTGAGAAAATAATACACGTAAGTGTGTTGTTCGAACGCATATATCCGTGTTATTTCTACATCATTATTTTCCGCACACGTTAAAACGTGTAAAATGTGTCCACAGTCATTTACACACGTTAAAAGGTGTAAAAAGTGTCTACAGTCGTATACACGCGCTAAAACGTGTAAAAAGTGTCTACAGTCATTTACACAGGTTAAAGCGTGTAAAAAGTGTCTACAGCCATTTACACACGTTAAAACGCGTAAAAAGTGTTTACAGCGATTTACACACGTTAAAACGTGTAAAAAGTGTTTACAGCCATTTACACACGTTTAAACGTGTAAAACGTGTCTACAGCAATTTACACACGCTAAAACGTGTAAAAAGTGTTTGCATCCATTTACACACGTTAAAACCTGTAAAAAGTGTTTACAGCCATTTATACACGTTAAAACGTGTAAAAAGTGTTTAGAGCCATTTACACACGTTAAAACGTGTAAAAAGTATCTACAGCCATTTACACACCCTACGTGTGTAAAAACAACACATTCGTTTTTGCGCTGTGTTGGATTTACCTCTATGGCAGATTGTAAAGATGCCACTGCAGTGAATAATTCATTTGTGGCTCTTTCTCAGCTCTGCCAGCTCTGAAACCATATTTTTAAGGTTATGAGAGTCACTCGCAGATTTCGAGAAAGAGTGACTCTATTTTTCAGAGCGTCCTTTTTACAAGGGAGGTCTAAAATTATACGTATACATTGTACATGAGAGAAATACATTTTAATATTGCTCGATTTATTGCTTATAAAGATCCAAACTTGGAAAAAAAATCTCGTGGACTGACTACTGATCCGCCTTGATGGCCAAAGAGAGTCGTTTTCCGAGCCAACCACCACGTTTTCAAAAATACTTTATCGTTGTCCTGTACTTTCTCTCATAGATCGTCAATTTACTTTTGCTATCTCTCTTGCATCCTGGAACACAGCAGAATCTCGAGTATTTTGTTGTCCATTGTTATCAATGTATTTTGACAAAGCTTACTGGACTAGTCGAGCTTCCGCTTAGACAGCGAGAGGCGCCAAGACTTTTGCGCGTCGCGAATGGGGTACACGCCCTTCCCGGCAATTGCACTCCGTCCACAGTGTAACCCTCAATAGAAATAACTCCTATTGGGTCGCCGCATTCAAAGCCCACCAGAGATGGTGTTTCGAAAAAAAAAAACAAACGAACGCTGTAAAAGTTTATTGCCTAAGTACGTAGAGCAAATTTACTACAAACGCTTGCACCGCACCTCAAATGTACAGTGTTTTTATATGTATGGAGGGTAGAGCCGTTGGCTGGTGCTGCTTCTTCTTATCTGGCCGGTCGCAAACTCAAAGTGGTTAGTACCTCGCGCTTACCTGGCTGCTCTTCGTGCGCAAAGGGAAGAGCGATGGAAGCCAAAAGTCCACGCGGAAAAGGTATCTGGCCGGTATCACACCACGGCGAAGGCCTCACTCCTTCTCAGAACTCACCCCTGTTCTCGGGGTGCAATATAGTGCAAAGTGTACGAGCTCATTCAAGAGGAAATGGTCGAGTGATTGATGAACTGCTAGCACGCAAAGACTTTCAACCATCGAGCTTGGATATACGCTGCCTATGCGGATATATATGAGGCGATCCATGTCACTGCAGCCAGTAAAAAAAATTTCCACAAATAATTTTGAATAATCGAGTTACTTAATTGAAAAATATTTACCGTGTCGAAACTTCTTTTTTAATTTCTTACGTTTTTTCTCGCCGATTACCATTTTTTAACATTTGTCCATTCAAATGGTTGTATCTTTGGCAGGATTTGACGTATTTGCATTCGTAAAAAATGAAAATGTGCGTCTTTTTAAGGCTTTCCAGAAAAAAATTTATGTAGATTTTATTGAGCAAGTCGAACGTCCGTTTCAGGACAAAATATGCAAAAACATTTTTTCCTCAAAGAAAGACACTCGGTATTTTATTTTTTTTAATTTCCCCAATTGTGAATACGAAATACGGGTTTTTGGTATTTTTTTAATTATGGGATTCCTAAACACCGTGAAGTAACAGCTATTTAAAAATAAATTAACATGATAGAATGGAACATGCTTGACAAAAAAATTTGGCGAAAATAAGTTTTTGGGAAAAAGTTTTCACCGTAAAAAATCCCCTACGAACTTAGATGTAGAATATTGTTATAAGGTTCAAAAAAAAAAATTCAAGTCAATCGGTGAAGAATTGGCGATGAAATGCTGCCGGCCGCAGGACACTATTAAGGATGTTGAGTCCCTATGAAACATGTTAATGTTAATTGTTCAATAAATCGCTTTTTAATCGTCATGAAATTTTTACACGACCTCCTGAATACTTCATGTAAAAACATATCAAATTTTCAGAATTCTATCATCATTACTTCAACCTCCTTAAGGGTTGAAATAAAAAATGATAAGAAAATTCTGAAAATTTGGTATGTTTTTGTATGAAGTATTTGAAAAGTCGTGTTAAAATTTCACGATGATTAGGAAGCTCGTTATTAAAAAATTAACATTTTGTTAAGAACAATTTTTAAAAGAAATTTTAAAAAATGTATCAATAAACTTCGTTTTGTTTCCGTTGCTTTCAGTATATTGTGGATATTATAAAATTGAGAGGTCAAAAAAAAAACTTATTGCAAAGTTACATCAGTTTCCATAAAACAACATTTAATTTGTGAGGGTTAATTGTTCAATAACGAGCTTCCTAATTGTCGTGAAATTTTTACACGACCTCTGAAATACTTTATACAAAAACATACCAAATTTTCAGAATTTTATCATCATTTGCGATTTGGGACTCAACATCCTTAAACAAAGACAACTCGCTTCATCCTCTTCAGCGATGCCATTGTCTTACAAAGTCTTGTGAAAACATTTGTAACGATACTTTAAAATATCTAGAATAAACGCCGTCAAGGGGTTCTACCTGGACACCCGAAAAAATGGGAAAATTTCGAATTCATCTTCTGGGAAACAGTTGGCGAAAAAAAGCATTTTTTTAACACACAGATACATATATTGAGAGCTTTTACAAAAAAATACAGAAAAACAACAAAAATGTGGCCGCCACCAGATGATGATTTTTTTTTCGCGACGTTCGGTGGTGGACCCTCTCCAACTTAAATGGTCCATCTGAAGTCTAAAAACCAAACGGATTATTCATTTTATAAAAAAATACGAGTCGTTGACGATCGTCGATTTTTTAAATCTTTTTTTTAACATCATGACGACGAATTAAAACCCGGTCATACAAAATTTATGAAAAAGTCGTCATTTTTATGCTACTATTAAAAAATGAAGATCGATTCGAAAAAAAATTAGATCGTCAACGACATTTGAACGTTTCTCATCGTATCTTTGGTCAATTTGGAAACAAACCAACCGCTGGTTCTCGAGATATCATGTCCACCGACTTTTAAAATAATGTTTCGAGGAAAAAAGTGTTTAAAGTTCGAATTGCTGCTATCGCTTGCCCGGCCGACTGTTAGAAGCTGTAGCTCATCCAATTTTAGGAATATTTCAAATTAATTTTGACGAAATTTAGCTAAAAGGGAATACTATCGAATAAAACTATGTTTGGAAAAGTTTAACGAAATGTTTATTCTATGAACTCGGTATCCGTATAAAAAGGTCGAAATTGACCTTTTTTCCAGATTTCCGACTGGCAGACTCCCTCAATCATCGAAATACGAGTATCTCGAACACTTTAGGCTTTTTGTTCCTATAGTCATCTAAACAGGAAATACAAAAAAACTGAACAAGCAAGCAGTCCAGTTTTCTTCCAAGCCTAACCCTGTCTTCTTTGGTTTAACTTTGCTCGAGTAACCGGCAACTTCACTTGACCTTTCTAATAGACACGCATGCACGTGCATTATCTCCAGCATGTCCAAAAGTTCAATCAGTGACCCAATAATCAAGTCCTTGCTTGAACTACTATAACCTCTTTTCTCTTTTTCTCCGATTTCCTTTCCTCTCGTCTGCACACCAATTGACACTGAAGAGTGAGGCTCAAAAGTACCATGACTGTTTACACAACTGTCACAGAGGGACAAAAAAGAATCTTTCGCGTGAATGGTATTGGGAAGCGAAGAATTAAGGGAAGCGGAGAAAACGACGCGAATTATCATTGCAGGAGGTAATTAACGATCTCGACAACGAGCAAATTTGCAAAGCCATTTGAAGCTTCTATCGAGCCTAGCTGCAAATTTACACGCTCATATTATTCTCAGCTCTTCGAGAGCTTCCTTCGAGTTCTCGCGCACCGTCGGGCCAACGATCCGTGCGAATAATCGATGAGATCCGGTCGACCCGGAAGGCGTGGGTAACTTTTCCTAATAGTTTAGCTGAGAAATCTTGATTGGATTCATTCGACTGTTCGGTAACTACATTGGTAAACTTTGCACATTTAGCGCTATGACGTCTGTCTCTCTCTCTCTCTCTCTCTCTCTCTCTCTCTCTCTCTCTCTCTCTCTCTCTCCCTCTCTCTCCTCCGCTCGCACCCCTCCTTTCATTACTGCAAGATCTACAATCGAGAATCCAGACTCAAGTGTCGCTTCTGCAGTGGATTTAATTTTTTCGCTTCACCTCGTATGAGGGATTCTCCATCAATTCAGCCACTTTTTTTCGACCATCTCAGTTCTGCCCTCTAATTGGTTATATCAAAGGACTACTAAAAGGCATTCTATGTGAATTTTTTCAGATTTTTTAATTCAACATTTTGAAAAAGGGCCGTTTTTTTCCAAAAGAATATATCTCGGAAACTAGAAGTAACTGAAAAAAATATCTGTACATAAAAGTTGTACTTTAGTGTTAGCTTTCGAGCGGACGACTTGAAAAAATTTTTACGTTCCGGTAACGCTGATTTTTTACCAAAAAAGGAGGAAATTATTTTTTTATTAAAAAACGGCCATTTTTTTTGGCTGCAAAAATTACAGTCTTCCACTATGTCTGACGATATCGCAAAAAATCCCCAGAGTGGCACGCATCAAGGTTTTAGGGTAAAAAAAATGAAACCACACAAATTAATTTTTTTATACCGGAACCTCGCTCTGTGCCACTCTGGCGATTTTTTTGCGATATCGTCAGACATACTGGCAGATTCTGTAATTTTTGCAGCCAAAAAGAACGGCTGTTTTTTAATAAAAAAAATAATTTCCCCCATTTTTGGTAAAAAATCAGCGTTACCGGAACGTAAAAATTATTTCAAGTCGTCCGCTCGAAAGCTAACACAAAACTACAACTTTTATGTACAGACATTTTTTTTCAGTTACTTCTAGTTTCTGAGATATATTCATTTGGAAAAAACGGCATTTTCTAAAATGTTGAATTAAAAAATCTGATAAAAATTCACATAGAATGCCTTTCAGTAGTACTTTGATATAACCAATTATGGGGCAGATCTAAGATGGTCGAAAAAAAGTGGCTAAATTGACGGAGAATCCCTAATATACGTGACAGCACCTACAGACCGGTAATAAGCATTTGTTCAACGACGATTTCATTTAAGGCCTTAGGCCACAGTTACGGGCATAAAATCATGTGCGAATTTAACAATTTTTTTCGCATAAAAAAGTGATTCACTAATCAAATTAATTACACATCTATTTAGTATGAATATCAAGCTTGAAAATATATATGCTTGTTAGAAAATATATATTTCTTTTTTCAATGTACAAAATAGCCGACTACTAATATTTTCTGTCGTTATCTTTTTTTAGGCGCTCCGCGGCGTGTCATTTAGCATCCACAATTTTTTACCTAGAACAAAAAACAAAAATTATCGTCAATCTACATTAGAATACCTAGAGAAGTACGTACGGAATTTAAAAAATATTGTTTTATTCAAAAGTCGTAGGTAATTGAACTTAAGAAATGAATTTTCAGTGAAAAATTTCGTTATAACTGCTCATAAAATGAAAAGTTTTCGATTAATCAGAAATTCCGTACGTACTTCTCTACGAAATGCAATTAGGAACATAACTTTCAAATTTCAAGTAAATCGAGGGAAAATTGTTGAAGTTGTTCGTCGCGCCAATTAAAAAAAGCTGTTTTGAGAAGTTTCGAGTAGTCGTCCATTTTGTACATCGAAAGAAAATATATATTTTCTAACAGCTTGATATTCATATAAAATAGATGTGTAATTAATTTTACGAGTGAATCACATTTTCATACGAAAAAAAATTGTTGAATTCGCATATGCTTTTATGCCCGTTACTGTGGCCTAAGGCCTTAAGCAAACGTTGCTAACAATATTAACCCTGCATAAATCAAGAAAAAAGGGAAATCACGTTGCTCGTAGACTTTTGCAAAGTTCCAACTTGACTCGATGGATCCACAATGAGGCTTCCAAATGTCTAGCATGGCGGCACTTTGTGCAGCGAGAAAACGTAGCGGGTTAATTCGAGAACTGGCAATGGCGATCGAGCTCTCGTGGGATAAGGAACGTCGGTACGAGCGCCTATGATGTCGCGGCTATCGAATCGAGTCGAATTAAGAAAGCAAAATGGTCCCTCGTACGATGGACGTATTTAACGACAGTATTGGGGTCCGCGCGCCATGCTTTTTATCGTGGGATTGAAATAAATTGATGTCAAATTGGCCTGACGTGGTGGAGCGAGAGCGATGGAGAGCGTCACCCTGGCAAGCTAGGCGGTGTTGAAAGTTGACGTTGGAGTGGGAGACAAAAAACGGAGCTTTAGGGGAGCGCTCAGTGCGAGAGAGAGAGAGAGAGAGAGAGAGAGAGAGAGAGAGAGAGAGAGAGAGAGAGAGAGAGAGAGAACGAGCTGCCGGAGAGATAAAGCACTGATTGACTGAACCGCTCTTAAGTGTACTCTGGCCTTTAACGATGTGACCTCGCCGACTCAAGTTCCATTTGTCTCCCTCTCTCCTTCCTCCTCCCGGACTTTCCCGACAGCCAAGAGTTCGGATAGAAGGATTGAAGTGTGGGGACAAAGAACGACGAGAGATCAAAGACGAAGCAGAAATGAGGGAAAGAGGAATACCGTGCCAATCGACGATTTGATTAAGTTATCCGCCGATAACTTGCGCCCCCATTCTCCAGGACCGGCTTGGCCCCATTCTCCAAAATCCGTCGTAGATACCAGGTGTAGAAGTATGATACCGGAATTTCCCTACAGATGGTGCTAGCCGTCAGTTTAGGGACCGTAAGACTCCTTCTAACAGCTGACGAAGATTTTCGACACGCAACAACACAAGTTCCCTTGGTATATATTTTGCCGGTATACTTTTCTATAACCTTAAACATGTCGAGTTTTAAGGTTATAGAAGATAAGATAAGTAAGATAAGTTCGCCGGTATATTTTTTTATAACCTTAAACATGTCGAGTTTTGTGCCTACACAGCAAATCCAAGTGTGTTGTTTTCACACAGTTGCATGTGTTGAATGTCGTGGTCACTTTTTACCCATTTCCGAGTGTGTAATTTCGGGATTCGCTTAATGTGCTTTATATTACAGACTTAAGGGTATTATTTTTATTCGTATTAGGTGTGTTATTTGATAACTCTTTATACGCTGCATGGGTGTTGGTTGAAAGCATCTGAACACATAGAATACTGAATCCGTCTACTGAACACATAGAATATTTCATAAATTCAAAATTAAATGAAGTACTCAATTTATAGTTCTACCGCAATGATTTTATATCATGATGCTTCGTTCCTTGTCTTCCTGAAATGATTTATTTCAAAGATTATGTTTCGCCTACACATGGAATCGAACTTGCAACTTTTTTACGCGAAACGGAGAGGGTGGGTAGAGAAATTGTGTATATATAGGTTATGTTTGGTATTTTACAATTGACATGTAAATTTTAAGATACTTATTAGGCGTACAACTTAATTCGGTCCGTTTTTTTGCTTAAAATACGCACTTATTTGAATGATAAAATGAACTAATACATTAATCAAAATATTGTCCATCGCTAGCCAACACTTTTCCCCATCATTCTGGTAATTTATTAATTCCGTCGCGGAAGAAGCGTTCATCTTTTGAAGCCAAGAATGAATCGAGCCAATTTTTGATATCCTGTTGTGACGTGAAGCGTATTCCAGTCAAAGCGTTCTGCATCGATCGAAACAAATGGTAGTCGGAAGGGGCAAGGTCTGGGCTATAAGGCGGGTGAGCCAGAATTTCCCACCCGCTATTTTCCAAATAGTTTTTAACCACAATAGCAACGTGAGGCCGAGCGTTGTCATGTTGAACGATTATGGACTCGTGTCTGGTCACATATTCTGGACGTTTTTCGGCTATAGCTCGCTTTAAACGGATCAATTGTTGCCTGTAGAAGTCTCCCGTGAAACTTCCACAAGCATTCGGTCAGCTTCGGCTGCACTTTTCTTCCTGTTGAAACAGAAAATCAACACCTCCCGCAAATGGTGCTTATTTGGGACGAAATTCGACATTTTCACCACAGCAAAAATTAGACTTGATGCGCAAAACTCAAAGGCCCGTAAACGATATTTGGTTAAGAGATGTTGATACTTCACGATACAGCAAAAATCAGTTGTTGCCGGCAACCATTTATAGCACCTAGAGCCATCTTTTGAAAACGGACCGAACTAAGTTGTACACCTAATAATTCGGATCAACTGTTTACAAATACGTATAAAACGTGTTTAACTTTACTGTGACACACTCAAATGCATTATTTAACGCGTTACCCCTTGTAGTGCAAAAAAAGGCCTTTTTCATGAATTTTTCAAAAGAAAACTACAAAACTTTTTTAATCGATCGATATACCATCTTAAAGAACACATCTTGAAGAACTTTCAGTAATTTTTTGATTGAAAAACATTACATTGTTTAGTGGCAAATGGCCGTCAATGAAATAATGTTTTTATATACACGGTTTGCGGTGACCAACATTGCGGCGAAGTGGATCATCTGAAAAAAAATGCGGATGGATTTAGTCAAATATAAGTATAAACTTTAATCGAAGGATTTTAAAAAATATTCATTTTTCACAAAATGGCGGACAGTCAAAGTTAATGGTTCGATTTTAAGGAAAAAAAACGGCCGTTTTTTTGCTATAAAACGACAATTTTTTTAGAAAAAAAAATCGAACCACTAAAGACTACATTTTTATGTATTAAATAAGCCTGCAAATTTTCAAGAAGATCGGTTCATTAGTGTTCGAGTAATCTTGGTCACCGACATCAGAAATGCCGTTTTGAGAAAAACGAGTTTAAAGTTTCAATTTCAGTTCTTCAATTCACGGATTCTTCTCTTTCAACGCTCATATCTCAGTCAATTTTGTTCGGATCGACTTGAAATTTTCGGGACATATTCTCAGATACTTATACTTCAAAAAAATGCAATAAAAAAAATCGATTTTTTCAAAATCGCAAGTGAGGGTAACCCCTTAAGACACATTTGATATCTAAACGTGTAAATGTCTGCAATTACACGTGTTGCATGTTTTGAATTAGACATCAATCCCATGTTAAAATTTAATGCGGTTCTAGTGTTAAAAAATACACATCAAATGTGTTTGAATTTGCTGTAACACACATAACTGTGTTGTTTTAAGTTGTCTATGGCAATTACTCGTGTTAATTTCTAAAATTACACACCTTCCGTGTAACAAATAACACACATGGATTTGCGGTGTACGAACTACGATTTGCGGACAGCATTGGTTTTCTGTTATCACTTGACGAGAACTGCTGCAGAATCGCATCGAATGCTTGTCGAAGCTTACGGTGAACACGCTCTTGGTAAAACCCAGTTTTTCGAGTGCCGCAAAAAATTCAAAAGTGGTGATTTTTCCGTGAGAACCGAAGAGCGTGGGAAACCAGCGAAAAAGTTCGCAGACAACGAATCGCAAGCCTCATTGGATGAAGATGGAACTCACAGCCAACAAGAACTGGCGGATCGATTGAATGTGACGCAGGAAGCCGTCTCCATTCGTTTATTGTCATTTTCAAACAACACACGTGTAATTTCAACAAAAAAAATTCGATTTCATACTTCTACACCTGGTACACGTGCACGCATCGAGCCCTGATGTTCAACGGGGATGGGCAACGCCTAAGATACAGCCCAGTAGTCGACGCGGTCTCCATAGTTTCCCCGGTCCAAAAAGGAGCATCGTAAAACAGTCCGTTTAAGGCGGGATTCTACTTTGAAACTTTGAAAAGGCTAAATTGGACGAAAACACCCACCTGGAACACGTCGAAGGCATATTATATGGCCCAGGCATCGCTGATTGAGGGTAAGATAATTTTTTCTACGATTTATCACTCACCAAAACTTTAAACGCGTTTTTCTCAAAACGACATTTTCAAGTACCGTGGTCGTGATAACTCAAAAAGTACTGAACCGATCCTTATGAAATTTGGAACACATATTCTATATGTGTATACCAACCGACCTAACTACAATCAACTTAAAATTTTGATTAGAACTATTTTTTTATTGCAAAAAAAGACCCAAAAAAACGCATTTTTTCGTATTTTAGCCGCCATTTTGTTAATTTTGCACGTATATAAAATATTCTAGTTAGGTCGGTTCCTGAAGACATACTGAACATGAAACTATTTGATTTTTTTGTTTCAGACCATCCGTCGGGAAGATTTCACGACCACGGCAACGGTACCTGCTTTTCGAGGCGTTGGCTTTAAACATATTTTACGTGTACAAAAAATGAATAAAATACATTAAAATTTTTTTTTATGTACTTAAAGAGTGTATTTATTGAACAGTTTAAGCCCCATAGCGATATCTTTAATAGTATTCTCAGAAAAAATTCACGAAAATAGCGTTTTTTTCATGATTTCAAAGTAGAATCCTGCCTTAAAAAAAGGTCCCTCCGGTGTGCTCACTTCGGGGGGTTTGCCCTCGTAGACGAGAGGATCCCCTGCTCGGCCAAAGGAAGAGCGATAAGTTTCCAGCAGCCCACCGCCTAATCGCGTACGGTGTACTTCGCCCATAGCCTAGCCGGTGTACGTGTGGTGCACGCGGTACGGTCTATGAGAAAGTGTAGGCATGTGTGCGCAGTCGGATGTACGAGTGCCATACGTCTCTTTGTCACGGCGGCATTTCGTCGACAGTTGCGCGAGTGCACATCCACAGCACGGATAATGGCGCATGCATGTGAACACATACGTTCGCCAAGCACCGGGTCTCGTTCCCGCTGGTATTGCCACGGTCACGGGGTGCTAGGGGCGTTCACGGAGCTTCGCGTTGAGGTCGGGCGTGCGCACGTTCCAGGCTTTTGCCAGGACTCGTAGGTCTTCTCCCGAGCGCCGTCTTGTTTCGCACCACAGGGAGGAGAACTCACTCGTCATTCTCTACCTCGACTTTCCGTCTCTCCCCCCCCCCCCCTCACTCTTCGCTGTCACACTCGCCCTTTCTCCGCTCCGCCGATTGTTAGCAGGGCTGGCTTCAGTCCCCCTCTTTCCCCAGGCCCCGTATACACACAATCGAAAGTTACTATACCCCGAACGAGGGGCGGAGCCATGTGGAGTGGTCGAGCAAGAGCAGCCAGTTTATAACAGTGCGGTGCACGCAACAAGAGGCAGAAAAATCACAGCGTCGTGCGGTTCTTCGGCACATTTCCTGCCCGCATGGCAAATAACAATCAGAAAACTGCATGGCGACGATGGTAATCTCTGTTTTCTTTTTTCGTTGTCTTTAGCCGATTTGTCAATGTTCTTGGTGGATTGCACGTAGCCAGTGGCACTTTCGTCAAGATTCGCGATAATATTCAGCAGCTGAAGGTCGATGGAACAAGGTCGCGGTTTGGCGCCAATGGATGCTGAAAAGACGGTGCGACGAAACGTTTCTACGAATGCCGTGTCCCCTTTCGCAGGTCACTGAAATCCGCAACCACTTCTGAATCCGAAGATCTTTTGCTCTGAGGCCCAGGCTTGTTGATTCGTCGCTTGAATAAATCGTAAAGGTCAAGTACCAGAGCGAGCACCGTATGACGTTCCATTCGTTTCTCCCGGCCATTTTGTTCCGTTTTGTGCAGTGCCTCTCTGCAAACAGTGCTGCAATTCCGACCGCTGTCATTCCAAGTCCAAACATAACGCCATTCCGCGGAGCAAACATTTCTATTTCTGCAGTGACGCTAAGAATGCGCTATCGCCATGCAGCCCTCACGGACTACCGAGGAGAATACGACGAGTGGTTGGGGGGTATGGTTAGGCTGCGAACATCTCAGCCCGCGGGGAGGTAGATAGAGAGAGGCTGCCCTTCGAAGCCACGTGCTGACCATTTCACATCTCATTCAACGAAACGCTTCTGGCTTTGCGCAATACTCGTACACTCGAAGCCTCGTGCCGAGCGTAGGCGACAGTACTTTTTTGCAAGTCAAGCAAAACGGAGACATCTTTACCTTGCGTTGTTGATTTATACACGCGGAAAGACACACGCGGACACGTAAGCGCGTACGTCTCTATGTGGTCGTTGGCGCGTCTACCGTCGGTGCAAAAACTAGGCGTGTTTGACGTGTGTTCAAAATATGTAGAAGTAACACAGCATAACGGCGAGACACGCGTTGCCGTATTGATTCTACACACTTGCGCGTTTGGTAACACTTAACGAGTAAGGCCACTGTAACGGCCCAAAAAAAAAGGTTTTTTCACTAATTTTTTGCTCCCGAAATTGAAGGTATTTGAAAAAACACTTTTAATGGTGTTATCGGGCATACATTAAACTTTATTATAAAATTTTTTTACAGTAAAAAAAAAACAAAATGGCGGTTCCACAGCTATCTTCCCGGGACATGTTTTGCTTCCAGGGCTCCGCGGCACGCAGCACCACTGGTGCACTTTTGAATCTAGAACAAAAAAAAAAAAACCATTAATCTAGAGGGCTATAGCTAGAGAATGTCGATCGGATTTTAAAAAGTATCAATTTTTGTGGATTTGGCGTGCGTTTGAAAAAAAAATTGATTTTCGACGAAAAAAACGGCAAGTTTTTTGTTAATAAAAAATCAATAAATAAAGTTCTTGAAAATTCCGATCGACATTCTCAAGATAATGTAAATGTTCACATCTGGTTAAAATTTCAAGTAAAAAAAATGAAAATTGTTCGAGTTATGCTGCGTGCCATTTTGAAAAACCATGTTTCGAGAAAAACGCGTTTAAAGTTTTGCGAATAGTTTTTTATTGGAAAAAATTAAAAAAAGAAGTTAAGAAAAATGTTTACCGTTAGTCTGCAATCCCAGCACCATACATTTATCCTTCGATAGCCAAATTTTCGTCTTCTTCGTCTTTCCTGGTTGATTTTTGGAGCGCGCACACACTTTTGGCCGCGTCGCTCAGAGATGTCTCCGCGTGCGTGATGCGTTTAGCGTCGGCTTCGATGCAGAAATTATATAACTGTACACCAATTTCCACCTCCAACATCTTGAATATTTGCAAGACGTTGGTAAGGCCGACATTGAATATGCAAACAGCGATATCCGTCGCAATATCTAGTACAGTTTTTCCGCTTGAGGATGATTTGGGGGCCAAACTCCAAACGGTAGCGTTGAAACTTTCGTTATTGTTTTGAGTATAGGCCCCCAAGCAACGCTCCAGCAACTCGTCCCGGCTCAATTCCATGTAGATGGGTTTGATGGCTTGATAAACCTCCTCACTCATTGGCTGATTGTGATGATACGCATCCAAGGCATTTTCTGCTTTCGCTTTCTTCCAACTGCACCAATTCTCCGAACATTTTTCGTGCTGAGGCTTTTCATCCGTTGACATTTTGTGTAAAAGGGTTGCCCAGATCTCATTTTTCATATTTTTGATGGAATCGGAATTTCGACGGATTGCTAAGCCGTAATAAATGCTTAGTTCGTCAATCAATTTGGCAGTGAGTTTTCCTCTTCCCCCGAGACCTTTTGTTCCTTTTTTTAAGTTTCTCAATCGAGTGCCCATTCTTTTTTGCACGTGATCTATGCACTCTTTTTTTTAACATCAACATTTTCATAAGGCTTCGAATCCACGATGCCTTTGAAAGTTTTGGAATCGCCATCTCCGATATAATTGCAGTCGTTTCGGAGCAAGTTTTGACACGCTTGGCGGCGACCTTCATTTCCTAAGGACAACAAATTTTTTTTCGCACAGGACCTTTTTTTTCTTATTCTAGAGGGTTTAAACTATTTTTTAAGCCAATAAAAAAAAATCGATTTTTCAAAAAATTTACAGTGGCCTTACCCCTTAAGGAAGCTTTCCAGTGTGACAGCCCGAAAAATCGCTGTTTTTCGCGATTTCTTTTTTTAAAGAAAAAATAATCTAATCGGTCTGGTTTTTTTTTGTATATTAATTGGGTATTGAAGAATACAAAACAATTTTTTAAAGATCGATTTATTTATTAATTAATATCTATAAAAATGATGAAACAATTGTTGCAGAAAATGCACTTGGATGTGGTGTCCACGTTGGGGGTCACAATTTTGATCTGAAACAAAAAACACAAAAAGATTATTGATCGGTATATAATTGGCTTTCGTGCTATGGAGGCTTTTTTTTTTTTTTTTTTTGCAAAAATGGCGCCGGTTTGAACAAAAAGTATCGATTTTAGCATTTTTTTTGGCAATTTTTTTTACAAAAAAATAGGAAGATGTCAAAAAAAAAAAAGCTTCCATAGCACGATAAACAATGACGTTAAGAATATTGTGTAAAAAATTCAACTCGATAGCTTTAAAACTCTGCCCTCCAAGTTGGACACCGTTTTGAAAAATGCTGTTTCGAGAAAAACGCGTTCAAAGTTTCGCTGTAGCTGTAGCGCTCCGTTGCCTTCTTCCAAGAAATGCTGTAGAGTAACCGAAATAATCTGAATTTCGGCATGAAAATTTCAGGGAATATTCGGAAGAGTGTATACTATTCAATAAAGCAAAAAAAAAAAAATCGATTTTTTGAAAATTTCACACTGGAAAGCTCCCTTAATGCGTTAAAATTATACACGCGAATGTGAAATTTTTACGCATTAGATTATTACACACCTTCGTAGCTGTCCCCGTAAAGAACACGCCTATTGAAACACACGTAAAGTGTGTAGAATCAACATACAGGACGCATATTTACATACATTGAACTAAACAATACACATTGATGGCAACACATGAGCAAAAATAACACGGAAAAAAGCAACACGGTTTACCTGTGTTAATTGCGAGTTGTTAAGGCCTTACCCCCACTTGTAGCGCAAAAAAGGCCTTTTTCATGAATTTTTTTAAAGAAAACTACAAAACTTTTTTAACCGATCGATACACCATCTTAAAGAACACATCTTGAAGAACTTTCAGTAATTTTTTTAGTGAAAAATATTACATTGTTTAGTGGCAAATGGCCGTCAATGAAATAATGTTTTTATATACACGGTTTGCGGTGACCAACATTGCGGCGAAGTGGATCATCTGAAAAAAAAATGCGGATGGATTTAGTCAAATATAAGTATAAACTAGTCTTTAATCGAAGGATTTTAAAAAATATTCATTTTTCACAAAATGGCGGACGGTCATAGTTAATGGTTCGATTTTAACGAAAAAAAACGGCCGGTTTTTTGCTATAAAACGGCCATTTTTTTTCGAAAAAAAAATCGAACGATTAAAGACTACATTTTTATGTATTAAATAAGCCTGCAAAATTTCAAGAAGATCGGTTCATTAGTGTTCGAGTAATCTTGGTCACCGACTTCAGAAATGCCATTTTGAGAAAAACGCGTTTAAAGTTTCAATTTCAGTTCTTCAATTCACGGATTCTTCTCTTTCAACGCTCATATCTCAGTCAATTTTGTTCCGATCGACTTGAAATTTTCAGGACATATTCTCAGATACTTATACTTCAAAAAAATGCAATAAAAAAAATCGATTTCTTCAAAATCGCAAGTGGGGGTAACCCCTTAATCATATGTTTTAAAAATTGCCTTGGTTACGCCATCACGTGAAACTCGTCAGTTGGTTTGACATTTATTGATTGACCGCTTAACAAGACCACATTTGATCTTCAATTAACCGGTTAACGGATTCAATTAAGATCTTAGTTTACACACACAAGCTCTGGAATAATAATTGTGGTAGCAGATCGCAATATACGGGTTAAAATACCGGAACCCATGGTTAACAAATCTTGTTGTTGACCAATCACAAAGTTGTATTTAGAAAAGACAACCATAAAAACTGTAAATATATAATTAACTTTATCATTAGTATAATTAATACCATCAACACAGCGTAATGTATAAGTAATCTCCAATAAATACACATATTTTTACGATGAAAAGCTTTATCATTAAATTAATTTTTCCGACGCATCCCATGTGTATATAGTACTGCAAAAATAAGTGTGTTGTTTCTACACACTTTGAGCGTGTTAATGACTGCAGACACTTTTTACACGTTTTAACGTGTGTAAGTGTGTTGTTTAAACGCATATATCCGTGTTATTTTTACACCGTCATTTTTCTACACACGTAAAAACGTGTAAAAAGTGTCTACAGTCATTTACACACGTAAAATGCATAAAAACAACACACTTGCTTTTGCAGTGCCGTACTGCAAAAAGAAGTATGTTGTTTCTACACACTTTAAATGTGTAAATGGCTACGGACACTTTGTACACGTTTTAACGAGTGTAAGAAAATAACACACGCGAGTGTGTTGTTTGAACGCATATATCCGTGTTATTTTTACACCGTCATTTTTTTACACACGTTAAAACGTGTAAAAAGTGTCTACAGCCATTTACACACGTAAAGTGCATAAAAACAACACACTTGCTTTTGCAATGCAGCACTGCAAAAAGAAATGGGTTGTTTCTACACACTTTGAGTGTGTAAATGACTGCAGACACTTTTTACACGTTTTAACGTGTGTAAGAAAATAAAACACGTGTGCTGTTTAAGCGCATATATCGATGTTATATTTACACCATCATTTTTCACACACGTAAAAACGTGTAATAACTGTCTTCAGCCATTTACACACGTAACATGCATAAAAACAACACATTTGTTTTGCAGTGCAGTACTGCAAAAAGAAGTGGGTTGTTTCTGCACACTTTGAGTGTGTATATGGCTACGGACACTTTTTACACGTTTTAACGTGTGTAAGAAAACAACACACGTAAGTGTGCTGTTTAAACGCATATATCCGTGTTATTTTTACACCGTCATTTTTTTACACACGCTAAAACGTGTAATAAGTGTCCACAGCCATTTACACACGTAAAATGCATTAAAAAAACACACTTGTTTTTTCAGTACACTACTGCAAAAAGAAGTGGATTGTTTCTACAAACTTTGAGTGTGTAAATGGCTACGGACACTTTTTACACGTTTTAACGTGTGTAAGAAAACAACACACGTAGGTGTGTTGTTTAAACGCATATATCCGTGTTATATTTACATCGTCATTTTTTTACACGCGTTAAAACGTGTAAAAAGTGTCTACAGCCATCTACAGACACGTAAAGTGCCTAAAAACAATACTTGTTTTTGCAGTGCAAAGAGTTCTATATAGATGTGGTGAACGACGAGCCCCCTAATTTGTGAAGATCCCACTTTTATCTTGACGTTTCAACCGCGATTATCTTGATGCTTGTATCTCAATGTCAATTGTTACGGAATGTGGAATGACGCTTGGAATCCTTTGTCATTTGCAGAGAACTTACCATGCAACCTTTTTCATCGAGCAACACGATGGCTTGTACGGACACCCCGACGAGTCTGCCAACGGCGGAACGTCCGCGTCAAACGTCCGCGATCCCGACACCCACCTCGTGTCGGAACCTCAATTTCTCGATAGCGAAGATAATGGAACCGGACAAGCGATTGAGCGACGCGTCTGTGCAGCCTGGTCTGCCAAGTGGGCAAGGTATAACGGCCGCTTCCGGTGCCGGTGTAACTTCGGGCAACTCAACGATACTTCAGCAACCGTCGCCAACCAGCGGCATATCCTCATTGACGTATTCCGCACATTTGGAATCCGCTTTCAAGAAATACGTGCCGACTCTGAGGCATCAGAGTCTGCTGCAGCACTATCCGCTTCTTTACTATCATCCGGGACCACTTTTGCGGGGTTTTCCCGGTGGCGGTCACGGAGCCGCGGCTGCAGCAGCAGCGGCAGCCGCTGCGGTTGCAGCAGGTGGTCCACCGTCTGCACTCCACAATTCACCACCCCCGAGTACCCATCAGGAATCTTCAAGGCTGGCCTTGAACGGCAGCGACGATTCGTCGCCCGAGGCCCAACGTCATCATCATCATCATCACAACGGTCACAACCGGGGGTCAGCCGCGGCACACTCGAGCGACGTTCCTTCGATAGGGCCTCTGGGGAAGAAAAGCCCATCACCGCGCGACTCCAATCGCGAATCAGGCGCCAATTCATCGGCTAAGCAGAAAACCTTCAAGTGTCCCGAATGCGGCAAAGTCTTCAACGCGCATTACAATCTTACGAGACACATGCCCGTCCACACGGGCGCCAGACCCTTCGTGTGCAAAATATGCGGCAAGGGTTTTCGCCAAGCGAGCACACTATGCAGGCACAAGATAATCCACACTGCGGAAAAGCCTCACAAGTGTCAAACCTGCGGCAAAGCTTTCAATCGTAGCTCGACCCTGAACACGCATACCCGAATACACGCTAATTACAAGCCCTTCATCTGCGAATTCTGCGGCAAGGGCTTTCACCAGAAGGGCAATTACAAGAATCACAAGTTGACCCACAGCGGCGAAAAAGCGTACAAGTGTAACATATGCAACAAGGCTTTTCATCAGATATACAATTTGACGTTCCACATGCACACGCACAACGACAAAAAGCCATTCTCCTGCAAGATATGCGGCAAGGGATTTTGCCGAAATTTCGATCTCAAGAAGCACATGCGGAAGTTGCACGACGCCGGCTCACCCGTTCACGCGGGACTCGGTGGCTCTTCGATCTCCGGACACGTCGACAATTCGTCATATTCCGGTCTACATCACGGCCCGACTGCCGGTCACGCTTTCGTCAGCCCTTTCTTGCTTCCACCACCCGGCACAACAGCGAGTTACCTCAGCAAGATGTTGTGACAGAACGAGAGCGTTCATCATTACGCTAAAAACAAGAGTCATCATCACTTTCCAATGTTGCTGGGGCCACACTGTTACGGCGGCGATCTTGGACAACACATGGCCCAGCCCATGAAATGAAAAATCATCGTCGCTCGTGCTGCAATCTGCCCATGAATGCAAAATAAACCAAAGAACATGTACTTTTAGTCAAACGAATCCAGGTGTAAAGAGAAACAAACAGACAGCAAAGTGTGGGGTATCGCGTTGGAGACTGCTCGGGTCGAGTAGGGGATTTTACGGATTGCGATTTTCCTATATGTACATTTGTAAGTCCAGTCGAGAACGGAACACCTGTGCCATATCACCCTACCCTTCGTCGTTATCCATTCTGACATTGCCCACTGTGAATTGTACACAGAAATTGGCCCGAAATCAAACGTACGAGACTCCGGAGCATGTCGAGAAGGAGGCCCAAAGAATCAAAATGTCACGTTAAGATTTGCCTGTTTTGGCATTTGATGCTGCAAAAATCACCAATAAAAAGAACTCGCTTTGTTTTTGAATCACTCGAGAGAGAAAATGCTCGAAATCTTGATCTCGTGTAGTAACACCAGAGCTGCATCTCATTCTTACGGCCTGCAGCCAGACACCGTTCGAAAGCAACTTGCCGTCCGCTACGTTGTTACCGTTGCTCATTTGTCTCTTGGGATTTTTTTTTTGAAACAAAGCCAAGCTGGGCAAACTCAGCCTGAATTTTGAAAAGCCGTCGATCGAGCCTCAACACGGGCCCAAAGTGTTGACATTTAGTTTCGGGACGGTCTCCACATTTATACTACCCTAGACGGAATGCAGTAAGCACCGTTCCCTCTACTTCGCACTGTCCTTTGCATACTTTACTTTGTGCAGTACAATATATATGTACGAAGGGAGAACTCGAATAACGAGGCGAGACGGATTGCCGATGATTTGCGGAAACAAAAGAGGAAAAATGAAAATGCTTTATAATCCATGGGGAGTAATGTTGATAGAATCTGTGGTAAAAAAGAAACGAGAAAAAGCTCCATTCGTGGAACCATAAATTCCAGTAGAGAGAAGGTATTGATTCGGATGAATGTTCCCGGTGAATCATGTGTAGAGACAAATTTGTGAAATACAAATCCTCGTCTGTTTTCATCTACGCACACATACATGTATAATACATATATATCTACGTACAAACACGGTATGTTGGATATCTTTTGGTTGGACGCGCAACATGGACTCTCGTTTGCAGCCCGGTATGCGTTTAAAGTAAACCTGGCATTTGCGCTAACGGGGAGTTGAATCAACACAGGCTGGTTCGTCGCCTACGAGCTCATCATTCTGCCTCCCTCTCTCGCTCTCTCTCGCTCTGTCTCTCCTTCTCTCTATTGCTTTCATCCTTTGGACGCTACACACGTGTATGTTTACGTGTCCATGAAGAGAACGTGGAAATGCTGACGTTCCGTTGGACGAAAACGTGTATGCGTACAGACATCATCCCCGTGGGCGATGTTTCACGTATGTGGGGAACCGATTACCGATTGGTTTAATATACGATCAAAATTTCTCATTCTCTCTCTCTCTCTCTCTCCCCCCCCCTCCCACCCCTCCCCACCGACGAGATCCAGGCAATCTGTATCAAGGGTTGTCCGCAACGCGTAAATCCCATAGCTCAGCTTGGATATTGAGATCAGTCTTCTATCAATCTCCGTTTACTTCGTGTTTGTATATGTTTATATAAATGGCAGTTTCAAGGGTTCTAATGTGCACGAATTGCAAATTCTCACGTTCACGATCGCTCGGCAAAACAATGACGAATAAGCTAACAGCATTTTAAAAAAGGTTAGCAAAATTTGTTTTTCAATAATGACTCGATCATCGTTGCTGCAACTTTTTTTTTACTGTCGCACAATCAATAAAGGTGGCGAATAAGAATTTCATAAATTTCGGGAGGAACGATTGATGAAAGTTGGTGGTAACGACAAATTATTGAAGGGTTAAACATTGCGAAGAGTCCGACGATGAATTACTATGTTGGGATTACAATAGACGAAGGCGCACATTGGATCACTCTTGAAATTCATTAATTACAATTTAGCAATCGTCTTGACTGCCATTTGCGACGAGGAAACATTCCGGTTAATACCTGCTATATACATATATTCATATATCACTGGGATGTCTCCATAGATCGACGATATTTCACGTATATATATATATATATATATATATATATATATATATATATACATACATATATGCTTCTTGGTCATGATATATGTACTTGTTTGTAAATATTTGTAAATACTTGCGTGTTCGCGTGTGTGTGGGTGTGTATATAGCAAATACGCTTTTCGACGTGATATGTAACGAGCGAGATTTCAATAAATACACAACGACCTTTTCCCCGTACACACGGATAGATTCCGTATCAGTGTATAATTATATGTATATGGATCGCATAGATATATAAATATAAATATATATATATATATATACAAAAAGTAAATAAATATAGATATAAATATAAATAATTTATGTTTATAAATTTAGGGAAAATATGTATGAATCGGTGTGATAGTAGCTTTAAGAGAGCCGTGTATTAGATAGCCAATGAAATGTTGCCCACTCTATCAATTGCATTACTCACTCCGCAGCATCGCTCCCACTCAGATTTTTCTTTACTCCGAATATCGAAACTTTCCTACTTTCGCCGAAACGTTCCTTGAGCAACATTTTCGAACACCGAACGATCGATTGAGGATTCTCCGGCATAGAAATAATCGCTTGGTCTCGATTAAGATGAAAGGGGCGGTACGTTAAGAGGAGAGGTACGTTCAGGCGAGGAAAAAATGGACGGATTTTCAGGATTTTTTTAAATGATAGATTTTTTCACTATTTTTTCGACGTTTTATTTGTTTTATTAATCTTTAAAAATAGCGCAGGTATGGCACGGTCTTCTAAACGATTTTCAGCGGATGTTGTCAGGCGGCAGAATCTAAAAATAACCAACGAAGAATTTTCTTCCATTAACATTCATACGCAGAGTATGAACCAAGAAAAAGTGAAAAATGTTGAAAATCTATTAAATGGTACGCTTTGAAACAAAAAAATTGAATTTTCCGAAATAAATTGTTACATTTCGCAATAAAAAAAATAGCTTTTTTTATTTTCAAAAACATTTACTGTCATGTTTTAGATAATAAGGTAAGAAACATTTATACCACATTTCATCAGAATCGGTCAATTAGTTTTTTAGCTATACGCAACTCTAGTTTTCAAAATGCAGTTTAGAAGGTCGTGCCATACCTCCGCCATTTTTAAAGATTAAGGGGTTAGGCCACAGTAACGGGTATAAAATCATGCGCGAATTAAAAAAAAAATCGTACGAAAAAATGATCCACTCATAAAATGAATTACACATTTACTTAGTATGAATATCAAGCTGTTAGAAAATATATATGTTTGATTTCGATGTATAAAATGACCGACTACCAATATTTTCTCGTGTTATCTTTTTTTTAGGCGCTCCGCGGCGTGACATTTAGCATCCACAATTTTTTACCCAGAACAAAAAAAAAATTCGTCAATCTACATTAGAATACCTAGAGAAGTACGTACGGAATGTAAAAAATATTGTTTTATTCAAAAGTTGTAGGTATTTGAACTTAAGAAATTAATTTTCAGTGAAAAATTTCGTATAAAACTGCTCATGAAATGAAACGTTTTCGATTAATCAGAAATTCCTGCTATCAGAAAGTACTTCTCTGCGAAATGCATGTAGGAACATAACTTTTAAATTTGAAGTAAGTCGAGTGAAAATTGTTGAAGTTACTTGTCACGCCAATTGGAAAAAATATAATAAAAGAAAATAACAGTAGTCGGCAATTTTATACATCGAAAAAGAAAAATATTTTCTAACCGCTTGATATTCATACTGAATAGATGTCTAATTAATTTTATGAGTGAATCACTTTTTCATACGAAAAAAAAATTGTTACATTCGCACATGATTTTATACGCGTTACTATGGCCTAACGCCTTAATCAATGTAAAAAATGCCATGTAACAGCCAAAAGTAGTAATAAAACATACGCCACGTCTTGGAAATGGCGATGAACTATTTCCTTTAAAAAAAACATTATGAAAATCAGCAAATTATTTTCTCGCCGAAAAGTATGCCCTCCCCCTTAATTTACAACGCAGTACTGAAATTTCGTACCCATTTTTTTGTCATACTTGTATCGTCACCATTTATCCCTCACAGGAATGTTTTTTCACCCTCGAAAGAACGCTCGAAGTTTCCAGTCGCGAATTCGACAATTCTGTAAAACTTGTCCATTTTTCGCTCGTCGAAATCTATAGTGCTGAAGTTTACATGTTTGGAATGCAATAAATAACGTTTGGATAAGAATGACTTCCACTGATATAAAAAAAAAATCACAGATTCAGAGCGCAAAAACATTGACGATCATAGATTTAACAGTGGCATAAAAATGTATAGTATTTTTCGTAGCCTAAATCTGTTAAAACAATTTGGGTAATCAAAATAATCAATTTTCATTGCATTCCACCGTTTCGGACTTCAACGTCAATTTTGCTGTTTTGTTTTTGCCCCGCTACGAGAAAATGCCTCCTTCGTGCATTTGGATATAAATCGAAACAAGTCAGCATTTAAAAATTTTCGTGTTGCACGTTCGTTGGATGAAAATTCCGGCACAGTTATAGGCGAGTCGCAATAACGAGAGAGAAACATGTTTGATGAGAAGTGAAAGAAGAGGAGGCGAAAAAAACGGAAACGTGAAAGTGTGGGGAATGTCGAGATAAAGAGAAAATCGTCTGATGTAATGTAAGCGAGCCTGGTAAAAATAAATGGAGCACTGCGAGAGTGAAGACCGTTTTGCATTTAATGAATCAATATGTGTAGATAATTGGCATAGAGTAGAAAAGAAAGAGTGGAAAACATATATATATATATGAGGTATTCACGTGAATCCGGTGGACTTTTTCCCTGACCCACGCCAATCCGATTAATTTTTTAAAATCTTATTCCATTGACTCCAAAAGACACCCTGATTTTTTTTTATTTTTCGCAACAATCCTTAGTAAAAAAAAAATTCCGAAAAAACGCCCCGATTTAAAAGTATGAAAAAATTCCCAAAAATGCGTGACTATATGTAAAAATTTTCAAGCTATCACCCGCAGTGGACGTATGATTTTTTCTGTGCTGAAGACAACCTGAATTGAAATTAATACCAGAGCTTTTTGACTGGTAACGAAAAAATCATACATCCACTGCACGTGATCGCTTGAACATTTTCACATATAATCACGCATTCTTGGGAATTCCGTAAGATTTTCAAATCGGGTCGTTTGTTCCGGAAAAAAACAAATTTTTTTGACTAAGGGGTGTATCGAAAAATGTAAAAAAATTGAGGGTGTCTTATAGAGTCAGTGAAATCAGATAAAAAAATTAAATCGAATTGGCGGACGTCAGGAAAAATGTCCACCGGAGTCACGTGGAATACCTCAAATATATATATATATGTATGTATGTATATTAGGGTGGTTAAAAAAAATCGATTTTTTTTCTCGACGGGAAATTCAAGTATGTTAAGAAAAAGAAAGGGTTGCCAAATTTGAGGTTTCTAAACAATTTTTTGTTAGTGCTCAAACGCCTTTTTCGTGCTTTATTTTCATGATTATCGGAGTATTGATTCGTTTTTATCTCCATGCAGAAAATCTCAGTGCGTGATCCAATGTAAGTCTTGATTAATTTTTTTCTGTAACAATACACAATTTCCATTTAAATATTTTTTTAACATAAACAATTTGTATTGGCAGATTAAGAATAAATATATGTAATTCGATTGTGAAAATGATATGAACCACTTGATGACCAAGAACACAGAACAAGAACATCACTGAACGTCCAACCAGTGTGCATCTTTTTTTGGATCAATAGGATATTTTGGAGTAAGAAAACAAATGAAGAAAAAAAATTGACGAAAAATCGAAAAAAAATAAATTAAAAGACGTTTGAGCACTACCTAAAATATGTTTATGCATCTCAAATTTTGCATTAATTACGTTTTCATAACGTAGTAAGATTTTCCGTTGAGTACCGCGAAAAAAAGAATTTGTTACCACCCTAATGTGTGTATATATATATATATATACATATATTTACAGATGAAAGTGCATATTATACATATCTCTGTCTCTTGCCCTCTCTCTTTCCCTCCCTTTCCCACTCTCTCGCTCTCTTTCTCTCTCTCTCTCTCTCCAACCTCTCTGTCACACGCACAGCTCATCTCCGGCACATTCTCTTGTAAATAATGGATAATAATCATCCGACGCAATAAATTCATCGGGATGAATAAAAAACCTGACTTTTCATTATTCGATAAACAATTGCGTCCCCACATTGCATCCTATCTTCGACATCCAATACCAAAAGTAGCTGCTAATAATATGATATTAAAATTAGCATCATTCTAGAGCAACGAAACCTAAATCTTTTTCGTTTGTTTGGGTTTTTCTTTGCCGATTTGCGAATTTTTACTAAAGATTTACGAATACAATTTGCACAAAAAAGTCATTGGATAACGAAAGAAATGAGAAGTCAATCAAAAATTCGTTGCATTTCAACGATGCTAATTTCGACGTTACACAAATACCTAATAGAGATTTTGCCGATCTTTTCGAAAGTGCTTAACATTGTTCACATCTACATAACAAATTTTTAAATGTTTATTTCGTGTGATTGCGTGCAGCACATTCGTCAAAAATCGCGTTTAAATTCATCCACTTAAAAATACGCGCCAAAACGCGTGACGTCATACTCTGCAAAATATAGGTCCCTAAACGAACGCAACAACAGACATGTCGTAATTAATAAGTTCAAGGATGAATTTTAAATTCTATCCATCATCATATAACTGTCTTGAAGACCTGAAATTAAACAAAACAAGTTTTGAAACGAAACATAACTTCTAAAGAATGTTCACATTGCTACAAAGTTTTTAATATTATTAATGCTATATACATTATTTGTTGCGCAAGTAACAATTCTTTAGGGTGGCAAAAATTTGAGCTTTATTTTTTTTCCTTTTTCTTACCATACGATTATCTTCTTTGAAGAAAAAAAACTTCTTTGAAGGTCAAAAAATATTTAGAGGTCGCTCTAGCCTGCCAAAAATTCAAATTTTCATTAAAAAATCGATTTTTTTCTTCGTCCACTTCTCACCCATGAATTGTATGCTTTAGAATTTTTGAATTAACCCCGCGACAGTTGTAGATGGCCAATGAATATTTGGTGGTTGCTCAAAGTTTTCGATATTTACAATTTCGGCGAAAAATAATTTTCGCATGCACTATAATTCCTTGTAGCATAAAAACAAAATCAACAGCGAAGTGTTATATTTTATGAATAATTTTCAACAAACACCAATTAGACGATATGTGTTATTACGTATTATTTTGTATTGGGGGCGTCTATAAATTACTTAAGGCAATTGGGGGGGGGGGGGGGGGGTCGGACTGGCGTTACGGTCTACGTACGTGGGGGGAGGGGGGCGGGTTGCGTTAGTTTTGCGTTACGTCACGACTTTAGAACTGTCAGAAATAGCAAAATTTCTGCATGTTCAAGCTTAAAAATTTAGAACTCATCGTTCAGAATAGTTAAAGTGCGAGCTTTTATTATTTTGAGAAATATAATGAAGATTAAAAACCGCCATATCGTCCGCGACTCGATACTTTAAAGTAAGTATCAATATTCTCGAAAAAACCATCACTTGATATCAAGAAAAACGGAACGAAAATTTCGATCGCAATTTTCTCAAAACTACTTCCTTTCCGACCTTGTTGACTTTTCATTTGGAGATAACCTTTCATAAAGATATCGATGGGACAATGAAGAGAATTTTTTTTCGTCGCCAAATCAGGGTTAATTTTTTAAAAAAATTCATAAAAATTGGAATGAAACTAGATGAATATATACTTCATAAAATGAGTATAAACCCGATCCTATCATAATTAGTTATTTCTTTGAAAAAAAAAAACGCAATTATTGACGACAAAGCACCCGTTACGTAACGCAATAGGGGGGGAAGGGTTCAGGCCAGACGTTACGGTTCTGTTACGAAGGGGGGGGGGGGGGGGGGGGGCGGTAAAAATGGGAAATTTTGCGTTTCGTAATTCATGGACGCCCCCTTATTGTTCTTCGGTTAGAAGTGTGAGGTAAATTTGAAAAAACTGTTTCTAAAGAAAAAAGGAAAACTCGTTTTGAAAATTTTACAAAGCGTCAAAGTTATGAGTGAGAAGAGTAAAAAAAAATGGTAAATTTCGAAGCTTTTGAGGGACCACTAAATATTCATTGGCTTGATTATTCACGAGGTGAATTTTAAAAATTATGAAGCGCAACATTCGCGAGTGAGAAGTGAACGAAAAAAAAATTTACTTTTTGATGAAAATTTAACTTTTTGTGAGGCTTGAGCCAAATATTTTTTAACGCGCGCAGCTTTCGCGGCAATGTTTTTTTCTTCAAAGAAGATAAATGGATGGTGAGGAAAACAGTAAAAAAAATAGTTCTCAAATTTGGGCCACTCTAGGGTATACTTACATGAAAGTCTTCACGTTTCTAAATTCTGTAGAGCACAAATCGTTCTTTGTCGTAAAGAAATTGGCCACCGTTATGCAGTCAATCGTAGGCAAATTCAAACTATTTGCCTTCACGAATCCGGTCTTCATTATTACAGTTCGAATAAAATTAAAAATCGATTGAGAAACCTCACAAAATGAATTTCAAAAAAAAAATAAACAGTAATAGCCCAGTATAAGCAGTAGGCTTAGAGCATCGACTCGTTCGTGTTTTCCAAAGTGTGGCGTCATGCACACTGATTAGTGTTCTTTGTCACGTGACTTATAGATATTTTTTACAATTTATTTATCTAAATTTATCTACAATTTTCACCAGAACAAAATGGAATCGGCACTACCGAGCATTACTTCAATTATGAGCTGTCACCTCGTAACAATATTTTTCAAATTCTTAGTTACTGGAAACATCCCTATTGTCTCCGAACAAACCTTTTCCTCCACGTGTTCTCTCGTGTCAAAATTTTTTTTCAAAATTACTCAAAGCGGGAGCCTGAATTAAAAGGTCCAAAAACAGCTTTTTCGGGAATTTATTTAGCCGAGAGGTAAACAAGTGAGCCCAGTAAACATTGAGGTATCTTTTCATGTATATTTGAAATGTATAAAAAAAAATGGCTCACCATAAAACAATAAATGACACTACAGTAATTCTTGACGGAAGCAAAGAAACCAATAAAATATTCAATAGTCATAGATTTTTCTTCTGGGTGAATGAAGAAAAAACTGAAAAAATCGCGGAATTGTAACGTTTCTCAGGGTTGAAAAAAAAATTGTTAAAAAACACTTCAACGTGTTTTTTATTTTATTGTAAATAAAAAAAAAAATTTATTGTCGAATTAAAAAAAAATTTATCAAAGCATTTTTTATTTTTAAATTTGTATTTTAAAAAATTATTTTTAAAGATTTTTTCAACGACTTTTCTAATTCACTTAGACGAGATTTCCATACTGAAGAAAATAATCATTTGTTTGATTCAATGGGTCGTTTAGTTTTTTTGCTATCACACCTGCCAATTTGGAAAAATCGTGAAAAAGAAAACTGGACATAACGCGCTTCGAAGTTTTCAACAGGAGGGAATATCAATATCAAATATTAATCGCTTTTCTGCTTTTGGCCTGTATTTTCGAAAATATTTACGATTGGCCTCTGTAACTTTGTAAATGTATTCTTGCATAGTTTATCTATCGAGTTAAGCAATAAAAAAAGATTTTTCGGACCTTCTGATACAGGCTCCGGCCTTAAAGCACTACTATACTAACATTAACATTTTCATCATCGCCATAATCATATACGCACAGCAAATGCGCACATACCATAGTGATATCACGATTCGGACCTCCGGAATGCCATCATCGGCGTACGTAATTAGAAGCGTTGATTGAAGGCCTTAGGCCACTCTAGAGCTCCCAAAAGCCTATTTTTTCGGCCTAGGCCGAAAAAATCGGCTTTTGGGAATTTTTTTTTTCAGAAAAACTACAAAATAGATCGAGATTATAAAAAACTGTGTTCATCATACATATCAGTGACTGTATGAGTACAATAATTTTTTTGAAACGATTAATTTCAAAATGGCGGCTGTGCAGTGTTTTTGCGATGTCTCCGGTTTTCCAGGATCCACGGCCGGAGAAAAAGCTCCTGTAATTTTTTAATTATAATGAGCCAATTAATTTTTTTCGATTTTATACAATAACTGCTATAGAAGTACGTACGATTTTTTGGATATATTGATTTTTGGCCAAATGGCGCACTTCTAAAGAGGAAGGTAAAAAATTTGCCTAAAAAATCGTCAGATAATTGTTAGTAACAACTGAACTATGCCGTATAAAAAAAATCCTACGTTCTTCCATAGACAGTGTATTTTTCAAGATATATTCAACATTTCAAGCGAATCCGCCGGGTCCGAGTCGAGTCAGGGTACCTTTGCTCGACAGGTACCAAACTTTCGCCCCCCTTAATCTAGATGTTCCAAAGTATGTCTTAAGCCAATTTAAAAGAAATCAATTTTTTGAAAATTCTACAGTGGTGTTAGCCGTTGTCTACTTTCATGCTTCCGTTACGATATTGCATGAAAAAGAAATTAGAGGCAAATCGTGGTTTAAAAAAAAACACGTGTAAGGTCTTTCTGCACGATCGTTTATCGTGGCGCATCTGAAACACCTATGTGCACGATGATCGTGACGATATCTCCCCCTTCGCGTGATAATTTTGCAGCCTCTGCCCGATCGCATCTACTTCCTTTTTCTTCTCCTTCTAGTTTTTTTTGCAGACGCGCGAGCCGCACATGGTCGATCGTAGAAAAGGGATATCATCTCCCTGTAGACACCGTAACGGGCGAGGTTACGAGATTTGATCTCTCAGCGGTGTTACAGAGCCATCTACGTGCAGGAAACAGCGGGGGAGGCGGGGGGGGGGGGGGGAGAAAAGAGGCCGAGTGCACTCTCCCTGTGTGGATAGCTTGGGGTTGAAACACACATATGAACACATACTCATGCATATATAGATGGAGCAACCGTATTTTAAGGGGGGGGGGGGATACCTTTAGGCGAGTAAAAAATAGCTGATTTGAATGATTATTTTTTTTAGGTAAGATTTCTTCACCGTTTTTGAGATCTAGGGAATGTTTGAGTACCACTTTTGCCTGTTACATGGTATTTTTTAACGTTATTAATCTTTAAAAAGGGCGGAGATATGGCACGGTCTTCCAAACGAGCTACGGTGTATGTTGTCGGACGGCGTGACATCTAGCGTCGGCGGGATTAATTCGAGAAGAAACCAACCAAGGTTGTGCTTCCAATAACACTCATACGCAGAATATGAACCAAGAAAAAGCGAGAAATGTTGAAAATCGATTAAATGGTACGCTTTTAAAATGAAAGATTGAATTTTCCAAAAAAAATTGTTACATTTTTCTATTAAAAAATACGTTTTTTTTAATTTTCAAAAACATTTCGGGTCATGTTTTAGACAATGAGCATAGAAAGATGTATACCAAATTTCATCAGAATCGGTCGATTAGTTTCATGTATGTATATCAGGGATTCTCCGTCAATTCAGCCACACTTTTTTCGACCATCTCAGATCTGGCCCATAATTGGTTATATCAAAGTACTACTAAAAGGCATTCTATGTGATTTTTTCAGATTTTTAAATTCAACATTTTAGAGAATGCCGTTTTTTTCCAAATGAATAGATCTCGGAAACTAGAAGTAACTGAAAAAAAATGTCTGTACATAAAAGTTGTAGTTTTGTGTTAGCTTTCGAGCGGACGACTTGAAATAATTTTTACGTTCCGGTAACGCTGATTTTTTACCAAAAAAGAGGGTAATTATTTTTTTTAACAAAAAACGCCTATTTTTTTGGCTGAAAAAATTACAGGGTCTTCCAGTATGTTTGACGATATTGCAAAAAAATCGCCAGAGTGGGACGGAGCGAGGTTCCGGTATAAAAAAATGAATTTGTGGGGTTTGATTTTTTTTACCCTAGAACCTCGATCCGTGCCACTCTGGCGATTTTTTTGCGATATCGTCAGACATACTGGAAGACTGGAATTTTTGCAGCCAAAAAAACGGCTGTGCTTAATAAAAAAATAATTTCTCCCTTTTTCGGTAAAAAATCAGCGTTACCGGAACGTAAAAATTATTTCAAATATTCCGCTCGAAAGCTAACATAAAATTACGACTTTTAATGTGCAGAAATTTTTTTCAGTTACTTCTAGTTTCCGAGATATATTCATTTGGCAAAAAACGGCATTTTCTAAAATGCGGAATTAAAAAATCTAAAAAAATTCACATAGAATGCCTTTTAGTAGAACTTTGATATAACCAATTATGGGGCAGATCTGAGATGATCGAAAAAAAAGTGGCTGACTTGACGGAGAATCCCGCATATACGTCATGCCAGTTTTGAAAATGCAGGTTAGAAGCCCGTGTCATAACTTCTGCCATTTTTAAGATTAATAAAAATATCATTTAGCAGCCAAAAGTAGTAATAAAACATACTTTGAGTGCGTCTCGGACGTGGCGAAGAAATCATTCCTTAAAAAAAATCATCAAAATCATCAAAACTGTTTTCGCCTCATGGTGTCTCCCCCCTTAAACTCGTTATGTATGTTCAACGTTAGCTATCTTATTTGTATGAGAATCTTACATCTCACTTTTTTCAAAATTATACATCTTTTACAGAATTTTAGGTATTTCAAAATATAGAGAATTGTTTTGAGAAGTTTACATCTGACTTTTTTGAGAATCGTATTCACCTTTTTTTAAAAGCCTCGTTGATTTTGGGAACCAGGTGGTCGTTGAAATTACGCTTACGCTTAGATTTATCTCAAGGTGATTATGAAGGTCATAGGCTTAATTAATGTAGAGTATAGGGACAAAAGGTGAGCCGCTGTCAGAACAATATTCATGTGCGCGCGCGCGCGTGTGTGTATGTGTGTGTGTGCGTGTGTTTGTGGCAGGATGATAAATACACACACATACACATAGTGGTATATATGTATGACGAATCACTCAATCCAACCATTAGTCTCGATGGAATCTTCGCGCTTGCTTCATGGAAATGAGCGAGATTAATCGCACATCTACGAGGCAACGAGTCCACTGCGAACGACGAGGATGAAGCTCTTCGATAAATAGAGTGAGTGAGAAAAAGAGCTAAGCGAGAGAGAAAAACGTGCCTCTGGTTTGATCAATGGCTCAGATATAAGGAACACGAACTTTCCTGACGTCTATCGGTGCAGAATCTGCGGATCACATACCGTGTCTCTTGTCTTCTCTCTCTCTCTCTCTCTCTCTCTCTCTCTCTCTCTCTCTCTCTCTCTCTCTCTCTCCCTCTCTCTGTGCGTCTTCTAAATTTTTCGTTTATTCTTAGTTATTTTTAAGATTTATTTTGTTTTATATGCTATCGCAGTCTATCCGGAACCCTTATGCTTGTATTGCCATGTTATTATAGACTTAAGTCGGATTATACTCGAACTCTAAAACTGAGTATTTGGTAAGCTTTTTCCTAATTGTATATATATTTTGCCCCATAGCGTGCTAGGGCATAAATAAATATTCGTTCATTCATTCATTCTTCATTCATTAATTCATTAATTCATTAATTCATTAATTCATTAATTCATTAATTCATTAATTCATTAATTCATTAATTCATTAATTCATTAATTCATTAATTCATTAATTCATTAATTCATTAATTCATTAATTCATTAATTCATTAATTCATTAATTCATTAATTCATTAATTCATTAATTCATTAATTCATTAATTCATTAATTCATTAATTCATCAATTAATTAATTAATTAATTCATTCATTCATTCATTCATTCATTCATTCATTCATTCATTCATTCATTCATTCATTCATTCATTCATTCATTCATTCATTCATTCATTCATTCATTCATTCATTCATTCATTCATTCATTCATTCACTCACTCACTCACTCATTCATTCATTCATTCATTCATTCATTCATTCATTCATTCATTCATTCATTCATTCATTCATTCATTCATTCATTCATTCATTCATTCATTCATTCATTCATTCATTCATCCATTCATTCATTCATTCATTCATTCCTTCATTCATTCATTCATTCATTCATTCATTTACTCATTTATTCATTCATTCACCCTTTCATTTTTTCATTTTTTCATTCATTCATTCATTCATTCATTCATTCATTCACTCATTCATTCATTCATTCATTCATTCATTCATTCATTCATTCATTCATTCATTCATTCATTCATTCCTTCATTCATTCATTCATTCATTCATTCCTTCATTCATTCATTCATTCATTCATTCATTCATTTACTCATTTATTCATTCATTCACCCTTTCATTTTTTCATTTTTTCATTCATTCATTCATTCTCTCTCTCTCTCTCTCTCTCTCTCTCTCTCTCTCTCTCTCTCTCTCTCTCTCTCTCCTTCTCTCTTTGCCCTTGCTTTTGCCCGGAATTGGCTGGGGACGAACACGTCAAAAAATACGGGGGGGGGGGGATATCTTCAGGTGAGGAAAAAATGCTGATTTTCATGATTTGTTGTAAAAGAAAGATATCTTCACCATTTTTTAGACTTAGGGTATATTTCATTACCACTTTTGGCTGTTACATGATATTAAAAAAAAATGTATTAATCTTTAAAACTGGCGGAAATATGGCACAATCTTCTAAACGGGTGGCGGCGGATGTTGTCGGACGGCGTGCCATGTAGCGCCGCGCCGGCGGGATTAATCTGAAAAAAAAACCGACGCGAATTTTTCTCTTATTGATACTCATGCGCAAAATATGAACCAAGAAGAAGTGAGAAATTTTGAAAATCGATGAATTGAATGAATTAAATAAATTATGAAAAAAACAATACTTGTTTTTCAATTTTCAAAAATATTTAGGTTCATTTTTTGGACAATAAGGTGAGAAAGGTTTATATCAAATTTCATCAGAATCGGTCGATTAGCATTCGAGCTATACCTCACGCCAGTTTTGAAAATGCAGTTCAAGATACCGTGCCCCACCTCCGCCATGTTTAAAGATAAATAAAAATAAAAAATACCGTGTAACAGTCAAATGTGGTAATAAAACATACCCTGAGTCTCAACAATAATGAAGAAACATTTCCTTAAAAAAAAAATCATCAAAATCAGAAAATCTTTTCGTCGCCTGAAGGTACCTCTCTTAAACTCGACATACTTGATCCCGCCAACAGCTTCCTGCTCTTACGTGACTCGCGTTCGTTCGGTAGTGGCAAAAAAAAGGAAATCTTCTCTTTTCCCATGGCTTATCCCATGCTTGTAAGTATATATATATATATATATATATATATATATATATATATATATATATATATATATATTCCCAATCCAGTGTCGTACGCGAATTGAAAATTACAATGATCGCAGAAGAATTTCCGGTGCGGCACACAGTGGGCCTTGTATACAAACAAGTTGTTTGGAAACGTTTAATGGAAATAATTTGGTCGCCAAAGTGTACATGGATGTTGGTGTATGCGTGTAAAGTCTTGGAGTTGTGCGAGGGCGACAATTAGGGGCGGATTATTGACACCTGGTCAGAATAAGACGTCACGCTGGCTTCTCGAGTCGTTTCCTCGGCCTTCGTTTTTTCCCTCGCTTCAGCCCCTTCGACGCCTCGCGCATTCAGCCCAAAATGCATTTACAACATTTTCGCTATTCCGGAATAAAGAATTCCGTCGTTCAACATCGTAATCGTTCTTCCGAAATGCCGGTACGTTTTTTTTTCTTTTAATCTTCCCCTTGTACGCGCGCTCGAAAAGCGTACACGTTTCTGTAATTCTGGAAGCTCAGGAGATTCAAGTAAGCGTGAAATTCGGTAATCCATATGACCACGGTACTCCCGGATTACGTTAGTAGTCCAGTATAAAAGATGAAAACTCAGCACTTTTTAGCGTAGAATATGAATTTTTTACCGAAGGTCGATGGCTGCATACTGAAAGCAACCCCGACAAAATTTTGCTCCTCAACTCGCCCTAACCCTAAGAAATATAGGGGTTGAGAACTTAAAAATCGCCTTATCTCGATGATTAATAGCCCGATCAAAAAAGATTTCAAACAAAAGTTGTTTGGAATACTAAAATTCGTATAAAGTTATCTGACGTCTAACCCCCTATCTTTGAAAATAGCGGTACAAAAACGATCCGAAAATTCGGGGTTGATGCGTGTGCGAGCGGAGTAGACACATCGCTGCCTCGGTGCCTGGGTCAGTGGTGCTCTCGTATTTTTGAGCTGCTATTTTCGAAGATAGGAGATTGGACGTCAAATAACTTTATACGTATTTGATTATTTTGAACAACTTTCGTTTGAAACATTTTTTGGTTGGGCTATTAATTATCGAGATACGGCGATTTTTAAGTTTTCAACCCCTATTTCTTAGGGTCGGGGCGAGTTGAGGGGCAATATTTCATTGGGGTTACTTTCAGTATGAAAACATCTACCTTCAGTTAAAAATTAATATTCTCCGCTCAAAAGTGCTGGGTTTTCGTCTCTTTTACAGGGCTATAGGAAAAACCTGCGGAATTGCTTCTTGAATTCGTTCCAGTTCGATGATTTTTGCGGCTGGTTTTTTTGAACACTTTTATCGTGAAAAACATGGACAATCGACATTTTGCTGTTGACCTGGATGGAAAGAGCATCGGACTTGAGGACTTGATCTGGTAAGCCCGATTGTCTTATATATACAATAAAATTCTACATTGCAAACAAAATAGTTTACACTACCGTGGATTGGGGTTACCTTGATTCGTGGGGTTACTTTGATAAAAACTTTGTTTTGTTTTTACATTCGAATTACAAAGTTCCTGAACGCAAACAAAAGTTTTTTTATCTTTGGCAAGCCTGAATGTCTCTTTATGTCATCACGTAGCCGCAGCACGAACGGACGGGTTTAAGTGACCGTAAAAATATCAAAATCGTAAGTAATGTATTTTAACTATTCCTTATGGTCGAGTAACTTAAAAAATAACAAGTTGAGTGATGCAATGACATGTCTTTGGTAACAATTACCTTGTCAGATATTATTAAACTGCACCATTATGCTTTGTTGTGTGGCATAACCTCAAAAACATATTTTATGGGCGACAGTTGTTTCGTTGGGGTGTCTTTGATCACTTCGACGGGGTAACGTTGATCATTTATCAGTTTCACCCCAGCCATTATCTTTATTGCTGGTCTCGAAATACCCTCAGAGTTTTTCGTCTTTTGATAATTTTTTTAATTGAAGGCTTCAATAGTAGGTTAAGAAATGTTCCGAATGCGTTCATTAGGAACATTTCTTAACCTACAATTCTGCAATTAGTGTCATTTGGTACGTGACCTAGTTCGAGTGAAACATGATCATAATGAAACCAATGTGATTTCGTTTTGTGATTTAGATGCCTAGGTAGACATAAGTATTACAACTCGTTTTGGCTAGTTTTTTTATGTTTCGAAGTTTATGGATGTGTTACTGCAGAAATAAATGTAAAATACCAGTTGTTCATCGATAAAGTCGATTTTGAAAAGTAAAGGTGTAATATTTGTTCAATCAAAGTAACCCCAAAACAATAAAAATCGTTGTAACTTTCGATCCCGTTGACCCTTTTTTTCCCCAGGAAAGATGCTCCTTTAAGGGGTTACTTCCGATCGTCATTAAGAAAAAGGGGGGCACCAAAGGATCCCCAATCTCAGTATAACTTTGATCACGACTAATTTTTTTTCTCATCTATTTTTTAATATTCCTAATTATAATTTGTAAGATACTAAGACTGATAAAAGTTGATGTTTCCATTAAAAACAATTTATTTTTGCTATTTTATTTGAAGAAATATATTTATTTTGATTTCAAAATTGATCAAACTACCCCAATCCACGGTATATTCGTTTCATTTCTGTTAACCCTACGTTGACACACTGGGTCATTTTGACCCGGACGAATTTGAAATAACTGCTCATTTCCCCAAAACTGAGAAATGTCGATAATTTTTCACAACGATTCAATTTTGAACTTTACGAATTTCAATTATAAAGGCATATTAAGAATTGTTTAAAGTGTATCCCAGATTCTTGTCAATAAAAACCAACCGGAGGGTTGTTAATGGCAGGTGGATGAAGTATTATCCGGGACAAGTTGATCCAGTCTGTCGAAATCGAGGACAAATATAAGTGTGTCAACGAAGGGTTAAGGAATCATCATAGTGTAACGGGTCGAAAAACAACTGATTTTCGCGATTTTTGTTTCGATGGTTAATGTACCCTAATTAGTCTGATTTTTTATGTCAAATCAAAGAACTCACGAAGAACAGAAAATAAATTACTAAACGTTTATTTTCATTTTTTTTCACATTTTTTAACGGATGAAAGTATCTTTAAAATAAAGAGTCCTCGTGGTGTACACGGTTGTGGTCGTAAATATTATCGGAAACAAAATTTGTAAAAAGATTAGTAATCAGTATGAAAGCCGCTATTTTGCTATGGAGGTTTTTTTAAAATAAAAATTGTCAAAATAGCGGCGTTTTGAAAAAAAAAGTATCGAATTTAGCCTATTTTTCGAGAATTTTTCGTTAAAAAAAATATGAAGATAAAAAAGCTTCCATAGCCAGATGAAGAATGGCGTGAAGAATGTTGTGTGAAGTTTTGAGACGCATAGCTTGAACATCTTTGGCAGTATACATCGTTTTTAAAATCGACATTTCGAGAAAAACGCGTTTAAAGTTTCGAGTGCGGAATTTTCATATAAATTGTCTACTTGCAATCAATCACATGCCAGGCCCATGTTTATAACCGTCTATACTATCGGATAATGCAAAAGAAGAAACGATTATTTGAAAATTGTACACTTTGATGATTCCTTGAGGTAATACGAACCCAGTAGCTAATGGAAATAGAACCGAAATCAGTATTCTAAAAACGTGACATGGCCTAGTATATCTTTATTGGGATGCTGAATAAGTTATCGTTATATGTTCGTAAAAATCAATGCTTTATTTTTTAAAATCATTTCTACTGCTTTCAAACTTTTTGAAACTGTTGTGTGATCGACTACTAATGATTCGGCAAGTTCAGCAATCGTCTTACATGAGCCTTCATGATGTAATGCCTCCAATTCAACACATCAAAATCATTATTTTTGAAGCGTCTAACCCAATCTCTGCACGTTGTTTCCGACAGAGCAAGGTCGCCGTAAGTCTCAACAAGAATTCTGTGTGCTTCTGCTGCAGATTTTTCTTGAATACAGTGCAGTACAATTTCCCGCAACTACTCTTTTTGGCACGAAATTTGACGTTGATTTGACTATGAAAAAGAAAGAAATGAAAAAGAATGAAAAATAAATTTGACTATGAAAAAGAAAGTTGTTTAAGCTTGGGCGAAATGACATATACTGAATTTCAGGCTTAGCATGCTTGAGCACGTTATAGATGCGTTACCATCCACGAAGCTTTAGTAACGCCATCTGTTGGAAAACGGCAAGAACTTATTCAACGTCCTAATACATGGGACATCCCACGCCATTTCACTTAGACGGTGGCCCTGACCACTTTTGATTTTCCCGATTTTTTTTTTGTAAAATCGTACCCCATGAGAGGAGTAGCCACGCCACATTTTAGACTTTATCTCTTCTCTTTCAGGAGTTATAACTTTTCAAAAAAATGTCGATTTCGAAAAATATGGAAACCTTTAAACGCTGATAACTTCGGAACTCATTGGGATATCGATAAATGTCCATATATAACTTTTTTTCATTTTGAAGCATACTTTCGTTAAAACCTATGAAAAAGTTATCAATTATCCAATGTCAACGTTTTTTTTTTGCTTCTAAAGTGAAATCAATTTTTTTTACTTGATTGACTCTTTTTATTTTTTTCACAAAATTCTCTAAAAGACAGTGACCCATTCTAAGATTCTTAAGACTAGTCTCATCGTGGGCGCACTTATCCTTCTATTTTTTTTCGAATTATTCATATTTTTTTGAGAAGATTTTTATCGTTTCATCTCCAATTATGCTATCAATGATTGTGTGATTTCCAATTTGCTATCGACAGGCCTGAAACGATTCATTTTTAATGTATGTTCAATTTAACAAAAAAAAAGAAAATTTTATGCCAAATTAAACAAAAATGGATTCAAAATTATTTTGTTGCATGTATTTTTGGTGTCTGCATCATCGTCGACGAGATTACGTTTCTTCGTCGGCGTCGATGCGAGAAGTGTCATGTGAATGTTTCTTTCACTCACGAGGTGCGACAATGCAGCAACGAGGGTGAAATTGAGACAACGAAAAACGATTGCTCTGCGGGGGTTCCGTTGATGTGTCGATCGTGTTTTCGGTTTGTACACTCGAGCGGTGTTACAATACTCGCATGGATGATCGTTGATCCAAAATGTCCCTCCGCTCCTTCTCGACCTTTCGCACGTTTAATAATTTCGTGGGTCGCCCTTTCCCCAGCCGATAATTGGTTAAAACCCGTAACTGATGAGCGAGATATTTGCAACTGTATGCGTGTTATTATACACCGAGCTGTGTATGGAGGGGGTGAAGGGCGGAGAGGGGGGAGAGAGAGAGAGAGAGAGAGAGAGGCTATAGTGCAGAAGGGCACAGTGATGCTTTGTAGGTGCTGTATACGGTTCAACGCCTCTTCATTACCCTCTTCAGGCCTCGATGAGCCTCCCTCATTCTCATGTCCATATATATAGATATATCATAATGCGAACATTACGCTATCAGGTCTTCCGGCTCCACTATTGTTCGCGAACGGTATTCCTCCTTCTTCATCCCCTCCGCGTCCCTCTCCGCTCGTAGTCTACTTCTCTCATTGTTGTTTCCAATCGAGGCGATTCGGTGGAAAAAACGGAATTTCGTCGTACGGACGAGAGAATCATTGCAAGGGATGTCGTGATTTATAATCAGTCAGAATAAAGAGCTATGAAGAAGTTACGAGAGATTGTACGCAACGAACGCCGCGGAATTGAATGAAAATGCGAGTTGTATTAAGGCGGGATTCTTCTTTGAAACTTTGAAAAGGCTAAATTGGATGAAAACATCCACCTGGAACACGTCGAAGGCATATTATATGGCCCAGGCATCGCTGATTGAGGGTAAGATAATTTTTTCTACGATTTATCACTCACCAAGACTTTAAACGCATTTTTCTCGAAACGACATTTTCAAGTACCGTGGTCGTGATAACTCAAAAAGTACTGAACCGATCCTTATGAAATTTGGAACACATATTCTATATGTGTGTACCAACCGACCTAACTACAATCAACTTAAAATTTTGATTAGAACTATTTTTTTATTGCAAAAAAAGACCCAAAAAAAACGCATTTTTTTTTTCGTATTTTAGCCGCCATTTTGTTAATTTTGCACGTATATAAAATATTCTAGTTAGGTCGGTTCCTGAAGACATACTGAACATGAAACTATTTGATTTTTTTGTTTCAGACCATCCGTCGGGAAGATTTCACGACCACGGCAACGGTACCTGCTTTTCGAGGCGTTGGCTTTAAACATATTTTACGTGTACAAAAAATGAATAAAATACATTAAATTTTTTTTTTTATGTACTTAAAGAGTGTATTTATTGAACAGTTTAAACCCCATATCGATATCTTTAATAGTATTCTCAGAAAAAATTCACGAAAATAGCGTTTTTTTCATGGTTTCAAAGTAGAATCCCACCTTAATGAGTGTTGACAGGTGGAAACGATAGGGTATTTCACGGAGGGATATGATTTTATCGGCGCTGGGGACGAATATACCTCGAATACCGAGGCGCGAAAAAAATGACTCATTTTAATGATTTTATTTTCAGAGGAAATATTTCTAGGCCGTTTTTTCGACTTGAGGTTTGTTGTATTAAAACTTTTAGCTGTTATGTGGTTTATTTCTTAGTCTTTCAAAATTGCGGAGGTATGGCACAGTCTTCCAAACGAGTTGCGGCGGATGTTGTCAAACGGCGTGACATATAGCGTCGGCGGGATTGATCTGAGAAAGAGCCAACTAAGATTTTTCTCTCATTGACATTCATTCGCAGGATATGAACCAAGAAAAATCGGGAAATGTGGAAAAGTGATGAAACGGTACGGGTTGAAACGAAAAGATTGAATTTTCCGAAAAGAAATGGCCACATTTTGGAATAAAATTCTTTTGCTCATTATTAAAAAATATTGAGGATTATGTTTTAGACAATAAGGTAAGAAAGATTCATACCAAATTTCATCAGAATCGGTAGATTAGTTTTTTAACTACACGTCACGCCAGTTTTGAAGATGCAGGTGCAGATGAAGAGGCATGAAGCCACTATTTTTAGACATCAATATAAAAGAAATAATACCATGTAAAAGCCAAAATTAGTAATATAACGTACCCCAACAATCTTTCCTAAAAAAAAATCACGGAAATCAGGAAACTTTTTCCTCGCCTAAAGGTATTCTCCCCCTCGAACGTGTTTTCCCAAGATGATGCTCTACAAATCGGCATCACGATATCAGAATCGAGTGGAATTTTTTTTATGCAACTCTTAGATCGACTAAAAAAATAGGAAAAAATCATAATGAAAGCCTATCATATCCCCATGCAAAAAAAAATCCTTGTTGATTCTGGTAGCAAACGTCACAACACTCACGTAAATTGAGAACATGTTTTTTTTTAGTTTCATAAAACGTCCAAGACACTGGTCCCCGATTAGGAACGGTTTCCGCGCACCGTTGCAAACAAACGTACAAAAGTACATGATAATACATTGTTTTAAATGTGTATGTCTACATCTTCTTGAAGACCAATAAGCATGAGTATTTTTTTTATTCCATCCTAAAAATTACCTCCTTTTTGTACCCTACAAAAAAATCAGTTTTTTTTTTCAATATCCCCGATTTCGTGCAAAGTACACCTGAAAGGTGTCATTTTAACAAACCATTGCTGTTAACAAGGAATCAATTATCTTCAATATCCCCATACTCTTTTCCAACTTCTTCTTCCAAGCTTCCAAGCTTCTTGAAGATCAATAAGCATAAGTATTTTTTTTATTCCATCCTAAAAATTACCTCCTTTTTGTACCCTACAAAAAAATCAGTTTTTTTTTTCAATATCCTCGATTTCGTGCAAAATACACCTGAAAGGTGACATTTTAACAAACCATTGCTGTTAACAAGGAGTCAATTATCTTCAATATCCCCATACTCTTTTCCAACTGTCTATCGGAAAAATGATAATTCATCAATATTCGATCGAAAAAAATATGCCTACTCGAAATCTCAATTTCGTGCTCAATTGTTCGATGGTAACGATATCGACTGCCACTTATAGCCAACGGTATATATCACCCCGATAATAATATCCCTATCGAGAAACTTCATCGATTCGTGGGGGTTCTCAGGTATCAACGACGACAAGAATGACACACACACACACACACACACACACACGCACACCGATCTGTATGTATATGGAGTTCAACCCGAAGCTCGGTATTTTTGCTCACCCTCTTCGACACAGGGTCATTGTGTTTCCGTTGGCAATTATCCACGATCCGACGCCTCCGAGCTGCTACTGCTTTTCTGCTGAGAAGTGCGCGATCGTTCAGTGTATCCACACATACACATATTAGTGACAATCACAAGGGCATAACTCGGGCAATCGAAAACATAAAATCGTGACGAGGACTTCTCCTTGCTAGGCAGTCGTGGTCAATGGTCTATATCAATGATTTAAAGTGTAAAGGTCTTCAAATGCATAGCTGCAGTCACTCTGGATGCCTTTTTGAACATGAGGCGTTTATACATATACATACACACGCACGTGTATGGGACATTCCACGCCATTTTACCTAGCCTCAAATTATTCATTTGAGCTGAATTTACCAAAAAAACACTATTTTTTTTATTCAAAATAACTTTTTTTTCGTTAAATTCCGCTCAAATTTAAAATAAACCGTTTCAGGCATGACCAAGCCGAATTGGAAATCACAAGATGATTATTAGCATTATCGGAGATTAAAATGATTAAAATCTTCTCAGAAAAAATATAATTAATTCGCAAAAAATAGAAGGGAAAATGGGCCCATGATGAGACTAGTCTTAAAAATTATAGAATGGGTCACGATATATTAGAGAATTTTTTAAGAAAAATAGAAAATGGCCATCATCTTAAAAACATATGTTTTTCACTTTAGAAGCGCAAAAACGTTGACATTGATAATCGATAACTTTTTTCGTATTTTTTAAAGAAAGTATGTGTCAAAATAAAAAGAAATAAGACCGTGACATTTGTCGATATTTTAATTAGTTCAGGAGTTATTAGCGTTTAAACGTTTCAAAAACTCCCGGAATTGACATTTTTTGGAAAATTATTACTCCTAAAAGAGAAGAGATAAAAATCTAAAAATTGGGTTGAATATTCCTTTCATGAGGTACAATTTTAGAAAAAAAAAGTCAGTCATGAAATGGCGTGGAATGTCCCATATATGTAGAGTAGTGTCGTCGAACCAATGCGACGGCATCGGCATCAGCTATACTCGTTGAGAATTCCCGGGCTTTTCATACACACACGCATACACACAGGAGAACAGAAAGAGTTCGGTCAGGCGTTCAGGCTGGATCCCCGGAGAGATCGCGAGAAATTTTCTTACTATATTCGGCGGCCGGCACCTCTTCTGCTCTACTGCGCTGTCCTTCGAAGTGAATCCGGGCGCCCCGCATTTTCCCAATGTTCGCACTTTCACATTGTATATTTCATGCTCATCATATATATATATATATATATATATATATATATATATATATGGGGAAATGTGATTTTAAAGACGTTCGACCTCGGAATTACCTTTCATGGCTTAATACATAATGGCGATCAGGTCACCAGATAAAAACATAAAAGTTAAGACAGATAATGATTAATTAATAAAAACAGGACAGATGCTTCGTCATTATTTAAGGGGGGATTGTCTTTTTTTTTCGCAAAATTGACCGCTTTTTGGGAATTTTTTTATGAAGAAAGTATACAACGGAAAACTTGTGAAACTTGGCATATAGTTTTATTAATCTGTTTACTAAATACATAAAAATTTTTAAACAATTTCATCAAAAAATCCGCCTCCCACCCCCCTCGACGCGCGATGGTCCTTTTTTGATGGTGTGCACGATTACAGCCTTCACGTTCATCCTGCAACAAAAACCCAAAAAGCATTTTACTTTAGACACATATAGCTATCGTTTGATGAAGCAAAAAAGCAATACGTTTAATAGTTTTTTATTTATAACAAAAAATCGATCAATTTTTTTCGAAAAATCGATACTTCAAGTTCAAAACGTCACCAAATCGTGAATTTTTTTTTCCCCCTTCATCGAACGATAGCTATATGTGTCTAAAGTAAAATGCTTTTTGGGTTTTTGTTGCAGGATGAACGTGCAGGCTGTAATCGTGCACACCATCAAAAAAGGACCATCGCGCGTCGAGGGGGTGGGAGGCGGATTTTTTGATGAAATTGTTTAAAAATTTTTTTGTATGTAGTAAACAGATCAATAAAACTATATGCCAAGTTTCACAAGTTTTCCGTTGTATACTTTCTTCACAAAAAAATTCCCAAAAAGCGGTAAATTTTGCGAAAAAAAAGAGAATCCCCCCTTAACTCATTTTCAACAAATACAGAGAAACCATTACCTTCATATGATGTAACGGACTACATCTACCTCGGTGGGTCAAAAAAAGTATTTTCTGAAAATTTCATTGGAATATGCCTAAAATTGAATAAGCTAGGGCCAGCGTCAGCAACATCATACTTCAAACTTTAAACACGTTTTTCTCGAATCACTGTTTTCGAAGTCGGTGGACATGATATCTCGAGAACTACTTGATAGATTGTTTCCACATTTACAGGAGATACGTCGAGAAACATTTGAACGTCGCTGACAATTTCACTTTTCTAAAATCTATCTCCATTTTTTAATAGTTACGTAAAAATGACGACTCTTTTCCTAGATTTTGTATGCTTGGGTTTCAATTCGTCGCTTAGGTGTTAAAAAAGTCATTTTGAAAATCGACGATCGTCAACGCCTCGTATTTATTGTAACTTTAAGAAACCGTTTGATTTCCAGATTTCGGACGAGCCGTTTGAGCTGAAGAGTGTCCACCGCCAGCCAACGCGGAAAAAATTTCATCATCTACCGGCGGCCATGTTTTTGTTGTTTTTCTGTATTTTTTGGTGATGTTTCAAAGGTTCCTAATAAAAGGTGTCTTGAAATGACCTGACTTTTTAATTTATTATCAAAACGAATTATTAATTTGAAAAGGACGAATATTTTTCTTTCGATATAAGGTACAAATATGTATGTTATGTATGGAACACAATATCCTATAAACGGGATAAACGGCATGGGCGTGGAAGATATATGCTTTCAATAATATGGCCCAACTGGCCCGGCCGGAAAATTATAAAAAGACTGATAACCACAGTTTAGCATGTCGCCATTTTGTAAATGTTTTTTTGCTGAATCTAGTACCAAACATCACAACACTCGTACAGGTTAAGACTATGTTCAGTGTTTTTTTTCTGGATTCATATAACCTCCACAACACGAGTCGCCAATTGAAGGCGTTGTCCGCACACTGTTATAAAAAACCGCACGAGTGTTGACGATGTTAACTTTGTTTTCATTTGTACATATTTTTAAAAAATCCAAAAACAGCAATATTAATTTTGTTCGTTATTCCATCCTAAAAATCACCTCTAAAATAGCACTCCAGACTAAAATACCGCCTCCACTAACAAGAAACATCACTTTGGTGTCCTCCTTCGATTTTGTTAAAACTTTTTTATGCGGAAGAGTATCAAAAACTAAGAGACACGTATTTTTGCGTATCGGCGGAAAAACGGTTTTAGAGGGTGAAACGCACCCTCAAAAATGGGGATGTTTTTCGTTTTTCGTCGATAACGTTTTAACGGTACGAGATACAAAAAAATTTCAAAATGCAACAATGTTTATTTTTTCGTGTACTATACATTGGAGATGAGAACGATAACGTTATCGACGAAAAACGAAAGACACCCCTATTTTCGAGGATGCGATTCACCCCTTAAAACCGTTTTTCCGCCGGTAAAAATAATACGTGTCTCTTGGTTTTTGATACTCGTCCACATAAAAAAGTTTCAACAAAATCGGAGGAGGACACCACAGGGATGTTCCTTGTAAGACATTGCAGGCAGTCTTCCGTAATGGCATGTTAGGGAAAAGTATACGAGTTGATCCCATGAGGTCAGATGATAATTTTCAATTGATACGAAACTATCAACACTATCTAGTGGTATTCTTTGGTAAAACAGCTTCCGTCGCCGCCCTTCCCCCCTGCGTTATTCACTTCATGATGGCGGTGTGAGCGACGCATTTGTTTTAACGGAAAAAAAATAAAAATTGTGAGCTGTTGATCTAAGGTAAGGTTGACTTTAAGCTTATGTAACTTTTATTGTATACTGTCAGTTGCAATCATTGTTGTGATTGTGGCTTGATAATATGCTCTTTTTGAGTTTTGGTTGGCGTGGCAACAGTGGAATACTTATAGGTTAAATTACCCATCAATGAATGGAAGAGTTGAGTTTGGGGCAGGATGATTCCCTTCAGGTGTACAAGATGATCCCTAGTTTGTTGTCTTAATTATATAAAAAGACTATTTATGTTCAAACTACAATACGAACTTATAATTCATCTCACGAATAATAATTGATATACCTAAGTGATTTGAGAATGGCTGTAGAAGACTGGTTCAGTGTAATTCTCGTCGGGTGAGATAAAACTTATAATATAAAGGTACTTCAACTTGTAAGCTTAGTTTATATTGTATACCTATGATTAAGAGGTTACCCCCACTTGCGATTTTGAAGAACTCGATTTGTTTATTGCATTTCTTTGAAGTATAAGTATCTGAGAATATGTCCTGAAAATTTCAAGTCGATCCGAACAAAATTGACTGAGAGATGAGCGTTGAAAGAGAAGAATCCGTTGTGTAAACGACCGGCTAATTGAAACTTTAAACGCGTTTTTCTCAAAATGGTATTTCTGAAGTCGGTGACCAAGATTACTCGAACACTAATGAACCGATCTTCTTGAAATTTTGCAGGCTTATTTAATACATAAAAATGTAGTCTTTAATCGTTCGATTTTTTTTTCGAAAAAAATGGCCGTTTTATAGCAAAAAAACGGGCGTTTTTTCGTTAAAATCGAACCATTAACTTTGACTGTCCGCCATTTTGTGAAAAATGAATATTTTTTAAAATTCTTCGATTAAAGACTAGGTTATACTTATATTTGTATTCCGCATTTTTTTTTCAGATGATCCACTTCGCCGCAATGTTGGTCACCGCAAACCGTGTATATAAAAACATTATTTCATTGACGGCCATTTGCCACTAAACAATGTAATATTTTTCAATAAAAAAATTACTGAAAGTTCTTCAAGATGTGTTCTTTAAGATGGTATATTGATCAATTGAAAAATTTTTGTAGTTTTCTTTAAAAAAATTCATGAAAAAGGCCTTGTTTTGCGCTACAAATGGGGGTAACGCGTTAATATATATAAAGGGGTCGCAAGCTCCAGCATATTTTTATTTCTATTTACCTAATTTCTCCAAAACAAAAAAGATCCCAAAACAGGGACAACATGATCCGGGGAATCATCTCGTCCATACCCTAGGGATCATCTTGAACACCGGGGTGCCCAAGATGAACCTTATGTAAGATTAAAAAAAAAAACATTTTTCTATTGAAACCCTACTGAATCGAATGTTTCCAATATACCAATCGTAAGCTAGATAAATATTCCAGTAGAAAACGCTTTCCGATCTCAGTTATATTAATTTTTTTTTGAAATCATGAGCATTCTCCCTTAAGGTGATCATCTCGTACACCTTTCCCCTACGTCTAGCCTGAAAACGCTTCGCTAGTTTCGCCGAGCCGACTGAATTCTAAGATTCTCGAATCTCCCGAAGCAGCCCACACATGCTAGTTCCACGTCTACGTTATCAAGCTCAGCAACTAAAATATTTCCAATCATGATCAAAGTCGAGATAAAAATTCCCCGCGATGCGATCTCAACGCGTCGCATAGCGGAAAAACCAGGTCAAATTCGACATCCTCTGATACATTGTGAAAGAGTCAGTCAGACGATTTGATTGCACCCGGCAACATTTTCGAACCGCAAGTTCCGCACGTATCCGATTTGATGCGTTTCATCGGATATCGCGAGAGTTTTCAATAGCGAAGTTTTCAACACTCGAGTGTACATATACGTATCCACATATACATACACAACGGCGGTTGCAGAATTTTTCTGGGGGGGAGGGGGGCACGGGTGGTTACGGGGGCCATGGGGAGGGGGGAATGTGATTATTCTGGGACTTCTTGACTTTTTTGTATATTCGATTTGGACCATCGGAGGGGGGGGGCACGGGGGCCCCCATGCCCCCCCCCCATCCACCTCTACATACATATATGTGTGAATACGTTGGATGGTAGATATTTTCCACGCAATATATATATATATATATATATATCGCGGAAAAGAATCGCGGAAAGCAAGAAGATGGCTGGGTGTAAAAATGAAGGCCCTCGAAAAGCTTCGAGGTGAGTTGGTGTAGGCAAGAGGTAGCGAAGAGAGTGAGACAGGTAACGAGATGGTACGAACGAGATAGGAATGATGGGGATGTACAGAGCAAGGCAAGAGCCGATATTATATTATAATGACGCTCTCTTCAAGACTCGTTGCGTCTCGTTGCAGTCGCAGAGCCTTCGTCGTCGTCATCATCGTCGTGGTCGTCCTTGTCGTCGAACATTTTCAAGGGCTCCTCTCGTCGAATTTCACCTCGTCTCGCGTTCTCCGAGTTACACCAGAAGGGGGTTTCAATAACCTCTTCTGCGAAATATAAGTATACGCGTGCGTGTACGTGTGTACCTGCACGTATATGCACACCCACGCACATAGTTGTACATGTATCCGCTTGATTCTCGTTTTCTCCGGCACGCCGTTCTCCTCGTTATATCTGATCTATAGAAGCGACGTCCAATATGCTCGCTTTCCTCCTTCTCGACATTCCCCCCCCCCCTGCCCCTAATTTTGTCCCGATATATTTATTTTTCCTGACTCTTTGGGAAACTTCGATACTGGGTGAACGCGATACGGAATCTCGATATGTCTGTAGATACGAGGTGTTTCGTCTCAAGTGTTTTAGGCGCATTTGCCATTTGTGACAGGCGCGGGATCTAAAGGGATGCCAAAAGCTCGCAAGCTCAGGGTACAATAGCGGAAATTTAAAAGAGAAAAGAATATTTTCCACTATAAATCGTTTTTGGAGGAGGAGACTTCACGTTGGGTACGCATATCTGGAGCTTTGATTATCAGAGCTTTTTTTTGGTAATTTTGCACTTTCAGGACTTTTGCGAAAAACGACGGAAACTTTTTTTGGCCATGAGCTGCTTTAATCGGTCACCACTATTGATATTCCATCGGCGGAGATTGACATTTTTTTTAAGTTCCCGAAAACACGTAATAGGGCATTTAAGGCGGGATTCTACTTTGAAACCATGAAAAAAACGCTATTTTCGTGAATTTTTTCCGAGAATGCTATTAAAGATATCGATATGGGGTTTAAACTGTTCAATAAATACACTCTTTAAGTACATAAAAAAAAAATTTTTAATGTATTTTATTCATTTTTTGTACACGTAAAATATGTTTAAAGCCAACGCCTCGAAAAGCAGGTACCGTTGCCGTGGTCGTGAAATCTTCCCGACGGATGGTCTGAAACAAAAAAATCAAATAGTTTCATGTTCAGTATGTCTTCAGGAACCGACCTAACTAGAATATTTTATATACGTGCAAATTAACAAAATGGCGGCTAAAATACGAAAAAAAAATGCGTTTTTTTTGGGTCTTTTTTTGCAATAAAAAAATAGTTCTAATCAAAATTTTAAGTTGATTGTAGTTAGGTCGGTTGGTACACACATATAGAATATGTGTTCCAAATTTCATAAGGATCGGTTCAGTACTTTTTGAGTTATCACGACCACGGTACTTGAAAATGTCGTTTCGAGAAAAACGCGTTTAAAGTTTTGATGAGTGATAAATCGTAGAAAAAATTATCTTACCCTCAATCAGCGATGCCTGGGCCATATAATATGCCTTCGACGTGTTCCAGGTGGGTGTTTTCATCCAATTTATCCTTTTCAAAGTTTCAAAGTAGAATCCCGCCTTAAAAATATTTCGGGGCCTATATTGGCGTTAGGAGGTGGGGGGTTTCGTATACAAGAAACCTTCCTGAATACAATGCCGAAGAGAGCTCGCGGCGGTCACTTCCCATTCTCCCCCTACAACCGTTGTTTGGGTTGTTTGTTTAAATTTGTTTGGGTTGTTACTAGTCCCCAAAAAATATCAACGCAGTACAATTATAGTACATTTAAATATATTTAAAAACTACGTTTAGTGTCTGTGGGGGGCTTCACTCCCAGCCGCCCCACCCCCGGGGGGGGGGGGGGGGTGGTGCCGCCTTCGCGTCGGGGTCTGCCCTTTGGCCCCATCGAAGTGTTGCACCCGCCGGACCCCCTGCGTGACCGCTATAGACACCTTCCACATATACACATAAAAACAAAGGGGGTCAAGGGGGCAGGAAGCCTTCTTTGATAAATCCTCCCACTCCCCACATCCAATGGAGGTGGTCCAAAAATGTTCGAAAATACGCTATCTTACAACGCGTTTTCGTGAATTTAAAAACCCAATACCTTTTTATAGGAGGATGACCGCCGCGATGTATTTTCGGCCTTGCATTAAGAAAAGTTTTTTTTATGAATGCCCTATTTTATCACGTGTTTCTGCGAACTTGAAAACCCAGTAACTTATGGGATTAATAGAAAGTGTCAGCCTCTCCCGACGGTATATCACTCAATATAATGGAATAAACAAGTTCACGGTGAAAAAAAATTCCCGTCATTTTCCGGAAAAGTCCTCAAACTTCCGATACTTGTGTGAAACCTTAAACAAAAACGTTCGAAGCTTGAAAGTGAAGATGGAATTTGTACAAATGATAGGGTATAGCTGAGTGGACCCACATTATTTTTAAAAACCACAGTCTTTTATTGGGATCCTTATTTATCATACATTTCTAAACACTGCTATGTACTGAGATATATCCAGCCCAACATAAAATATATAAACAAAAAAAAACAAAAAAAGAGTTTTAATACAAATCGAATAAGTAGTAATCAAGCAAAATTAAAATTCGGAAATGATATGCAAGGCAGCGTAGTAACAGCTTCCAGTTTGCAAACAAATGGCAGAGCTTGTGGCAGGCGGCCAACAGCGTGGTCACTTTAATTAACAAGATTGAGATTATTGAATCAACGACCGCAAAAAAAAGAGGGTATGTAAATTTTCGTTTTTCAGCGACGACCCTACCTTATTGCTAGTGTACGTTGCGGAAGAAAAGGCCCTTTCTGATTCCACACTCGTGGATAAATAAGTTGACACTTCGCAAAAATTTAATGTTTCTAACTATATTTTAAGGCTGTTAAACGGAATAAAAAAAGCTCAAGTTTCCGGCAGCTCCCCCTCACCCTTCAATCGAGCTGAAATATTGCACAAACCTTCCTTTTAATATCTTGGCAACCCCTAAAGGGATTTTCGGCGGCTCGCAATAGTTTTCGAGGTATTGATTCTTAAAGATTTTTTTTTAACGCGCATACTTTTTTGCTACGTCGCCGTTTACACCTATATATGTTATCGCGGTCTTCGTTTTGTCTAAGCAAAAATACCCAAATGTACCCAAACAACCCCAAACAAAAGCACACCCAAATACTATTGCACATCGCCTAAAACACCTTCAAGGGCTGTCTTCAAACATCAAAAGGAAGGTTGGCGCAACATTTCAGCGCAATCGACGGGGGGGTCGAAACTTCACCTAAAAAACAAGTAAAAGTAACTTAAATGGTAATAATAAAAATTATAATGATATTTGAATTCTTTCAACTCTGGTATCGAAATATCGGTGTTATTCGAGTGCAATACGAGTTTTTCAATATTGGATTTTTGTTCCGATATTCTGGTTTTTCGATATTATCGAAAACCGGTAGCCATGGTCTACACAGATCTGATGATCATCGTCATCGTTCCACTCTGCGTGAAATTGTTCTCATTCGTGTATAGATTCGAGCAACGTGCGAACTGTCTATACGTCGAAAGACTATAAATCTGGAGAGTGCGATGTACATATATATATATATATATATATATACACACATATATATATCAAATGTTCCGATAGGCTGTATAGCTGAGTAAAATGAGGGATGAGGGATTGAATGGACCTTCGACGCCTCGAGGGGTTGTCTCGGTGAACAATGAGAGCGGATACGCGATCTGCCAGTCGAGATCGCGCACCACTCCAGGAGGAATCCACGAGCATTATCTCGAGATGTAGAGTCCGTTCGTACACGATCATACCTTTGCTCGCCCTCATACTCGCTCCTGTCGTACTGCTTATCAATAATGCTCGACTAGCGAATTCCTGATTCATTATTAGTAATAATGATCATAATAAGAACATAAGCGTCGCTGCTATTGTACTGAAAAAAAATTATATAATTATGCCCTGCCACCAGATGAACAAATCACTCTCTATGTACTCAGTCTTATTTTGTTTATTGTGCTTTTTGAGAAATTATGGTCGTTCTTGATGAGATGTTCCTAACCTGAATTTGAGACGATGTTTTGTTATCTCGATGCCAATGGTATGTATCAATAACAATAATAATAACAAAAATAAACACATGATTATTGCCGTTATTAAAGTGAAACTTTTTTAGCCCCTTTTTGGTTGGTCACGCATGTCGGTGAATTTTGGAAATTACCATAGAGAATTATAGAACATTCTACGCGCTTGAACTGAGAATTAAGGAGGTCGGAGTGGTTCAGTTGAGTCAGTGTATTGTTAAGGGGGGATTGTCTTTTTTTCGCAAAATTTACCGCTTTTTGGGAATTTTTTTCGTGAAGAAAGTATACAACGGAAAACTTGTGAAACTTGGCATATAGTTTTATTGATCTGTTTACTACATACAAAAAAATTTTTAAACAATTTCATAAAAAAATCCGCCTCCCACCCCCCTCGACGCGCGATGGTCCTTTTTTGATGGTGTGCACGATTACAGCCTTCACGTTCATCCTGCAACAAAAACCCAAAAAGCATTTTACTTTAGACACATATAGCTATCGTTCGATGAAGGGAAAAAAAAAATTGACGATTTGGTGACGTTTTGAACTTGAAGTATCGATTTTTCGAAAAAAATTGATCGATTTTTTGTTATAAATAAAAAACTATTAAACGTATTGCTTTTTTGCTTCATCAAACGATAGCTATATGTGTCTAAAGTAAAATGCTTTTTGGGTTTTTGTTGCAGGATGAACGTGAAGGCTGTAATCGTGCACACCATCAAAAAAGGACCATCGCGCGTCGAAGGGGGTGGGAGGCGGATTTTTTGATGAAATTGTTTAAAAATTTTTTTGTATGTAGTAAACAGATCAATAAAACTATATGCTAAGTTTCACAAGTTTTCCGTTGTATACTTTCTTCACAAAAAAATTCCCAAAAAGCGGTAAATTTTGCGAAAAAAAAGACAATACCCCCTTAAATGCAGTGTGTGATTTGATTTTTCACTGAACTTCAAAAACATGTAACCGAAGTATAGAACTATTCTGTAGATGCTAATTTTTCATAAAAGATATAATCAAAGGACAAAATGAGGCATTTTTATATTTTCATGGCGTTAATATGAAAAACTTTTGTGTTACAACCAACTTGAAAAAGTATAAAATTATCGACGATTATTATGAAAAAGCGCTGTTTTTTTTATAATCAACGTTTTTTTCATAATAAGCGAATTTTTTATACAACTGAGAGTAAAATTTTGTGTCATTTATAATTATGCCTATTTATGTTACGAGATTATTTATTATCACAATTAATTAATATTAAGGTTCTTCTGTAGGTCCCCGTTGAGCCAAAAGTTTCGGTCGAAGCGTATAGTAACATCCAATGCCTTTCCGATGCTGTTGGTTGTAAATTTTTGACAGAGCTCGTACCCTCTCTATGTCCGACACATTCGCACCTCATGCAGAGATAGGTCCCATACTCGTATAGAGAGCGGCGCTGTAATCGTGGCAATAGCGCGATTTTCCTGCAGTCATAGCGTTGACCGTCCTACGATCCGTCTTTCGTGAAGTATTTTATATAAATAAAAAAAAGCATGAAAATGTCAACCCAAATGCGGTACAAAGGAAAGTTTACAAAAAGAAGGCGCTTGCTAAGAGACTGAAAGCTGTGGCAGCCATGTACCAAGCAAATGCGGCTAAACGGGATGAGAATAACCATAACCTCAACGATCAGTAACGAAAATTTGCTGTCGAAGGATCGGATCGTGGATTTACATCTTGTTGAGAGTTTAAATTGTATTCGCTGTAACAAAGACATTTGCAATTTGTTAATATTTTTATAAAAAAGGTTTTTTTTGGCTTTTTGAGCATCTCGAATATTATCGAGGATAACATTCATAATAAATATATATTGATAAGTTGACTGCCTACTTTAAGAGACGTTCAGAGTGAAATTAAATAATTTAGTTATAGTTGTAATGAGGATGATTTGTTGTAAAATCTGTATTGTTATGCTGTGAAAACTAATAAATTAAAAAATATAATATATTGACACACACGCACACTCACACACTTATATATAAATACATATAACACGAATAAATACGCGCATAGATTGAACAAATTGAATTTGTTTGCCGAATAAATTTATTTCACATCCGTCTCAGAATTACTAGAACTTGGGGAAAAATACACGCTTCGAATTCCCAGACCACGCGCTGATCAGCTGGCTGCAGCGTAAACTGTTGCCATTCCGTTACAGATGGTTGGGCCCGAGTTCGGTGTGGGGTGGGGGGAAAAATGTCGAACGATCGATATGCAGATGGGCCAAAATGTCGAATGCGAAAATGCCGAATGTTCGAATATAGATGGGTCAATCTTACTAGAGTCTGTAAAGTCGAAAATAACAATTACGAATATGAACATCTCGGAAGTTGATATATAGCGAAAAACAAAAATCAGATTTAATAAATTAGCGAAAAACACAATATCGATGGGCCTGTATGCATAACACCAAATAATTCGAGACGACAATTCTCCGAATTAAAAAAATTGCGACGGTTCACAATGCAGAAAATCATTAAAGCGAACGGCCAAAAAGTCGAGTGGTTAAAATCGAGGAGGGTTAAAATGTAGAACGGCCCGGATGGCGAATCGAGCAATACGTTACTTGCGCTTCAGAGTGAAGCTGCGAGATGGCGCTGTCGGTCAGTCGGCTAAAATATCGTAAGGCAGTCATCCCACGTGACGGGCCCCACCACGTTCGTCATTTTGGCCGTTCGACCTTTTGGCGTTCGACATTTCGGGCCATCGACATTTTGCGTTTCGATTTATTGCTTTTCGCCATAGACGATATTACGCATATTAGGCACTCGCTATTTTCTGTTTCGGAAATATGGGTGTTCTACATTTTTCGATTCTGTATTTTTATGTTCCGAATTGCAGACGATCTGAATATTCGTTTTCGAATAAATTAGCTCTCCAATAAATAATGGTTCGATTTATAGTCATTCAATTTTTTTATCAGTCGACAGATAAAATTTCGAATAATTGAACCTTCGTTATTTTGAGAGTTCATAATTCTACCGTTTCGAAATCTTTGTCGTTCTACATTTGGTCATTCGACATTTTTACCCCCACCCTCGGTGTGGAATAAAATTACCACTTTTCATAAGTCGATATCTCCGAAACTAAACGGTCATAGTTTGTCATTAAAAAAAATCAATCCCACAATAGTACTGCGTAACTACGCCACGGTTCGCAATCTTTCATTAAACCTTGATGGTTCAATATTGAGTATATATTATTTACGATACGGAAGATGGGGTTTTTTCGGGTGGGGGTAAAAATGTCGAATGACCAAATGTAGAACGACAAAGATTTCGAAACGGTAGAATTATGAACTCTCAAAATAACGAAGGTTCAATTATTCGAAATTTTATCTGTCGACTGATAAAAAAATTGAATGACTATAAATCGAACCATTATTTATTGGAGAGCTAATTTATTCGAAAACGAATATTCAGATCGTCTGCAATTCGGAACATAAAAATACAGAATCGAAAAATGTAGAACACCCATATTTCCGAAACAGAAAATAGCGAGTGCCTAATATGCGTAATATCGTCTATGGCGAAAAGCAATAAATCGAAACGCAAAATGTCGATGGCCCGAAATGTCGAACGCCAAAAGGTCGAACGGCCAAAATGACGAACGTGGTGGGGCCCGTCACGTGGGATGACTGCCTTACGATATTTTAGCCGACTGACCGACAGCGCCATCTCGCAGCTTCACTCTGAAGCGCAAGTAACGTATTGCTCGATTCGCCATCCGGGCCGTTCTACATTTTAACCCTCCTCGATTTTAACCACTCGACTTTTTGGCCGTTCGCTTTAATGATTTTCTGCATTGTGAACCGTCGCAATTTTTTTAATTCGGAGAATTGTCGTCTCGAATTATTTGGTGTTATGCATACAGGCCCATCGATATTGTGTTTTTCGCTAATTTATTAAATCTGATTTTTGTTTTTCGCTATATATCAACTTCCGAGATGTTCATATTCGTAATTGTTATTTTCGACTTTACAGACTCTAGTAAGATTGACCCATCTATATTCGAACATTCGGCATTTTCGCATTCGACATTTTGGCCCATCTGCATATCGATCGTTCGACATTTTTCCCCCCACCCGGTTTTTTCTAAGTGTTTACAAAGGTTCAGTTTGCATTAATCCGTTATTAGAAATGGTTTATGTTCGTGCTAAATAGCACAAGAAATTAAATCACCCGTACGTGAACGTGTTGCCCATCTAACCGCACGGAAAATGACATATATTGAAGTTTTTAATCTCAGGTGTTTGTGCGATTAAAAAATTCTGAAAACGCGTAAGGGCTTAAGGAAGCTTTCCAGTGTGACAGCCCGAAAAATCGCTGTTTTTCGCGATTTTTTTTTTTAAAGAAAAAATAATCTAATCGGTCTGGTTTTTTTTTGTATTTTAATTGGGTATTGAAGAATACAAAACAATTTTTTAAAGATCGATTTATTTATTAATTAATATCTATAAAAATGATGAAACAATTGTTGCAGAAAATGCACTTGGATGTGGTGTCCACGTTGGGGGTCACAATTTTGATCTGAAACAAAAAACACAAAAAGATTATTGATCGGTATATAATTGGCTTTCGTGCTATGGAGGCTTTTTTTTTTTTTTTTGCAAAAATGGCGCCGGTTTGAACAAAAAGTATCGATTTTAGCATTTTTTTGGCAGTTTTTTTTACAAAAAAATAGGAAGATGTCAAAAAAAAAAGCTTCCATAGCACGATAAACAATGACGTTAAGAATATTGTGTAAAAAATTCAACTCGATAGCTTTAAAACTCTGCCCTCCAAGTTGGACACCGTTTTGAAAAATGCTGTTTCGAGAAAAACGCGTTCAAAGTTTCGCTGTAGCTGTAGCGCTCCGTTGCCTTCTTCCAAGAAATGCTGTACAGTAACCGAAATAATCTGAATTTCGGCATGAAAATTTCAGGGAATATTCGGAAGAGTGTATACTATTCGATAAAGCAAAAAAAAAAAAAATCGATTTTTTGAAAATTTCACACTGGAAAGCTCCCTTAATATCGTCTAGGCAATAACATATATATTTTTTAGATTCAATCTTGAATTGTGGTTAACGCTTCAACCTCCTTAAGAGCGCTTCCACGAAATCTTTTTATTTACGCCTTTTATAAAGGTTGGGCTATTTTGTTGTTTTGGTTCATTGCGATTTAATATATCTTATATAATAATATATAAAAGAATGAAAGAACCAGGATTCGTCTTGAAGTAAATAAAATGCAGTTATATTATAGTATAGTATAAACAAAATTATTTAAATTTTTAAATCCTTTTTTCTAATAAAATTCTGCTTAGTCAATTGACTGCAATTATAGTAAATAATACACTTGAAAAATGACTAACAAATACGAAATATTCTTGGTAATTGTATGTTAATAGCATTCTAATTGGTATAAACACAATTATTTAACTTTTCGGTTTTTGGTCCGCGGAAATTTTTGAATAATTTACATTCTAGTCAGTTTTAACTTTAAGAAGATGCTATTGAGCTAATTTATTCCTCAAATGAAGTATTTTGTTTTACGATGGCGAGCGTTAAAACTATACCGACCACCGAGATACGGCACAACAATTGATGCGATCTTTACGAGATATATTGAATAAGCGTATTTAAATCCATATTAACTCATTTCAGTTATGATAAATTAAAGATTTCATTTAGATATAGACTGCACAACTAAAAGTGAAGACGAAATTGATAATGAAATTGTCCGACGTAATCACCCTATAGTATAAAGAAAAATATCTTAGGGGATGGAGGCCCAAAGCGGGCACCCGGCCTAAAGCGGACATCGTCCATACTACTACTACCGTTTTTAAACTTACCGCGGTTTCGCGACGTGGGGACGTTGCCCCCGTCTTCGCAGTCGTGAAACTCATTTACGAACGAACGCGCAGCTCTTGTGGCAAAAAACAACATTTCACGGGTTTTGAAAAAAATATTAAGGTATGTACATCGTGTTTCGTCTATTCGTAAGTAAAATAGACCAATTCTAAAATGTGACTATTGTTTTATGCCTATTTCACTTTTTTTAGTCCTACTTGCTTGAATGTATTTCAATAATGTTTTGGTTCGGTTCGGTATATTGATCAGAACGTCAAGTGGCGCAAAATGGCTAAGCGGGGGGAGCAAAGCAGACACGTGCTATAATATGATAAAATATGTTTACTGAATGTTAAAAATGGTTAACAATGAAAAAATATTTAAAATGTTGAAACATGTTAAATATATTAAAATATGTTTACTGTGTGTTAAGAAGAAACGACCAAAACCCAATGCCGAAAAATAAAGTTTATTGACTGTTACGAAAAAAGGTAAAGTCTTTGTTCATCTACGATGATAATAATGATTTGTGTGCAATAAAATATGTGGGTACACTCATAGTTTTTCCTCTGTGTGCTCGCTTTGCCCAGAAGCCGTGCCCGCTTTAGGCCACCCCCTGGGCAAAGCGGTTATTCGTTAACGTTTTCAAATTAGTTTCGTTCTTTGTATTTTGAAGATTTACTCGAAATGTGTGGATATACCATTAAAGTACGATAAATTTAGTACCCGATAGCAAAAAAAATGTTTGAATATGACATTTTATAACGGCTTTTTTTATTTCCCTTAGAGTGTCCGCTTTGGGCCCGCTTCCCCTATGTATTTTAGCAAACGTATTTGCGTATTATAATTATGATTATTAGAATAAAAAAAATTGTCGTCGGAAGTTTTAAAAACAATAATAAAGGCATTTACTTTTATTCTGACGGGTATTGATAATAAAACGATTGAAACGAAATTACATACTTTCCGCAATTTTGAGATAAAATCATTTAGGGTTTTGGCGAAGAAGTACGCAAGTATTTCGCGCTAACATAACTTATTCAACTATTCAATTTACAAATACTTTATCGTAAAATTACTATTAGATATACTTTATCGGAAAATTACCAACTTATACCTTAAGCTGCTGTTTTTCCTCTCTTCTTTTTCGGAAATCCCGATGTCAAGGAGAAAAAGGTTTTCAAAAACTAGTGTTACCACCAAGCACTTATAAAGCTCGCCATCGCTCGGTCTTCTGCAGGTAAGTCAGGACGCGCCCAAGTGGTCACCCAGCCAAGTACTGATCATGGCTGCTATTGAGACAGGAGATCGCTGAAGCCGTGCACCAACTGCGCGTCCCCAATGTCCTTCATCTCGTACGGATAACCGCTGTTGCCTCTGTGAAAGAGAAAATCAGTTGAAAGCTGGAACTTACTGCGAGGTGAAAGTTGGATTATGGAGCGCGAGAAATTTGACGGTTTGAGAAAACTCGCGATAATGGAATGGATAGTGGAGTTGGCGAAAGGAGGCACATCTCTATAGGGTTGTAGGAACGAGGGAATGTAAGCACAAGTGTAAAAAAGAAGTCTGCGGAATATGTGCACCCTTTTTCGCGCGTAGGGGGTGCGATTTACAAGGGGTTGGTCAGCGAGTGTCTCTATGTCCACTTTGAACATGCCTGTCGTCGCTGAAAACGAGGTCCGGCTGTTTTGCCTTTACCACACGCAGCCAAAGCAGCAGCGAAAGAGACAGAATACAGAGAGAGGGAGAGAGAGAAAGAGAGAGAGAGAGAGAGAGAGAGAGAGAGAGAGAGAGAGAGAGAGAGAGAGAAAGGAAAGAACAGTAAGGGAAGGACAGATGGATAGATAATGGAGATAGGAGGCATACAGGGTGTAGAGGTTGGAACATTTCCGAATCTGTTTAATCTTGGGCTACGCGCGCGTCGAGTAAGTGAAAGCTATCTCCTGTGAATGTGAAATCAAACAAAGCGACAAACAAACCGGTTTTCGTTGCGGGGGAGTCAAAGTTCCGCAAGCAAACGCCGTCTCTCTTGAGGGGGATGAAGCCGGTGGAGATGAGAGGGGCTGGAGGTACAGTGGTGATGATCATGGTGATGCTGCTGCTTTTGGTGGTAGGTTACATCGAGAGGGTTGATATGAGCTATAGTGATGCGACGAGAGTGCGAAACGGGCGTTCATGAGCGAAGACACATACAGGTCGTCCCCTGACAAGCGAAAGGCCTCGACCTGTTGCAATTTCGAAATTACACCTACCTGCATTACGCCCTTAGAATCGTGAAAATCCAACTCACCTATAAGCCCTCCATTCGTAACTACAGCGGATGGGATTGAGTGCAAAAATTGAGAAAGAGCCAAATCGCGTTATTTCTTACGTGAAAGCATTGGCGAATCGGCCCTTTTGACTTTGAGCCCTAGGCACGTGTTCTCTCGGTGAGAAATGATGGGAAGAGTAGACGGGTAGGAGTGGCACGGTAGTATACGTCTGTGTGTATGAATGCATAGACGGGAAAAGAGCGAAAGAGACAGAGACAGGAGTCAACCCTGTAGATGAGTATAAGAGAGCCCAGGGTGGTGTTAGCGGCAACCTTTGATGTTCCGTGCGGTACACCGCGCATAAAACCCGACACCATGACATCGGATCGTCATCTACGGCTATATACGGCAGGCTACCTGTGCATCACACTCCAAGTGTTTATATGAGCTTTGAGAGTGCAATTCTACGCGCTCTTCCACCCCCCACCCTCCTCGCTCTCTGGCCCTTTCTCTCACTTACTCTCCCTCACCCTTTGGCTCTTTCTTTCTGATCGTCTTGAATGCGTGAAAGGGGAATCGAGTTTGAGAGTAATGCTATGCAGATCTGTATATAAATATATACGGGCCTCACTGATATCCTCCACACTCTGGCGTCAGTCACCCACTTTCTTTGGGTAATTAAACTCTGCAAACGATGTCCCGCGTGTATTTATTTCCTCGCTTTTCTAGCCCATGGCGCTTTGATGAAGGCAGAAATCTGGTGCACCGATGTTCCCGGCTGTTTATGCACTCTCTCCCGGCTGCGTGTACATAGCTTGTGTATTGTGAAGACGTCTAGTTGCCATTATTATTATTACGATTGTTGTTATTTTCACTTCGGGGTTGTGAATATTTATATAAAACATACGGCTTTTTTGCTAATGAAGATGCGAAAACGATCGGAACCCGCTTGCGAAACTACGGGGGGTGAAATAACTAATTCAGTCCAACATCGGTTCAATTGATTCATTGTTATATTATTGAATTATGGCGCTAGTATAATAGCTAGTAATACCTATAGTAATAACTAGTAATAACTAGTAATAACGCTAGTAATACCACTGCAAGGCGGGTATGAATACTTTTCCCTTGATAATGAAACTGTGAGAATTTGTTTGGTCTCGAAATATCGCTGTGTATCTCGTATTGCTATATAAGGTAGTTGTGTTTAAGATGACATTCTTTTTCTTTCACGATAAATATTTTAATGAATAACGTCGTATGAATTCAAAGCTAGGTGTATATCCATAAAGATTTATTGTTAAAATGAAATAGAATCAGTTCCACGACATTAAGCACTCACATATAAAATAGAAGAATAGACAACCACATATAGGTCGACGAGTGCAAGAGGATATCCTTCAGTCTAAGATGGAATGTATGTCGTATTAACCCTGCGCGGATCATATGGGTCATTTTTGACTGGAGTGAATTTTCCCTCTTAAATATCTCCGGGATGCTGGAAGAGCGAAGCTTCGTTCGCAAAAATGCAACGGCTATAAAAACGATCAGAACTTAAAGTAGAATCAATAAAGAGTACGCCAGATTTTTTCAATTTTTTCGCTCTTTAAATACATGAGATATGAGCTGCATAACAAAAATGACTTATGCTCAGACATATGAATTTCTGGGTTAAAGTTTGGTCTATAACAAGCAACATTTACTGGAACATTATTATAGTGACGATGAAGTATTGCCTGCGGCACATTGAAATGTTTGGATACTAAAAGCTAACGCATTCGATTCTTCGTTACAGTTTCAATGTTCTTGATAATGTGTTCTTGTGACTAGCTCTTACGTTTCGAGGTTCATTGGTATTAGACAGGCATCCTATAACAATGAGTCAAGCAATATGATTTTATATCCGATTTTATACGCAGCAGGGTAAGATAACATAGTGTGTCATTCCGCACCAACGTCTGGTATATCAACTTACCCACGAGCGAATTCAGATTTTGTCTATTTGATGTGACAAAAACTTTGGGATTAGAACATCCGTTGCGCGATATGTGTGAAGTACAATGAGCCTAGATTATGAACAAAGTGGTTCAACTAGAAAAAATTGTACTCGACGGGTATTTCTAGCACCAAATAATAACGTGGTTGTTTTTGGTTTTGTTTTTAAGGAGGGGGTAAAAATGCAGATTACGCACCGTAAGTCGGCCCTGTGGACTGTCTCGGGTGTCCGATTCACACACGCTGGTGCCATCGGAATGGTGATATACCGACTAAAACATCATCCACTGGCCGCCCCGCAGGGTGGCAACACGTTAGTATAACCTCACCCCCGCAGTTCCCGTCCATCGTCCATCTCGTTTGGTTACCCGTCATTACGTCTCTCCCATTTACATGATCGCCGCTGCCGAGACGGTCCTGTAGGCGCACGCTATCCTTAGTGCCCCCTGTCTTTGTACGAACGTCATCGTCTTCCTGTATTTTTTAATGGCCAGCGCGTCCGACCAGACATCTGCACAATACGGGAGGATCGAGTGGGCTGTCATCATCAGTAATCTCCGTATGAACGATCTCGGTCCATGCGCATTTACCATCAGGTGGCTGAGGGATGTGACCTTCACCGCCGCCTTCTCAGCTGTCCGTTTTATGTGGGGCCGGCCGGTCAGCCTCGTGTCCAGAGTCACGCCCAGGTACTTGGCCTCTCCCCTGGTCCCTGTACATTCCGTTCCGACTATCATCGGAATGATTGTCGGTATTCGTCGTCGCGTAAGCATGAGAAGCTCCGGCTTGTCCAGTGCAAGAGACAGTGCGTGCTCCGTCATCCATCTGTCTACGCGTCTCATGACTTGATTCAGTATCAGCTGGGCTAGATCTGCACTTCGTACCACGATCACCGCCGCCACGTCATCGGCGTAAGCGACGAGCAATACGTTGCGTGGCATCTCCAGCATCAGCAGGTTGTCGTACGTCGCGTTCCATAGGTCCGGTCCTATGATTATCCTTTGCGCGACACCCGCGGTGATACTTTTAGTCACCTCTCCTTTTGTCATCTCGTGCGTGATACGTCTGTTGCTGAGACAGTCCTTTAGTACCCGTAGTAGATAAAGAGGAGTCCGGAGAGTGCTTTCCAGCGCCCCCAAGATATCCCCTCACCTAGCGGAGTTGAAGGCATTTCTCACGTCTAGAGTCACCAGTATCACTAGGGGCCTTGCCGCGTTGCAGGCCTCGTCCGTCCTCCTGACAGTCTCGATGACCTTACGGATTGCCCGTATCGTCGATCGTCCCTTGCGAAAGCCGTGCTGGTTCTCCGACAAGCCCCCGGCTGCCCTTATCGCGTCCGTCAGTCTCGGTCTCAGTAGGTGTTCGAAAACTTTACCCATCGTGTCCAGTAGACTCAATAGTGTGTAGGAAGACGGCATATGCGGCTCCCCTTTTCCCTTACTGAGGAGAACCAGTCTAGCCGTCGTCCAGCGCGCGCTGAACGTCCCTGTCTTACGGAATTCGTTGTACATACCGAGGAGTATCTCAGGCCTCAGGCGTGCTATCAGCCGAAGGACCGCCCGGGTATGCCAACCGGTCCAGGTGCTTTACTCGCCTTCAGAATGGTCGTAGCTTTGGAAAGCTCTTCCTCAGTGAAGACGCGGGCGTCTCGTCTGTCGTCCGCGTCCGACGGCTCCTCCCTCGTCAGTTGAGTCGTGAAGAGTCCATCGACGATCTGTCCCATGGGCGTTGCGTCTTGGAGTGCCGGCGGGCTTTTGGCCCCTAGCTTCTGCGTCACGATATTATAACCCAGACCCCAGGGGTCTCGGTAAACCTGCTCGAATAGCTGTCTTCAGCAGCGCTTCTTACTGTATTTTATCGCGTTTGTCAGCGTTTTCCGGGCCGTTTTGTACGCCGTCGTAAGAGCACCCGCGTTCGGCCGATCCCTTTCCCGAGCCCGGTACATTCGCCTCTTTGCACCGCGTCCTCTAGTCTGCCCGTTTTGTCCTCGAACTCTCTGGTGGCGCCGTTTGGGGTCAAGTAGCCGGTGACGTAAATCAAGCCACCCACCCTCACCCAGACGTAGTCATCCCCCGCTCCGCTGTCGAGCACGCGCGTTGTGGTGCCTCTGGCCCAGGTGGCCGAAGTGCCCGCACCGTTTGGGAACCACGTCGGAGTCGTCATGTCCCTATATTATTTTTCAAGTATCAGTACATCAGCGTCGTGTTCAGTCGCGATTTGAGGAAGCAGGATGTGTGCTTCCTCGCATCTGTGCATGTTTCCTTGTAGAACTGCCACGTCTTCGTCTTCTTCCTGCGCTCCCCCAGCACAGCCCTAAAGACCGCACACGCCCCTGAACCCGGGACATGTGCAGTACTTTGATGCCCCGCCTCGTTGCACAGCAAGCACATCGGTGGGTATTTGCAGTCCTTTTCGACGTGGTTCGTCTTGCCACATTTATAGTAGCATTGTGCTCTGTCTTTTCCGATGCAGTTCGTCCTAGTATGTCCGTACCCAAGGCACCTGTAGCAACCTGGCACGGTCGTCCTAGACCTGACACGACAGTTTATCCATCCGATTTTAAGACGCCCTTTCTTGAGTAGGGCGTTTGCGGCGCCCTCCTCAAGTCACACACAGCCATATACTGCCCATATCTGTTTAGGCCGAGGATATGAATCTTCGGCTCCCTCGTGTCGTTCGCCTCTCACTGTAGTGCCTCCGCCACTTCCTCATTGTCCGTCACACAGCCCAGGTCCCGTATGTCCAATTGTACGCTAGAAGTCATGTCCCGTATCTGTGCGTCTTCTCCCAGGGCTTGCCGCAGCTTGTCCTGGAAAATTTGTCTGATTCCCGCCCCGCTTTTGACACGAAGCAGGACACTTCCGTCCTTCATCCTTCGGTATCCGTTGACCTGCACCTTTTCGGTCGCAGGATCAATGGCTGGTGGGCTTAATAAGGACCACACTAACACTGGATCTCCGGGTTGGGCGGACCTCACCTCCCTTGTATGTGGTCGGCGTCGCTGTCGCTTCTGTAGGCGTGTTCGTCTTCAGTCCGTCTTGTCCTTCTGTCGTCTTCCTCTTCTCTTTTGCGAGCACCGTTTTCCACGAGGTGAGCTCGGCTCCCTCCGTTGGTCTTTTGGCCGGCATAAGATCCGGGCTTGAGCCCGTGGTCTCGCGTTTGCATTTTGTCTGTGGCGTCTGTTGTTTGCCAAAATGCCACACTCTCCATCAGCAGTCCCGAGTACATGCATCCTGTCTCACTCATGCCATGCTTCGTCCGCAGCATCCCTAATCCGGGCCATGTTGGTTGTGATCACGGCGCTGATATTTCTCTGCACGCGTGTTTTTTACTCCATTTTTACGAGGCATTCTTGGATCAGCTGTAGCTGAGTCCAGAACCAGGCCTCGGCCGTTTCTGCTACGGACGAAGCCGGTGCAGTCTTCTGTCCCGTCCGTCTGTCCGTAGCATCGCCTGTCCCTGCCAGGGACTCCACTTGCTGTGATGCGTTTCAACTTTTTCCTTTGTCTTGTACATTCATGGTTCAGTTCCTCCCTGTCGTCTTTTATTTGTGTGTGTGTGTGTGTGTGTGAGAGTGTGCTTTGGGGTAGAGGCGTCTCAGTCCGTCTCCGCCGACATAGCCCTGTCACCAGCCACGCCAGAGCAGACACCAGTGGCCTCATCGAGACCCCCCCCCCCCCCCGTCACTGCTACAGGGCCGATCCGGGCGCCACCCGGCACTACGACAATATGGGGATTATGCCCTGGCTGATGGGGCAGCCAGGTCCATCCGGTTAAGAGGACCCGGGCCCCTGTACTACCCAGCGGCCCAGGAGCATCGAGCCAGGTTTTTCGCGCCGTACCCTCTCGCTGTCCGTGCCGGGCCGCTTCCCGCGGAGGACGACGGAGGAGTCCCGGTGCAGTCCCTCGTTGTCCAGTATGCGTGCTCGTGTGTGTGCGCCTTTGTGACATCTACCGGTTCATTTACTCGCATTCATCCAGTAGCCGTATAGGAGATACTCGAAACTTAAGCCCTCCGACATTTATACACACGCTCACTCCCATTCGCTTTCCGGGGTAACCCGTTTATAGGGGACCCCAAGCATTCGCTTTCGCCGGATGACCCGTTTATAGTTGCACCTGATCATTCGCATCACTGGTATGTCCCTCGGACGTGTTTGTGTAGGTGTTTGTGCTTTGTGTGTTAGTGCGTGTTCTCGACATATCGGGTGGTTAGCCCTGCATACCGGTGGCTGTTGCAAAAGCGCTGAACGCACTCCCAGGTGGTGGGCTCACCAAGATCCTTACGCTAAAGATAATGACGTGGTTAATTGGTTTGCATTTTAAAATCATAAAAATATGAACTGCAGAAGAGCTCGCGTTCACTTCATAAGGGTGCTGAAGCTTGGAGAGGAAAAAGCAGATGGATTTACAATACTTTTTTTCGATGAGAGTATTGGGATAACGAGATTCGAATTTTACACAAAATTCATACAAACTCTTGACAAGTTTGAGATGTTTAATATAAAGATATTGATAAACAATGAAGTTATTATTATTTGAACAAACTACCGCCGTTGCCCCATGACCCATCTGTGCAGGTGGTTCTAGCAAATAGGGTGATCTGAAATTAAAAACAAAATAAATGGACTCTTAATATAATGACAAAACTTACGTATGATCTTATACGCTTTTCAAATCTTGCAAATTACGGACACAGCAAGGTGTAAAAAAAGGATTTCTCATTAACGAACGGATGAACAGATCGAAAAATCATTGAGTCATACGATAGAATATGGTATATACTTTGCTCGGCCCGAATTTGCAGTAAATCGGACGAATACATTTAAAAATATGCCTAATACCGTTTTGCAAGACATACACTGCGAACTCTACTATCGGCACAGCGGGAGATCGGTTTCGGATCACATTTGCAAAAATGGAGGTTTGCGCACCATCCACTCAAGCCAACACTGCGCAGCTTGGGTCTTGTATAGAGGTCTTGAAACGAAGGTGAATTTCAGTGGTGGGGGTAGGCATGCGTAGTGTCCAAAGCGCTGGCGTCGCGGCGTGTCTTTCCCCTGGCCCCTCAACCTGTCGCGTGCATGATTGCTAAACGTAACCTACAAACGACCATAACGAAAACAAAAAATATCGCGGGTTCGAGTTCAGAATTGATGCACTCGTCCAAACTGTTTTCTTCAGATTAGGCAATACACTGGAACCTCTATAAACGAAACCCCGCAGATGCAATAGCCGCCCCCCCCCCACCACGTGCTAAATATCGATCGATGTAGCGCATGGTGGGAGAAGCGCCAGCCCCTAGCGTGAAGCTCGAAGCATGCTAGACAATAAGAGAGGGCTTTGAGGAGCGCTGCAATCAGCTACCCCAGCTGCGTAGATGCCGCTTGAGTGAATGGTGCGCAACCTCTCTTTTTGCCGGTGCGAAGCGGAGCCGATCCCGCCGCTGTACTGGTTAAAGAGGTTCCACTGTAAAATATCGTTCATATTTATGGAGGTCGCGTGGATTTGGAAATTTAAAATGGTTCAGAGACGTATACAAAAGTACAGCAAGTATACAAAAGTATAGAAAAGCAAAAGAATATGCAAAATTACGATTAATACATATGGTTAGAGTCCGCTATACATTGCTGTATTTCTTCTCTGTGGCACATGACACCCCGACACCACCGTCTTTCATACAGGTCTGGTAACTTCGTTAGTTCACATGGTTCCTTTGCCGAAGCTCGACGCTAGAGGCGCTGCAATCGAGGATTGTTGAGTGCCACGGAGACAAAAATTCTCAGGCATTAGCGTTGTAGCGTAACCCAAACAAACAATACCCCTCAATATTAGGGACGCCACAAATTCGGCTTTAACAGTCGAGTCACCCCCGCCACCGAAATTTCATCGAGTTTCCCGAGCTATATATAAGACCGCGCCCGACACTATGGGCGAACCTTGCGGCGGTAATCGGAATTTACGAACCTTAGCGTGCCAACCCCCACCACCGTCGCTTCAAGATCTGCATGTACAACCGTGCGCTACGGCCGGCGCTTCTCCCACCATGCGCTCCACTGAACGATATTCGGGATTTAGTACTGTGGGGGCGTACGTAAATTGCGTAACGCAAAATTTCCCAATTTGTGACCCCCCTGCCCCCACGTAACAGAACCGTGGCCTGGACCGCCCCCCCCCCTTATTCCGTTACGTAACGGGTGCTTTGTACTCAATAATTCCGTTATTTCTTCAAAGAAATAACTAATTATAAAAGAATCGAGCTTATACTCATTTTATGAAGTTTATATTCATCTAGTTTTATACCAACTTTAATGTAATTTTTTTTAACAACCCGAATTTGGCGACATAAAAAACTTCTCTTCATTGTCCTATCGATATCTTTATGAAAGGTTATATGTAAATAAAAAGTCAACAATTTATCGACATCTATACAAATGTAGCTATCGTTATGCGTTGCCGTTATTTCTATTTTGTTTTTTTTTTACAAAATACCAACAGTTTGGCCGTTTTTTCTATTTTCAAGGCGCTTTTTTGTACTCGAGCAATCTTTACAAATAGTAATGATCAAAATTTAAAAAATCGACTACCTATAACCTTAGTCACTGCGATTACAAAAATGTAAAAATAAAATTGAAAATCGGTTGATAAGTTTTTGAGTATTCGCTGAGACAAGGTCGAAAAAAATAGGTTCGAGAAATCCGCGATCGGAGTTTTCGTTCCGTTTTTCTTAATATAAAGTTATGTAATTTCTAGAATATTGATACTTACATTAAAATATCAAGTCGCGGGCGATATGGCGGTGTTTCATCTTCATTATATTTCTCAAAATGATAAGAGCCTGCACTTCATCTATCCTGAACGATGAGTTTTGAATAAAAATTTGAACATGCAAAAATTTTGCTATTTCTGGCTGTTCTGAAATCGTGACGTAACGCAAACCTCAACCCAATATTAGGCTCGAAGTATCCGATATTAAGATTTGACAAGACCGAATACAAAGAGTAATATTTTTGTATATTTTCCTATTTTTTTAGCAAACATTATATATGTATTAAGTAAAATCAATGCTATATAATTCACAAAAAATATCAATAACATAGGTAAATAATTCAGAATTGCCGCAATGTAAACTAGCCTTGTTAACACAAAACGAATTCTCAAGCCGGCCAAAAGTAACGACAGTCCACTGTTGTGCCATTTTTGTTGCCAGGCAACCAAAAGTTTTACAGCAGTAACACCTTACCACTACTTATTACAGTATAAAATCAAAAACAGATGTCGCTATAGGAAACCTCGAGATAGCCCACTATCCGATATTAAGCCCCTATCTGATAGACCGTGCTTCTTCCCTATTGCTCACGTTTTTTGGCTGCTAAATTTTGTCTCCGTTTCCGCTGCGCTATCATTGGAAACTCGGCAAAACTGCCTTACGCTCGATAGTCAACGCGGAAAGGTTGCGTGGCTAAGCGGTCACCCATCCAAGTACTGTCACGGGCCCACGCTGCGTCACACGGTAGATCGCCGTAACCACGCTACTGTCAGTTATACCTATGTGTGAGAATATATCCATGTGTATACAATATACAAATATTGTACTGCTATCTCACTGACAAAAGCTCCCTTCGTGAAAATAGAACTGCGAGGCGTATTTCTGTATATTGCGCAATTGTACCTTCTCGTACAGTGCAGGACCTCTGCATATACACATGTCGTTTGGATTAATGCGCGCGCGCGCGAGTGTGTGTGTGTGTGTGTGTGTGTGTGTGTGTGTGTGTGTGTGTGTGTGTGTGTGTGTGTGTGCGTGCGTGCGTGTGCGTGTGCGTGTGTGTGTGTGTGTGTGTGTGTGTGTGTGTGTGTGTGTGTGCGCGTGTGTGTGTGTGTGTGTGTGTGTGTGTGTGTGTGTGTGTGTGTGTGTGTGTGTGTGTGTGTGTGTGTGTGTGGGTGGGTGTGTGTGTGTGTGTGTGCGTGTGTGTGTGTGTGTGTGTGTGTGTGTGTGTGTGTGTGTGTGTGTGTGTGTGTGTGTGTGTGTGTGTGTGTGTGTGTGTGTGTGTGTGTGTGTGCGTGCGTGTGTGTGTGCGTGCGTGTGTGTGTGCCTGAACGTGTGTTTGGGTGTGTGTATGCGTACGTGTATGTATGTTTGTTGGGTGTGTGTGTGTGTGTTTGTAAGCGAGCAGACTATACGTGTGCTATCCTCCGTTACGGCTGTGATACACGTCGGGAAAGTACGAAACCGTTTACGCAGCGAGTAAATTGTCGTCGAACAATGGGAATTGCCGGTTATACCGGGATTTTCCACCCTCGCTTCGTCGGCTGATAAGCAAAAAGCCGCACCACCCTGGTCGTTGTCGATGCCAATGTCTCGGGCTATACGCCCGTCCGTTGCCGATGCATTTAGTCTCCTCATATAATCCGGAATCAGCGACCATTCGACCATTTAATTATTCCCACGAGCCGCATAACAGCACGTCGCTATCGCCGACTAGACATTATTATGAATTTACAGCACCCGGAGCATACGCACCGGTGCTTTTTCTTTCAATTTTGCTAAATTTGTACACACAGGTGTACGACGAAAGCTAGGCGTGTTTGACGTGTGTTCAACGTATGCAGGAGTAACTACAACATAAAGCTAGACACGCGTTGCCATGTTGATTCTACACAAGTATGCATTTGGTAACACGTAATGCGTTGTAATGACACACGTGAATGTGTAATTTTTACGCATTAAATTATTACACACCTTCGTAGCTGACCCCATCAATAACACAGTTATTCGACCACACATAAAGCGTGTAGAATCAACATACAAGACGCATATTTACACACATTGGCATAAACAACACACATTGATAGCAACACACGAGTATAAATAACACGGGGAAAAGCAACACAGCTTAAGTGTGTTGGTTGCGAATTATTGATAATTTGTTTTGAAAGTCACCTTGGCTACGGCATCACGTGAAACTGATTAGGTGATTTGACATCGAGTGATCAACCGGTTGATCGAAGATCACATTTGGCATTAACTTTTTGTTTCATTTATACATAATTTTTGAGTTTTTCACGTGGGAGAACCTGAAATTGGAATCTATTTTCCAAAACCTTGATAACTGCATTGAATCTTTAGCGACGTATTTTTTATTCGAGGCCATCACCGACAAGCAAATAGCTGCCGTCATCGTGAAGCTGTATGAGAACCTCGCTATGCGAAGACAAGAAAAACAGTTACACCTCTCATGCATACTACAGAGTAATATACAGGGTGTCCTGGAACTGAATGCGTTCCCTGAAATGCGGGGTTGGGGGTGAAATTCTGAGGCGATTGATATAAGCATGTGTGGGTCTCAGATAACGGCCTGAATTGTTATTAATTTTTTAAGGCGTACCCAACTGGCACGCCTTTCAAACTGAACGCTATTCAAGGTGAAACAGATAAATAGATTTTGCGATACGTCTTATATGTTACAGAAAACACAGGTTCGACAATTGATGAACTTTATTGACTGTTTACAGTTGGTTTCTCCAATTAACATGAAAAAACAGTATAATATATTTTTGAAAGATTTCTACAATCAACGATGGCAGCACACTCGCAGTCTACAGGCGCCATTTTTTTTACACGAGCCAAGTTTGAGAAAATTTCGTCTTACCCCTTAGCCCTTGACCTTCGTGAAAGAGAATAATCGATCCTTAAAGTTCCATATGAGGTTGTCAAACTACGACCTCGTTAGGGAAAATTAATGTGGGATCAAAACCCTGACTCAATGTTTGCACGAATCTTTTAATCGCGTATACATTTTTGGTTCGTCGGACTGATTTTTCCACGCCACGAGACGAGTCGTAACGCATGACACTAGGGGAAATGTTGTGACTTTTAGCGTCACGAGTTTTCAGAAACGTCACGCATGTATGTGTGTGGGTAAAAAATTGAGAACTCTCAATGCTCAACACCCGGGCCAAATGACGTCACTTATCTTTGATTGGTAGGTAGGAAAAAATCGGACCAACGGGAATCCGGAACTGTATCTTTGAATGCGTGATGATAGATGATAAGATGCGTCGATTCGGCCATCTTAATTATTAGCTTAATTATCAGCATTAATTATTGTTGGGACCTTAAATTAGTTCACGCTATTTTCCAACAGATGGCGTTGCCAGAACTGCGTGCGGGGAGTTTAAAATGGTGACGCATCTAGAAAGTACTATAAGCAAACTTGAAATTCCCTGTATGTCATTTCTCCGAAGTGCAAACAACTTTTTTTTTCACGGTGTTGCCATGTCAAATTTCGTGTCAAAAAACAAGTATTTTCGCGGAATTGGACTACACTATTTTATTTTTTTAAATCCGCTGCTGCACCACACAAAATCCTCGTTGAGACCTACGGCGACCATGCTTTGTCGGAAACAACATGCAGAGGTCAGTTTAGGCGCGTCAAAAATAATAATTTTGATGTGTTGGATTGGAGGCATTACTTCGTGAAGACTAAGTCAGACGCTAGCTGAACTTGCAGAATCATCAGGAGTTGATCACACAACAGTTATGAAACGTTCGGAAGCATTAGGAAAGATTTTTTTAAGTAAAGCAATAATTTTCACGAAAAAACAATGAGAACTTATTCAATATCCTAATGATAGGGTCTACTTATCTTACAATTAGCGAATGAGAGCGCTACGCCAGCGATTGGTACGAATGGATGGTAGAAATAAGAATACGCATGCAGGGCAGTTGTGCTCAACATGGCATCGTATAAATTCAAAGCCAAGCGTATATTTATAGAGGTTTATCATTTTTATGAAATAGAATCAGTTTCAGGACATTACTTCCTGAAATAAAAAATAGGAAAATGAAAAACCACACGTAGATCCACGTGTGTAAGGCGACATATTTCAGTCTAAGATGACATCCTATGTTATTTTACCCACGTCGGCCGAATTATGCTCACATGGAAAGGTCATGAGGTCGATCTCTCCAATTTCGATTAAATTTAGCATGCTTGTAGAATGGGTAAGAATAGGCGACCCGTATTTTTTTTATATCTGTGGGTCCCGTTTTTCTAGGGTTGAAACGCATCCTCGAAAATTGGGGTGTTTTTTGTTTTTCGTCGATAACGTTTTAACAGTACGTGATGTGAAAAAATTTCAAATTACAACAATGTTTATTTTTTCGTGTACTATACATTGGAGATGAGAACAATAACGTTATCAATGAAACCGAAAAACACCCCTATTTTCGAGGGTGCGTTTCACCCGTTAAAAATCGGGCCCCGTAGATATAAAAACATACGTGTCACCTAATTTTAGCCACGCTACAAACGAGCCAAATTTCATCGAAATCGGAGAAATCGACATCGCAACCTTTCCGTGTCAAGTACATTAATTTTTGGGTTAAAGGTTAGTTTAAGGGGTAAGGCCACTGTAACGGCCCAAAAAAAAAGGTTTTTTCACTAATTTTTTGCTCCCGAAATTGAAGGTATTTGAAAAAAAACTTTTAATGGTGTTATCGGGCATACATTAAACTTTATTATAAAATTTTTTTACAGTAAAAAAAAAACAAAATGGTGGTTCCACAGCTATCTTCCCGGGACATGTTTTGCTTCCAGGGCTCCGCGGCACGCAGCACCACTGGTGCACTTTTGAATCTAGAACAAAAAAAAAACCATTAATCTAGAGGGCTATAGCTAGAGAATGTCGATCGGATTTTAAAAAGTATTAATTTTTGTGGATTTGGCGTGCGTTTGAAAAAAAAATTGATTTTTGACGAAAAAAACGGCAAGTTTTTTGTTAATAAAAAATCAATAAATAAAGTTCTTGAAAATTCCGATCGACATTCTCAAGATAATGTAAATGTTCACATCTGGTTAAAATTTCAAGTAAAAAAAATGAAAATTGTTCGAGTTATGCTGCGTGCCATTTTGAAAAACCATGTTTCGAGAAAAACGCGTTTGAAGTTTTGCGAAAAGTTTTTTATAGCCAATAAAAAAAAATCGATTTTTCAAAAAATTTACAGTGGCCTTACCCCTTAAAGCAATCAATATTTACTGGAACATTATTATAGTGACGATTGCCTGCGGCACGTTCAAATTTTGGATGCTGAAAGCCAACCCATTCTATTCTTCTTTACAGCTTCAATGGTCTTGGTCAGGGGGCGTATATAAATTACGTGCAGCAAAATTTCTCAATTTTTACCCCCCCCCCCCCCCCCCCCCCCCACGTAACAGAACCGTAACGCCTGGCCTGAATCCCCCCTTTGCCGTTACGTAACGGGTCCTTTGTCGTCAATAATTGCGTTTTTTTTCAAAGAAATAACTAATTATTTCAAATAAATAACTAGTTATTTTCAAAGAAATGACTAATTATTTCAAATAAATTAATTTCAAAAAAAATAATTAGTTATTTTCAAAGAAATAATTAATTATACTCATTTTATGAAGTATATATTCATCTAGTGTCATACCAATTATTATGAATTTTTTTTTAGATAACCCTGATTTGGCGTCGAAAAAAAATTCTCTTCTTGTCCCATCGCTGTCTTTATGAAAGGTTATCTGTAAATAAAAAGTCAACCATTTATCGATATCTATACAAATGTGGTATTTGTGGTACAAATTTGTGGTACAAATTATGCGTAGTCGATTATTTATTTTGGTGTTTTTTTGCAAAATGCCGACAGTTTGGACATTTTTTTCTATCTTCAAGGCGTTTTTTGTACTCAAGCAATCTTCAAAAATAGTAATGATCGAAGTTTTAAAAATCGGCTACGTAAAACCATAGTCACTGAGAATACATAAATGTTTTTCGAAAATTGAGAATCGGTTGATAAGTTTTTGAGTAATCGCTGAGACAAGGTCGAAAAAAGTAGTTTCAAGAAAATCGGGTCAAAGTTTTCGTTCCGTTTTTCTTGATATAAAGTTAGGTTTTTTTCTAGAACATTGATACTTACATTAAAGTATCAAGTCGCGAGCGATATGACGGTTTTTCATCTTCGTTATAATTCTCAAAATAATAAGAGCTTGCACTTCATCTATTCTGAACGATGAGTTTAAAATTTAACAAACTTGAACATGCAGAAATTTTTCTATTTCTGGCAGTTCTAAAATCATGACGTAACGCAAACCTCGACGCCCCCCCCCCCCCCCCCACGCGTACGTAGACCGTAACGCCAGGCCGACCCCCCCCCCCCCCCCCGAATTGCGTTACGTAATTTGTGTACGCCCCCTCATGTGTTCTTGTGATCAGCTCTCACGTGAGGTCCGTTAATAACAACCAGGCATCCTAGAACGATGAGCCAAAAAATCTGATTTTATGTCCGGTTTTATACGCAGTAGGGTAAGATGACATAGTGTGTCACCTTACATCAACGTCTGGTATGTCAACTTACCCATAAGTGAATGCAGATCTTGTTTTTCTGTAGTGACAAAAACTTTGGAATTAGAATATCCGTTGTGCAGTATTTGTGAAGTCCAATGATCTTATATTATGAATAAACTAGTTGAACTAGAAAAAAGCTTACCCAACGGGTAGTTTTAGCATCAGATGATAACGTGGTCAGTTTTTTTGCATTTCCAAATGACGAAAATATTCACTACGTATAATGTCGCGTTCACTGACGGTTATACTAGATTTCGCTACCAGCAACACTCATTGGCCGATCATGGAACGTCATCGTTACTTCCATAGAGCGAATATTCAAAAAGATACGAGGCTGTGTCGTCTTCCTTGACTATGTCAACTTGAGCACAACTGCCCTATATGTATTTAACGTATGATAAGCATTTCAAAATACATAATTCTTTTCAATGTCCCATTCTGTTACATGCTGCAAAGATTGTACCATTTTTAATGGTAACGCGATGACGAACAGACCCGAACGGAAATGTAACGCGTCTTCGTAGTATTCATCCTCCAAACTCGCATGTTCCTTTCTCCATGCTCCCTTGGACTCATACTGGAGGATCTTTGGTTACACGTGAATAAATCGACAAACGGCGTTATGATCCCGTAGTAATATTCTTGTGATCCATCGTGCGGTAATGTTTTGGAGGGGCATCGTCGGATGCGCGAATGCCACGAATGGAATCCTTTGTGGATCTCGTATTCGAGCGAAAACATCCTACGGGAGGAAAAGAAAGTTGGTGAGGTACATCTGCAGATTCCGAGGTATATGATTCATGCAGTTTGGTGCAGTGGCAAAAGCATGAATGGGATAGATCTTGGCACGCGGTTTCCCGGTCAAAAAGATAAAGAGAAAAGGCACGAGAAACACCCTTGCGCACCAGGACTCACAAAGTGGAAAAAGATGAATGGGCATGGGTACCAGAATCGGTAATGACCGCTTCGATTCCACTTATTTTCTACTTTATTCTCGACAATGCTGCAGTCTCGCAGGTTTGGAAAGAATTCGTTTCTGTTTTTCGAACTATTTTGTAACATTTCGTACCAATTTTTGTTTACTTTCGTTGGATCGTTTTTCGGTAGCCCTTTATCGTGAATCTCTCATCATGGCGATACGGAGATGTATTTCGTTCATCAAATGTGTCGAGGCTCTCAAGGGGGGAGATACGTTTAGGCGAGGAAAATATTTGCTGATGTCCATGCTTTTTTTAAAGAGATTTTTTTTCTTTTAAACTACTGCATGTATTGGTACAAACTTTTTTCGTTTAAAGGTCCACTGTTATAGAATCGAAAGCATTTCCTTTTATTGCATCTGAATGGATGTTTACTTAACAACGAATGATTGTGTAAAGGCATGAAAAAAGCTATTGCTTGCTTTGGTAAGTGGCGCTCTCCAGGTAATGTCAAACAAAAATTTCATAAAGATTCTTAATCTGTATGAGTGTCGCTATCGCCCGAACTAGAATTATTATTTTATATTCCAAGATAACAAAATAACGGCATTTTTTTGCAAAAATGCGTTCGAAGCACCTGTTTTTCTTCGTTATAATTCGGGTGGAAGTGTAAGTTGAAATGGATATTTTTCGATAATGCGAGTTCGGGCGATAGCCATACATATGCTGAATATGCCGTACAAATTTTCGCCCAATTGGTTAAACCGTTTCTCCGAAATCACCGACGCCAGATGAAAAAAAGTCGTTTCAAGAAAGACGTTCGGGTAGCCGTACTGGAGCCGAGCGCGCGCACCGTGCGCTTCTACTTTAAACGGCTGTACTGAGTTGACAAGGTAAACATCGACGTTACCGGCAATTGGATATTAATTCAATGATAGTATAGAGTTGAAAAATGCAAAAAAAAAAAATATTCGTCGTTTGGAAAAAATATACGGGTAGCCGTACTGGAGCCGAGCGCGCGCACTGATCGCGTCTACTTTAAAGGGCTGTACTGAGTAGACAAAGTGAAAATCGACTTTACCAGCAGCTGGATATCAATTCTATAATGGTACAGAGTTGAGAAATGCCAAAAAAAATCGATTTTTTCATCCCGTCACACAAAAATAGACTTGAGGGGCTATCCTAGTGTGACGGGATGAACTATCACTTAAGAGGGAATGATACCTTATCGCGGTCGGTATGGTAGAACGATTATAGATTCCCACGAATCTCTGAAACGGCTCTTCAGATCCCGTCGAAACTTTGCCAAACGACGTCAAATAGATAGATGAATGGCTCTCTTCTTCCCAAATTTTCTGATTTTGAGAAAAAGAATGTAGATTGGCTTATGATAACCCAATCTACATTTTTTTTCTCAAATTCGGAAAACTTGAGGAGAAGACAGCCGTTCGTCTATCTATTTGACGTCGTTTGGCAAAGTTTCGACGGGATCTGAAGAGCCGTTTCAGAGATTCGTGGGAATCTATAATCGTTCTACCATACCGACCGCGATAAGGTATCATTCCCTCTTAAGGGCAATAGTTCTTATAATAGTTCCTTGTAAATCTCAACAATGGTGACGAAATATGTCCTCAAAAAAAAAATCATGAAGATCAGCAATTTTTTCCTCGCCAAAAGGTGTCTCCCTCCTCAACGATGCTCACCTGACGCGAGTATTTCAAAAACGGATTCGCATTACAAATTCCGATCCTTTCGCCGCTACGGTAACGCCGAACTGACCAAAATATATACATTACAGTACTCCCTTGTACCACAAATGGCGCGCCCCCAATCTGTATACGCGTATTTGTATATTCAGTCACAGAAAGAGGAATGAGAAAGGATTGAGTAATCCTCTCGTACAGTTCGCGTATACAGATTGAAAAGCAGCCGGAGCGGCAGGTCTTACCGTCAATTAAAGTGAGAGATTCGAGTTTTTCTCCTCGAGAAACGTATTAAGGTATCGCCCATAGAGAAGAGGGAGAGGGACGAAAAAAAGAGGAGAAGAAAAAATGAAGAATCGAGCGCGAGAGCATTAGAGGCAGTAAGCTAGGAGATCTCGGAGGTTCTCGCGCCCCCGAAAACTTCCTGTCCTCGTCTTCTCATCTAGAGGGCAGGGGGGGGGGGGGGGGGGAATAACGTAAAAGAGATGCCGCTGTCGCACTCTCCCCCTAGGATATCCCGCAGAGTTTTCTTGGGTCGTCCTTATTCTCTCTCTCTCTCTCTCCCTCTCTCTCTCTCTCTCTCTCTCTCTCTCTCTCTCTCTCTCTCGCTCTCTTTTTCCTTCCCTCTCGCTGCATCTCTCTCACGAGCGTCTTTCTCTCGCCGGGATTAAAGGAACCGCGCTCACTTGCGTGCCAAGGTACAGCACGCAACAATAACCTCGCGATAGACGACACGACTAAACGTGCCGCCAATAGTATTGCTTCACAGATACCTGCTAGTTAACGGTGTACATGCACATTCATACTTGGATACTTTAATAGTACTGGTAAGCAAAAGTTTTGAATGAAGGAGAGAGCGTGAGAGGGGGAGAGAGCGAACGAGAGAGAGAGAGAGAGAGAGAGAGAGAGAGAGAGAGAGAGAGAGCGAGGAAAAGGAAACGAGAGAAATACAGAGTAGAAAATCGCGCTGAGAGTACCTTTTTTTAAAGCGTCTATATATCTACACACATCGACAATGCAGCCAAAAATTTTGAACTTCCGAAGTGCACGGTAAAATGGACCGAGGAAATGAGAGAGGGAGAGAACGAGAGAGAGAGAGAGAGAGAGAGAGAGAGAGAGAGAGAGAGAGAGGGACAGAGAAAGCAGGAGATTAGTACCAATAAATTGGGCCACGGTTCATTTCACTAATTCCCATAATAATCTAATAGATTACTATTATCCGTTTAGTGCGGTTCGTTTACGCTACAACGACTAGAAGTGCTGAGATGCTTTATGTGAATCGCCTTGTAATATATATATATATATATATATGAATAAGATTCGATGAAAGAAAAAACTAGGAAGACTCGAAGCCGTGAATGAATGAACATTCGTAAGTGCCTCTTACGCTTCCTTGTAGCAAGGCCTCGTTACAGACTTCCGGTTTTTACCTCATTGTTGAAATCGGAAAAAAAAGATCGACACACTCGAGTCAGTTCGAAATTATACGGTGCTCCGGGGAAAGAAGCCTCGTATAGGACGACACGATTCAACCGTCAATCTCTTCCCCATAATCTTGCGATCGATTTTTCACAGCCGCGCACACCGTTGAACGAATCTTGGAGGATCAAAGAATCCAGCGCAGAGGCAAGAACTTGCAATCTTTCGATGATTAATTTTTTCGATGTTTATTCGCGCTGGTATTTTATCATAAAATGCGCGGGACAGGGGCAAAAGTACGGCTCCGAGGAAGAAGAGTCTCGCGGGTAGGAAAAGTGAAGAAGGGGATGAAAACGTAATCCCTAAATTTGGGGTGCAATTTAATTTAATAGGGGGCAAGCTCGTCGATCCCGCGAATGAGGATGAGGGATCGAGAGAGCAGCATATTGCTCTTCAATGACGTCGGGAGCGAGACAGCATCCGGGCAACATATATATATAGGGGGTGCAAACATGGTCGGAGTAAAGACCGTGACCGCGCGACGACGGGCGTCGATCGGTATTTAGTGGAGTCTGTGACTGACGTGTACGATGAGGCGACACGGAATTTGCACAGTCGATCTACGTTACCCCTGTATACGACCCCATACACGCATCTAGACATACATATATATGGTGATATACTTTATACATGGGGAATATGGGGTAAAAGGAGAAAGGTGATTTTGACGACATTCAACTTCCAGGAACGTTCTCGTTGCCTATTGTCCCCGTATTCCACATCATTCAAACCCCAATACCATCGCAATCACGTTTAGATGAATGTGAACATACTTAAATAAAGGTAATTTTCAAAGGTCGTCTCGAAACGTCTGATGTGCCGATAGCCAGCATTTTAAACTTTTTTTCTGTTGACACACTGAGAGAAAAGTGTATAGTATTTACAAAAAACGTGCATGGTAAGAGAGAGTGTACTCGAATTCCCTATAGTTCATTGTCAACGTAATCATGATATGGTTAAAGGGTTACCCCCACTTGCGATTTAGAAAAAATCGTTTTTGTATTGCATTTTTTTGAAGTATAAGTATCTGAGAATATGTCCTGAAAATTTCAAGTCGATCCGAACAAAATCGACTGAGATATGAGCGTTGAAAGAGAAGAATCCGTTCTTCGTGTAAAGTGAAATTGAAACTTTAAACGCGTTTTTCTCAAAATGGCATTTCTGAAGTCGGTGACCAAGATTACTCGAACACTAACGAACCGATTTTCTTGAAATTTTGCAGGCTTATTTAATACATAAAAATGTAGCCTTTAATCGTTCGATTGTTTTTTTTCGAAAAAAAATGGCCGTTTTATAGCCAAAGAACGGCCGTTTTTTTCGTTAAAATCGAACCATTAACTTTGACTGTCCGCCATTTTGTGAAAAATGAATATTTTTTGAAATCCTTCGATTAAAGACTAGTTTATACTTATATTTGACTAAATCCATCCGCATTTTTTTTTTCAGATGATCCACTTCGCCGCAATGTTGGTCAACGCAAACCGTGTATATAAAAACATTATTTCATTGACGGCCATTTGCCACTAAACAATGTAATATTTTTCAATAAAAAAATTACTGAATGTTCTTCAAGATGTGTACTTTAAGATGGTATATTGATCGATTGAAAAAGTTTTGTAGTTTTCTTTTAAAAAATTGATGAAAAAGGCCTTTTTTGCGCTACAAGTGGGGGTAACGCCTTAAGGGGGGAAATCACAGTAAAATTTTCAATTTTTTCGCTTAAAAGGTGCTTTAGGGTCCTAAAAATAATATTCCAAATGATGGAATACGGCAAAAGTGTCCGAGTGCCCAAATTTCTTGCGTTGAATACAACGCTTTTTCACAACGCTTCACTTTCGTGCATACATATATAACATAAATAGTGATAAAAAACAGTGATATTTATAAATCATTGTCATTATGAGTGACACATCATCGAGTCGTGTTAGAAAAGGGACGAAAAAGGATACTGCGTACGAAAATCGACTATACGGTGCAGGCATTGCAGATTAGAGGTATATGAAATTTTCATATGGTTTCTCAGTACTTAAAACTTTAAACGAATTTTTCTCGAAACCACTTTTTTGAGCTCGCCGAAGACATAACTCGAGCAAATCTTTACCGATCGACTTGAAATGTTGACAGTAGCTTCGAAACATCTTTCTCCACGGAGCTACGTAGGATTTTTTATTTTACATGGCTTAGTTTTTTTTTATCGACGATTTTATGGCGTTTTTTTTGTTCAAAAATTTAACTTTATATTCAAACATGCACCATTTTGCGAAAAATCAATATATCGAAAAAATCCTACGTAGCTCGCTAGCTGTTGTTATATGGAAACTAAAAAAATTTGGTTTTTTCTTCCAGGTCAAAAATTAAGGAGTCTACGTCTTCGGCCATCGACACGCTTTCAAAAATAGGCGCCTTGGGGCATATGCTGCGCAGCCGCCATTTTTTAATATTTTTTATTGAAAAAATTACATTTTGTACTTTTTTAGTATTGCTATAAAACCTACTTTACAGATTTTCGATTGATACTTTTATTCAGCCAAAATTAATTCCCAAAAATTTGCCTATTTTTTTGTGTGCTACTGTGATTTCCCCCCTTAACACAACTATAAGCTGAAGGAATAGGTAAACATGCGATGTTGGTGGCGTGTTTGACTATCTTTCTATGCTTGAAAGATTGTTGGTTGCGCTTAACATATGATCATAGTTAACACAACTGCTAAAATATCATAAGCGGTACTATGTTTTCGGCACTAACCATTACTATAATATATTATTGTCCCCTCGGGGTAATATCAAATATGGTTGAAATATGGTTGAGGTTACTATACATTTCTCTCCGTGTACGACCATTTTTTCCAGTATTTGCTCGTTACCATCTGTCAGAAATTTGTGGCTGCGTGTATCATGTATGGTGGTTCGCAAAACATCTTCCATGAATCTCATCTATACTTGCAAACCACTTACCATACTTAGGTTAACCCCCCTCCCACGCCCCTGGTACGCAGTTGGAAAGTAATCAACTTCGATGTTGAATGACGAGCGAAAAATGCGATTCATCGTTTCCCCGCGTTGATCCGATACAGACCCTCGCAAGTGCTCGTTTTGTTCGGCCGAGCGATGATGATGCTTCGTCGTCGCCCGCGCATTATTTTTTTTCACGGTTTTTTGAAGCGACGGGGCGGTGGTAGCGCTGAGCAAGGGAAGAGGTGTTTTCATCCCCCGCGCAGAAGGTAAAGAAAGACGAATTGTCCCCAGATCGCTGTGTACCTTGGGCTGCGCGCGCACACATGGACCCGCACGCACTTTTATTTGCATGGATGCACGCAGGATGTATGTGTAATACGGTGCACCGAAACAAGACTCGAAGCATTGTTTCAGGCCCTGATACGAGAAACGCGGGAGAGCATGTGAATACCACATATTGTACTAAGAGCTCCGATAAATCACGAGAAACCGCAATCATAATAGAACACGCTATATTTCAGGTTACGGTATACATGTGGGAAACAATGGGTGCGATGTTTTTGGACTAGCAGCAAGTTAAGGGGGGATTGTCTTTTTTTTCGCAAAATTTACCGCTTTTTGGGAATTTTTTCGTGAAGAAAGTATACAACGGAAAACTTGTGAAACTTGGCATATAGTTTTATTGATCTGTTTACTACATACAAAAAAAATGTTAAACAATTTCATCAAAAAATCCGCCTCCCACCCCCCTCGACGCGCGATGGTCCTTTTTTGATGGTGTGCACGATTACAGCCTTCACGTTCATCCTGCAACAAAAACCCAAAAAGCATTTTACTTTAGACACATATAGCTATCGTTCGATAAAGGGAAAAAAAAAATTGACGATTTGGTGACGTTTTGAACTTGAAGTATCGATTTTTCGAAAAAAATTGATCGATTTTTTGTTATAAATAAAAAACTATTAAACGTATTGCTTTTTTGCTTCATCAAACGATAGCTATATGTGTCTAAAGTAAAATGCTTTTTGGGTTTTTGTTGCAGGATGAACGTGAAGGCTGTAATCGTGCACACCATCAAAAAAGGACCATCGCGCGTCGAGGGGGGTGGGAGGCGGATTTTTTGATGAAATTGTTTAAAAATTTTTTTGTATGTAGTAAACAGATCAATAAAACTATATGCCAAGTTTCACAAGTTTTCCGTTGTATACTTTCTTCACAAAAAAATTCCCAAAAAGCGGTAAATTTTGCGAAAAAAAAGACAATCCCCCCTTAACGTGGAACGGTGCATTTGCAGACTTTCAACTTCGCGGATCGTACTTTTAGGAAATGTTTCCCATACTCAACATTATACAAACCCTAATGTCTTCACAATGACGTTTGGATAAAACCAAGAGTTTTAGGGGTCTTCTCACTTTGGACGCAAAAAAGGCTATTTTCATGAATTTTTTTGACAAGTTTATATTATCGATAATGATATAAAAGTTGGCACACTTAATAAATACACTTCCGAAATACATTAAACACTTTTTTATTTATTAAGTCACTATTTATAGACGAAAGAATAGTTGAAGGAAGGTCCTAAAAAAATTGTAGGTCTGCGCTGTTGATGAAATCTCGGAGATGGATCATCCGAAACAAAAAATCAAACGGTTTTAGATTCAGTATGTTAATGGCTATAGCGCATAACATACGATTTCTGATATATGCAAAATTAATCAATCGGCTCACGTTTGTCGAAAAAAAAAACAAAAACGTGTTTTTCACCGTTGTTGGCAAAAAAATAGTAAATATAAAAATTTAAAAATTCTTGATATACGCTATAGGTATAGTTGTAAAGAGTGTGTGGTTAAAATTTCGTAAGGATCTGTTCAGTAGGTTCGAAGATTTTATCAACAAGCCGTCGATAAACCTTGTTTCGAGAAAACCGCGTTTAAAGTTTGTTTGGATTGCATAAATGCACCAAATTAAAAAAAAAAATGTATTTCGAAAGTGCATTTATTAAGTGTAACAACTTTTATATCAATATCTATAATATAAAACTCAATTGGTGAAAATAGCCTTTTTAGCATCTAAAGTGATCCCTCAGCCTCCTGGAGCCCGGATGGGAAAGACTGAATTGAAGATAAGACCAGTATACTAATATTGGAACAAAATTATTCAGTCATATAGGCCCACACATCAAAATATTAATAACTTCGCAAACAGTTAAACCTTAAACTATAAACTTAGTTTAAAAAAGTAGTTCTAGTACCCATGCAGAAATTTATTGGTTTTCTAGATCCCTAGATCCTACCACTTTCTAGACCCCCCTTAGATCCTACCACATCCTAATAGGGATTTGATAGTGACGCCGCACGTAGGGAGTCCACATTAGAATCCAAGTGGATTCCGCGCCATTTCCCAATTGACGACGTTTGACAATTTTTTTATTTGAACGTGTAACCAGAATTTGTTACATCTCCCAAAAAAATACCCTTTTGTGATCTCATGCACACATTTGTTGGGGAGGTCCAAGATGCAGGCATCCAAGATTATGCACTGATTTTGCAATGAAAGAAAACAATGTGAAAAGGCACGAGATAAAATTCGGCGGGCTGATAACCTAACCTGTATGCTCCGTGAGCTTCCATGTGTATGGTGATAATTAAAATAAATACCAAACGATAATTACAGTGGTTTTGGAGTCATGTGACTGAAATCGATATTTGAGATATAGTTTTTCAACCACTGTATCCTTTTTGAAGATAAGGTGTATACTTTTTCAAGATCCACTCATTTCGTATATCTGTATATTTCATTTCGAAAATTCAATGCACAGAATGCGATGAGATCCATCAACAATCATATCGGATTCAGTTTGATAATGTGCCTTCAGGATTCAAATTGGATTCTTTTATATTAATCTTTACGTGACGTATAGCGTGACGTATAGCTACAAAACTAATCGACCGATTCTGATAAGATTTGGTATCTTTCTACCCTCTCAACCATGACCCTAAATATTTTTGAAAACTGAAAAAAGTATTTTTATTGCAAAACATAGCCATGTTTTCGGAAAATTCTATCTTTTTATTTCAAAGCGTATCATTTCAGCGATTTTCGACATTTTCCAATTCTTCTTGGTTCATATTCTGCATATGGGTATTAATAAAAGAAAAATCGTCCGCTGATACAAAAATATTCGCCCCAACCCGTTTAGAAGACCGTGCCATACCTTTGATGGTCTTCAAACTTAGTAAAAAAAAATACCGTGGAACAACCAAAAGTAGTAATAACACGAATACCCTAAGTATCAAAAATGGTGAAAAAATATTTCCCTTTAAAAAAAATCATGAAAATCAGCATTTTTATCGTCGCTTAAAGGTGTCTCCCCTCTTAATTCCAGCAGTGTTATTCAGGTGTTTTGCTTCTCGTGACTGAACCTATATATATATATATATGAGGTATTCCAAGTATTTTCGATCGGCCTAAAAACCTTCTTCAATCTTTTTCAAAGTTGGTGATGTTTTTGTAACATATATTTGGAGTACGTGGAATTTTGTTCAGATTTGTATCAGCTCGCTAACACGGCTAACTCGGAGATAAGAATTAACTAGTGATCAAATTTCAAATGGTCCTATCGTAATGATCTTCTCGTCGTACGAAAACATGTGCTCTCCAAAAAAGATGCGTTTTTCTATCAACTACTTCGAAAAAAAAAATCAAAATTTTCCAAGTACTACAACACTGAAAAGAAAAGAACTTTTTAAAAAATTTTAATTTTTTAACCCCAATGACTAGGTTGATTCTGCTGAAATTTACACAACATTTTCTTTTATTAGTGTAAAACAAGATGTGTAAGTTTCATTCTGGGCTGGGCTTGCGTTCAGTCAATAACGTCGTCTCAAATTTAATGGGACATTATTTTTGTTGAATAACTCGGCGATTTACAATTTTTAAGTAAAAATGGTAATGACTAAACCAGTAGGATATCGAGTGCTTTACAACTTGGAAAATATTGAATTTTTTTCCAAAATACTTCATAGAAAAACGCATCTTTTGTGTACAGGACATTTCTTCGTACGACGAGAAGATCACTACGATACGATCGTTTGAAATTTTGTCACGTGTCAAATCTTATCTCTTAGCCGAGTTAGCGGGCCGATAAAAATCTGAAAAACATTCCACATACTCAAAATATATGATACAAAAACATCACTAACTTTTAAAAAGATTGAAGAAGGTCAGACTTTTAGGTCGTTCCAAAACACTTGGAATACCTCATATATACATATATATATATATATATATATATATATATATATATTTTTATATTTTTATTTATATATATATATATATATATATATATATATATATATATATATATATATATATATATTTATATATTTATATATTTATTTGTTTATTTATTTATCGCTCGGGCTGCCTCGGCCGGACTCGGCCCGAGAATCATCGGCGTGCGAGAGCGACGCGCGGGGGTGTATTTATGTCTGCGTATGTCGTCGCTGCGTGAAACGCTTAGCGAGATTGCAGCCGACAATACAACAATAGACAACGTGCGTGACACGCCCGCGTGGATTGAAACGGGCGCGTGTTACCGAGAGGTTCACTCCCGCGTGCAAAACACTGCGCGCACTGAAAATCTCGCCAATTCTAGGGGCGGTTCGCCACACCCCCGTCAACCCGGTGCCGTATATAGGTACACGCACGAGACATCGCCGATTTCTGTGTCGCTCGTACTCACCAATTCATTTGGAATCACGCGCTGTCTGTCAATTTTCACTATCTCCCTGAAGTTTCTGTGTATATATATATATATATATATATATATAAACATAATCCTTAGGTATACATACGTATAATCCTTGGGTACATGGGCCCACGACTTCGCTAACGTATATGGCGGGAACGGATTTTAGGTCACATGAATGAGTCTGCATAAGCTTGAAATGTTTTAATAAGTTTTTTATTGCATTGTTTTACCGTCTAGGGTCTTAATTTCAATTCGTAGTAATAATAATGTGATAACTATGAAAATCGATGATGTTATGACAATTTTTGTAGGGGGTCAGATCGCTCATTGCCATACGGCGAACCACCCAGCTACGAATTACCCTTTTTTTAGTGACGTTTTTTTTTAATTATGTTTTTTTTTCGAAACTGTGTAAGTCGTATCTTAAAATCGTTTTTTACACCGATTCACGTCAAATTCAGACGGAGCATAGGTTATAACATTTTCAATCGTATGACCGGATTGTTTTTTCTCAGTATTTAATGCATTTGTTATATATTTAATACAGTTATATTTTTATTACATTTGTTATATTTTTAATACATTTGTTATATTTTTAATACATTTCTTCTACTTTTAATGCGTTTGATTCATTTTTTATATTTTAAATGCATTTTTTCTATTTGTGATACGTTTTTTTTTAGATTTTTGGTACTAGCGTTACTACCAGGTGACTGGTTTGGGGCCGGGTCGAAATTCCGAATTTTGGATTATCAGAACGCTCAAAACTTCGAAAGAATTTTACACGAAAGACCACAACTCCGAATATCTGAATACCATCAAAATAATTTGGCTATGGAAGTTTTTAAAGTTCCAAGATTGTCAATAAATCGACGATTCATTTGAAGAATTTTTTTTTATTAAGAAGTGCCTCCACGTCAAATTTTAAATTATTCTAGGCAATGTTATACACGTTCTACATCATTGACAGTCAACTATGATGTAGAACGTATAACAATGTCTACACAAATTTCAAAATTGACGTAAAATCACTTCTTGATAAAAAAAAAGTTCTTTAAATAATTCGTCTATTTATTGAACATTTTGAGACTTTAAAAACTTCCATAGCCAAATTATTTTGATGATTTTCGGATTTTTTAAGTTTTGGACTTTCGTGTAAAATTCTTTCGGAGTTCTCATCTTTCGGGGCAGTATTCTTTCGGAGTTTTCAACGTTCTGGTCATTCAAAAATCGTAATTTCACCCCGGCTCTATCTTGAATTTCGGAAGATAAAAATTCAAAATTTTAAACCGTCAGGGTATTCAATGTTTGGAATTTCAACTCGGCCCTAAAAAATCATATCGACAATTAGCTTGTTTCATGGAGCCCAAGCCTACCCTACTTGAAGGTTCAGCAGGTTTTGTCCTCTTTACGTCGTTTCCGCTCAACCAAAAAGACCGGCAAAACTTCAGCATATGATAGACATCCCCCAGCATCGTAATCTAGCCTTACAAGATCAATTTTAGCTTGAAATAAAAAACGAATGCAGAGACAGACAGCACGATTTTATAATTTCGGCAAGATATACAGCAAGCAATCGTAGTACTTGATGTTCTTATGCACAATGTTTTCGTAATAAACATGACAGTTTGATTGTAAAAAATTGTTGTTTTTTATTTAATTTCATGTATTAAATTTTGGATACTAATTACTTTGGATATTAAATATTGGAATTAAAATTCCAAAATATTAAGTTTTGTTATCAAAATGAAGTCTAAGTGACCCTTAATCTTTGACACAAGTTGCATTTCAATCCCTCGTCAAATAAGCCCCGCACTCGAGACTGCTTTGAAACTTCGAGAAGAAAAAATTTGTGGCGTGGGTGAGGCTTGATTTCCTTATACATTTGACTGCCAAAGGACACATTGGTCTATTGGAGAGAAAAAAAGTTGAAATTTAGGATGTTAAGGCAGTCGTATGGTGTGGAGGTTAAAAAATCGATTTTTCCCCTTTAATCGATGGTTTAATTATTAGAGAACATGTTCCCAAAGCCTTAGAAGTAAACTCGAAGTATTTTCGAAGATAGAGACCCGAGAACAGGTAAACGTCGAGGAAATGTGCGAACGTTTGGCTAGAGCAGGCTGGGCGACCGAAAACTTCAAAGCGCGTTTTCTCGGCATCTCGTTTTCGTGATCCTTTCAATTCGGCGGGCGTGATAGCAAAAAAACTATTTGACCTATCGACCCAAACCAAAGTGCATTCTCTAGATTATTAAAATCCATCCTAAATAAACTAAAAACATTAATAAAAAAGTCATTTTATACTTTTTTCATTGCACGAAAAAAGAAAAAGAATTGTAAAATTCGCCACTTTTTTGTTCAAGCTCAAAAAGTAATATGGTTCCACGGTTTTTTCTGGCTTTTTTTAGTTCATCGACAATAAAAATATATATCAATTCAAAATAATTGTGGTTCTTGCGTTCCAGACAAGAATTAAGCACACCATCTTTCCCGCCAGTTCGAGACTCCAGCGGCGAAGCGCTTCTATGGTCAACTCCGCCATTTTGCGATAATTAGTTAACAACAAAAAAAATTATACTCTTCAAATGTGTGTTGTGGTAAAATAAAATTTTCAAGAAGATCCGTTCTTTCGTTCCTTATAAAATTATATTTTTACTTATATTTTTAATGCAGTCGTCTCGTGTCAAGGTCTAAGAAGATAATTTTATTATTTAAAAAAAATGTATAATTGATATTTTTTATATTTATTTAATTTTTTCCTTATAAAAGTATATTATAAAAAAAATATAATAAATATAAAAAGTATAAATTATTTTTAAGGTTCACCAAAAATCACCTTTTTAGGCCTCTACACCAGACTGCCTTCAAAATAAGTTACATACAAAAAACTTCTAAAACTAGTTCAAAGTAACCCCATATCACGGTACGTGTGCGGCGAGGGGGTACTATTTTGCTTTTTCCTTCTCGCGAGGTCGCGAAGAACCGGAAGCTCACGAATTTCAATGTCAGGTAAAATTCACACACATATATGAGGGATTCTCCGTCAATTCAGCCACTTCTTTTTCGACCATCTCAGATCTGCCCCATAATTGGTTATATCAAAGTACTACTAAAAGGCACTCTATGTGAATTTTTTCAGATTTTTTAATTCAACATTTTAGAAAATGCCGTTTTTTTCATACGAATATATCTCAGAAACTAGAAGTAACTGAAAAAAATGTCTGTACATAAAAGTTGCAGTTTTGTGTTAGCTTTCGAGCGGACGACCTGAAATAATTTTTACGTTTCGGTACCGCTGATTTTTTCACCAAAAATGGGGGAAATTATTTTTTTAATTAAAAAACGTTCATTTTTGTGGCTGAAAAAATTACAGAGTCTTCCAGTATGTCTGACGATATCGCAAAAAAATCGCCAGAGTGGCACGGATCGAGGTTCTAGGGTAAAAGAAATAAAACCACAAAAATTAATTTTTACCGGAACCTCGCTCGGTGCCACTCTGGCGATTTTTTAGCGATATCGTCAGACATACTGGAAGACTCTGTAATTTTTTCAGCTAAAAAGAAATGGCCGTTTTTAAATAAAAAAATAATTTCCCTCTTTGTTGGTAAAAAATCAGCGTTACCGAAGCGTAAAAGATATTTCAAGTCGTCCGCTCGAAAGCTAACGCAAAACTACAACTTTTATGGACAGACATTTTTTTTCAGTAACTTCTAGTTTCCGAGATATATTCATTTAGAAAAAAAACGGCATGTTCTAAAATGTTGAATTAAAAAATTTGAAAAAATTCACATAGAATGCTTTTTAGTAGTACTTTGATATAACCCATTATGGGGCAGATCTGAGATGGTCGAAAAAAAGTGGCTGAATTGACGGAGAATCCCTCATATATATATATATATATAAGAAACTATTTTTTCATCGCATACGTGAATGAATTGTGGATGAAAAAGGTGTACAAACGTTACGCGGTGCGTTTATATCTCCCGATAAATCCCCGTGTGTACCGAAGCACAGGGACATCATTCCCGCCGAGCCACAAAGTAGCGGATGCACAATGGGTCGAGCATGCGAGCACTTCGTCCATGTGCTATAAATACACACACGTACACATATGCGTACAAATACGATGGTTGCTATATTATGTGCTCGGGCTCTTTGGAGCACTAAGTACACCAGAGCACCTACATAATACACGGGTCCTTGAATTTCCACCGAAGATTCTGTATGTGCCATGTGTCTGTCGCTTTATTACATGCCTCGTCAGCGCGAATGCTGCGGGCTCCGAAATGGACAATCAACGGTCATATATTCAAAATCTTCGATAAATCCACTTGAGATCAAACGGAAGCTTTCTTTCCCGCTTATTCTGTCCTGTCTTGTTCCCCCTCGAGAATTCATTCGATCGTGCCATTCTCATCTCGATTTATTCAAAGATCAACGATTTTACGAGCAAATAAAACCTCGATGCTTCGCCCGATTACGAAAAATAATGGGCGAACGACAGATTTGGCGTTTTTTTTTGCCTTCTCGTGGAGGAAGGTTTGCTCTGGTGAAAAAATCGAACCGAAATTTCTTACCGATTTGGTCATCAACAGCGTTCCAATTATTTTCTTTAAAATCGCTGCAATGATTTTGTTTTTTTTATTAATTTGAATTTTCACGAAACTCTGTGGTTCCTCGAGTTTCGGTAAATTTAAAGTTATCGAGCTGACCTTGGTTTGCATAAATCCGAGTTGTATGAATTTTACAAATTAATGACATTTTTTACGGATAATCATATGGTCAATGCAACTTTCGTAAATTTATAACTATTGAAACGATACTTGCAAAAGAAACAGCCTAGGGCCACATAATCAGTATTGACAATGACTCGTAAAAGAATAGGTGCAGGTATTCAGGTAGTACTTTTCGAAATTTTCATCGTTCCGAAAACCGCTGAGGCCAAAAAAGTGCAAATTAGAACCTACACCGTGATTGCTGATTTTATTGTGCGCATGAAACCTGTGCCTCTGTCAAAAAGTTCAATTTCAAATGCTAATTAACTGCTAAGGGCAGCTACAAACAAAATTAAAAAATAATAAGAAGAGAGAGTATTATGCAAGCTTTTTTTACAATTATATTCATAAAGCTTGTTACTTTGCAACTGTGTTTTTCAATGTGTGGGTCGACCCGCAAGGGGTCGCAAATCTTGCTGGGGGTCGCGGTCGCAAGCCAGGTAAAAGTAAAAAAGCAAGGGTTGGAGGTCCTACACTACAATAAAAATGCAACAATTGCAGTGAGAAGGCTGTGCCTGTTTATTTTTTAATAAGATGGCGAGTTTTAATAAGTTGCGATTCTATTTTTGAGACGCACATAACCCAAATCTGTCTAATTGAAGCCTGTTTCTCTTCTTACAAGGAACATCCTTCAGGTGTCCGCCTCCGATTTTGTTGAAACTCATATATGTGATAGAGCATCAAAAATTTTGAGACACGTATTTTTTTTTATCGGCGGAAAAACGGTTTTGAGGGGTGAAACGCACCCTCGAAAATGGGGATGTTTTTCGTTTTTCGTCGATAACGTTTTAACGGTATGAGATATAAAAAAAATTCAAATTGCAACAATGTTTATTTTTTCGTGTACTATACATTGGAGATGAGAACGATACCATTATCGACGAAAAACGAAAAACACCCCTATTTTCGAGGGCAAGTTTCACCCCTTAAAACCGTTTTTCCGCCGATAAAAAAAATACGTGTCTCAAAATTTTTTATGCTCTATCACATATATGAGTTTCAACAAAATCGGAGGCGGACACCTGAGGGATGTTCCTTGTTAGTTTTTATGCTCACCATTGAACAGAACGTTATAGTGCTACAAAGAAGATGAACACCCAGCACTTTTAGCGTAGAATTATAATTTTTTACTGTACCTAGGTGGCTGCATACTCAAAGTAACCCCAATGAAATGTTGCCCCTCAACTCGCCCCAACCCTAAGGAATAGCGGTTGAAACCTTAAAAATCGCCGTATCTCAATAATTAATAGCCTGATCAAAAAATGTTTCAAACAAAAGTTGTTTGGAATAATAAAATACGTATAAAGTTATCCGACGTCCAATCCCCTATCTTTGAAAATAGCGGCACTTACGCTCCCACAGGCATCTCTACCCCGAGTTTTCAAATCGTTTTTGTGCCACTATTTTCAAAGATAGCGAGTTGGGCGTTACATAACTTTATACGTATTTTTTTATTCCGAACAACTTTTGTTTGAAATATTTTTTGATCGGGCTATTCATTATTGAGATACTGCGATTTTTTTATTTACAACCCCTATTTCGTAGAGTTGGGCGAGTTGAGGCGCAAAATTTCACTGTAGTTACTTTCAGTATGCAGCCATCAAGCTGCAGCGAAAAATTTCAAAGCTTCGCTTGGCAGCTCTGAGTCGCCAGAATTTCTGGGTCGTCAGAATTTTTTGACTTGTAAAGGGCTCGCGAATCCAAGAAGGTTGGAAAACACAGCTTTACAACAATACATAACTAATGATGCATTGATTGACGGTTTTCATGTTCTGTATTTTCTTATCCAATATCATGACCGGCTCAACGATTCGATCACGCCCGAGTTCTCCGATACACTCGAGAGATAATTTCAAATTTGACACTACGATGCGACCGAACAACAATGGTGAACGTCGCTTTTTGACAGACGGTCCTCGAAACGAGTACCGCGGAGTACTGACAATCCATGAAAAATCACTCGTATATCGACAGACACGTCGCCGCGAGTTGGCGTAACATTTGCGAGATAAAAAACAAATCGCCCACATAACCACGTGTCGAATGTCGTGTAATTATTTTGCTTGATGGACGAGATTAATTGAAACAATACTTTTCTGTCGTCAAGATGACAGATGTCGAAGCAGGTTTTTTTTAACGCGATATCTCCGTTTCTGTTTCACGAACTCTGCACGAATAAGCTGTGAGTCTGTCTCTACGTCACTGCATGATTTTTTTAGACACATTCTCACATGATATACATATACACTACGGTGGCACAAATTTAAGCTCTATTTTTTCCTCTTTTTCTCACCATCCATCTTCTCTAACGAAAAAAAAATGTCGCAAAAGCTGCGAGCGGTCAAAAAATATTCATTGGCCGGCTAGAGCTTTCTCGAGGTTAATTTGAAAACTATAAATCGTAAAATTCGAGGTCGAGAGGTGAACGACAAAAATCAATTTTTTAATGGATATTTGCATTTCTGGGAGGCTTGCGCGACCTCTAAATATTTTTTGACCGTTCGCAGCTTCTGTGACAATTTATTTTCTTCGAATACGATAATTGGATGGCGAGAAAAAAGGGAAAAAATCGACCTTAAATTTGTGCCACCCTAAGGTACATATGCACACACATACATATTAGGGTGATTAAAATAAATCGACCAATTGTTTGTTTTAATTCCCTTACCCAGTTGTTGCAGTAAGGAGAAATAAGACGCCTGTTAAAATATGAACCATTAATATTAATATTGAGAGGTTCCTTATCGCGATTTATTTCCCATGCTAATAACGTGGAAACAAATTTTGCCTGCTACTTTTAAATGTTATAACTCGCCAACGGATAAACGTATAACAATGCCCAAGAGATATGATTTGTAGGGAATCAATCGCTCTATAAAATGGTCTTTTATCATTTTATGATAAATCTACTCTTTCCACAATTATTCAAGGTCAAAGTTGAATTTATAGTACATTTCAAGATTCAATAGTTTCAATAGCTTAGTAGTTAATGGCTTCACCAATTCATTTTTCGAAGGAAAGTTGCTATTTCCTCGAAATTAATTGTTATATTACTCAAAAATATCAAATAAAAAGGCGCAAATTTTTATAAAGTTACTTTTTAACGATTACTGTTGATGAAAATTGTAAAACACATGAGTTTTTTTTTCGTCTTATTCATAATTTATACTAAAACAATAAGATTAAAAATGTTTAATATAAATGTTAAGAAGAACATTTCTTAATCACTCTTTCATACTGTAAATAAAAACCAAAAAGTAACATTAAAAACATTGGCGTCTTTCAAATGATATTTTTTGTTAATATAACGCCGTAGTGCAGTAGGCGAGCTGTCACTGCATAAAAATCGTTATAACTGGGTCAATTTTTAGAAAACATTAGATTCCAGACCCTAGGCTATAGAACTATGCAGTAGAAAAAATTGTATTTCCGAAATTTTAAGTTATGCAGACCCCGTAACCCTATAATCTCAAACCCTATAAGCTCAAATATTTATTTTAATTTGCAATACACTTAATTATAAATAAAGACAACTGATGCTCTTAAGTAATATATATATATATATATATATATATATATATATATATATATATATATATATATATTAATAATATATTAATCATTAATCATTATATTATTATATATATATATCATTATATTATATTATATATATATATAATAATATTAATATATAATATTAATATATATTATAATAATTATAATTTTTATATTAATATATAAATATATTAATATATATATATAATATATTTTATATATAATATATATATATTAATATATATATTAATATATATTAATTAATTAATATTAATAATAATTAATAATATTATTATTAATTATTAATTAATAATTAATTAATTTAAGTAATAATTTAATTAATTAATTAATTAATTTAATTAATAATATAAATTAATTAATATTATATATATTAATATATATATATATATATATATTAATAATATATATATATTAATATATATATTATATATTTATATATAATATATATATAATATATAAATATATTAATATATATATAAATATAATATATTATTTTATTATATATTATATATAATATAATAATATCATTAATCATTATATTATATATATATAAATTATATTAATATATATTAATATTGAATATATATTGCAATATTAATGCAATATATATTATATTTTTTATATAATATTAATATACTACATAAAAAATATAATATATATTGCATTAATATTGCAATATATATTCAATATTACTATATATTAATATAATTTATATATTACATATATATATATATATATATATATGTATATATATATTAATTACTCAAGAGCATCAGTTGTCTTTGTTTATAATTAAGTGTATTGCAAACTAAAATAAATATTTGAGCGTATACAACATATTATATAGTCGTACATTTGTGCATAATCCGACCACACAATGACGTTAGTGAAGCATTCCTAAATTTTGCAGCGCTGCTGCGAAAGCGTGCAGAAGTATAACCTAAACAAAATATTTCTTTTAATAAAGAATATATATGAAATCCTGTTGTTTACAGTGATTTACAATAATTAAAAAAAAAAAAAATATATATATATATATATATATATATATATATATATATATATACATATATAACGCCTACAATACAAATCGACACACACACATGTATAAAAATATACGTACAGACCGAATGAACTTTACAAATCCGCATTTTCACGTTTTATGTATACATACCTATATTATATGTGGGTGTGTGGGCGCGCGCGCGGGAGTGTGTGTATGTGTGTGTGCGTGCGCGTGTGTGTGCGTGTGTGTGTGCAGGAATTAGGGCAAGGGTCTATAAATGGCTAATCCAAAAGAGCTTATAAGCGCCGAATCCAGCTACTGAAGTGAAAGTTATAGAAAATATGGGGCCCACAGGCAACGTTTCCCCTAGGATGCTGGATACAGTCACCCTGAACGACGCACACTTCAGTGGTATTAAGGACTACAAGCGCCGCATGTGTACCTCTCCGCTAATATATGAGCTGCATAAATACTATTCTACGATCGGGCCGTGCATGTTTACAACCAAAGGTACAATGTACCACCGTGCCTTTCGTAGTCGTAGGTATGCTTGGGTATTGGCGTTGAGTGCGAGTGTTCATATCAAGCTTCTGTCTGCGAACCGCATAGAAATTAAGCAAGCCGGCCAAACGTCCATGAACGACAAATCACGTCGAAGAAAAAAGCTTCTATCATTTTTTTCTGCATCTGTATTAAGGTGCTGCAACTACCTAGGGGCCCGAAAAAAATAGCCAAATTCCGATTTTTTTCTGGGAAATGGTTAGAGAAACGCATTTTTTTAAACAGCAAGGTACATATATTAAGTGCCTTAAAAAAATCACCACAGAATACAGAAAAACAACAAAACATGGCCACCGGCCGATGATACTTTTTTGCTACATTTTGCGGTGGACACTCTCCAGCTAAAACGGTCCATCTGAAATCTAAAAACCAAACGGCTTATTTAAGGTAACAATAAACACGAGTCATTGACGATCGTCGATTTTTTAAATCTTTTTTTTTAACGACTTGGAGACTAATTGAACCTCGAGCATACAAAATTTATGATAAAGTCATCATTTTTACGCAACTATTAAAAAATGACGATCGATTTGAAAAAAAGTGAGATCGTCAACGACTTTTAAATATTTCTCATCTTATCTCCCGTAAGTTTGGAAAGAGTCCATCAAGTGGTTCTTGAGATATCATGTCCACCGTCTTTGAAAATTGTTTTGAGAAAAACGCGTTTAACCGCTTCTTTGGCATTGACGCAATGTGCGTCAAATAATTCCGTGCCCTGTGTGGCATTGACGCAATAGTGCGTCAAACTTTATTTTCCTATTTAACTTGCTCTGATTTGAAATCGGAGCCTCACCCGGGGGTTTTTGGGGTCGCTTATTACGAATCTGAACTTTAAATTTGAAAATTCAAAATGGCCGCGTTAGAATGGCGGACCAAAATTGAAAATTTTACTCGATTTAGATACAAATTGGTACTCTGGGATTTTCGAGGTCGCTTATTACGAATCTGAACACAAAATTCAAACATTTTTAATGCCGGATCTAATATGGCGGACGAAAGAGCAAAAAACAGCTCGATTTGGATAAATCTTGGTACTCGGGGTTTTTCGGGGACGCTGAGTGTCATGCTGGACTCAGAATTAGGGAATTTTTCATGGTGGATTCAACAACATGGAGCATAATACAATAAATAGGTGGAAATATATGAAGCTTGAGTACCGAGTTTCATCCAAATCAATCTGTATTATTTGTATTTTCATTCGCCATATTTGTTCGTCATTGTGAATTCCTGAATTCCGAGTGCAGATTCGTAATCAGCACTCTTAAAAACCCCAGAGTACAAGTTTTCAAGATAAAACAATTTTCCTGCCATTTTGGGCACTTTCGAATTTTCTCTGTCAACGAAGGGGTTAAGGGATAACACTACTCTAGGATATTGGAAAAATCGTTTATTGCTTAAAAAATACTTTGGGATCATAAAAACAATGCAATTGTTCCTATAGGAAAAACATTTTTTTTAACGTTCTATTATCGATTTTTTCACAGAACAAAAAAAAAACAAGGCAAACTTCGTTTCAAACTGGGAGGACGGATTACTCGACCACCTTTGCATGGATCGGTTTGAAATTTTGACAGTAGCGTCACAACCACATTCTCCATGGGAGTACATAGCTGTTTGTTGATGAAATGTAAACGTTTTCTATAAACAATACAATACTTATTTTTTTAGCAAAAAATCTATTCGTTTTTTTCAAATAGCGCCACGTTTTTCAAAATTTCATAGCTAATAATGTATAGATTATATTTTTTTGGTTTTTGTTCCAGGTCTTATACTTTATGAGAAAACCGTCCTCCCGTGAAGCTATTTGTAAAAAACAGATTTTTCAAGGTGGGCTATGTCGCGGCCATTTTTCATGAAAATTACAATAATTCTTTAAAATACTTTACTTCGTGTTAAATAAGCCCTCTCAAAAGAAAGCCTACTCCTTTTTTCATAATCCCAAAATAAATTGTCAAAGTTAGGCCTTATTTTCTGCCGCCAGAGTGGCGTTATCCCTTAAAGTTTGAAGTCCGTTGCTGCTAGCACGCCAGGCCGACTGTTAGAAGCTGTATCTCATTAAATTTTAAGAATATTTCAATATAATTTTCAGGGGATAAAACGTGATAGTCTCGAATAAAAATAATTTTGGCAACTACTATCTTGTGGCTCACCTAGGTAAAACCTTTTGTGGAGCACACAATGCCAGAAATCGTGATTTTTTAGGGAACAATAGAAACGGATGCAATTGACATCAGTTGGAGCGGTAATGATAGTTTGTGCACTTTACGCTCTCGAATTCTTTGGCAATCGATATGGCACTTATATATATATATATAGTATGTACATGTATATATTTGAGTTCACGAAAATGTAGGGGAAGACGCCATTATAAACGGTCCAGTTTCGTATCGAGTCGACCGTAACATGTGTATATTACTGTAAAGCGTGTACACAGTAGCTTGTCAATTGTATGTGTATATATGTTCATATGTAGTACACATAGGCATATGGATAAAAACGTCGACGATGCGGAGCTCCCGTTAATTCCGCCGACCTTTCAATGCACTGGACTTTTATATGGCATATATATATATATATATATATATATATGGTACACGTATGTGGAATTATAGTTCGAGAATATAATGTACGTGCTAAACGCACATTGACGCATGAACGACGGGGCAGAGAGTGAGATTGAGAGAGAGAGAGGGATATTTTCGTGCACAAGCCTCGGGTGATGCTGAATGACGATGACGAGGGCCGACAGCCTCACCAAACACGCGGTTGAAAACGTCTGCTCGCGTTTTATGCCAGACTTGTTTCGTTTCTCGTATGCCCGCGGGATATCCCTGATCTCTCCCTCTCTCTCTCTCTCTCTTGCACTTTTCGCCAAGGCCCTTTCTAGTATTGTAACTATTGTACGTATATTCGTACAAGATCGTAAGGATCACGCAATAAAATGTCCCAAGACAGGAAGCCCTTCCATCTCAACGAGTTTTCGCATCCGCGCATATAAAATGACATCCCTACGCTTAACGGGCTACACGTACCTTGGTGGGTCGAAAAATTGCATTATCCAAAAATATTTTTGTTCGGTAGTATCACCTTTTAGGTATATTTTCTGAAAATTTTATGCGAAATATTCCTGAAACTGAATGAAGTACAGCTTCAGAAACTGAATGCAGTAGCAGCACGAAACTTCAAACTTTAAACGCGTTTTTCTCGAAACACTGTTTTCAAAGTCGGTGGACACGATATCTCGAGAACCACTAGATGGATGGTTTCCAAATTTACAGGAGCTACGATGAGAAACGTTTAAAGGTCATTGACGATCTCACTTTGTTTAAGTCGACCTTCATTTTTTAATAGTTGCGTAAAAATGACGATTTTTTTCATAGATTTTGTAAGTTCGAGATTCAATTCGTCGCCACATGGTTTTAAAAAATTATTTCAAAAATCGATGATCGTCAACGACTCGTATTGATTGTTATCTTGAATAATCCGTTCCGTTTTCAGACTTCAGATGGACCGTTCAAGCTGAAGAGTGTCCACCGCCAAACGTCGCGAAAAATTTTTTATCACCTGCCAGTGCCCATGTTTTTGTTGTTTTCCTGTATTTTTTTAGTGTTTTTTAGTCACTGCAAATATGTACGTTTGCGTTAAAAAATGCAATTCTTTTTCACCAACCGTTTGTCAGAAAAAAAATCGGCATTTTAGCCATTTTTTTCGGCCCTCTAGGTAGGTGTAGCCCCTTAATGCAGCTTCGGTATATCTTAAATAGCTTTTTTCGCCATTGTTTTTCAATTCCATTGACATTAGTTGAAATATTTACAATTCTTCGTCGCTGGGCTGGAAATTGCATTGATACCGCAAAATTATGAGGTCGAATTTTGCCTCGTTGGAATGCCATGAAAACGACTATTTTTCAATTGCTAGAATGCCGTGCCGCAAATTTCCGCTACGAAAATCCCTTCATCATTTTCAACTGGCTTCTCTAGTGATCCAGAATTAAAGTCTGCAAAAAACGATTTTTTATAATAATAAAACATACAAAAGAATTTTTTATTGCATTCCAACGATGAAAACTTTTAGACCATACAAAATCGCTGCACACGTTTGCAGTCTACTGAATTCGAAAAAAGCCCCTTACAATGGTATAAACGCGACTGTACGAGATTGAAATAACGACGAATTTACACAAATAAAATAACAATGAATTCGGAAGAATACATATAAATGCCCGGTGATTTTGCGTTGTGGAACAAAAAGAATCTTTTATATACGAACTCGATACAGCGTGCAAACACGATTTAGTTCGTAAAAGAGTTTTGTATATTTGTCGGGTTTTCGAGGATCGCGAGCTCGGGAGCATCGAGGTATATGAACATAGAGAGATACGCTCATATTTAACAAGAAGAGATTCAAAAGACATGCTTTTCCCATCCACGAGAGTAAAACGAGAAGCTCGTTACATCGAGCTCTCGAAAAACCCTTTGATACGTATATACCTCTATACCAAGCTCCATTTCAAAAAGTAGCTCAACGAAACGATTAGCAATAGCGCGACAAACACGACAACAACAACAACTCACACAGACCGCGACGAACAAAACCGAAAGAAAAGATTGCAGCATATATATATATATACGTACACTTACATACACACATATATACATAGTTGTCGGAAACGTCTGGACCTCATAAAAGACTTTCCACAGAGGGGTGCCATGACGCGGTGAGAGCTTAAGGACTCCTCGCTAATCTCCCTAATGCTGGTAATCCTTTGGCTTCACTCGGGTATTACCGCAAATGCAGTTACACTCGGATATCTATAGTGGCTTTAAGCCACGAAGGAAGGCGACCCCGTGCTGTTTCTCGATCAGAGCCACCGCCAATCTTCGTGTGCTGGTTTTCCCACCGCCAGATTCCGACATATAGAAAACCGAAAAAAACGCAACCTCCTTCAGGGTCCCGTGACCCCGTTTACGTTTTTCGGATTTGTATTCATTGGTCGGTGACCGCGCGACTATACGCGACCATGGTGGCAGATCAGCTTCTTCAGAAGTCTCGTAATTTATTTTGCAGAGTTCGCAGCGGACCAGGTACTGCATTTTTCCAGATCCCGTAATCCCACTGGCCCCGCCTAGAAAAACTCCCCAAAAGAAACGATGCGCATATATGGATACAGCGATAGGATAGGGGCTGTGTATGTCCAGGAAGAAAATGGCCGCGTGGTAGAGCTTGGAAAAGCGACCACTTTTAGGAGTGTGTCCTTCATTGGGGCACCCATTCCGTGTTTTTTGTCACGGTTGTCCATTTCGACCTGCCACTGGTAATCATACACGTTGACTGTAAACACTTCAAGTCATCCGGCCAGCTGTACTTGTGAAAAGTTCCGGAAACTCTTCGTGGATGGTTGATGGCATCATGTGTCACTTCGCCGTAAATTGCTGAATACAGGAGCGTCCGCGCGGTGTCGCTCACATGAATCCATAAAATCACGTAATGACTACTCTTGCGACATTTTGCGCGCCCCCTTTTCTAGCGGCGAATCGAGTTGGAGGTTTAGGTTTTACGCAAACATATGTCAATGTTTGCCTTCCGGCACGTACAAACGAGAGTCACGCTTGCCTGGCCACGCGGGCATGCCAGTGTATGCATACGTGCAACTATATTATACAGTTCACGGGAGTGTATGTCATTCCGGAGAGCTCCCCCTCGCGGCTACGGACATCATCCGCTCCCTCGTGTTTTCACGTTCAAATGACCGCAAACTGAGAGAGCGAAAGAGAAAGAGAAGTAGGTAGAGCTCCTCACGGTCCACGGTTCGAAACATCCCCTTCGATCATCCCCTTCCACTCGTGGTAGTCCCCGTAGCCTCAATGACAGGGGACAAATGGGGTAAAACGAGACCCCCTATGTGTAATTTTCTCTCAACGGAAGAAATCACAGGTGATAGGAGTGAGAACGGCTTTACGGAAAAAGTTGAGCCGCTGTTAGTGACCACTTGTTAGTGAGTTGGATATGCATAAGCTGCGCAACTTTTCCCTATGTGTATAATAAACTTACGTTGACAACGGTATCTGTTTCGGATACTCGACTCGGCCAATTGAAATGAGTTGGTGCGAGGTAGATCCGTCACCTCGTTTCGCGTTACAATTGTACAACGTAACTTCCAAGTGAGAATAGTCTCCTTTCTTTCACTTTCTAGCTTACCCTACATGGCCAGCATGTCTAAAGAGCAATCCCATGTGGAAAAGTAGTCATCCCACACGAGAAAAGTATCTATCACTTAGGTGAATGTTACGCAAAGGACACGAAATCCCAAGTGTCATTTGCACACTTAGTCAAACCAGATGAAACTTGTCAGAACTACCCAAAAGCTCACCGCATGACATTACATAGTGCATTTTAGTACCTGACCATAAACAGTTGATTGGCCGCTAAATGTCTGTGGTTTAGGTGCAACCTACTTTTCTTCCAGTATATTCCTAGCTCTCGTTAATTGCGATGGCGACTTTTGTCGGCGACGATTTCAAGTGACAGTTTCCTAAAAATCAAGGCTGGAAAGTCCTGTAGTCGAATAGCTGGTAATCAAAAAAGTAACTACTAAAGTTATGTCGCACTGCGCTAATCCAGATAGAAGTTGTAAGAACTACCCAAAAGCTCGACGCATGAGATTGGATGGTTCCTTTTAGTGCCTGACCCTAAAAAGTTAGTTTCCCGCTAAGTGTTTGTGGTTTAGGTGCAACCTACTTTTCTTCTAGTATTCTGGCTCTCGTTCATCGCAATGGCGACTTTTGGCGGTAATTCTACGATTGGCAGTCGCCCAAAAATCTCGTCCGGAAAGTCCCATGGTCGAATAGCTGTACAGGGAGATCACTTCGAAGCAAATGAGTTGCTAGGATTGCTTCGAAGCCGAATATCCGTTCGATTACATCATTGAGCAAGTATGACGAGGGGCCACTGGAGAAGTGTGAATGAAACGTTCTAGATAATGAGGAAGCGAACGCTGGCGAAGCAAGCAGCCAACCAGGCAAAGCTCATCCCAAAAGAGAACCCCTCGCACTGCATCGCACCCCCAGCCCCTTCCTCTGTTGAAACTCGCCACTTCGGTCCTCCATTTTCGGGGAAGGGCGTTTTCACTCTCATCTCCGGGCTTTCCATTCGCCCAGAACTATATGTATACAGGTACTGTCACGTACCTTGGCACATATAAAAGTAACACTGTCGTTTCTGCGCGGAACAGGAGTGTGTACCCAGCCACTGTAGGTATACGTAGCTCGTCTCATCGTCACTTTCGCAAGCTTGTTTCAGCAGCGTCGACCAATCTTCAAGTTTAGCGTGTTTTTTTCACCGACGGAGCCGTACATAACAACGAGGGACCTTTTCTCCACTCAAGTTTTCCATAGGAACCGCTTTCAGGGATCCCAGGAGACTCGGCCCGCGCCCTTCCATTCACCAATTGTGGGGTGCCTCTAGAGCCGTTCGTTGTTTCTTTATTCCGAGGTCGAATCGATTCATCGAGGTTTTCCTCAAGATATCCTTTTTTTATCGTTACACCTCAAAGTCTTCTGGTCGTTCAGCCCTAATGGCGGATGGAGACCAGTCTATCGACTGCTCGAACCTTTCCCTACCGCGGGCTCAAAATGTTGACTCTTTCCATTCTTCCGCACAATACGCAAAGGGATGACACTCGTTCGCCGTTTCCAGATCGGCAGAAGGGCCGCGTGGCCGATGTCAAGGGTTGCGGGTGTTCGCAAAAATCGCGAATTGTGTTACTTCCGTTAATGCATTCCGACTAAATTATTCGTCTTGTCGTTTCCTTGTTTTTTTTTTTGTTGCGATTGATGTACGCCCGACGCTGAGACGAAATCGCACGGCAAAGGAAATCTTGCCACGTCGCGATGGCAAAAGGAGAGGGCGCAAAAAGCGCGGAGGAATGGGTAGGTGTGGACTCGGCGAAAAAAGCTGAAAGGATTTCCCGCGGATTAAGACGCGATAACGAGAGAGCCCCAACCGAGTGAGGGCTGTGGGATTCAGCGCGAACGGATCGCCTGCAAAGCAAAGTAGTATTAAGGTCCTAGGGTAAATGCACCACGTTCGAATGAAACGTCTACGCGTTGTCTGCAAGGGGATGATGCATATATAGAGTCCGGAAGCTCGCGCCTCTCGCGGCTCCATCACCGCTCACCCAGCATCCTATCCTGATTATTATCCTCCCGGTTCGCCTCCTCGTGGAAAAGTAATCGCTTTAATTCTCCGAGCATCCCTTTGAACCTTCGATTTGCAACGAAACGAACTATCCAATCGAATTCGATTTTAAAACGGATAACCTTCTGCGACGATAAGGGGTACGTTAGCATAATACCCGAATTGGTCGTCCCGAAAAACTAGCAACGGTATTACTTTGCTGCTGGTCTTTGAACAGTAGATGGAGAGTTTCTAGATAGATGGTAAGAGTGGTGCGACATATATCCCGATTAGAAATTTTGCTACGGGGCAGACTAAGGCCGGATCCGGCATGCCGTATTCCGTACTTCGGAACTAAACAGACCGCTGGATTATAACTTTACCAGGCGTAGAACGCTTTTTGGCAACTGGCACTGAAGCGGATGCCGGTTACGGACCTGATCAGTATACTTTCCAGTCCCTGATCCGGCAGCCGGATCAATGCCAGGAATAGAAAATAAAAAAATCAATAAATCATGGATGAAAAATTGTGATAGTGTTTTTTGTTTCCATATGCTTTATGTATGCTCCTGCACATATGATAATTCGATTATCATATATTCTAACTAACTTATATTTGCTAACTCTTTTAACTAACTTCTAACTAAAGTTAGAAGTTTAGACGAAAATATTATCTAACTCTTCTAACTAACTTCTAACTAAAGAACTAACTAATTCTAACTAACCCTTAGAACTAACCATAGAAAACTAACCATTAGAACTAACCATAAACCATTAGAACCATAAAGAACTAACTAATTCTAACTAACTAATTCTTTAACGTCGTTAAAGTTTTTATCTAACCACGGGATTTGAACCTACGTCTTCTAATTCTAGCTGGCCGTGTTTTTATTCCTAATTAATAACTCTATCTAACTCTGTCTATCTAATTCTATCAAATTCTATCTAACCTAAATTCCATCTAACTCTATCTATCGTTTTTATTTTATTTAATACTTTTATCTAACCTCGGGATTTGAACCCGCGTCTTTTAATTCTAGAGTTGACGCACTACCTATTTAGCCATCCTAACACTTGTGTAAACTTCCTATTTTTTGCTGCTCATTTTGATAATTCTATGCAACTAATAATGCATCTATTATAATGCATTAATATTACTATTATAAAATTAATAATAATGCAACTAATTCTATGCATCTAATAATGTCAATAATTGTATTCATGACGTTGAAGTTCACATTGTTCTAATGCAACGAAATTTAGTTCTTTTTTATCGCTGAACTTGTAGTGTTTTTGAGTGTGTTTTCAGTTTTCAAAGGTCAAAACTCCCAGCCCGTTTTCTTTGACTAAAACTGTTTATCTATAAACAATTAGTTCACGTTTGTTACTTGCAGGCAGAGTAGCGATTATTCGAATGCATATGGTTTATATTGCAGACGTCAATGAAACCTAACCTCAAAATCTCAAGACACAGATCAGACGTGCCGCAACACGGCGGCATACAGGCTACCGTACTTCGGCCTGCTCAGGCAGCCTTCTCACGCCCGTACTACGGTTCCACTGATTCAATGGACATCCGGCACTAGTCAGCGTTGCCATACTACGGTATTCCAGCCCGCAGCTTTATAGCGACCTATGATCAGTCTTCAGTCCACCGGATCTCAATTTCTAGTCGGGTATATTCTTAAAATCACATCTGATAATAATAATGAATATTGCAATCGTATTTAATACTTGTTATGGTTTTTCGCTGAAGTCCTTGCGAGACTTTATGATCCCTCATGTTCCCTTTTACCCCATACGTTACGCTTTAGCCATTTCTCATTCCATCAGGAACAGAAAGTAATTGTATCAGGACACAAGTTTGGATTTTAATAAAAAAGCAATTACGGCTAGATATCCGACAAGGGCCAACTAAAATCCTCAGCTTTTGAAAACAAGGTCACCAAAGATCGTGCCAATGGAAAAATATCCATCATCCCAATGATTTTATTTCCATTTGTCCGTCTTCATTTATTTCCCATACTCCAACGTGATTGCCTGGGACAAGAGGAAATACGTGTGGAAATATATATATATATATTCATACATAGGCAATCCAGAAAGACAATGACGAGGGAGAGCCAAGAGCGCGTTATACGCGTTGCAGCATATAGCTATATCACGTCGCACCAGCGAGTCCTTTGTACTATGAGGGCACACATGGGGTTGACGACGAGATCGACGACAGAGCAGGGACTCGATTTCTCGCGTGTGTTCAAGCCTCTCTCGCAGCAGAATCATGTCCCGTCAAATCAACGAAGACTCCATTATTGCGTTAACGGCTAATCATCACTTGCCGCGGGGGTGGATTATCGCTCAATCTCGCAAAACCTTTAACCGCCCACACAATTTATTGCATACGTATGGATATATATATATATATATATGACTGGATGTATTTTAACCCGGGGTGAGATGATTGTCGCCACGGATTCGCAATACAACTGCGTTTCTCGAGAAGCATGTAAAGATAATCTAATGCACATTTTGGAAGACTAGTGCATTGTGGATTATTGTGGAGGAGAATTTTTCCCTCATTTGTATTAAGAACGTACGATCACTTCCACGGGGTCAAAAAGGAATCTAGATTTATTTTACCCACAGCTACACTGATCGATGTTTACTTATGTTGATTATTCGTATTATCGATTATAGTGTGCCAAATGATGTGGTAAATAATGAATTTATTGCACGTGAATGACCATAGCGACCATGAAAACGGACTAATAAGACGAAAAAAATCAGCCGGAAGCATATTAATTAAATTACCTCAGCGGAATTAACACTTGAATTACCTCAGCGGAATTACCTCAGCGGAATTAACACGATAGGCTTGAATTACCTCAGCGGAATTAACACGATAGGCAGAATATAATTATACATATTATTGATACGTGATAAATGATAAAACTCCATAAATTGTTGTTTGCATATTTTGTGGCAGCTTCTATTCAAGTTAATTTTTTAAAAAAGCTGGTTTATGGTCGCCAAACTTCGGTAGCTCAAAGTGCTCGACTTTGCAGTTTTATTGCGAAAAAACTAAACGGTCAAAATAGCTCAAATGTTGGCAATAAGCGCATAAAGTACTCGTTAAAATCATGTAAAAATTTCAAATCCGAAAGTTGGATTCGTAGTAATGATCGTTTCTTCTTAACTCTGGGCGTCCATTAATCGCGTAAAGTTCGTGGGGGTACTGCACGCCGGGTATTTCGGGACGGCATGAAGGGATGGGTGCAATCATCACGGTTGATCACAACCGGGAGGTGGCGACGTTACAGGTTATCATCTGTATGCTTTTGCAGAATTCTCTTAACGGGCCTAAACTTGAGGATCAACGAACAGGTCGATTTTCAATATTATTTCGTGATAAGAGTATCGGAATGACGAGGTTGAGACTTTGCACACAATTAATGCACAGTCTTGCCAAGTCTGAGTTTCTTTAAATCGTAAAATATTGATAAGCCATGAAGTCATGATTATTTAAACAAGAGGGCTGCTGCATGCCCAGTCGATTCAGGTAGTTATGGCAACCAGGATGATTCGAAATCAAAAATAAAAAATTGTCTTTTCGTATATTAGTCGAACTTTTGCATGACCGGGGCTTTTTTAATATTTTCAAAATTACGATAATGGAAAATTGTAGTAAAAAAGTTTAATTTTTGGATAACAAATGAACAAATATATAAAAAAAACGATCCGGCCATGGGATAAATGATGTTATAAACCATGCTATGGCCTGAATTTTAAATGAATGTGACTTACACCGTTTTGGAAAAAGATTTCGAGAAAAACGCAGAAGAAAAAGGTTTTAACGCGGTGCCTTGATGCTTCACAAAAATCATAAATCGGTCAATTTTTTAAATTTCTACAAAATCTTTTCCGCAAAGCAATGTGAAGACCCTAGGCTGTGAAACGGTGCAATAAAAAATCGTATCCTCGTAATTTCAATCTTATGCAGACTCCGTACCGTAGGTTCCGACAAACCTGGACTGCATGGTGCACGCACTTGCCACGAGAACGGCAGATGTATTATAAATATTTGAAGACGATTGCTTATACGTAGTCACTGCAAAAATAATTTTCATTTTTTTTTTTTTACTCGACCACTATATATTCCTCCATCTCGAGTTGATGTTTAAAGATCGATTTCATAACTAATGACACGTTCGTAACGAAGAAAGCATACCCCTGAATACGATCACCAACTCGTTTCGAAAAACTCACTTGCCCGTTTGTCATTCCTGGGTATCTGGTGCAACTGTCGAGTTATTTTAATAAAATAATAAATTCGTACGATTTGTAGAAATTCAAACGTGGAATTGCCCGATAGGCAGAAGGGGTGCGAGTGAGCTGCGGTGTCGCTCAAATACGCGCGGAGTGAAAAAGGAGCCGGGGGAGAGACAAAATAGCTAAGAATACATGGCTAGATCGACGGACGTTCCCTTAACGCGTTACCCCCACTTGTAGCGCAAAAAAAAGGCCTTTTTCATGAATTTTTTAAAATAAAACTACAAAACTTTTTTAATTGATCAATATACCATCTTAAAGAACACATCTTGAAGAACTTTCAGTCATTTTTTTATTGAAAAATATTACATTGTTTAGTGGCAAATGGCCGTCAATGAAATAATGTTTTTACATACACGGTTTGCGGTGACCAACATTGCGGCGAAGTGGATCATCTGAAAAAAAAATGCGGATGGATTTAGTCAAATATAAGTATAAACTAGTCTTTAATCGAAGGATTTTAAAAAATATTCATTTTTCACAAAATGGCGGACAGTCAACGTTAATGGTTCGATTTTAACGAAAAAAACGGCGGATTTTTGGCTATAAAACGGCCATTTTTTTTCGAAAAAAAAAAATCGAACGATTAAAGACTACATTTTTATGTATTAAATAAGCCTGCAAAATTTCAAGAAGATCGGTTCATTAGTGTTCGAGTAATCTTGGTCACCGACTTCAGAAATGCCATTTTGAGAAAAACGCGTTTAAAGTTTCAATTTCAGTTCTTTAATTCACGGATTCTTCTCTTTCAACGCTCATATCTCAGTCAATTTTGTTCGGATCGACTTGACGTTGTCAGGACATATTCTCAGATACTTATACTTCAAAAAAATGCAATAAAAAAAATCAATTTTTTCAAAATCGCAAGTGGGGGTAACCCCTTAAGGAGGGTGGAGCAATCCAGTCGAGTCAAATGACGGTTTATAATTTTTTTTCAACGAACCTCAAAGAACTGCATATGAGGTATAGATTTAATCTGAAGATGCTAATTTTTCATGAAATGTATAATTAAAGCGCAAAATTATGCATTTTTATATTTCTATTGCGTAAATAAGAAAAACGTTTGTGCTTCAACTAGCTTGAAAAAGTATAAAATTATCGATGATTATTATGAACAAAACTGCGTCAGCGTATGTTTTATACAACTCACAATAAAATCTTGAGTCTTTTATAATTATGCTTATCTATATTTATGTCACGAGATTATTTTTTATTGCCATAAATTAATTCTTGTTGCAATACGGCAACCTCGCGGACATTGAGGTTGGCAGCAATGCTCTTCATTTCTAGGATAGTTTAAGCCGGATACGAAGCAATACTTTGAAAGATTTGACTTAAAAGGCGGAGTACGAGGGTCGTTTGATAAGTCCGTGCAAAAATGTAAACTACTTAATTTTTTGGGATAAACCTTTTCTTATTTTTCAACATCGTCTCCTTTTAGGCTTATAAACTTCATCCAACGCTGGTCTCGTTTGTTGATCTTTTCCGTATAATAGGATTTGTCTAAGTTTGCAAAATAGCCATTCGTTTCTGCAATGACCTCCTCGTTTGAATAAAATCTTTTTCCCGCGAGCCATTTCTTCATACTGGGGAACAAATAATAGTCCGAGGTAGCCAAATCTGGAGAATAGGGGGGATGTGAAACAAGTTGGAACCCTATTTCCATTAATTGTGTGGCCACAACTGCTGAGGCGTGAGCTGGTGCGTGTCGTAATGGAAAAGGACGTTTTATGGGCCAATCGTGGACGTTTTTCTTGCAGCTCGGTTTTTAAACGGTCCAATAACGATGAATAATATGCGCCTGTAATAGTTTCTCCCTTTTCCTGATGTCGATGAGGATTATTCCTGGCGAATCCCAAAAGACAGTCGCCATAACCTTCCCGGCCGAGGGAACGGTCTTCACCTTTTTTGGTGCTGATTCCCCCTTGCCAACCCATTGCTTAGATTGTTCTTTGGTCTCAGGAGTGTAGTGATGTATCCATGTTTCATCCACAGTGACGAAACGACGCTTAAAGTCCTGCGGATTCCTTTGAAACAGCTGCAAACCGTCCTTGCAAAACTTGACACGATTTCGTTTTTGGTCAATCGTGAGCAATCGGGGCACCCATCTTGCGGATAGCTTTTTCATGTCCAAATGTTGGTGCATAATATTATGTACCCGTTCATTCGGGATGCCCACTGCACTGGCAATCTCACGCACCTTCACTCTCCTGTCATCCATCACCATATCATGGATTTTATCAATGATTTCTGGAGTAGTGACCGCAACAGGGCGTCCACTACGAAAATTTTGAAGCCACTTATAAACAGTTCTAATCGAAGGTGCAGTCACCATAATGCCAAACACACGGAAATACACCGATCTAGCTGAAACTTGGTATGTTTTCCTCCAAGAGATGCTACTAACTAAAAATAACCTCGATACGCCTCAGTAGTGTCATCTCTCTGACTTTGCACGGACTTTTTAAACGACCCTCGTAGTTTTCCAGCAAACGGATACGGGAAACAAGTGGGTAGCATGCGTCACGCTTTAGCATTGTCAGGATGTGTCATGACGACCAAGGACATTTTACATTAGAAAAAAAAGAAAACACTTGTGAGAGTCAAGAAACACTACTGGTTCAAGGGGATACGGAGATTCGTTTCTAAATACGTTAAAGCATGGCTGAATTGTTTGTATTACAAATCTAGATCTGAGCGAGAGCCGGACTCGTTGCACCCTATAGAGAAGGTCACTATCCTATTCCATGATATACACATTTGTAAGATGAAAAAAGGTTGAATTGTACTATTTTGTTAGTCAGGATGAAATGAGTAACTCGTTACGATTTCTTGTATTATTTAAATGTGTATTTCGTAGCGGCACGACCGACATCTTCGCGTGATTGATCAAGACTGTCCTCGAACAGTACTTTCCTATATCTCGTCATAAATAGTTCGAGAATATTCGATGGTCGCTGAGTCACAATATTCGAGACAATATTATGTCTATCTTCGAGGATACGTTCGGATCAACGTATCCTACAGTTTCGGTCATCCTGACCCATTGTCCGCCTCGGACAAACTAACACAAAAGAGACACATACATTTCCGTACATAAGTCTTATACTCTAAACGTAAATTAATTACATCTCAAAGATAAACGATAGAATTTTTCGTTTCTCGTACATAATGTAAAATCAAAATATTTTTTCTTTCTCTAACGGTACATCTTTATTAAAACCTTCATATTTTTGTTTTTCAAATCTATCCCGTTTGGTCTCTTGTTCTTATGTCGCCGTTTTTACGTGGCAGCTTCATTGTGTACTTCTTCTCGAGCTTCACGCCAAGGTTTCATGTTGCACGCTTCCCACACGCCTTCATAGGGTCTTTGCGTCACTGGGCAATCTTTTATATCACCAACAACATATCTTCCAAATCTGAGGCATTTTTTAACCACGTACGGCCCTTTAAAACGAGGGATTAATTTTCTCGCTATGCCTGGGGTATTTTCAAAATTTCGTACCATCACATAAGCTCCTTCCTTGTATTCGTGGGGCTCTTTGCGATGTTTATCGACATACGCTTTGTTATACTTCTGACTCTTTACGATATTTTCTGACGCTGTCATTCGGATTTCTTCTAAATTTTGTGATTCGACCGGGACAGTGTCGTCCAGGAAATCTCCAATACCGTCTACGATCTCACCACGTTGCCTAACGCCAAAGAGAAGTTTGCTGGGAGTTTCGTTCGTGCTTTTATGAACAGTATTATTCAGAGCATATTCCGCTGTCAAAAGTGTCCGATACCAGTATTTTCCGGTAGAATTATCGGTCAATTTTGCCAACATAGGGCCCAATACGCGGTTAATTCGTTCAACTTGGCCGTTGGCCCTAGGGGATGCCGTAGCTATTAGTACGTGTTGGATGTTATTCTCTCGAACAAATTCCCGAAACTCCTCCGACGTGAAGCAGGGGCCTCGATCTGATACCAACATTCGAGGTCTACTGTAGTTTGCAAAATATTGACTGAGACAATCGATAGTCTCTTTGCTCGTTGTCGATTTTACAGCATACAATTTCGTGAATTTAGTAAACGAATCTACTACTACAAGTACATGCTGCTTCAACCTGTTCTTTTCGACGGGACCATAATGATCGACGTGGATCGTTTGAAACGGCGTATCGCCCTTCGGAATGTTATAAAGCATTCCCTCAACCTTTCCGCTGGTCGGTGAAAATGCCAAACATTTTAAACAATCACGTATGTGAGTCTTTATCTTGTCGCACATTTTTGGGAACCAATAATTTTCTTTTATCGCTCCTCTCACCTTTTCAGGGCTCATATGACCCATCTCATCATGGTACCGACGAATCACGTGGCTTTCCATAGAAGCGGGCACGTAAAATCGTATTCTACCTTTCTTCTTCCGATATACGATTCCGTTCCTCATTTCGTAGAGTTTGTTTTCTGATTTTCCGAGTTCGTCCTTAATTGCTACAATATTCGGGTCCTTGTTCTGGCTTAACGCGAGATTCAGTTCTATCGAATTTTCTTCAATGACGTGAACGACGTTATGTTCTCGACTTAACGCGTCTACATGTTTCATTCGGTTACCAGCGCGATGCTCAATCTGATAATCGTAATTTTCCATTTCCAGCGCCCAACGTGAAATTCGTGGATTTATGTCCCGTTTATTCAAGGTCATAGTCACCGAATTACAGTCTGTAACTACCTTGAATCTGAGGCCTTGGAGGTAGATTCGGAATCTGCGCAAGGCATAGACAATTGCAAGCGTTTCTAACTCAAAACTATGGAACTTACTTTCTCGTTCCGAAGTCCGCTTGGAAAAATAAAAGACAGGATGCAGTTGCTTATCCTTTTTTCGCTGCAACAAAATAGCTCCAAAACCCAACGAACTCGCATCCGTATGGAGTTCAGTTTCGTCCTGTGGATTATAAATTGCCACGACCGGCCTACTCACAAGCTTTTCCTTGAGTGCATAAAAGGAGTCGAGTTCTGCTTGTCCGAACTCGAACTTAGCATTTTTTTTTAAAAGTGCGTACAGCGGGGCAGCAATAATCGAAAATCCTTGCACAAATTTCCGAAAATACGACGACATTCCGAGGAAAGACTGCACACTTCGGACATTTTGCGGGATCGGGAAATGAGAAATTGCAGCTACCCCTTCGCTAGTAGGACAGACACCTTTCCAAGATATGTGATATCCTAAGTAATTGATACTCGTTTGCAAAAAACAACATTTATCGACTCGCAGTTCTAGCTTGTTTTCTACGAGCAGCTTGAAAACTTCTTTCAGCGCTTGTATGTGTTCTTCGACGGTTTTTGTTGCCACCAAAAAATCGTCCATGTAGGCTACTACGAGTTCCCTTTTTATTAAATCTGCCAAGACTTCGTTGACGTACCTCTGAAATCTTGATGGCGCTGTTTTTAAGCCAAAGGGCATTTTCACGTATTCGAATTGACCAATCGGAGTTATAAACGAGGTAAGTTTGATAGAACCCTCCGCCATTGCTACGTGATGAAAGCCATCTCGCAGATCGAGTAAACTGAAATACCGCTTTTCGTTAAGCGAGTCTATTAAATCTTCGATTAAGGGAAGGGGATAGTTATCCCTCACGAGGATTTTATTAAGCGCTCGGTAGTCAACACATAGTCTCAACTCGCCTGTTTTTTTTTTCACGAGTACTATCGGTGAAGCATATTCCGAATTACTTTTTCGCACGACACCCTTCGCTAACAATTTGTCGATAATTTCAGTCAACTCTTTTTTTTCGTAGTACGAAAGTCGTCGCGGCGCGAAACGAAAAGGACTCGAATCTTTCAGTTCTAGAGCGAGTGTCGCTTCTGCCCGTGGAACCTCGGGTCTTTTTGGCGTGACATAATGATTTACGAACGTAATATGGACGCTTTCTCGAATTTCAGGTGTCAATTCCGGATTAATCTTTAACTCATCAACCGGTTCTTTTACTTTAACATCGTCGATATTCATTATTTCATTCATTATCATAGCAACGCCGGAATCTTCGGACCTCGTTAGTTTCATGTCGAATTTTCGCAACGTGTCTCGACCTATAATAGCGGGGTTTTGCATCGTCGCGTCCGGGACCACGTAGAATTGGATACCGTGACGCGTGACATCATCGAACGTTAGACTCACTTTGACTATACCCTTTATATCAAGCTTTACGCTGTTTATCCCGCTGTAGCTGCTCGACAAGATACAATCATCATATCTTACTGCCGGGGGAACGACGGACATTTTCAAAAAACTTATCGGACTGCCAGTATCATACAGCGTTTCGAGGAAAACGGGTCGATTTTCATCCAACTCGTCGAATCTGAATTCGACGATCTTCCAAAATCCATCCGCTTCGCGCAATTCGTGAACGTGATGAACTTCCGGCGTCTTCTTCTCGGTCGACGGACTCTTCGACGGACAATTCTTCGACCAATGTCCAAGTTCCTTGCACTTGAAGCAAGATTTATCCCTCCGATTCTGTCGACATTCCACAGCTAAATGACCGGGAAGGTTGCACTTGTAGCAGCGTAAGACGTCGTACTGGTCCTTCATCTCCGTTCTTCTCTGTTGTACACCCTTGAAGTCGACCTTGTCCCGTCTCGTGGGCGACATCCTCCTTCCAGGCCCGATCGAAATTTTTTCGAACGCCTCGAGAAATGCATCTACCGTAGCAAACCTCTGCATTCGTGCTTGATTCCGCATGCTTGGGACTGGTATCCCTTCAATTAGATGTTCTATAATTTCTTCATTTTCTATGGGAACCTTGTTGGCTAATATGAGTTTGTCGTGTGTGTAGTCGCTAGCGGTTTCGTCCGACCTCCACACTCGTGCCTCAAATTGACGGCGTCGCGTCACACGATCAACAGGGAAATCAAACATTGACTTTAGCTCCCCGAGAAAGGTCTCTGTGTCCATGTCGATATACTCCGGTTTTGAGTAGAACCATTTCTGGGCCTTGCCCTTAAGCTTTGAAGCTATTAGGATTCTCGTAGCGTTTGCATCCAGGTTGTAAGTAGCCTTTAACAATCGAACTTGTTTTTCCCAGACGCTGAACGTATCATTTTTCCCGTCAAAGTCTGACAACAAATCTCGTACTTTCGAGACACTAATCTCTGATCGTGACTGATCACGTACCTGCCCTCGTCGAGTAGGTTCCGCTGGTGGTACCTCGTGTACTTGTGGTTCTAAATTCGACTGCCGCCGCAAGTACTCATTTTCACGTCTGACGAGTTCCAATTCTCGTGCAACGAGTGCAGATTCCCGACGTGCGAACTCCAATTCTCTCCGCAGGGCGTCAGACTCGTTCTCCATTTTGTTTCTCTTCAGAATTACCGCCTGATCCGGTAAACTTCTACTTGATTCTTCATCGACGTCACTCAATGGTTCGTCTGCTACAAGACCATCCTTTACCGCCCCCAGTTGACTAATCCATGTATTTTTAGGATCGAAATCTTGCAATCGAGCAATAAGTTCCCCCTTTGTCCCCGACGTTTTCAAATTGTTCTTTGCCAAAACGTCTTTAAGAATTGTCAGCTTGAAATTGTTTGGATCCATAACGTCTGAATTTTAAACTAGGACACGATGATTTAAACACAGTCACTGTTTATCTCCACTCTGTCTCTCATACATCGAATATATGCACATATATAGATCTGCACACATACTATTTTGGCACACCGTGTCGTTCGACACCTTGAGTATCGAGTGTATTTATATATGTATATACGATTCGCATGTACGGCTATAAACCACCTTTTTTTTTTTTGTATCACCGTCTCAGTCCGAAAAGCCTCGCGGTCCGGTAAATAAGCTGATATAACTAAGGATACTTCAATAATCTCGATAACTTTGGTCAACTCGGTACGCTTATACCTTGTCTTTTCCACGAAAGTCCACAAACACAGCGACTTCGAAATACGAGTATCCGACTCTACGAATATCCAAACCCGAATAATATTTCACGTCTATTATTCCTTCACGAAATTTTCAGCATTTCGCACAGTTCTTATCGAAAAAAAAAAACTCACAGCAGTAAAAAGCGTTCTCGAAGTGGTATCATCAGCGGCATTTTACTGTCTTCCCGGACGTCACTAAACAGCGTTCCTTTCTCTCAACTCGTAATTGATTTCCAACTTGTTCACGGCCATACCACATGACCCTTTTTCACTAGGAAATGTCCCCGCCGTAGCCTTTGCAGGACGTTCTTTCTCACTGAACGCAGACCCTCTGCCAAAGGCATGCTACGACAACAAAATATATAACTACATATTTTTCTTCCATGATCAATATTTTTTATTAATGTTCACACGCGCTCCACTTCTACTATCGGTCACAGATCTTCCTTTTTTGAGCATTTTGTGGTAGCATCCCACTTCTGATGTTGTAAGATGAAAAAAGGTTGAATTGTACTATTTTGTTAGTCAGGATGAAATGAGTAACTCGTTACGATTTCTTGTATTATTTAAATGTGTATTTCGTAGCGGCACGACCGACATCTTCGCGTGATTGATCAAGACTGTCCTCGAACAGTACTTTCCTATATCTCGTCATAAATAGTTCGAGAATATTCGATGGTCGCTGAGTCACAATATTCGAGACAATATTATGTCTATCTTCGAGGATACGTTCGGATCAACGTATCCTACACATTGATCATTGGGCCGCAGTCAGAGGTACTGCGGCATGATCCTTAGTCAGGGTCGTGTGGATGGAGTCCTCGTGGCAAGGCCGATACCAATTGGCCAAGTCATATGAACTCTGGCACGATCCTTGGTCAGGGTCGTGTGGATGGAGTCATTTGGCGGAGACTGGGACCATGAGCAGTCGCAGTCAGGATGGGCTTATTGCCAAGGTGGCTTGGTCGCCCCCTCAGATGTATGTGGCATCTGGTAACGCTTGCGACCAGTTACGAGCTCGATTTCAAAGTACAAGTACACATCTCATCCACTAAACCTCATCCTTGAACACAGAGTAGTCGTTGCGACATGTTCCATGCATGCTGATGAACTTGAACACTTCGTCAATGGACGGCAGGAATAGTGTAACACTGCCTACGGAGTCCGAAATACAGTACCGGATGAAAAAAAGTATGCACCGTTCAATTTCCATTTATGTGCTATTCTCATTCCAAATATCATCAATAAACCAGACCTTGAGCAGTCATGACGAAAGTTCATTGTTTTGCCTTTAGGCTACCGTTGAAACAATGTTACAAATATTCGAAACCATAAAGTAAACGGAATATAAACATATAGATTTGACGATTTTTCGGCCAGTTATCGATTTTCTGTGTTCGAGTACGCTAGCAACAAATCCGCGATGCCGAAAATTGCAATTCAAGTGCGAGAAACGGTAATTAAAGACCACAAAAAGGTATTTCTAAAACAGAAGATGTTCGAAAATATGACATAAGTGAAGGTGCAGTGAGAAAAATATGCGAGAAGTTCAAGGAATTAGATATAGTCGGTGATAAAAATGGACGAGGTAGCAAAAGAAAAAACAACTGCATTGGGCGATCGCAAAATTATCAGGGAGGTGAAGAAAAATCCGATGCTTACTAGCCGTGTAATTCTCGAAAATACAGACCTGAACATTTCCGACCGAACAGTCCGTAGGAGACTTCGAAGACCAGGCTTAAAAAATAGTTTTGCCCAACATCGCCCTCTGATTTGCAAAGCAAATAAAAACAAGCGCCTCGAGTTTGCACCAAAAAAAAAATACGCGAATAAGCCGATTTCGTTTTGGAAAAAAGTTGTTTCGAGTGATGAGAGCAAGTTTGACTTATTTGGGCATAAACAACGATCGCGCGTTTGGATTAAGCCAGGAGAACAGCTTCTTGAAAAAAAATATTCAAAAGGCTGTCAAACACGGAGCGGGGAGTGTTTTAGTGTGGGGGTGTTTTGCGTAGTCAGGAGTGGGAAATTTGGTACCAATCAACGGTATTATGACCGCTGATGTTCACATTGATATCAAAATCTGGAGGAATCAGTGCTAAAGATCGGTTTGCAGGATGATTTCATCATTCAACAAGACAACGATCCTAAACATACGGCTCGAAAATCATCGGTCTTTTTCCGTTCTTCGCAGATCAAACTTTTGGATGGGCCAGCACAATTGCCAGATTTAAATCCTATTAAAAATCTGTGGTCTATTTTGGACCAAAATGTTAATAAGGGCGACGTAACAAAGAAAGAAAAGCTTTTTGATGCTTTACGGAAGATCTGGGACAGTATCGACGAACAGCAAATGCACAATCTTGTAGAAAGTATGCCTCGGCGTTTACAGGCTGTTATCGAAGCAAAAGGTGGTCACACAAAATATTAGATGCACGAGGTGATGACACATTTTCTTTTTTTCTCTGGGTGTATTACACTTCGTGTGAAACAAACATTGTCAAAATACGTGACTACCACTCTATGCCTTGTTTGCAATTTAGTCGCCGCTTGTGGCAAACGCTCCAACCTCCTTAACGAATATTTTTGAGACTTCGTTCGTCCGGACAATAAGGCGAGCGAAGAATCCAAAGATCTGAAGGAAGAAGGAAAGAAAGTCGATCCGATGACGATGTTTTCTCGATAATCTAACTATATGTATACACAAAGTTATTGAAGGACTCTGCGATAGAACTGTGGAGAGAGAAAAAGCGAGACGAAGAGAAGGAGATTGTTATACCTAAACAAATCGCGATTGTTTGCCATGGCATCGTTTTACGCATGAGACCGCCAGTTCTTTATATTCCTTTCTCCAATTCAAGTTGATGCCACTTGAGCGAGCTGGAGTGTAAACGAATGCGAGAGCGCAAGCGAACTGCCGCATATAACGTTGCAGAGGTACCGAGTGCGATGGAAGTATGCCGCACGCGTTCGCGGATAGAGCGGAGTGTGAGGGGGGCTTTGGTCTCTCGTCGGTCACCCCCGGGGGGCTTTGATCCGTGCCGCGGTCCCCGGAACTACCCTCCTCCGGTATATCTTTTTCTCCTTGTCCTCCTCATCGCTCTGTTATTCCTACCGCTGTGATATCTACCGCTCGCCCGCGCGCTCCACCCTCGCACACTTCGATGCTCCAGACTCTGCAAAAGCCACCCCGTCAGTTACCAATGTACATGTCTCCAAAAATATATATACTCCTATACGTACGTGCATTTGTATTCACGCTTTTCCACTCCCTCTGTCTCTTGGCGGATCGTCCGGAAGATTGATGGCAGAGGACGAGATGGCAAGACTCGCAGACCCGGCGTTTTAATTCGTCCCACTCAAAAAGCATCATCCCTCGCGCGTACATCCACCATCGAACGCTTTTTGCACAAACGTGGAATATTCCACTGTCGTTCATTTTTATGGAGAGAGAAAAAAAATGCGTTGCCGTTCATCGCGGTATCCCATGCAGAAATTTGTTGCGGGAGTCTCCAGATCCAACCACATCCCTATTAGCGACTTGATACGGACGCCGCAGGTAGGGTGTCCACATTGGAATCCAAGTCGATTTCGCGGCTATTTTCCGATTCACGTCATATGGGAACTTTTCAATTGAAATTCTGAACTAGAATTTGTTGGATCTACCAAAAAAAAGTATCATTTCCATATCCTGTGCACTAATATGTTGGGGAATCCTAAGATGCACCCACATCTCTATAGGGACACCGCTCATAGGGAGTCATCATTGGGATCCAATTGAATTCTGCATTGTTCCCCGATGAACGCCGTTTGAGAATTCTTACCACGTACGAATATGGTAATTGAAGTGGTTTTGCAGTGATCTTGTTCGAATCGATTTTAAAAATATACTAAGTGCGCAATTAAGTTCCCGGGTTTCACACATGGATGGTGCTAGAGACACATGTAGTCGACATACAGGTCTGAAATTGGGTGTCTTTATAGATTGGACATCTGTTAAGTATACCCAGTCATAATATAAACAAATATCGCAACACAACGACCTTTTTTTCTAACCTCGAACATGTCAAAATTTGTGCCAAATAAACAGCATTTGCGGGAAGCATTGCTTTTCTGCTATAACCTAAAAAAAACAGTAGCTAAAGCACGTTGGTTACTCAAGGAGGCCTACGAATATATACCATCAAAAACAACGTGTGAAGATTGGTTCAAGCGGTTCAGAAGTGGCGATTTTGAGACTGGGGACAAGGAGCGCTCGGAAAGACCGCAAACATTTGCGGACGCCGATCTGCAAGCGTTATTGGATCAAGATGACACTCAAACAAAAGATCAACTTGCCGAGGCATTAAATGTGACTCGGCAATGTATTTCGAAACGTTCGCATGCCATGGAAAAAATTCATAAGGAAGGAAAGTGGGTGCCGCACAAGTTGACTGAGAGACAAATGGAATGCCGAAGAGCCACTTTCGAAATTTTGCTTTTGCGGCAGAACAGAAACAGTTTCCTGCATCAAATTGCTACTGGCGATGAAAAATGGATATATTTCGAGAATCCCAAACGCCGAAAATCGTGGCTTTCATTTGGCGAGGCGTCAACATCGACGGCACGGCCAAATCGCTTCCGAAAAAAGACGATGCTCTGCGTTTGGTGGGACCAGAAAGGAATCGTGTACTATGAGCTGCTGAAACCAGGCGAAACTGTCAATTGGACGAATGGTTTCAGCACATAGACGCGTCATTTTATCGTCGCGGTATTTATGTATTGCCAGAGAGATGGCAAAAATGTGTAAATAGCGAAGGACAATACTTCGAATGAACCATTTTTTGTATTTGCCTTGAAATTTTCGATTTTTCATTGGTAAAAGAAACCCGGAAACTTAGTTGCGCACCGGTATGCTTTTAAAGCGATTTATACTTTTTTAACATATATATGTTTAAAGCGATTTATACTTTTTTAACATATATATGTTTAAAGCGCTTTATACTTCTTCAAGATATATCTTTTATTAAAGGAATTTCTACTTTTTTGTAATAAGATTTATACTTCCTTTAAGGGCTAACGCAACTGTAAAATTTTAAAAATATTGATTCCTTTAAAATTGGCTTACGAGATACTCTGGAACATCTAGATTAAGGGGGGAAAAGTTTGGTACCTGTAAAACAGAGGTCCGCAGGCTCGTGTGAGTCTGCGGTGGCCGCAGCTGACCAGTGTGCAAGGCGTCGTCCGTTTTTTTCGGAATACAATTTCTCACAACGGCACGCAACATAATTCCAACAATTTTCATTCTTTTTGCTCCAAATTTTGAGCACATCTTTAAAATAACATTTCGAAATGAAACACTTAGGAGATTTTCCATGTGTTAATTCCAGCATTAGTTATTAACAAATGATTGTCCTTTTTTTGTCGACAATTGAGTTTTTACTTTAAATGCTTGCCAATTACACAAAAATTCATATTTTCAAAATTCCCTGCGTATTTCACTAGCTATACTCATGTAAATTGATAGAATTTTTTTTTCCAAATTAAAATTTGCGTCAGTTATACTGCATGCCGCAGAGCGTCTCATTCAGCATGCCTCGCGGGAATGCCTCCAGCGTTACCATGTTGTATACTATTATAATATAATTTTTTTTATTCACCTGAATATATGACTAATGACATCCTTGAGTATTATTATCCTCTCACTTGTCCTTCCACCCGAAAAAAATCGCGAAAAATCACTCAATTTGAGACGTTTACAGTGGTGTAAGCCCGTGAATCCAGTCATTTTTATATCTATATATTTTGTTTCGAAAATTCATCGTACAAAATGCGACGGGATCCACCAAGAATCATGTCGGATTCTGTTTGATAATGTGGAAATCCATTCTGAATCACCTAATGTGGAAATCCATTCTGGATCACGTAATGTGGAAATCCATTCTGGATGACGTCTGGCTAGGACTTAGGGCGCTCATGGTGGCGGCAATTCGCACATTCTACCGGCCAGTCAAAGCTTATAGAGCTCAGTAATGGAAAAGCCACGCAAAGGAAACGTTAGTTGTTGTGTAAAATCGTGCCAAAATATATTGAGATCCACGAGTAGAGAAATCAAATTATATTCGTTCTCGGCAGCAAGTTATAAAGCCGCGCAAAAAAAACTGTCGATATGTTGGGTTAATAAAACGAAGTATATTTTTTGAGGTTATGTTGATTCGTCTTTTGAAAGATATGCATGCCAGTAATTTTGTCATGCGAATGATTTTTCAAAATGATTTGTTAGTAGTTCACATAATTGGGAACCAGCAAAACGCTCACGAATATGGAGTGCACAAGTTTGACAGTTGTCACCTAACCCCAAAACAAAATGAAAAGTAGCGAAAAACGTATTTTATGTGTTTGGTACTGTAACACAAATGATTTATTTTGCACTCCTGTGGTTCTACTTACCTTAAAAAAACTATTTTATTATAAATATTCAAATTATTGAATGTAAATAAATAATTTTAACGTTCGTGCGTTTGCGTGTATATTTCGTCAGTAGAGAATTTTCATATTACACCGGCATGCGGCGCCACTTGATTCTGCGCACACAGCGAATAGGGATCGAATGCGATGACCTATTGGATCCCTATCAGGAAGTAGGGACAAGTATAGGAATCCAATTGTACCTCTGCGACAATTGCTGCACGGGATAGCTTCAACAGAGTCTTCCCCCATTCCACTAAAAATCCTCCCCACACGCACCACTAATTCATCCTCTCGTTTTTCCGTCTCCAATCAAAAGTTGATTGGAAGCTAAAAAATTTCTCCAAATTTGCAGTAAGTTCTCTATACGTTTGTACGTATTTCTCTTTCGATATGTACTTCGCTTTTCGTTTAAATTCTTTTTTTTGTTGTTATTATTTTTTTTCTTTCTTCTTGTTTTACCTTGTTGAAAAATCTCGTTATTAATGCGTCAATCCACATCGTCCGGTGCGACGCCCGGCTGGACAATACGCGAGCTGCTTCGCATTCTCCCGCCACGTCCACGCGCGTATGAGAGGACGATTCCAAATTTTCCGTGCTCTCGTTCGCGCACTGTTTTATTCCCGCTAATTGCTCGCGAGGTTTGTCTTTCCATCCCCGTTCTTATATGCGTATATATAGCAGCAACGTTATAGTAGTGGTTTTTATTTTCACATCAGGTGTTTTTAGGTGGAACGTTAAAATTCTTTGATCATGGTGAAAACGAATAAAAGATTCGCTATCTACCAAGCACGATGAACTATCGTGAAATTGTTTCATCGAGTGGGTGCATATGAAACCGCCTATTTTTAAGGGGAGAGATATCTTCAGGCAAGAGAAAAATTGGCTGATATCTACGACTATTTTTTATTACTTCTTGTTTTATTACCACTTTTAGCTGCTAATGGTAATTTTTTGGACAAGGTTCCGAAGAGCCCCCCCCCTTCGATCGAGCTGAAATTTTGCACAAGCCTTCCTTTCAATATTTTAAGAAAACTCCTAAAGGAATTTTGGGCCACTTGGAATAGTTTTCGAGATATAGAATTGTTAAGTTTTTTTTTAACGCGCGTCGGCTATACCTATATCTGCTACGTTTCTGTTCATACCTATATGTGTGATCGCGCGCTCCGTTTCGTCCTAACAAAATTACCCAAACAAACCCAAACTCAAAAACTCTTGCGCGTCGCCAAAAATCCCTTTAGGGGTTGTCTTAAGGGGCCAGTTCACTTTGGAGCCACGACAAAAAAGGCCATTTTCGCGATCATTTTTTGAGGATTTTATAAAAGATATGAATATAAAAGGTGTTGGGGTGGATAAATAAAGTCTTGAAATACATTGAAAAAAATGTTTGATTCATTTTTATTCATTTTTAAGTACAAAAACTATGGTTTAACGTAACGCCTCAAAAATAGGTGGGCTAGGTAGCTCCATCACAACTCGGCAACGGCTTGTCTGGCACAAAAAAATCAAAGTCCATTAGATTCAGTATGACAACAGCTATAAAGTAACCCTGGAATAAAAAGTTTTATCAAAAAATAAAAAAATGACAGATGAAAAACGAAAAAAGTAAAAAAAGGCGTTTTTCGCAGTTTTTCGCAAACAAAAGAGTAAAAATCAAAATTTTTAAACCATCGAGGGTCATCTTGTTGCGAATCATATTTTCGATATGTGGTTCAAATTTCAAGAAAATCGGTTTATTAGTTTTAGAGATACGATGGAGCTAGATTTTGAAAACGTTGTTTCGAGAAAAACGCGTTTGAAGTTTATATTATGAAAAACTCTTACCTAAACTCAATCGGCAACTCCTCCACCGTACAAAATCCCTTCTGATTGCTCATCATCGTCGATTGCTTCGAGTGAAATTTTCAAACTGGACTGGCCCCTTAAAACATTGAAACGAAGGTTTGTGCAAAATTTCACCTCGATCGGTGAGGGGGGCGGGGGGTTCGAAACGTTACCCATTTTGTATTGATCTTCAAAAATGGCGGGAGTATTGCACGGTTTTCTAAACTACAATTTCAAAACTGGTGTGACGTATAGCTAAAAAACTTATCTACCGATTCTGATGAAATTTGGTATGAATCTTTCTAACCTTATTGTCTAAAACATGACCCTAAATGTTTGTAAAAATGAAGAAAAAAGTATTTCTTTACTGCAAAATGTAGGCATTTTCTTTCGGAAAATTCAATCTTAATGTTTCAAAGCGTACCATTTTATCGATTTTCAATATTTCGCTCTTTCTTCGGTTCACATAAAGAAAAACTTTCGTTGGTTTTTTTTTAGATCAACCCCCGCCATCAATGGCTCGCCATTTTTGGCGATCAATAAAAGAAACACCATGTAACAGCTAAAAGTAGTAATAAAACATACCCTAAGTCTGAAAAAGTGTAAGGAAATATTTCCTTTTAAAAAAAATCATGAAAATCAGCAATTTTCCCTGGCCTAATGTTATCTCTCCCTTACGGGAAAGAAAAGACAGTGGTTCGGTAGCCAATCAACGAACTGGTATATTCAAAGTATTGCCCATTGGAACAGAGAACCTTGGCCCATTTTTCAGCCACATATCGCATTCCACACAGGAAAAACTCGGATTCTTTGGAAGCGATCCCAACATCTAGCCATTTTTAACTCCTCCTGGTGACATGCTGAGTCGTAAGCACTGACTGCATCAAGCGAAACAAATGGCAATCGGAGTGAGCGATGTCTAGGGAGTATGCCGGGTGGGGTAGACTTCCCCAGTTCACTCCTAAGTACTTCACCAGTCGAGCAGCCTGCAGCCTGGCGTCGACCTTCTGCAAAATCAACTCGTCATGGTGTTTCTCTCATTCCAGCCTCTGCTCCTGCAGAACTTGCTTCCTCGCGTCAGTTGTAACGGATAAGGATGCCTAGTGATGGTTTTCAATGGTTTCAGCAACAATACTTGCACGACAGTCATCTTTAGGATGGTTTTCCGCGATCATTGTTGTCCGTAGAGAAATCACCACTTCGGAAGCGGCAACAGCACTCTTTGCACGCTGGACTCGATGCAGCCGGTTTCTTCGGCAGGAAATAATCAAGCACAACTACCCATAAACGTGATTCATTTGGACAAAAACTTGTCATTGTAAACACAATAAGAATAGATGATGTTAACGGGTCGCACAAATGTCACCTAAGGCATTTCGGCGGGACTCTATGAACCTATCATCAGATGCAATGCCAACTTTTAATTTGAGAAGACCATGGCGTTGACTCAACGCTATCATTTACCAGCGGGTGGCTTCATATGCAACTGCCTAATATACAGTACTGCAAAAAGAAGTGTGTTGTTTCTACACACTTCGAGTGTGTAAATGACTGCAGACACGTTTTACACGTTTTAACGCGTGTAAGAAAATAACACACGTAAGTGTGTTGTTTGAACGCATATATCCGTGTTATTTTTACACCGTCATTTTTTTGTCTCGTTTTTGCTGTGTAGTCCAGCACCAGCACAAGTTGGCGCTGTAGTGAATCCACTGGGGCAAAATTGCCCTTCCAAGGTACCCTCCCCTTTCAGATGTGACCAAGCCGTCAATTTAGGGAGTATAGCGCGAAATGACCTTTACGTGGAAACGCTAACATCCATCCAAAAGAGATTCCCGGCAGTTGGTGGCTACTACGAAGACATCCACTCGTTGGAATGTCTTCGGAATCATCATGTTCCTCTGTATATGTGTCCGTGTGCATGACTGACAAAGTGTGTGTACAGAAAATAAAAGATAGCAGAGGGTGAATATGCGCCAAAATGGTGGTGTAACCCCGTACACCTCGATTGCGCCTCGGCCATGTGCTTTCCGCTTTGCAAGTACAGTGCCGTTGCTCAAGAGACGACAATTAGATGTCGTCGCGCCAGGGGGCTGCCGGAGCTCCCTACGGATGGAAACGAGAAGCAAGCGCGTATAGGAGCAGGCTCCACGCTACGAGTTCTCCATATTCATGGAAGATCAGCGCGCGTTTAAGTCGAGGGAGAGAAGCTGCCGGCGAGTTGATCAAAGGATCTCTCGCGATGGAGAGAGCTTCGATGTCCTCACAGCCCCTTCGCCGAGGTTTCTCTGTTTCTGCTCTGTCTTTCTCTCTCTCTCTCTCTCTCTTTCTCTCTCTCTCTCTCACTGGCTCTCTCCTGCTAGTTCTTGCTTCCTACCTCTTTCGCTCGCTCTCTATCCCACTTCGGACTCGCTAACGTCGAGAGTCCCACACCCGCCGCAGTCTCCACACTCACAAACGGAAAAGCACTCCAAACAGAGACACAGATGGAAAGAGAGAATGCGAAAGCTACCAGCCCCGGAGTTCAACTGTACTTTTCAAATAATGACCCTGCCTCAACCCCATTCCCCCACCCGCCTACTACCATGACATATTGCATACGTTTGCATTTTTTGCATGGAGCAACTCTTGCATCCACATTCACCCAGGAGTCCCTTTATGCATTCGTTCCTTTTTGGCGAACGATCGATCGGTTGTTCCCTGGCGTGGTTCGCGGATGAGAAAACGGCTGGCGAACGCGTCGAGGCTGAAATTGCATCGAGTATATGGCGTAAGGTGCATTCAACAGAGCCCCACCAACTCGACGTGCAAGCGAAAGAGGAAAACCTCATGCGACCAAAATCAGAGCCACGGAAGAGCAAAAGAGCAGGTCGAAGGAAATGTGTACTCATTTGACTATAGTGGGTATCGCTGTAGAACCGTCTCGAGGGCGCGATTCTTCCGCAGCACACAAAGTGTATGGAGGGAGGTTTCTTCCCTCCCGTGCAAATAAGCTCCGACAACATTCAGAGACGAGAGATGACGTTCCCAGCTGGCCAAAGGGCCATGCGGAGAAGCGTATGCCGCTAGCAGTTTTTTCCCGCATACCGATGCCATTTAATTAAGCGTTGAAAAGGTTCAGCGCGAGCTCCAGATACACGCGCCCACCGTTAGGCCTACGCCATGGGCCCAAGCTCGTCCAAAGCCAACCGGATAACGATAACGTTTCGGCACAAAGCCACTCTCGTCCTCTGGGTACTTGGAGTCGTACGTACTCCACCTACTCCGGGCATCTGTGTACTGCAGACAACACGGTGTGTGCAGGCTACACGTTCACAAATGCGCGCTCCATGTGGATACACATCTTACCGATGTGATAAAATTGTGGTATCAGGCAGACGTTTTTCAGATTTAAGGAGGTACGATCACTTCCACGCGGTCAAAAAAGAGTCTAAATTTATTTTACCCACAGCTGCTCTGATTGATGTTTACTTATGTTGATTATTCGTATTAGTGACTATAGTGTGCCGAATGTTGTGGTACATGATGAATTTATTGCACGTGAAGAAATAAAAACTGAAAAACTAGATTGTCAACGACTCGGTAGTAATCTTCGTAATAATAATATTAACATATCCACCATAAAAACGGACTGAGAAGACGAAAAAAATCAGCCGGAAACCTATTAAAATAGGCTTGAATTACCTCGGCGGAATTAACACGATAGTCAGAATATAATTATACATATTATTGATACGTGATAAATGATAAAACTCCATAAATTGTTGTTTGCATATTTTGTGGCGGCTTCTATTCAAATTAATTTCAAAGCAAAGTTGGGTTATGTTCGCCAAACGCATCAGCTGTTACTCGCGACGTTGCCAAGTCTGTGGGTGCTATTTCGTCGTTCTGACCATTTTCAATCGGAAATTGTAACTTTCTTGTAATGTAGTGCTTTAACTACACGGTGAAGATTGATTTTCTTATTTTTTTACAATATCTATTATTTCTAATCTGTCGAATTTCAGTTTTCCAACGGGTTTAGTTGGATACGTGAGCAGAAAAACCACGATCATCCCATTTCCGGTTGACCGTCTCCATAAGACGACGTGCTTCGGCAACTCAAAACTCATAAACTGCTCATAAAATGACAAGGTTTCGATTAATCAGAAATTCCGTACGTACTTCTCTGCGAAATGCAATTAGGAGCATAACTTTTTAATTTGAAGTAAATCGAGTGAAAATTGTTGAAGTTACTTGTCACGCCAATTGGAAAAAAGCTGTTTCGAGAAGTTTCGAGTTGTCGGCCATTTTGTACATCGAAAAAAATATATATATTTTTTCTAACAGCTTGATATTCATACTAAATAGATGTGTAATTAATTTTATGAGTGAATCACTTTTTCATACGAATTTTATTTTTTCAGTTCGCACATGATTTTATACTCGTTACTGTGGCCTAAGGCCTTAATAGACAGCAGTGCTTTGGGAGAAAGTTGGCTGTGGGCAAGATTCCAGGGGGTCTGGGAAACGAAAAATAGTGAATTAACCAGTGTCGGATAAGAGATAAAAAAAAAAGGAATGGGGTAAAATCCTACCGGGGCTTAGCCATATCCAAAATAAAAATAAAATAGATATTGACTTTCCTGCGAAATAGTTCGTCGACTTTTTTCTCTATCCCAGGCGTGCACAAAGCAACAATAGTAGGCATCCAAAAGTACGTTGGATTTAGTCGGCAAACACACACACACACGCGAGAAACTCGCATATAAGAGAAGATGGTTCCTTTGACAAAGCTCGTGAGGACTTTCGATATTCGTTCTCCTCAACTCCTTCCTTTATAGTGTTCGTCTTGGTCTTTTTGTCACTGCCGGATATAACGTCCTCTTTAGCTTTCCTTTTAGGTCATTTTCCGTAGGACATCGTTTCGCTCGTATATTTCACGTTTAAACTTTCGCTGAGGCTAGCCGTCTGGTCATCGGACGAATAAGAACAAACGAACAATCCCAAACACACAAACCCAAACCAACCCAAACCCAAATAAACAAACCCAAAAAACCCAAACGCGGAAGACCAAAACCCAAACCCAAAAAACTCAAACTCAAGAACCCAAACCTAAAAAACCAAACCCAAAAACCCAAACCGAAAAAACCCAAACCCAAAAACCCAAACCCAAGCAAACACAACTAACCAACCCAAACCCAAACACAACCAACCAACCCAAACCCGAACAAAATTATAAAGATTTTCTTCGGATGACTACGTGTAAATTACTCTTCAGGGTAGTTTGTTTAAGGGGTTACCCCCACTTGCGATTTTGAAAAAATCGATGTTTTTTTATTGCATTTTTTTTAAGTATAAGTATCTGAGAATATGTCCTCAAAATTTCAAGTCGATCCGAACAAAATTGACTGAGATATGAGCGTTGAAAGAGAAGAATCCTTGAATTGAAGAACTGAAATTGAAACTTTAAACGCGTTTTTCTCAAAATGGCATTTCTGAAGTCGGTGACCAGGATTACTCGAACACTAACGAACCGATCTTCTTGAAATTTTGCAGGCTTATTTAATACATAAAAATGTAGTCTTTGATCGTTCGATTTTTTTTTTCGAAAAAAATGGCCGTTTTATAGCCAAAAAACGGCGGTTTTTTTCGTTAAAATCGAACCATTAACTTTGACTGTCCGCCATTTTGTGAAAAATGAATATTTTTTAAAATCCTTCGATTAAAGACTAGTTTATACTTATATTTGACTAAATCCATCCGCATTTTTTTTTCAGATGATCCACTTCGCCGCAATGTTGGTCACCGCAAACCGTGTATATAAAAACATTATTTCATTGACGGCCATTTGCCACTAAACAATGTAATATTTTTCAATAAAAACATTACTGAAAGTTCTTCAAGATGTGTTCTTTAAGATGGTATATTGATCGATTAAAAAAGTTTTGTAGTTTTCTTTAAAAAAAATCATGAATATGTATGTAAAATATGTACGCCTACTGGAAAGACGGCGTGTATCAAGCTGCCATCCGGATGAATAACCTACGCTTATTCGTCCGATAACCGGACGGGGAGACACTCCGTTAAACTTTCGGTGCTCTCCGATCTGGCAGAGTCTTCACTCGTTGCTAGCAAAGTTTGCTCATTCCTCTCGCTCTCTTTCTCTCGGTCCCATCTCTCTTTCGTGTGATGTCAAGAGATTACTCTCCGTCTCATGGCTATCCGTGCCCAGACTCATCGGACTCACTTTTGCTTTTTCTCATCACCCAAATTGAAATCCGAGTGCCGTCTTTCCCTCTCGCTCTCACTCTCTCTCGCTCCTTTTTCTCTTTTGCTATACATATATAGATCCTTGATATGGAACCAGCCGAGATGTCTGGTACATCCGGTCTACCGGACTCCCACTTCTTCTGCATCCTTCACGACCGCGTAAATCCAATTTCCAATCGACCATTCCGCTCATCATGCAGAATCCATTCGGAAAAACAAAGATTTGGCATTTCATTCGCATTTGAAATCCATTGGCGCGTAGGGGAACTCGGGGCAAGACGAATACGTGGGGTAAGACGAATCATGAGCCTAGCCAAAAAACAGTGTGTGGGAGCAGAGTGCTCCCACACGTTAGAGTTCGGAGGGGGGCGGTGAGGTGAATGAGGGTAAAAGTATCAACTGTGGCGAAAGCTCGCATTTCGAGTGAGAAAACAATATCAATTGTTTGACAAAACGACGTAACTTTTGGTGAACTTTAATATCGTTTCAGTTTATTTGAGTTGCTGATATTGATTAGAGACAGGTAGGTAAACACAATGAAAGTACTAATTATTAATATAATAAGAACGGTTCGTCAACATTTTTCAAGGTTATTGTGTGATCTTTTTGTTAATTCGTTAACCGTCTAATGGGGCAAGATAAATACAAGCTATGGCAAACCCAGAATATTTTACAACGTACCACTATTTAGGTTAGAGAGAGTGAAGTGAAACTAGCAAAGCAATTGGTCCTCTTCAACTGGTGTTTCTACCAGGGGAAGAAAAAGAACTTACAAATTATCAAAATGATATGGAAGATTATTCGGACTGATCCTACAGAACTTAGACAATTGGCTTATCAAATTAAGGGGGGATTGTCTTTTTTTCGCAAAATTTACCGCTTTTTGCGAATTTTTTTGTGAAGAAAGTATACAACGGAAAACTTGTGACACTTGGCATATAGTTTTATTGATCTGCTTACTACATACAAAAAAATTTTTAAACAATTTCATAAAAAAATCCGCCTCCCACCCCCCTCGACACGCGATGGTCCTTTTTTGATGGTGTGCACGATTACAGCCTTCACGTTCATCCTGCAACAAAAACCCAAAAAGCATTTTACCTTAGACACATATAGCTATCGTTCGATGAAGGGAAAAAAAAAATTGACGATTTGGTGACGTTTTGAACTTGAAGTATCGATTTTTCGAAAAAAATTGATCGATTTTTTGTTATAAATAAAAAACTATTAAACGTATTGCTTTTTTGCTTCATCAAACGATAAAAGGATGTCAGCTGAGCATTCTGTCCAAATTTGAAGGCAATCGGTTGAATAGTTTTTGAGAAATCGTGCACACCATCAAAAAAGGACCATCGCGCGTCGAGGGGGGTGGGAGGCGGATTTTTTGATGAAATTGTTTAAAATTTTTTTTGTATGTAGTAAACAGATCAATAAAACTATATGCCAAGTTTCACAAGTTTTCCGTTGTATACTTTCTTCACAAAAAAATTCCCAAAAAGCGGTAAATTTTGCGAAAAAAAAGACAATCCCCCCTTAATGGTAATGAGGATGAAACCACTTTTATACGCGAACGATGCCAATAATTCGCGTCCCATTATTATCCCAGGGCTGTTTCATATTGCCCCACATACGGGTAAGATGGAAAAACTAAAGGTTTGATAAAAAATATATATTGTATGGTACAAATCAGGGATAAAGTTCCGAAAAGCACATACATCTGATGAATTTGGAATTTCGTGTCCCTATGTATTTTGACTCGCTGATCGCGAATATCATATTGAAAATGCCCGCAAATTTGATTTTAGAGGTCAACACTTACGAAACCTGATTTTCTAACAGTTTTTCTGTTTTATTTTAGTAAATATTCTTTTTAGAGAAAAATATTGTTTCCTACAAAAGTTGTAGCCTATGAAAATATTGATCTTTTGTGTTCTATACAATTTTAGTCCAAAACCATTCCATTTCGAGAAAAATTGGATAATGGTCGAATAAGTGAAAATTGCTTGGCTTCATTAGGTTCAATATTATCTACTCATGTATAGTAACAGATCCGTAACAGCAAGAATATAGATAATGTTCATTAGCCCACACAAACCCAAAGTAAAAAAAATCAAAATTAAATAAAAATCCCAGGCAAGCCCAACAAAAAAACCAAACCCCAACAAACCCAAACAAAAATGCAAAAATAGAATATAATTTTTAACAACTAAAATGACGGACAAAAAATAAAATAAAGAACAAAAACGCAAAAAAACATGCACTTTAAAATTGACTGGATCACAAAAAATGCAAAAATAGTACATAATACAAAAAGAAACCAAAATAAAAGAAAAAAATGAAATGAAAAATAAAAAAGCCAAAAAAACATGCACTTCAAAGACTAAACTCCAACCTTCCCGCGGTAAAGTGCGTAAGTAGATAACAACGAAACTAATGAAGCTAAGCAATTCTCACTTATTGGAGCATTATCCCATTTTTCTCGAAACGAAATGGTTTTAGATAAAAACTGTATGGAACATAAAAGATCAATATTTTCATAGGCTATAACTTTTACACGAAACATTTTTCTCTAAAATGAATATTTACTAAAATGAAACAGAGAACCTGTTCAAAAATCAGTTTTCGTGAGTGTTGACCTTGAAAATCAAATTTGCGGGTATTTTCACTATGATATTCGTAATCCGCGAGTCAAAATACATGGGTACACAAAATTCCAAATTAATCAGAGATATGGGCTTTTCGGAACTACACCCCAAATCAGAAAGACTGATTTTTTGCTTCCAAAATTAAAAGATTAATAAATGTTGATTAGATTAAACAATAATTAAAGTTGACTGACTCATATATGTATTATTTTTTTTTAACATAACCTTAGCGTTATCGTCTTGCCCCGATTTCCCTTGACTACAAAAAAAAGCACGTCAGTACGAAAGTCCGAATTTCATCGAAATCGACTATGGGTTAGCCAAGAACACGTCACGTTCTTCATCCCCCTGGGAAACACAACGATCTATCAGTCCTACGTAGTCATGACTAAAAAATGATACTCTTCGTCTTCGCCAAGAAAGATCTACCTGTGCTCATTTGTATCACCGGAGTGATGGTAACGAACATCGAGCTGCATGACGAATGTTGGAAGGTGAAGGGAAAAAGACGACTTCAATAGGGATTTCAAGTGGAAGTTATTCCAAGGACTGATACTGAAGCCTCGTTCCCTGCTTGATCCATATTCACCGTCGTAGTATACGGGTGTGGTGTACGTAATGCTATAGTAAACTGTACTACTCTGTATTATGGGATTACCATTGCTCCCTGACAGGATATCGCATTATTGTGGATGCGGGGGTGGTTTTTGCCCTCCGGGTCATTTATGCGGCTGTTGGTATACGCCAGAGACGAGGTCCATTCACAATCCAGAACTTCGGGTGGTAAGACGATTACGTTTTATTTCACTCGGTACTGGACCCTACACACATTGATAGGTAAGCCCATACGGAGGGTCTCTCAGGCAGGATGAACTCCGATTGACGAATGTATGATACAAAAGACGAACTGGAACTCGAGTTTGGAGATACTTTTATGAAAGCTTTGTTGGAACGTTCCATTTCGGGAACACATAACTGGCATGAAGTCTTCGGCTCGAATACTCTTCACGACGAATCAAATATGTAGCTACTCTGAATGCAAACGATGAATGTACCCGACTTTTCTCTGCGTTGGTAACGGTGATAATCGAAAAAGCCCGCGCGGTGGTTGGTTCACAAGCTGACCGCAGTACCCGACGAGAACGGCGGCCTTCATCGTGGTCGATGTTAACGTGGAAAGGAAAACTGCGTTGCCGACCGTAGGCGAGGATAGTTACCTACGGTCGATACATCGTGCCATTTTTCATCCGTATTTGCTGTCGGTAATGACGAACGTCTCTCATATATTTATTTTCTCAAAAAGCAGTCACCCGTGGACGGTAGCGTAGATAAGTTATCAAGAGTCGATAAGGAAGATACTTGATCGAGAGTAGATAACGGAGAAACTGTATCCAATGCCGAGTTTCTGAGCGAGTAGATTAAAAAAACCTTATCCACCACCATTTCCACTCGACGATAAGAGGAATTTTCGAGTGTTTTTCTTTTTCCAACGATCTCGTATCTGTACCTGATCAATTGCACGTACACTTATCTAATCACGTTGAAGTGAATTTTTTGGTAACGACAGGCGTAAGAGCGGAAGTGGCACACCAGACGAACATATTTATCTATACTAATAAATTGAATCTTTGATTTTTTAGTTTTTCGACGACCTATGGGTCGAATGAAATGTATTCGATTGACTTTTTTAAGCGACTTGAATTCGAAGTCGTCTTTCTTTATTAGATCGCTGCTGAATCCTTATTATACGCTACATATAACGCACATACGCATTCATGTGTTAAGAAACTCATGCAAGGTTCCAGACTAATTAGTTACGTTAAATAATGATAGCTAGAATCCGCAAATTGAACTTTCTTCTGGTTATTTTCATTTATTTCTTATGGAAAAAAACTAACTGCTCTATTACAGAATTTACGTAAGCTTAAAATTTGAAAAAACACGATTTTTTATTACATCATTTTATATCCAAGCATTTTAACTATGATATGAAACAAAATTTTTGTTACAAATGAAAAAATTGATCGAATTAAGATGATTTTTGTAAAATGTCAGATCGCTCACTGCGTTTTTCCTTTCTTTCTTTTGCATTTTTCTCGAAACTATGTTTTATGAAACGGTGTGAGCGGTATGTTGAAAACTATTCGTCGTATTTACGTACAAATTCGGACGGGGTAGATTTTATAATATTTTATATCGCATGACTCGATGAATCTTTGATATGTTTATCTATCGGTTAATAACAAGTATTTAAAATTGATTTCGGTTCGTTAAAAACGAAATTTTTTACCTACATCTTGCCATTTTTGTATTTTTGAAAATTTGGAACAAGTAACTGTGCATACGAAAGACTTACTACTGTACTAAAAATGCACTAAAGGAACATTTTTTATTTTTATTTCAGATCACCTTAGTTAGGATAAAAAAATCCCAAGCTCGTAATCGCAATACTGTCATTAAAAAAATGTGAATAGATCTATTTATTGGGCCTTCGATTTATGCAGCGCCGTTAAATAATTACATTTGTGTTTCGTAGCTAGACACTACTTACAATTAGTAATTACGCGACAACTGCCCTGCGACAATCAGATCCATAAAATTCGTGCTAGAATAAATCAATTACAATTTTACAGTCGATTACGAACTGATAGTAACCAAATTTATTATTTTTAAATATATCTTACAAATGTTTCCTCCAGTCAATCAATGCGACTCAAAACTGAACCTGTTTCATAATTTTCCCGATTCTAAAGCATAGATAGATTCTAGATTCTAGAGCATAAATCAGGTTATTTTATGCATGTGGAAAATTATACTGTGTCATATAACGATTTTTTCGACATTCGAACATGCTCATAATAAAACTTTTTTTCTATTGAAGGCTACTGAATTAAGGGGTCTTCTCACTTTAGACGCTAAGAAAAGGCTATTTTCGTGAATTTTTTGATTGGTTTATATTATAAATATTGATATAAAAATTGTTACACTTGGTAAATACATTTTTTTTAATTACGTCTTTACGTAACCCAAACAAACTTTAAACGCGATTTTCGCGAAACAACGTTTTTCGACGGCTTGTTAATAAAATCTTCGAAACTACTGAACCGACCCTTTTGAAATGTTAACCACATATTCATTGCAACTATAGCTATGGCGCATATACAGGATTTTTTTTAAATTTTGATACTCACTATTTTTTTTGCCAAAAACGGTAAAAAACATGTTTTTTTTGTTTTTTCGAAAAATGTCCGCTATGTTGTTATTTTTGCATATATCAAAAATCGTATGATATGCGTTATAGCCATTAACATACTGAATCTAAAACCGTTTCATTTTTTCGTTTCGGATGATCCGTCTCCAAGATTTCACCAACAGCGCAGACCTACAATTTTTTTAGGACATTTTTAACTGCCATTTTCGCCTATAAATAGTGACTTAAGTTAATTGTTCATTAAATAGCTTCTTAATCGTCATAAAAATTTTACACGTCCACCTGAATACTTCATGTAAAAACATACCAAACTTTCAGAATTTTATTATCATTTGCGATTTGGGACTCAACATCCTTAAATAAGTGAAAAAAAATTCAATGTATTTTAAAAGTGTATTTACTGTAACAACTTTTATATCAATATCTATAATATAAACCTGTCAAAAAAATTCATGAAACTAGCCTTTTGAGCGTCTAAAGTGAGAAGATCCCTTAAGGTAGCATGTGCTCCAGCAGCGTTAATTAACTTAGAGCTCACTTAATTAACTAGCAGCTTACTTAATTCGTAGTAGCCTATTTTCTCTAATACCATCGGTAGATAGAAAAATAGATTAAAGTGTTAAGGGGGGATTGTCTTTTTTTTCGCAAAATTTACCGCTTTTTGGGAATTTTTTTATGAAGAAAGTATACAACGGAAAACTTGTGTAACTTGGCATATAGTTTTATTGATCTGTTTACTACATACAAAAAAAATTTTAAACAATTTCATAAAAAAATCCGCCTCCCACCCCCCTCGACGCGCGATGGTCCTTTTTTGATGGTGTGCACGATTACAGCCTTCACGTTCATCCTGCAACAAAAACCCAAAAAGCATTTTACTTTAGACACATATAGCTATGGTTCGATGAAGGGGAAAAAAAAATTGACGATTTGGTGACGTTTTGAACTTGAAGTATCGATTTTTCGAAAAAAATTGATCGATTTTTTGTTATAAATAAAAAACTATTAAACGTATTGCTTTTTTGCTTCATCAAACGATAGCTATATGTGTCTAAAGTAAAATGCTTTTTGGGTTTTTGTTGCAGGATGAACGTGAAGGCTGTAATCGTGCACACCATCAAAAAAGGACCATCGCGCGTCGAGGGGGGTGGGAGGCGGATTTTTCGATGAAATTGTTTAAAAAATTTTTTGTATGTAGTAAACAGATCAATAAAACTATATGCCAAGTTTCACAAGTTTTCCGTTGTATACTTTCGTCACAAAAAAATTCCCAAAAAGCGGTAAATTTTGCGAAAAAAAAGACAATCGGTTTAAGGTTTCGTTGTGATGGAAAAAAAACTAGTTCAAATTTCGCCTCCCAAATTTTCATTATTTTCCTACATGAAGAATTCCTCTATTTTGCAAGACATGCGAGAACAGAAACAAGCGAAAGCCATTCGCAGTGCTATTTATGGCTCTCGAGGTAATTTCGTCGTCAATACAGATAAGCGAATGATTAACAGATTAACTGTTGTGATAAAAAAAATAATACACAGTGGTTCCTCCGGCTGCGCTGTGCACCTGGGCTTCGAATTGAATTTATCCATATAGCCCTGCGACACGCTCCGTACAAAGCTTTGCAGGAAAATCAGTTTCGACGTTGTGGGTCCGGTAAAAACCCTACGTGTCAGCTTATCCAATGAATTAATGAATTTCAATAAATTCCGGAAAGCCTTGGCGTTCGGCAAATACACACGGGTGGATTACACGCAGCACGATTAATATGGTAATTGGCCTTTACACGGACGAGCTCCGAAATTAAATCCAGCAGACAAGTTTACGCATCCCCCCTCTCTTTTTCTTCCGCTATCCCCCCCCCCCCCCCCCCCGTTTCTCTCTGTTTGTTACTTTTTCTAACTTACATTGTTTTCTAACTTTCATTTCACTGTTGGTGATCGTGCTACTCAAAATTGCATGTCGGGGGGCAAAAAAATAGGGCAGGGTTGAAATTCCGGACTGCAAATGCTCCGACGGTTTGAAATTCCTAACTTTGATGTTTCGAAATGACGAGTTTCGTGAAGATGCCAGCGAAAGTCTCACGGTTGACTGTAAATGATGTGGAACGTATAACATTGTCTAGACAAATTTCAAAACTGACGTAAAATTACTGATAAATAAATAAAAATATCTCTCGAAATAATTCGTCGATTTAATGAATATTGTGAAACTTTCTAAAATTCCGTAGCCGAATTATCTTGACGGTGTTCAGATTTTCGGAGTTTTGAGCGTTCTGATTATTTCAAGTTTGGAATTTCAATCCGGCCCTAAAAAATAATAAACATTCGTGAACAGTGCAGTTGAGTATTTCAGGAAAAAAAATCGGCCAACCGATATGTATAAGCGTTAAGGGGTTGCGTGGGTTTCAAAGGCACAAAAAGCATATTTTTTCTGTGTGAAAAAATAGAACGTATAAGTTATTTTGGTCAAAATTTTAAGCACATAAAAGGGCAACATTTCAACAATATTTTAAAAAAATATTCATCCAAAAATTTGGGAAATTCAGCCGGTGGAACCTGGTTTCCGCAGACCCCTTAAAAAAGCGTCCTCCTGGTAGTCTGGATAACCCACGATAGCTTTATCTGAAATTGAAAAACCAATTTTTTTCTGTTAGTAGATAAGTATAGCTCGTGATTGAACGAAGAATTTTAAAAAAAATTGAAATTGGTATTCTTAGCAGAGGTGTATGCAAAACAATATAATAATAATATTATTAATAATATTATAATAATGTTATTAATAATATTAACATTATTGATAATAAATTGTACCATTACATTATTATTATTATTATAAAGTCTTATTATTATTATTATAAATATAATAAATATAATAAAGTCTACCATTATATTATTAATAATAATTTTTAGTACAATTTACACTACGTATAGCCTTGCAAAATTAATTATAATCGAAAAAAAAATATCCGTTTAATCACCAGTCAATGCTATTTTGAAGAAGTGTGCAAAATTTCGCCAAGATCGGTGCATTAGTTTTTGAGAAATCGTGTCCACCGATTTTTTAAGGGGTCTCCGGAAAAGACGTCCCACCGGCTGAATTTCGAAAATTTTTTGATGAAGCTTTTTTTTTTAATTTCGCTGAAGCGTTGCTCTTTTTGTCCTTAACATTCCGAATAAAATAATGTATATATCATACATTTAAGATACAGAACTTTTTTAAGATACAGAAAAAAATGATTTTTTTGCTTCGAAACCGACGTAACCCCTTAATACGAGTGAGCGAGAAAGTCTACAGATAATTGATCAAAGGCGGCGGCAATTCATATCTGTCGGGAATCGCGCGAGCACCTTGAAATATCCACGAACGTTTCGTTACCGAATGATTAAGAGTCCAAGAAGGTGGAAACGAGTTCGTCGGATCGCGCGTATCGTCAGTCGCGAATCTCGTGCCGTCCGCTCGATTTGACGTTCTTCCCTTTTTTTTTCTCAATTCCTTATTCGCGCCATTTTTTTTTCTTTCGCTCTCAATATAATCCCCAGCGTGATTAGAATAATTTGAAGGATGAGAAGTACGGACGGAGAATTGGGGAATGAGAGCAGCGAGGAAACGAGGTCGGAGGGTGTTTCAATCCGGAAAAGCCTTTTCACCCTCGTGGAAGTGACGAATCACCTACTAATATTTCTGGTCACTGGATACGTCCTTTACCTCGCTGGTAAAAAACTCTCGGTGACTAATGTTCACGCGGGTCTGTTGACCGTAGGGGTGAGTTTGACTGCGGAGCCATTTATTTTTTTTTGTTCCCCCTCGGTTGTACACAATGTCAACGGAGATGAAGAAAAAAAACGTATTTTTTCCAAGTCTGTTCGCACACTTTTTTACTTGCGAGAGCCGGATTGATAAGACGCTCATTTAGCTAGCAGGTTAAAATAAAACCGAATTTCATTAGATCGCGAAACCAGGCCAATTTTAGCTCGGATACACCGATTTGGAGGATTTGTGAAACAAAAATATCCTTTTGTCCTTTCAAACAATGGCAGTGATGGTGAAATAAAAGTACTATAACATTTCAGCTCTCTAACTCAAGTGTAGGAGGTGATTGGGGAATATCCATAAGTCGAGATCAGAATTGGGCAGCAGACATTACTTATGTAATTTCATTACCCGTAAATTACAATTACTGTAAATAACTGCAATATTTAGTCACTAATTACAATTACGGGCAACAATTATACATTTTTATTCATCAATTACAGTTACTATAAACAATTGTAATTTTGTGATTATCGACTACAATTACTCGAAATAATTGTAATTTTTTTGTTGCCAAATGAAATTACTTGAAAAAATTGTAATTTTTTGCTGCTAATTGCAATTACTTGAAAGAATTGTAATTTTTCCGTTATCAATTACAATTACTGGAAAAAATAGTATTTTTTGTATTATTCATTACAATTACTCGGGAAAATTGTTACTTTTTTATATCAATTACACTTTTCTTACGATTAACCCTGTAACGTCACAAAGACACTTTTCACAAGTCTTCTTTTCGACGTGATTATTTACCATGAAAATATCGGGGAAAAAATTCCTAAAGTAGCTTGTCGACTATTTTCAAGGCCGCTCTTTCGAATGGCGCAACTTAAATTCCGCTAAATATATTTTTCATACAATATTTTTGTAAAATATTGTATAAAAAAGCTTCGTTTTTACGAGAAAAAAAAACGAGATATTCATTTCGATGCATAGAATTCTCTCAAGCAAAAAAAAATCTAATGAAACCACATTGCGTGGTTTACTATTACTGAAAGTAATTTTAATAACTTCTGCTTTAATTACAATCACTGAAAATAATTGTAATGATTTCTGATTCAATTGCAATCACTGAAAGTAATTTTAATGAACTTCGACTTAATTAAAATGACTCAATGTAATTTGAATTAACTCCACTTCAATTACAATTACTGGAAATAATTTCAATGGACTCTAATTCAATTGCAATTATCGAAAGTAATTTCAACGAACTCCGATTCAATTATTATTGCTAAAAGTAATTTTAATGGAATACGATTTAATTACAAATTACCTTTAGTAATTTGTAATTGTTAATTTTTTATTACAATTTTGCCCAGCACTGAATTGGAGTATTGAAATTGACCGGTAGGTGAAAATCGCGTCTGAAAATGAAAGAAAATCGGTTCCGATTGGGACGAATAACCTCGGTGGAACACGATTAGATCGTGGAGGATCGAATTGGTATTCCGTTTTCGAGCGAGGGCCGTGGCGAGGGCCGCAATTCTGTGCGCAAGTAAAACGTCGATAATATTCGCAGTACGTGATGCTGATGTCCGAGGCGATCGTGGCACTGTCCGGGGACAGTATTTTGACGAGGTGCCTTCCTCGTCGCGTCATCAGTCATATCCATTGGACGATGCAGTGTTTGGGCGCGGCGTTCAGCATCGCCGGATTCGTCGTCATGTACCAGGTCAAGGAGGTGCACTTCAAGTCGATTCACGCGATCCTCGGCTTATCATCCCTCGTTATAATGCTCGTGGTCGGATTTTCCGGTCTGCCCGCACTCTTCGCGGCGCGTCTGCGTAAGAAAATACGCCCGGTGACTTCCAAATTGGCACACAATTTTCTCGGTATATCGTGTTTCGTGCTCGGCATGACGTCACAGTGTTACGCGTATGAGAAAAAGTGGATGACCGCCGTCGCCGGGGATAACGTTGCCATCCTCTGTACCGTATTTACCGCGCTAATCGTAATTTTCTCGCTCCTCGGCGCACTCGGATCGTTGCAACGGCAAATCGTTGGAGTCTTCAGGTGAAAGGTAATCGAAGCTCCAGGAGTATACTTTTCTACTTGACGACTCTTTCACTCAAGACGCTATACCAGTGTGAACGCTGAAATTTTGGGTGATTTTCGGGAATTTTTTTAAACAAAAGTACTCGATAAAATGTTTTGGAAAATTGAGGATATGTTTGGCTATATTTGACCTATGTCACATAATTTTTTCATAGAAAAATATTTAGATCCAAGCGAATTGTGCGATGCCTTCGGAGGCGCCAATAAAAAAAAGTTCATCCACTGCTGACATGATTCCGGCCGATTGAGTAGCCGAAGCTGAAGAAGGAAAAAATGTCGGTAAACTGGAAGGTATTTCCTGTACAATGACGTAAGATTTTCGAAAAATATCGAAATCTAACAAAATGGCGTGGTTATGAAAAAAAAGTTTGTTTTCTTGCTTATAAAATAGTCGTTTTTTTCAATGCCAAATCGTCAATTTGCATCCAATCAAAAATATCCTACGTCATTGTAGAGCATATATATTCAAGAGTACTCAGTTCGAATTTCAAGTCAATTGGACAATTGCTCTTTGAGTGACAATGTCAGCAAATTTGAAAAATTTCATTTCGAGATAAACGCGTTTGAAGATTTAAGGGGGGATTGTCTTTTTTTTCGCAAAATTTACCGCTTTTTGGGAGTTTTTTTGTGAAGAAAGTATACGACGGAAAACTTGTGAAACTTGGCATATAGTTTTATTGATCTGTTTACTACATACAAAAAAAATTTTAAACAATTTCATCAAAAAATCCGCCTCCCACCCCCCTCGACGCGCGATGGTCCTTTTTTGATGGTGTGCACGATTACAGCCTTCACGTTCATCTTGCAACAAAAACCCAAAAAGCATTTTACTTTAGACACATATAGCTATCGTTCGATGAAGGGGAAAAAAAAATTGACGATTTGGTGACGTTTTGAACTTGAAGTATCGATTTTTCGAAAAAAATTGATCGATTTTTTGTTATAAATAAAAAACTATTAAACGTATTGCTTTTTTGCTTCATCAAACGATAAAAGGATGTCAGCTGAGCATTCTGTCCAAATTTGAAGGCAATCGGTTGAATAGTTTTTGAGAAATCGTGCACACCATCAAAAAAGGACCATCGCGCGTCGAGGGGGGTGGGAGGCGGATTTTTTGATGAAATTGTTTAAAAATTTTTTTGTATGTAGTAAACAGATCAATAAAACTATATGCCAAGTTTCACAAGTTTTCCGTGGTATACTTTCTTCACAAAAAAATTCCCAAAAAGCGGTAAATTTTGCGAAAAAAAAAGACAATGCCCCCTTAACTGGGGCATTTTATACCTACGAGCGGTGGCTCTTTAGAAGGCTGTTATTCGGGGAGTATTAAACATACGGCCTCGAAATATTTACAGGACATTCTTGAAAGTATAAGCTGTCGACAAAGGCAATAAAAATTGATTTTTTGAATATGTCACACTGGTATAGCCCCTTAAAACACTCCCTATGAAACGCCAAAACTGAGTCGATTTTCATGATTTTTTTTAGAGGGTAAGGCTATTCCACGCCATTTCACGTCTTCCATTTATGGTTTTCCTGATCTTTTTTTGGAAAATTGTACTCTATGAAAGGAATATCCACAAGAATTTTTAGATTTTCATGTCTTCTCTTTCTGGAGTTATAATTTTCCAAAAAATGTCGATTTTCGAAGTTTTGGTAACGTTTAAACGCTCATAACTCCGGAACTAATTGAGATATCGACGAATGTCGATATATAACTTTTTTTATTTTGAAGCATCCTTTCGTTAACAAAGATGAAAAAAATTATCAATTATGAATGTCAACTTTTTTTTGGCTTCTAACGTGAAAACTATTTTTTAAAAAGATGTTTAACATTTTTTATTTTTTTCAAAAAATTCTCTAAAATAGAGTGCCCTATTCTATGATTTTTAAGACTAGTCTCATCGTGGGCCCATTTTTTCTTCTATTTTTTTCGAATTAATCATATTTTTTTAGAAGATTTTTATCATTTTCTTGTCCAGTAATGCTGTTAATGATTTTGTGATTTCCAATTCGGTTTCGGCAGGGACGAAACGGCTTATTTTTCATTTGTGCTGAATTTACCCAAATTTTTTATTTTGAAAATCATTTTTTTTTGTTTGTACGAGTGTCCAACGCAATCGGCCTCCCTTCCGGACAGCTTTACACCGACTGGTCATATCTCCGCCATTTTCACTTTTTTTAGCAAAAAAATCGTTTTGAAAACTAGAATTATGTTATAAAAAGTTCCTACGACCCTCAAAAGATATATACACTCCTTACCCTCCAAAAAAATCATGAAAATCGACTACGATTTGGCGATCTATACGGAGTGCCCCCCTTAAGGCGGGATATACATTTACAACGATAAAAAAATCGATTCCTTTTTTCTTTCCTTAATCGATAGATCTATACATGGAGAATATTATCCGAAAGTTTCAAAGTGAAATGCGGAAAACTTTACACGTTACAGCCCGTCAACGCTGTACCTCACCGCTCGGATTTGGAGTGGGCGTATAAACTTTAAACCCGTTTTTCTCGTAACTGCATTTTCGAAATTGGCGTACACGATTAGGTGCTCCAAAACTGTTAAGCCGATTGAGTTGAAACTCGGCAGAAATATCGATAATACAGGTTCTACTTGACGAGATTTGTTTTTGAAAAAAAATCGAAAAAAATGACTTTTTCAATACAAATTTTACAGACAGTTTCGTGAAATGTTGATTTTTTAAATAAATGCGTGCGTTTTTCTTACATTTCGATTTTCGTGATTTTAATTACTGATAAATAGAAACCATATATTTTCTAAATGAAGAGGATTTTGAATTTTTTGGAAAAATCAACGTCTACTCGAAGCTAGACGATACGCCGATTCGCAACTCCCGTGGCAACCTTTTTATAACACTCTGCCATAGCTCCCCCAATTGATGATAAATTAATTTAAGAAAATTGTTTTGTATAGTCAAATATACTATCAAAGTATACCTACAGTTTGTTAAATGTAGAATAATTATTTCCTAGTTTAAAAAATCCCTCAAAGTCGCGTAATTTTTTGCCGTCTGAATATGTATCCCACCTTAAGCAGTTTTGGGATCATTGACGGTATGTGACCATTTGATTCAAATTGATACCGTAAATTCTTCGTCATATACTGAATGTACCCTTTGAATTTGAAATCGATGGTTTTCACCATTTCCATAAAATGTACAATTGAAGAGACACTTTTCAATATAGAAACAAGCCTAATTGGCCTAGTATCGAAGGAAACGAAATTGTCATAATATACTGAGAAGGAACATCCCTTAAGAGCCCGCCTTCTATTTTGTTGAAACTCATATATGTGATAAAACATTGAAAAGTATTAGACGCGTGTTTTGTTTTATCAGCGAAAAAACGTTTTTAAGGGGGTAAACGACTCCTGAAAGACAGTGTCGGCCCTTAATTTTTTTTCAATTATTCTATAGTGGATTTTTTTATCGCTTCACATAGAAGTATTTTGGTTTTTGTTCTATTCAGATAGGTAGACTGCTTGTGGGTGAAACTGCAAAACCATCCCTCGCCACGCCTTTCCCTAAGGGGTGGTTTACTCCCTTAAAACCGATTTTTCCGCCGATAAAAATTCCTTGTGAGTGATTTAACAGTTTTTCACTTATTGTTCATACATTGATTGCAATTTCGTCATCACTGTCATAATGTACTGAGTGATTTGATAATTTTTCAAAATATTTAGAACATTTTTGCACACTGTTTTATGGGTACAACTGCCATTCTTTAATTATACATTTTATAGAAACGGTGACGAAGATCGTTTTAAAATTCGGAGGGTGCATTCAGTATATGACAAAAAATTTACTGAATACATCTGAATCAAATTGTAACATATCGTAAATTGGCCCAAAACTCCTTAAGGGTGTGTGAAAGTCTTACAGAAATTATATCATGGCGAGAAAAGTTGGAAGCGTTTGTTATACCACCAAAAAATCGAAAACTCAATTTGCAGTATTTTTTCATGCTTTCTCATGCCACATTGTCTTATGCTCATATGTGATCGGAAAAAGCATGACAAAAACATGGCGCAGAATATTTTAGATTTTCGCGTGAGTAACCAAGGCGTTATATCTATGTGGCTCACCGAAAAATGAAACTTTTTTAGGCTTTTCTTTTAAGAATACTAAAAAAGCAATCACAATGAGGTTTGGAGGGTTTATTCTAGATATGTTTATGTATACGAAAAAAATTATTATGAATAAAAGTAAAAAATGACGGCTCAGCCGTAACTACACTGAGAGCGTTTTTATTAGGCGCTCTGCGGGAGGAAGCAAAACTTTGATGAATCAGCACCCAGAACAAAATAATCGTCATTTAGCGTTTGGCTACAGAAGTACGAACGATTAAAAAAATATGATTTGTACCCTAAATGACATCGTTTTGAATATTTTTTTTGCTAAAAATCCCTCGTTATTTGTTTATAAAAACGAGAATTGTTGATGAACCATAAAAATCGCGTGTACTTCTGTAGAGAATCTATCTAAGAAGCCACGGTTAATATTTCACCCTAAGGGAGTGAAATTTTACTTACCTGAGACTGCTAAAAGTAAGGTTGTGTTTAGGAATTTCTTTTTTGTGTATAAAACTGAGCTTTATTGAAGAACCATGATATACATTTGAAAGTATGACATTTTATCTACATTGTGTGCAAATTGGGTTAAAACATTTTAAACGGTAAAAAAGTTACGGTCGTTTTTCTGGGAATCAGAAAAAAAAATATCGCGTATAACTTTTTTGTGCAACATTCTTGTGATGTTTAAACATTATTTAAGCCTAAAAAACGGTCAACATATTTTCTTCTTCTCGGATATAACGCCTGAATATGAAAAAGAAATGTTTTTGATAAATTTAACAATCATTTACGACAAAATCCCAGTGGTATTATTTATTATATACTAAAATTCTGTTCACTGGTCGCTCGATTTTCCCATCCATTCTTACCAAACTGTGTAGCGACGTTGTAAACATTTCAGTGGTTCGAAAGTTCTGCCAATCGTAAGCCGCAGAATTTTCACGGGTAAAGAAAAGCCTATACCTCTGATTAATTAGGAATTTCGCGTACCTATGCATTTTGACTCGCTGATCACGAATATATTGAAAATACCCGCAAATTTGATTTTCAAGGTTAACACTCAGGAAAAGTGATTTTTTAACAGTTTTTCTGTTTTATTTTGGTAAATATTCATTTTAGAGAAAATTGTTTCCTACAAAAGTTGTAGCCTATAAAAATGTTGATCTTTTATGTTATGTTTAATTTTGTCTAAAACCTTTCCATTTCGAGAAAAATGGGATAATGGTCCAATAAGTGAAAATTGCTTAGCTTCCTTAGGTTCGATATTATCTACTTATCTACAGTAGCGGATCGGTAACAGCAAGAATAGATAATGTTCATTTGCCCACACAAACCCAAAGAAAAAAACCAAGTTCAAACTGAAACAAAACCAACAAAAAAATCCAAACACAAATCTAAACAAAAATGCCCAAACAACCCAAAGTAAAAAAAAAATAAAATTAAAAAAAAAGCCCAAGCAGCCCAAACAAAACCAAACCCCAACAACCCAAACAAACCCAAACTAAAAATGCAAAAATATTATAGAATACAAAAAAACTAAAATAAAATTGAAAAAAATAAAACAAAAAAGAAAAAAAACATGCACTTTAAAGACTAAGCTCCAACCTTCCCGCGGTAAAGTGCGTAAGTAAATAATATCGAAACTAATGGAGCTAATCGTAAGCAATTTTCACTTATTGGACCATTATCCCATTTTTCTCGAAACGGAATAGTTTTAGATAAAAACTGTATGGAACAAACAAGATCAATATTTTCATAGGCTCTAACTTTTATGGGAAACATTTTTCTCTAAAATGAATATTTACTTAAATAAAACAGAAATACTGTTTAAAAAAATCAGTTTTCGTAAGTGGTGACCTTGAAAATCAAATTTGCGGGCATTTTCACTATGATATTCATAATCAGCGAGTCAAAATTAATGGGTACACGAAATTGCAAATTAATCAGTGGTATGGGCTTTTCGGAACTACACCCTTTTTCCCTAATAAAGTAAGCAAATCAACAAATACAGGCAAACAAAATATTAGGGAGGAAAAAATATTTTCACCTGGAAATTTGCGACTCGATGTACACACGATGTTCACGATAGATTTTATTACACACTAGGACACCTGTTTGAAAATTTCACATTTCAGAGACTTGTGCATGTGATTCTATATCCTGGATACTCAAAAAGAAAGTGAAATGTAGAATCTCACAGACCTTTTTCACCGTCTTGAGTATTTTTATTCTCATGTGCTTTCCAATATTCGATCTTTGTAAATATATTTATTGGGGAGATGACGATTACGATGCAGCGACTTTTTTTTAACAATAGCCGTAACTTTCGCTTCAAAACCTCGTCCTGTTGTGAACAAATAAGGCCATCCATTATCTTTGAATCCCCCACTCCCAATCTTCTATTTGACCCTTCGTGATTTCAAGCAATACTGCAACGGATTCGCATCACCCTCCTTCCTATCGTTCAAGGAGGGAGATACCTTTGGGCGAGGAAAAAAATTGCGAATATGATTTTTTTTAAAGGGAAAGATTTCTTTACCATTTTCGTGACTTTGGGTATGTTTTATTACTATTTTCGGTTGTACATGACATTTTTTACTTTTATTATTCTTTAAAAATAGCGGAGGTATGGCACGGTCGTCTAAACGGGTTGCGGCGGACATTATCAGGCGGCGTGACACGTAGCGTCTGCGGTATCAATCTGAAAAAAAACCACCGAAGTTTTTTCTTTTATGAACATTCATACGCAGAATATGAACCAAGAAAAAGGGATAAATGTTGAAAATCGATGAAATTGTACGCTTTGAAACAAAACGATTAAAGTTTCCGAAAAAATGGCTACAGTTTGCGATAAAAAAATACTTTTTGAAAATGTTCACAAACATTTAGGTTCATGTTTTAGAAAATAAGGTTAGGAAGATTTCTGCACAATTTCATCAGAATCGGTCGATTCGTTTTTTGGCTATAAGTCACGACAGTTATAAAAATGCAGATTAGAAGAGCGTGTCATACCTCCGCATATTTTTAAAGAGTAAAAAAAACAAATACCACGCCACAGCCAAAAGTAGTAACAAAATATAACCTAATCATAAAAAATGGTGAGGAAATCTTTTCTTAAAAAAAAACATGAAAATTAGCAAATTTTTAAAGCATCACCATTTTATAGACATTAATAGAATATTACACCCGGTACGAATGGAAACCAACAAATGGAAAACAGGTAAGTGAGTTTCTCAAGATAATTATTTGTTGATTGTACTCCTGGGTACTTTTTTAATATTGCAAATATATCGATACTTATGACACAAAATGATAACGGGGTGAAACGGGGTTAATTTGACATCAAGGGCAACTTTGACAGTTGGCGGCGGGTGCAGGAAATAAACTTGAACGACAATTTGTTGCGCAAGTTTATTATAATGTTGCTAGAGTTGATTGTGATGTTGCTCAAGTTGATTTTGATCTCAATGATAATTATAAGACCGATTAAATGCCTGTAATAGCACCCTACGTACTTGATATTTTTATGTAAAATATTTCCTTAAGGGAGGACACCACTGAAACTGGCCATTTTCGACCGTTTTCTTTGGAATTTTTTTTAAAGAAAGGAATAAAATTCATGGGCAAAATAATGTTTAGGTTTTTCACGGTATATAATGAAGTATGTAGAAAAACTGAATTTGTCAAAAGATTACAAAATGGCGGTGTACGAGTGGCTATAGCACTACCAATTTTCAGCCAACCCTCTCCGCGGCACGCAGTAGGACTGTCGTAAATGTAGTGCCGGAACTAAGAGTGAAATATTTTCGTTAATTATATTAGTTTCAGCAGTCAAGCAAGGCGGAAAATTAGAAAATAATTTAAAAAATAGAGACGAGCTTGAAATCTTGACATAATTTTCATGTCAAGAGTGATATATTTATTACAATTTTCAATTAATCGAAAAAGCCCTCGTACGTGACCGTTAAAGCAATCTAAGACGCTACAGTTAAAATTTCAAGTCGATCGGACGAAAATTCTTCGAGTTTTGCACGTGCCGATTTAAAAAACATGGTTCTGAGGAAACCGATTTTTTAAATTATTTCCGTGTAAATTAAAAAAAATAAAAACTTACACGAAATACGTTGAATGTATGCTTAATAACATACATTTTTTCTAAATCCCAAATAAATAATCGAGTAGACAAAAAAATCGGTAAAAACGACCATTTTTGGTCTGTCACAGTGGTGTCCTCTCTTAATAAAAATGACAATTTCATTGTAGAAAATCGTTGTTTTTTATTTAATTCCACGTATCATGCATAAAATGTTATTATTTTTTTTTAATCAAAATGATGTAAAAGTAACCTATAATTTTTGACATAATGGGCACACTGATGCTATGGCACATCGGAAGCAATGTTGGAAGAATTCAGCAAACGAACCCACGTGGTATGCGGCATCGGTGCCGTTTTTGTCCAGTAAAAGAGACGAAAACCCATCAGTTTTAGCGTAGAATTAGAATTGTGACTGAAGCTAGATAATTGCAATCTGAAATTGCAATCTGCTCCTCAACTCGCCCCAACCCTAAGAAATAGAGGTTGAAAGCGTAAAAATCGCCATATCTCGATAATTAATAGCCCGACCAAGAAATGTTTCAAACAAAAGTTGTTTGTAATAATAACATACGTATAAAGTTATCCGACATCTAAACCCATATCTTTGAAAATAGCGGCATATAAGCTCCCGCAAACATCTACCCCGAATTTTCAAATCGTTTTTGTGCCACTATTTTCAAAGATAAGAATCTGGGTATAAGATAACTTTATACGTATTTCATTATTCCAAACAACTTTTGTTTGAAATATTTTTTGATCGGCCAATTGATGATCGAGATACGGCGATTTTTAAGCTTTCAACCCCTGTTTCCTAGGGGTGGAGCGAGTTGAAGGGCAAAATTTCATTGGGTTTACTTTCAGTATGATAACTTTTGATTCTACGCTAGAAGTGCTGGGTTTTCGTCTCTTTTACTGGACTATCATGATCAACGGTGATGATTTCATAGACCCCCAATCGCCGTATCTCGATAATTAATAGCCCGATCAAAAAATGTTTCAAACAAAAGTTGTTTGTAATAATAAAATACGTAGAAAGTTATCCAACACCCAATCCCATATCTTTGAAAATAGCGGCACATAAGCTCCCGCACGCATCTAGCCCGAATTTTCAAATCGTTTTTGTGGCACTATTTTCAAAGGTAGGGAGTTGGGCATCAAATTACTTTATACATATTTTATTATTCCTAGCAACTTTTGTTTGAAACATTTTTCGATCAGGCTATTGATTATCGAGATACGGTGATTTTTAAGTTTTCAACACCTGTTTCTTAGGGGTAAAGCGAGTTGAGGGGTAAAATTTCATTGGGTTTACTTTCAGTATAAAAACGTTTGATTCTACGCCAAAAGTGATGGGTTTTCGTCTCCTTTACTGGACTATCATGATCAACAGTGATGATGATGATGATAGTTTCATAGACCCCCAATCCCTCAGGCAAACTTACCCCTCGAGCCGCACATGATTAATGGACACCGCCCCGTTCCATAAACGCACTCCCGAGGCTCGAGACTAAAGCCACGATTGTGCCGAAAAAGAATCATCATCATAGAGAGAAATCAATTCATTCTCTGCGCTTCATCAATTCTTGTCTCGAATATGCACGCTCTATATATACGGTTCGACAGTGGTATTTTAGGTCGAGCCGATATGCAAATTTCACGAATCGAATACCTTTGTACCGCAACGAGTGGATGAAACTTCTCGAATAAACCGCTCCGCGTATCATATTTTCATGATTTTTCAACCTCAATGTGTAACGCGAACTTTCATATCTCCGAGATCGTCTGTGACGTTTTTTTTCCGCCCATCATATATTCGTATATAAATATCCGTTAGGTAAATTGAGTCTTTACTCGAACTCAAACGCGAGAGTCCAGAGGAAATCGGGAGAAAGAGTTTGCGGCGAGGAGACACCGACAAAGAGGCATGTAAAATAAAACGAGGGGGATATCGAGAAGAGGAACGAGCCCTCCAGGGAGATTTCGCATAGATGGAGAATATATTTATATAGAGAGAGATTTACGCGTATAGGGCATTTAACGTCTGACCGACCATTATTTTTCTCTGGCTTCGCATATTTTCCATTCCCCACTAACTCAAGGCCGGATATACATTTACAACGATGAAAAATTGATTTATTTGTTTTTTAATTTAAACGATAAAACTACATTCAGCAAGAGAATTCAAGGAGCAGAACAATTTCAACATTTTTTCAGTGATTTTTGTAGGGCCGTAACTTCGTGAAAAATTGTCGTGCCGGGAGAAAAAGCATTTTGAAGGTGGAAATCTCTAGTTAGAGAATCTTTTTTGTGCAGCACGCTCGGCACTGTCATAAGAAATAGCGGAAGACAGAAATGTTCGATTATTTTAATTTTCAAACTCGTCCATAGGCTCACAAACATTTTTCCTGGCTGAATCAATGATGGGGTCTTTTAGCCGGATTCTTTGGCTTCATTTTGGCATTTTTTTCTCTCTTTACGACCATTTGTCGCTGACATATCGCCGGTTGAATGAAAAATCAGCTTTTTTTCTTTGATCATCGATACCTCATGAACTAATGATCGTACAACGAACGGAAAGTGGGTTGCGGAAACTTGAGTAAATCTCCTATATGTGCTTTTTGGTATTTTGGAGGAATTTTTTTACGCCCAATATTGATTTGAAAATTACAAAAAAGTACTTTTTCTGTCGTTTTGGAAAATCCACCACAACTTTGCAAATATTGCGAAAATTACCAACGTTATCAGGCTTTTTAAATCCTCAATACATGCCCAGAAACCCTGTACATTTTTTAATAGATCGGTGAAACCGTTTTTTTACCCGAATCGTTAAAGTTTTATCAAAAATTAAAGGAGCACGTTTTTGCTCCTTAAAGGTCATTTAATGATGATTAAGATGAAAAAAAATATATTCTCGTTTTTTTTCTCACAATTTTGCATTAACTACGCATAATATTTGAAGAAAAAAAGTCAAAACTGAAAAAAAATTAAAAATTCTTAAGAAAAATTAAAAATTTTGAAGCATAATAAAAAATAATGAAGAAAAATTAAAAATATTAAAGAAAAATTGAAAATATTGAAGAAAAATTGAAAATGTTGAAGAAAAATTGAAAATATTAAAGACAAATTCAAAATATTGAAGAAAAAATAAAAATTTTGAAGAAAAATTCACAATTTTGAAGGAAAATTCAAAATTTTGAAGAAAAAAATGCACAATTTTAAAACAAAAAAAAAGTTTGTCTTTATTTAACAAATTCTTGATTTTTCAGTATTGTGGACATTTTTACTTGCCAATTTACTCCTCGGGTATAGCAAAATGCCCAAAAGAGAGTTGACGAATTTTTGTTTGCCCAATTAACAAAAAATGCTTGACAACATCAAACGAAGAAGAGAATTTCGTAGCCTGAATCGGCAAAAAAAAAAATAGTGCAATAGACCAAATTTTGTTGCCTCTTGACGACGCGAAGTTTAAAATTGCGTTACCCTTACCTGCATCTTCCTAATGAGAATCGTGCCTTCGCCACTCGTAGCTCAGATCCTTACCCTCGTGCAAAATTTTTTGAAGATTCGCCTGACAAGAAAAGGTTGCGAGGTCGATCTCTCCGACTTCCATGAAACTTGGCATACTTGTAGAATGGGTAAAACTAGGCAACACGTATTTTTTTATATCCACGAAAATCGATTTTTAAGGGTTGAAACGCACCCTCGAAAATAGGGGTGTTATTCTTTCTTCGTCGATAACGTTTTAACGGTACGAGATACGAAAAAATTTCAAATTGCGTCAATATTTATTTTTCCGCGTACGACACATTCGAGATGAGAATGATACCGTTATCGACGAAAAACGAAAAACACCCCTAATTTCGAGCATGCGTTTCATCCCTTAAAAATCGGGTTCCGCAGATATAAAAAAATACGTGTCGCCTTTTTTCAGCCATTCTACAAGCATGCCAAATTTCATCGAAATCGCAGAGATCGAATAATAGTTATCGCTTTCTGTCCCGTTTGGCAATTCGAAAAGCTTTCGCAAAACCGAATTTGGATGAAATTTGAATATTTTGCGGGCAAGATTCTTTTTTACGTCGCGATATACAACGCTTGACTGGAAGAAATAAAAACGGTAAGACTGGACGATTCAAGCTGGAGGGCCTAATATACAGACATAATATATGAGTTAATCAAGAATAGTTTTACAGTAGACAGGGGGCGCTCGCACGAATCTTTTGAGCTTCGAGTCTCTTCATTTTCCGTCGCGTCTCGAGTTTCCCTTATATTCGACCACGGGGAAAAAGAGCGCGGTAAAGGACTTCCAGAAAGAGGAAGAGAGGGGAGAGGGAGAGAGAGAGAGAGAGAGAGAGAGAGAGAGAGAGAGAGAGAGAGAGAGAAAGGGCTTACCTTGCGTCGTGAAAGTTCGCGCGAAGCTGAGGCGACGAGCTTTGGGCCGTTGAAGCCACGCGACAGGACTCCATGGGGATGCACATATACCATCACAAATGTGAAATGAAACGGTATAGCAACCGGAGGAAATGGCGTAGAGAGAATACCTCTTATTCCCACGTTAAGAAGATGCGATCTTCCCCTTCTCGTAATCCTCCATAAATCTTAGGCTTCCAGTCATAGCTCAGTTTTGCAAGGCTTATAGACCTACGCGTATACGTAAGCCCCGTTTTATATGAAACAATGTATGAGTGTTACGGAAAAGGCGAGAAAAATAAGTTGCCGAAATTGTTTTTTACCGTTTTATCGCTATTGGACCGTTTTAATGTCACACTTCCGACACGAGAAGCTACTGCGCTTGCGCGCAATTTCAAGGGATTTTGGTTATAGAAGGAATGAGTCCTTTCCTCGTACGCTGATGCGTGAGGTATTATCAAAAATCTATACCTACACGCAGATTCGCTATAAGTTGAACTAACATTTTCCGAAACAGAAACAACCGAATTTATTGTCCACTTTTGAATATTAAGGTTTTTTTAACATAAATACAGGATTATAAGGAGCACGCCGATTTATTACGAAGAACAGTGAACCGGATCACTTTAGGTCCGAGAGGTACGAAAAAAATGTCCAAATTGCGATTTTTTTCTGGCAAACGATTGCTGAAAAAGAAACGCATTTTTTAACAGAAAGGGACATTGGAGCCTTAGAAGAATCGCCAAAATATACAGAAAAATAACGAAAACATTGCCGTAGGCAGATGATGAAATTTTTTTCGCAACCTTTGGCGGTGGACACTCTCCGGCTTAAACGGTCCAGCCGAAATCTGAAAACTAAACGGGCTATTCAAGTCGACAATGAATACAAGTTATTGACGATCGTCGAATTAAAAAAAAAAACATTTTAATCGCGTGGCGACGAATCGAAATTTAAGCATACCAAATCTATGAAAGAAGTCGTTATTTTTACGTAACTATTAAAAAATGAAGATCGGTTTTTAAAAAGCCAGATCGTCAAGGACCTTCAAATGTTTCTCATCGTATGTCCTGTAAATTTGGAAACAATCCATCGAGTGGTTCTCGAGATATCATGTCCACTGACCTTGAAAACAATGTTTCGAGAGAAAACGCGTTTCAAGTACACTGCGACCTCTCATATCGGAACCTCCACAGACGCAACAGCTCCCCACTCGGTACCGAATATCGATCGGTGTAGCGCATGGTGGGAGAAGTGCCGGGCCCTCGCGTGGCGCTCGACACATGCTGGACAATAAGAGAGGGCTTTGCCGCGTAACAAATTATTGACACAAGCATATTGTATGGACATTTTTTAAAATACTTGAAGGCTTCGGTTGAAGAAGTTCGTTAGTCACACCATTGTAAATATTCCATTATTATGGAATATATAATTATTATGGAACTGTCACACCATATTCCAATGGTGTGACACTATTGAATATTCTATTATTATGGAATATATAATTATTATGGAACTGTTACACCATATTCCAATGGCGTGACACCATTAAATATTTCATTATTATGGAATATATAATTATTCACTTTTTGCAAATAACAATAACTTCATTATTTATCGATATTTTTCAATACAAATCATTGTAATGAAAAATCTTTGCAAGACAATGTATGTTGTTGTGGTGCGTGGAATCCTGACCTGGCCATCCCAATAAAAATATTAAAGAGCGACTTGTTTTTTGGGCCCCGAGCAGTCCCACGAAAGATAAAATGCTCTGCAAACTATTTATCAGTAGGGCCGTTCTATAATCACCTTAAAGAGATTGCATTTCGTTTTGGGCTCAGGATATTTGTACATTACTTAACGAAAACGTCCATTGTGTTGACACAATGGCCAATAGTGTGACACTTCCATAATAATTATATATTCCATAATAATGGAATATTTAAAGGTGTCACACCATTGGAATATGGTGTGACGGTTCCATAATAATTATATATTCCATGATAACGGAATATGGAAGTGTCACACCATGTAAGTGTGACTATTAGGTAAGTGTCACACCATGTAATATGGTGTGGCACTTCCATAATAATTATATCTTTCATAATAATGGAATATTCAATGGTGTCACACCATTGGAATATGGTGTGACACTTCCATAATAATTATATATTTCATAATAATGGAATATGTAAAGGTGTCACACCATTGGAATATGGTGTGACAGTTCCATAATAATTATATATTCCATAATAATGGAATATGGAAGTGTCACACCATGTAAGTGTAACTATTAGGGAAGTGTCACACCATGTAATATGGTGTGACACTTTCATAATAATTATATATTCCATAATAATGGGATATCCAATGGTGCCACACCATTGGAATATGGTGTGACACTTCCATAGTAATGGAATATTCAATGGTGTCACACCATTTGAATATGGTGTGAGAGTTCCATAATAATGGAATATTCAATGGTGTCACACCATTTGAATATGGTGTGAGAGTTCCATAATAATTATATATTCCATAATAATGGAATATTCACATTGGTGTGACTAACCAAGAATATTCTTGAATCTAAGCCTGCAAATATTTTTAAAAATGTCCAATATGCATGTGTCAATAATTTGTCATTTACGTTTTTATTATTTTACAGAGCATTGGGAGTACTTTTTTCACATTCTCACTACCCTCCATGGCTGATCAGTAGTTTCATTAAGGGGCCAGTCCACTTTGGAGCCACGAAAAAAGGCTATTTTTGCTATTTTTTTGGAGGATTTTATAAAAGATGTGAATATAAGAGTTGTTGGGCTTGATAAATAAAGTCTTAAAATACATTAAAAAAATGTTTAATTAATTTTTATTCATTTTTGAGTACAACAACTATAGTTTAACGTAACGCCTCAAAAACGGGTGGGCTAGGTAGGTCCATCACAACTCGGAAACGGCTTGTCTGAAACAAAAGAATCAAAGTCCATTAGATTCAGTATGACACCAGCTACAAAATGACCCTCGGATATAAAGTTTCATCAAAAAATGGCAGATGAAAAACAAAAAAAGTACAAAAAACGCGTTTTTTCGCAGTTTTTCGCAAAAAAAAAGAGTAAAAATAAAAAATTTTAAATCATCGAGGGTCATCTTGTTGTGAATCATGTTTACAATATGTGGTTCAAATTTCAAGAGAATCGGTTTATTAGTTTTAGATATACGATGGAGCTAGATTTTGAAAACGTTGTTTCGAGAAAAACGCGTTTGAAGTGAATGAAAACTCTACCTGAACCTATGAAAACTATCTACCTAATCTATCAAAAACTCTTACCTAAACCCAATCGGCAATTCCTGCACCGTACAAAGTCCCTCCTGATTGCTCATCATCGTCGATTTCTTCATGTGAAATTCCCAAATTCAAAATTTGAATTTTTCAAATTGAAAATTTGAACTTTTAAAGTGGACTGGCCCCTTAATAGCCGGCACACAGCACCGCTGACGCAAATGAATGAAAACGTAGCAAAAAACAAATTAGCATTGTTTTCTGTTCTAATATTCCCTCGAATGCCCTCCCAAGCTTCACTCGTACTTGGCATGTCTGTAAATCGCTTTTTCACGGAACGCGTGTATGTCTCTGCGAAAATGGATTTTCGTGAAACGACGGTGAAAAATTCTGGTAGAGGGAGAAGAAGAGCGGGAAAACAACGAGGTGCCCTCAAGCGTCAACGTGCGATCTGCTGGCGGCGTTGCAACCTGCTGTCCCATCCGTTCGCCAATGCGGGAAGGAAAGTTGCGAAAGTTGCGAAACCGGAAAACGAGAGAAAGCAGGACGAGCCCCGTATATACATGTATAAGAAGGCGAGGGGTGGTAAAAACGCGTTGTAACAGAAGAGGTGGTAGAGGAAAGTGGCGCAAAGCGGCAGTAAATATGTAAAGTGGTCTGTTTGTTACGGGAATCTGGGCGCTGTAGCGATGGTTCAAGTGGTCCTGCGACTTCTCGTACGACACCATCGTGGCTTATTTCCGCTGGTTTTTATACCGAGGAAATGGTGCCGATGGGCGAACTTGTAAATCATCAGATTTTCCCTCCAGTCAACGCTCGCTTTTCATTTCTTTGACAAGCTGTCAGAATTTCACATGTCAACTGTACACCGAGTCCATTCGGTGGGCAAATAAAAACGCGGACGTTAGAGTGGCGAAGTTTTTAGCTCAACTTTTTTTCTCCTTTTCCTCACCATCCAATTACCTTCTTTATAGAAAAAAATTGTTGCGGAAGCTGCGAACGGTCAAGAAGTATTTAGAGGTCGCTCGAGCCTCCCGAACATTCAAAATTTCATTGAAAAATCGATTTTTTTGGTCCTCTTCTCATCCATGAATGTTATGCTTTGGAATTTTTTTATTAACCTTGCGATAGGTCTAGCCGGCCAATGAATATTTAGTGGTCGCTCAAGGTTTTCGAAATTTACGATTTCCGTCGAAAAATGAATCTCGCATGCACTATAATTCCTGCACTTATAATTGTAGCATAAAAACAAAATAAACAGCGGAATTTTACAGTTTTTGAATAATGTATTAGGTATTGGAATTAATTCGTAGCGTTTTACGAGAGATGGCGTAGGTAGTACAGTGTTTCGTTGTTACCGACAGTAATGTGTTCATCGTGAAACAGCTATCATTGGGTGTCATTTGCTGTACATAACCTCTTTTTGAATCGTAAATAACAACACTTTATAATTTATTGAATATGTCAACATTTGTGCCGATTAAAGTGTTTTTGCGGGGAGTTTTACTTCATTACATTAATACAAACAAAAGTGCTGCAGAAGCTCATCGTATTTTAGTGGAAGTGTATAGTGAACATGCTCTAGCTGAGCACACGTGTCGGAAGTGGTTGGCACGTTTCAAAGCTGGTGATTTCGACTTGAATGACTGGGAGCGACCTGGCCAGCCGAAATAAATTGAAGATAATGAGTTGGAGGCATTGCTCAATGACGACTCATCTCAAATACTTCAAGAATGGTCTACATCATTGGGAGTTGACTTATAAACGGTAGGAAAACGTCTTAAAACTTTGGGCATAATCCAGAAGGAAGGACATTGGGTCCCATATGAATTTAAACCAAGGGACATTGAGAGGCGTCTTTTGACATGTTAAGTGCTGCTTCAACGGGAGAAAAGAAAAGGTTTTTTGCATCGAATTGTCACTGGTGACGAAAAATGGATCCATTACGACAATCCGAAGCGCAGAAAGTCATGGGTTAAGCCCGGCCAACCATCAACATCAGTGGCTAAGCCAAATATCCATGGGACTAAGCTCCTGCGCTGTATTTGGTGGGATCAGAGGGGTGTGATTTATTATGAACTGCTGAAACCGAATGAAACCATAACTGGGGATCGCTACCGACTGCAATTGATGGGCTTGAGCCGTGCATTGAAAGAAAAACGGCCGGAATACTCCGAAAGACACGACAAAGTCGTGGTCGATTTGGTCGATTCGTGAATTACATCTAAAGACGAGACGTTCTTCCGACACGGTATTCGTACCCTGCCCGAACGATGGTCAAAAGTAGTAGAAAGCGATGGGCAATACTTTCATTAATTAATTTTTTAATTTTCATTTAAAATAAATATTTTTTTTCATTAAAAAAACGCTACGAATTAATCCCAAGTCTCAATATTATAATAATTTGTAACAAAACCCAATTAGACGAGATGTGTTATTATTAATTATTGTATTATGGCGTCGCTCGTCACAGAGTACAGCTACGGTTGGTCCGCAATTGGACTAACGAGACCAACTGTGGGACGAATTACGATGCGCGGAAAACAGCTTCCATTTCAGTGTTACGAATAAAACGACCTATAACTTTGTTTACGGATAAGAGATTTGAAGAATTATTTTATGAGAAAAAAGATTATAATTCTTGGGTTAGAAGCGTAAGGTCAATTTTAAAAATCTGTTTCTGAAGACAAATGGATCAATTGTTTCAACAATTTCACAAGGCGTCAAATTTATGAGTCAGAAGGGTACAAAAAATTGGCGAAAATTGGAAATTTCGAAGTTCTGGAGGGACCACTAAACATGCATTGCCCCGCTAGAGCTTTCGCGAGGATAATTTTAATCTTACAAATCGTACAATTCATGGGTGACAAGGGGACGAAAAAAAATTGATTCTTAAATGAAAATTTCAATTTTTGGAAGGCTGGAGCGATCTCTAAATACTTTTTCACCGTTCGCAACTTTCGCGATAATTTTTTTTTTCTTCAAAGAAGATACTTGGATGGTGCGAGAAAGGAAAAAAATAGAGCTCAATATTGTGCCACCCTAACGGACGTGTACAAAAGAGAGCCCATTCTGTCCGAATTCATTTGAATATACTTAACGCAATGTTCATACAAATTTTAGAATATTGTAGATGTTTACCTTTAAATGTTTGAGACCTGTAAACCTTCGACTCTACACTTCCGCCATGAACCTACGACTGCGATGGGGTCGATTGGGTCCCAGACGTTTTTCAGATCGTTGTATTTCCGTAAATATGCTTTTTTCGTACAGACGTTTTTTGTATCCAATGATCCTTGTTTTATGGCTCAAAAATTATTTTTTAAGAAAAACAAAAATTAACTCCCAAAAATTCCTTTCGAATAGGGAGATGCGTTGAAAAATGCATATACTTGCACAAACAAGATCATTTTTTCAAAATAATTCTAGAAAATCCTTTGAGGTTTTTTGGGGAGGTTTGTAGATACGTAAAAAAAGATAGTGTCGACTGTCTTTCCAAAAAGTATATTTATTCGGAGATTTAAATTTGAGCATTTTCGGGATAGTGAAAAATGGGAAAAAGTCGACTCCTTCGGCAGATTAATTGTTGATAACGTATATTTCCCGCATTTTTTGTACCTCAATGATTTATTATTAATGACATTTACGGCAATCGACGCATAAATACATTCGGTCCTCGTTGCACATAGCCCTCCTGCATAACGGAGGCTTGCGTTTAGTTTTTTATTGGCGTTCTAAATATATAATTTATTAAAGTACAAAATAAAAAAATATCTATGAGCATTTTTTATCGTAACTCACTTACATGTAGTAATAAAACACTAAATTGCACCAAAAAAAATATTGTCTCTATTACCGCACTGCTGCATAAACGGGGTCGATTCGACCCCAGATCCTTTTTCGTCAGCTGTCCTCAGTGCACGGGCTGTAGGATGGAGACCGAGTGTCTACCTATAGAGTAAAAGTGGGGGACATTTTTGCCATTTTTTTTTACCATTTTGGACATTCTTCATTAGCCCGATTAGCGATATGTTGAAAGTGAAAGTTGAAAAAAATGGGGTCGATACGACCCCTTGTGCAGTAGAAAGGTTAACCGAGGAAAAAATTGCTTGATTATGATTTCTTTTTCATAAGAAAATATTTTTCGCTGTTTTTTAGACCTAGGGTATGTTTTATCACTACTTTTGGCTGATACGTGGAATTTCTTAAATTTATTTATCTTTAAGAATGGATTTTCATAACTGGCTTAACGTATGGCTCAAAAACTAACTGATCGATTCTAATCAAATTTGGTATAAATCTTTCTACCCTTATTGTCTAAAACATTACCCTAAATTCTTTTTCAAAATTTTTTTGCGATAATTTGTTTTTGTGTACTGTAGCCATTTTTTCCGAAAATTCAAACTTTATTTCAAAACGTATCAATTCATCGATTTTCAACATTTCTCACTTTTTCTTGGTTCATCTTCTGCGTATGAATGCTTATGAAATAAAAATGTTCGTTAGTTTTTTTTCAGATTAATCCCGCCGACGCCACGTATCACGCCGTCCGATTGCATCCGCCGCAACCCGTTCAGGTGACCGTGCCATACCTCCACCATTTTTGAAGATTAATTTTTAAAAATACCATGTCAGAGCGAAAAGTAGTAGCCAAAAAACATACCTTCGTCCCAAATATGGTGACGAAATCTGTCCTCTAAAAAAATCATGAAAATCAGTGCTTTTTCCCCCGTCTAAAGGGGTAGTACACCCCCATTGAGGTAGTACACAGTAAAAAGTGGTGTGAGACAGCACGTTTTGTAATTCAATGCTAATGCTGTCCAGGGTTCCTGCATACGTTCGTCGAAATTGGAATGCATTAATATCCTACGTAGGAGAGTTGTGCTTTAGATGACATACTTTTTTCTTTTACCAATTCAAAGCCAAGCGAATATCCATAAAGGTTTATTATTATAATGAAGGAGAATCAGTTTCAGGGCACTAGCTGCTTAAATGAACAATAGAAAAAATTTAAAAACCACACGTACGTCGACGTGTATAAGGTAAAATACTTCAGTCTAACAAGGACCATCGCTTTGTTGTCCTCCTCCGATTTTGTTGAAATTTATTTATGTGGAAGAGTATCAAAAATTAAAAGACACGTATTTCTTTTTATCTGCGGAAAAATGGTTTTAAGGGGTGAAACGCACCCTCGAAAATAGGGGTGTTTTTCGTTTTTCGTCGATAACTTTATTGTTCTCATCTCCAATGTATAGTACACGAAAAAATGAACATTGTTGCAATTTAAATTTTTTTTCATATCTCGTACCGTTAAAAGGTTATCGACGAAAAACGAAAAACATCCCCATTTTTTAGAGTGCGTTTCACCCCTTAAGACCGTTTTTTCGCCGACAAAAAAAAATACATGTCTCTTAGTTTTTGATACTCTTCCACATAAAAAAGTTTCAACAAAATCGGAGGATGTCACCAAAGTGATGTTCCTTGTAAGATGACATGTGCATGTGATCTTACACACGTCGACCGAATTATGCTTAGTTTTATCATTTCTGGATGAAAGGTTAGTATATAGCTACCGATATTTGCTGGAACATTTCTATATTGACGATGAAGTGTTGCCTGTGGCACGTTGGAATATTTGGATGCTAAAAGCTAACCCATTCTATTCTTCTTTACAGCTCTAATGGGCTTGGTCACGTGTTCTTGTGACCAGCTCTTATCTGTCGAGGTTTGTTGGAAAAAGCCAGGCATCCTATAACGATAAGCCAAAAAATCTGATTTTATATCCGGTTTATACACAGCAGGGTACGATGACATAATGTGTCATCTTGCAGATGATGACACAATGTGTCATCTTACGGATGATGACATAATGTGTTATCGTACAGATGATGACATAATGTGTCATCTTACAGATGATGACATAATGTGTCAACTTGCCCATAAGTGAATGCAAATTTCGTTTATTTGTCGTGACATGAACTTTTGAGTTTGAATAGGGTATTTGTGAAGTAAATCACCCTAGATTATGAATAAATTAGTTCAACTAGAAAAAATCTTATCAGACGAGTATTTTGACCATCAGATAATGATTTGGTCAGTTTTTTTTCTACATGTCAAAATCACGAAAATATTTACTACGTAAAAGGTCGCGTTCACTGACGGCTATATTTTAGATTTCGCTACTATCAACGCCTATTGCCGACCATAAAACGTCATCGTTACTCGTACAGCGCGAATATTTGAAAATTCCAATCCTACTTTAGAAGTAGGTAAATTCAATACTCTGTCAAAATTTTTGCTCATTACAAAACTTGAAGGTAGGTTCGCTTTTAAATGCGTCTACCTTAAGGGGCCTTCTGACTTTAGACGCCAAAAAAGGCTATTTTCATAAATTTTTTTGATAGGTTTATATTATAGATATTAATATAAAAATTGTTACAGTTAATAAATACGCTTTTGGAATACATAAAAACCTTTTTTCATTAATTTCAGTCACTATTTATACACGAAAATGGTCGTTAACAAAATTTCCTAAAAATTATAGGTCTGCGCTGTTGATAAAATCTCGGAGATGGATCATCCGAAACAAAAAAATCAAACGGTTTTAGGTTCAGTATGTTACTGGCTATAGCGCATATTATACGATTTTTGATCAATGCAAAATTAAGAAAATGGCGGAAATTTAAAAAAAACCGTTTTTTCACCGTTTTTGGCGAAAAAAGTAAATATCAAAGTTTTAAAAAATCCTTGATAAGCGCTATAAGTTGTGTGTAGTTAAAATTTCATAAGGATCGGTTCAGTAGTTTCTCAGATTTTATCGACGAGCCGTCGAAAAACGTGGTTTCGAGATAAACGCGTTTAAAATTTGTTTGGGTTAACGAACTACATATAAAAAAATGTTTAATGTATTCAAAAAGTGTATTCATTAAGTCTAACAACCTTTATGCCAATATCTATAATATAAACATATCAAAAAAATTCACGAAAATCGCCTTTTCAGCGTCAAAAGTGAGAAACCTCTTAACACGTAGGATCTTAAATTCGTAGGAGTAATGACTACGTAAAAACGTACAAGATAAACCTAACTGAACGAAAATATATCAATATTGTACGATACAGCGTGAATTGTATGAGAATTTTATGTTTTTCAAATTTTCGAAAATAACTGGATATTGTCAAAAAGTTTTACGACAGAGGCTATCCAAACTTGAAGCTCTTCGACACGAGTATGAATTTTTTTCCCGCAGATATTGGTTTCGAAGCGCGCTAGATGAGTCGGCAATTCCGCAACCCCCTATCACTCTATATCAGGTTCAATCTTCGTCTTCGCCTAGTGAGGGCTCACTGCGAAGGAAGTATCTCCCGCGGAAATAATCGTGGGAGGATTTCGAGATAGCACACAATTTCACGTTTGGATAACGTCTCGAAATTTCAAATCGGCGGAACGTTTCGGCGGGAAGTATCGTTTATACGATAATAGGTGTGCCCTTTGAATATGCGGAACGTGGAGAACGAGACGCAATGATACCGCCAGTTCGAGTGTGCGTACCGCGTATATACGAGCGACGATAAACGACTCGGATTTAAGGATGTTGAGTCCCTATGAAACATGTTAATGTTAATTGTTCAATAAATAGCTTCTTAATCGTCATGAAATGTTTACATGACCTCCTGAATACTTCATGTCAAAACATACCAAATTTTCCGAATTCTATCATCATTACTTCAACCTCCTTAAGGGTTGAAATAAAAAATGATGAGAAAATTCTGAAAATTTGGTATGTTTTGTAAAAAGTATTTAAGAGGTCGTGTTAAAATTTCACGACGATTAGGAAGCTCGTTATTAAAAAATTAACATTTTGTTAAGAACAATTTTTAAAAGAAATAAAAAAAAAATGTATGAATAAAATTCGGTTTGTTTCCGTTCCTTTCAGTATATCGTAAATATTACAAAATTGAGAGGTCAAAAAAAAAACTTATTGCAAAGTTACATCAGTTTCCATAAGACAGCATTTAATTTGTGAATGTTCATTGTTCAATAACGAGCTTCCTAATTGTCGTGAAATTTTTACACGATCTCTGAAATGCTACATACAAAAACATACCAAATTTTCAAAATTTTATCATCATTTGCGATTTGGGACTCAACATCCTTAAGGCAGTCCTAGCGTTTCACACTAGTCACACCACTGATCATTCTTGAGACCTGTACATTTTATATTTTTAACACATGCGAAAAAATCAATTTGTAATAACTGAAATTTTCCATTTGTAAACTGTTTAATGAATGTTAACATTTAATTAGAAAAATGAAAAAATAGCTGTTCCAACGATTCGCGTAGTATATCTGGGTTTGATATTTGCCAACAGGTAGTCCTATCGCTGCACACTAGTCACACCACTGATCGTACTTGAGACCTGTTATGAATTTATATTTTATGAAAGTAATGAATTTATATTTTTAACATAATTTTATGAAAGTTATGAATTTATATTTTTAACATAATTTTATGAAAGTTATGAATTTATATTTTTAACATAAGGTTAATCTCCTAATTATTGAACAGGTCCCAATTATTGAACACTATCTTGTATTTTTATTATTTCTCATTCACCTGCATGCATTTACTTATTTATAAAAATTTCATTACATATATGGAACTTTTAGCTATCGAAATGTTACCTTACTTGTGCAAGAAAAGCTTTAATTAATAGAGAAAAAAATTATTTAATCAGCAACGGTGACCCGGTTCGACGTCTCGTGGTAACTGTTTATCGTTTTTGCCAAGACGCGCCCCTTCATGCGTAAGGGCATAAAAAATTCAAAAACTGTCGCATCTCAAAAAGTAAAGGCGTTTCAGGTTCCTCAGAAAATTTCTTAGAAAAAACAATTTAAAAAAAATGTTTTTGATTCATTATTTGTTAAAAAATACCGTGTTCGATCATTGGGACATAGAAAATGCACTGTGTCCCAATTATTGAACACTCGAATTCTCCAAGATGGCGTCATTAAACCCATCAAAACATCGAGAGAGTTAACGTGTGACAAATCGTGTGAATCGGATTTATTCAAACAAAAACTGTAAGTTCCTGAATAAACTTACCTTTATTCTTTTAATAATAACTCTAAGATCGTCAAATATATTTTTTATTTGTATTTTCGTGCAATAAACATAAAAAGAAAAGTAAAAAGAGAATATAACCTAAATGTAACCTAAAAATACGAATGTAATGTTCAATATTTTTTGCTCTCCGATATTTCAGGGACAAAATTTCAAGAGGCAAAGAGGATTCTCGAGAGTGTTCAATAACTGGGACATGCCTGTTCAATATTAGGGACATAGGCACTTCCAGTGTTCAATAATTGGGACATTTGCATGCTTCACATGGTTATTCTTTTTTTTAATTTGAAATCATTTCAAAGTAATTTAAAGGGTGATTTTTCGAAAGTAAACATATCAAAGTATCATTTGAACATGAAATCGATGGTTTTTTCTTGATTTTATATTTTTTTCTCACCGAATTCAATCCCCCAGATTCTTAGCTGTTCAATAATTGGGACATTTACCTTATGCAAGAAAAATAATTTGTAATAACTGAAATTTTCCATTTGTAAACTGTTTAATGAATGTTAACATTTAATTAGAAAAATGGAAAAATAGCTATTCCAACAGCTGTTGCCAAATATCAAACCTAGAAATACTACGCGAATCGTTGCAATAGCTATTTTTCCATTTTTCTAATTAAATGTTAACATTCATTAAACAGTTTACAAATCGAAAATTTTGGTTATAACAAATTGATTTTTTCGCATATGTTAAAAATATAAATTGTGCAATTTATATTTTTAACATAATTGTACAATTTATATTTTTAACATATGTGAAAAAATCAATTTGTAATAACCAAAATTTTCCATTTGTAAACTGTTTAATGAATGTTAACATTTAATTAGAAAAATGGAAATGTAGCTGTTCCAGCGATTCGCGTAGTATTTCTAGGTTTGATGTTTGGCAACATTGGTTCTATCTCCGTCTCTTTTTACTCATTCAGGCGAGTTCAACCTCGGTGCTTTTCAACGTCGATCTGTCAAAACAATGTCACGGGCGAAAAATGTAAAGCATGTTATTCGGCCACGACTGGTAAAAAAGCGTGGAAAATTTGTGTCGGCGAAATATATCGGTTAAAAATGAAATATATGTGGAAATTCGAATAAGTGAGATGAGGTTCAAAGCCAATACCGGAAGTTCAAATTAAACTTGATATTACATGAAAATCAGGTCAATAAGCGTATTTTTTTTCTGCGAGCATTGGATTACTACAAGTGTTAGGGGAAGGGTAGGGGTTTCATCGTGAAAAAAAACACTTTTTTGCGATTTTTTAAAATCTATATGGATAGAGTTAATTTATTGAAACCTTTTGTAAATTGTTAAGTGTCATTTCAAGAACATTCCGTGAAATTTGTACGCGAAAATATCCACAAACAAGCCGGTGACAAAGCCTTTCCAAGAACGCCTTTGGAAAAACACGATTTGCGTTGTTCACTGTATCTCAGCTAGAAATTATCTGAAATCACGTACCATTAAAATTTAGTCAAAGTAGCATCAAATCCTCCCTCAACGGTCTTTGATAATTTTTTTTTTTTCATTTCTAAATTTTTGGTGGTCATGTAAAGTGAAAAGTGCTATTTTTCACGAAATATTCCGCCATCATTGGGGTGGAAAACCCCCTCAATGTAAAAAAAAATCTCAAACTAACCGTTGAGGGGAGGTATTTTATATGTAGAAAGTGTGTACCAAGTTCGAAATAAATCGGTCATGTAGTTTTCAAATGGCAGTGAACACCGACTTTGAAAAAGTGGTTTCGAGAAAAACTCGTTTGAAGTGTTAGCTACAGTTTGAAACGCGAGCTACAGTGTTAGAGGAGCGGGACTAAATAGTCAATAACTTCGAAAGTTTTGCTCTGATTGACTTGAAATTTTTGGATTATATTCTTGAAATGTTTAACTATAAGAAAACACAAAAAAAAATAGATTTTTCAAAAGTGCGAACCCCTACCCTCCCCTTAAATGAGCGGGACTAAATAGACAATAACTTCGAGAGTTTTGCTCTGATTGACTTGAAATTTTGGGATTATATTCTTGAAATGTTTAACTATAAGAAAAGACGAAAAAAAAATAGATTTTTCAAAAGTGCGAACCCCTACCCTCCCCTTAAGTTTGTAAATCTGATTATTTTTAAAAATCTGACGGATTCTCACTATTGTATAGACTTTTGTAGCAACCGGAAATTGGGGTTTTGTATGTCGTCTCGGGATTCCTTCACAAAAGTACACCATTTTTATATTTTTTTTTTCCCTGTAATAAGGTCGATAACCGACCCTGAAATTTTACAGTGACGATTATTAATATATTTCGTGAGGCTCAAAAAAAATTATAAAAATCCTATGAATTGGAGCCTGTCGATAGGATTACCTTAACGAGCAATAGAGTCAGGCTTTCATTGCCCTCTCTCTTTTTCTTTGTCTTCTCTTATCAATCATGGCACAGGACACGTATGCAATTTCCGAAGCATTTTACCTCTGTGAACAATTGACGCACGAATCTACGTGTGCATGAGAATTATAGAAAAAACGGTTTTATCATTTCGCGCACACTTTGCGTTAATAATTCGCCTTCTTCGCCTTTTTTGGCGACTCAAGGCCCCTTAACGACGAGTCGATCTTATGAAAATATACAGGGTGTCCCAGGACTGAATGCGTTCCCTGCAATGGGGAGGTTGGGGGTGAAATTCTCAGTCGATTGATAAGAGCATGTATGGGTCTCAGATCAACCCCCAAATTGTTATTAATTTTTAAAGGCGGGCCAATCAGGTGCGTCCGATGAGTCGACGTACGTTGGTGAGTGTCACGCGCGTGCAGTGGTGACTGTAGGTGGGGTGCTCCCGCCAGCTACCGCTGCACACACGGCTCATCCAGCGCACCTAATTGGCCGGCCCATTGGGCGCACCTGATTGGCTGGCTCATCGGATGCACCTGATTGGCTCGCTTTTAAAAATCAATAATAATTCAGGGCTTGATCTGAGACCCACACATGCTTATATCAATCGACTCAGAATTTCACCCCCGACCCTCCATTGCAGGAAACGCGTTCAGTTGTGGGACACCCTGTATATCTATATTATTTGCAGTTATCCACTGCTCACAATTTTGCGTATGTCTTGTCACTTGGCAGCGCGCTTTATCCGCGAAAGAACAATGCATCTCGTTTCTCTCTCTCGATATTGAACTTTTTCGCTCCAAGCCTTTTGTGCCATTCTTGTTCACGTTAAAAGTGGAGATATCGTCACAATGACAAAAACAGGAACAAATAGATGGCGATTTAAACTCTCTATGGCGATCTTAATTATCTAACTAGGGGAGTCAAAAAATTGCATTTTCCTAAAATATTTGTATTGTATAGTATCATTGTTTCGCTATATTCCGTGGAAATTTGATTGAAATATTCCTAAAATTGAATGAGCTACAGCCTCTAACAGTCTGTCGGGCGAGCGGAAGCAGCACCATACTTTAAACGCGTTTTTCTGGAAACACTGTTTTCAAAGTCGGTGGACATGATCTCTCGAGAACCGCTCGATGGATTGTTTCCAAATTTACAGGAAATACGATGAAATACATTTAAAGGTCCTTGACGATCTCACTTTGTAAAAATCGATCTTCATTTTTTTATAGTTGCGTAAAAATTACGACTTTTTAAATTCATTTTGTGTGTTCGAATTTCGAAAAATCGACGATCGTCAGCAACTCGTATTTATTATTAATTTGAATGACCCGTTTAGTTTTTAGATTTCGCTTGAACCTTTTAACTATTCGAGTGCACACCTGGAGTGAACCTTTTTTTGTAGAGACGTTTTTTTGTAGTAAATTATCCATATTTTATGGCCCTAAATTTATTTTTTGACGAAAACGAAAATTAAATGCCGAAAGATTCGTTCAAAGTGGGACATACGTTGAAAAATACGTGCTTGCCCGAAAAATTTTTGGGTCAAAACGACCCAGTATCCACTCGACGGCTTAAGGGGTTATCCCTACTTGCGATTTTGAAAAAATCGATTTTTTTTATTGCATTTTTTTGAAGTATAAGTATCTGAGAATATGTCCTGAAAATTTCAAGTCGTTCCGAACAAAATTGACTGAGATATGAGCGTTGAAAGAGAAGAATCCGTGAATTGAAGAACTGAAATTGAAACTTTAAACGCGTTTTTCTCAAAATGGCATTTTTGAAGTCGTTGACCAAGATTACTCGAACACTAATGAACCGATCTTCTTGAAATTTTGCAGGCTTATTTTACACATAAAAATGTAGTGTTTAATCGTTCGATTTTTTTTTTCGAAAAAAAATGGCCGTTTTATAGCCAAAAAACGGCCGTTTTTTTTGTTAAAATCGAACCATTAACTTTGACTGTCCGCCATTTTGTGAAAAATGAATATTTTTTAAAATCCTTCGATTAAAGACTAGTTTATACTTATATTTGACTAAATCCATCCGCATTTTTTTTTCAGATGATCCACTTCGCCGCAATGTTGGTCACCGCGAACCGTGTATATAAAAACATTCTTCCATTGACGGCCATTTGCCACTAAACAATGTAATATTTTTCAATAAAAAAATTACTGAAAGTTCTTCAAGATGTGTTCTTTAAGATGGTATATTGATCGATTAAAAAAGTTTTGTAGTTTTCTTTTAAAAAATTCATGAAAAAGACCTTTTTTGCGCTACAAGTGGGGGTAACGCCTTAAGATGAAAAGGGTCCAAAACATCGCGAAAAAAATGTCACCATCCGCCGGTGGCCATGTTTTTCCTGTTTTACTGTATTTTTTGTTATTTTTCTTAAGACTCTCAATATATCCACCGTTGTGTTAAAAAAGCGTTTCTTTTTCACCAACCGTGTGAGGCGTGTTGGCGTTCATAAAATAGTGTTTAGTCAACACACGAAATTCTTTTTCCCCCATTTTTTTTTAATCACTCGACTTCCTCGGTTCAGGCGAACCCCAAACACATAGAAATACACCGATCTAGCTGAAACTTGGTATGTTTTCTTCCGAGAGATGCTACTAACTAAAAATAACCTCGATCCGCACCCAATAGTGCCATCTCTCTGACTTTGCGCGGACTTTTCAAACGACCCTCGCATCATGGTTATTTAATAAAATTCAGTTTTATACAGAAAAAAAATTCTCAAACATAACCTTACTTTTCGCCGTCGCAGGTGTATGTAAACCCTTAAGGATGTTGAGTCCCAAATCACAAATGATAATAAAATTCTGAAAATTTCGTACGTTTACGTATGAAGTATTTCAGAGGTCGTGTAAACATTTCATGACAATTAGGAAGCTCGTTATTGAACAATTAACATTCACAAATTAAATGTCGTCTTATGGAAACTGATGTAACTTTGCAATAAGTTTTTTTTGACCTCACAATTTTGTAGTATCTACAATATACTGCAAGCAACGGAAACAAAACAAAGTTTATTGATAATTTTTTTTTAATTTCTTTTAAAAAATTGTTCTTAACAAAATGTTCTTTTTTTAAATAACGAGCTTCCTAATCGTCGTGCAATTTTAACACGACCTCTTAAATATTTCATACAAAAACATACCAAATTTTCAGAATTTCCTTATCTGAATTCTGAAAATTTGGTATATTTTACGTGAAGTATTCAGGAGGTCGTGTAAAAATTTCATGACGATTAAGAAGATATTCATTGAACAATTAACATTAACATGTTCCATAGGGACTCAACATCCTTAAATCGATCATTGAAAAAAAGCAAATCGATGATCCATTGGAAGCTCTAGCTCGGTTCACCAATCCTCACGAAAAAAACCTCACGAGAAAATACGTGAGTTTTCACTATTTATTTCCCTCAACGTCATGTCTTCGTATACCCGTGAAAGTAATTAGGAGGGCAGCCATAAAAAAAATCCGGCCCCGTGAGGGTTTGAATATGGATTCCCTACTAGGGCTTTCCCCAACACAATCGGACTAGGCCCCGTCAGGAAAATAACAGGGTTGGGTAATTTATTTAAAAAAGGACGTAGCGAGTAAAATGGTAAAGGGCCCAGACGGGATTCATCAGGGGAGTGGTTGTTACAGGGCATACAATATAAACTGTAAAACTGAACTTGTTTTTTATTTTCTAATTTCGAGGTGAATAATAAATAATCCTTTATTCGAAGAAAATAGTTTTCATTATTGCTAAACACCTCGCTTGCTTTGTATCCACTAATAAATTTGATTATTATAGGGCAGTATTAGGGTTGCTTCATGGCTTCGATTGAGTTCTGTTGAGGCAACCAGTCGGGCCCTGATTTATAAGCCTCTTTAGGCCCTCGTCGACGAAGTGTGACCGGCCTTAAAGGGACCTGGTCGAGTGCCATTTTAGGGCCTTTTCAGAGTAAGGGAAAAATAATCGGGGCCCATCGAAGCCCTGGCTGAATTCTTTCACGGGTACTTTTCCGAGCTTCTCACGATGTTGTTACAATATTTTCACATTCGTTCCAAATGTCATATATCGCATTTGCACAGGTACGTAGGCGAACTGTGGAAGCCTGAATCCAGGCGTCCATAATTACCGAATTTGAGATCTGTAAGCTCAGGTTCGCTAGACCAGTGCACGAGCTACTGCCCGGCTAACCGGTTACTCATCCACGTATCGACCCGCGTCAACATCGAGACGGAAGTTCGCCAAAACCGCGCACATCGACCGTTCGTCCACTACCGTCGATTTTCCATTTAATTTCATCGAATTTTCGATAAATTCCCGTGAACCCTACAATAACGTCGCTCGAAAATTAAAAATAAGATTTCGTATCGCGTAAATGCATCACTGGCGTATACTCGTCGCTCCCAAAATCTGCGATAACTACGTAAATCGAGCAAACGATGAATTCGACTAAATTGTATGTCAATACATAGTACTAAACTTTGCACTGAATTGCGGTGGAGAGTTCGACAATATTACTTTAATATTTCCGCTTCGATAAATCAGTCGATCGTGCTCCCGTTTAACGTAATTTACAAATGTATGCGGAGTGGAAGAGTACAGACAGTTAGGGATCATTACGAGTCCTATATAGCAGTGGCGAAGAGGCCACAATGCGTATGATGATTTGAGTATACCGGATATTGCCGTTTTAGTATACATTTACCGGTATGCAAATGATATGTACACACACCCACACACACACACACACATAAATACCTGGTGCCCCATTCGAAGGCCTTAGGCCACAGTAACGACTATAAAATCATGTGCGAGTTTAAGGGGGGATTGTCTTTTTTTTCCGCAAAATTTACCGCTTTTTGGGAATTTTTTTGTGAAGAAAGTATACAACGGAAAACTTGTGAAACTTGGCATATAGTTTTATTGATCTGTTTACTATATACAAAAAAAATTTTTAACAATTTTATCAAAAAATCCGCCTCCCACCCCCCTCGACGCGCGATGGTCCTTTTTTGATGGTGTGCACGATTACAGCCTTCACGTTCATCCTGCAACAAAAACCCAAAAAGCATTTTACTTTAGACACATATAGCTATCGTTCGATGAAGGGGAAAAAAAAAATTGACGATTTGGTGACGTTTTGAACTTGAAGTATCGATTTTTCGAAAAAAATTGATCGATTTTTTGTTATAAATAAAAAACTATTAAACGTATTGCTTTTTTGCTTCATCAAACGATAGCTATATGTGTCTAAAGTAAAATGCTTTTTGGGTTTTTGTTGCAGGATGAACGTGAAGGCTGTAATCGTGCACACCATCAAAAAAGGACCATCGCGCGTCGAGGGGGGTGGGAGGCGGATTTTTTGATGAAATTGTTTAAAAATTTTTTTGTATGTAGTAAACAGATCAATAAAACTATATGCCAAGTTTCACAAGTTTTCCGTTGTATACTTTCTTCACAAAAAAATTCCCAAAAAGCGGTAAATTTTGCGAAAAAAAAAGACAATCCCCCCTTAACCATTTTTTTTCGTATGAAAAAGTGATTCACTCATAAAATTAATTACACATCTATTTAGTATGAATATCGAGCTGTTAGAATTTTTGTTTTCTTTCGATGTACAAAATGGCCGACTACTCGAAACTTCTAGAAACAGCTTTTTTCCAATTGGCGTGACAAATAACTTCAACAATTTTCACTCGATTTACTTCAAATTTAAAAGTTATGTTCCTAATTGCATTTCGCAGAGAAGTACGTACGGAATTTCTGATTAATCGAAAACTTTTCATCTCAATCATCGGAATTTCTGATTAATCGAAATTTTTCACTGAAAATTGATTTCTTAAGTTCAAATACCTACAACTTTACAATAAAACAATATTTTTTAAATTCCGTACGTACTTCTCCAGGTATTCCGATGTAGATTGACAAGAATTTTTGTTTTTTGTTCTAGGATGAAAATTGTGGATGCTAAATGTCACGCCGCAGAGTGCATAGAAAAAAATATAACAAAAGAAAATATTCGTAATCGGCCATTTTGTACATCGAAAGAAAATATATATTTTCCAACAACTTGATATTCATAGTAAATAGATGTGTAATTAATTTTATGAGTGGATCACCTTTTTATACGAAAAAAAATGGTTAAATTTGGCTAAGTAAATTTGTCTAAAAATTGTGAAATTTGGCTAAAGCCTTAAGGGGCGAGTCCACTTTGACAATTTAAAAAAATCGATTTTTACTGTTTTCGAAAGTACATACATTCAGAAATATTGGATTTTGTACGGTGCAGAAATTGCCGATTGAGTTTAGGTAAGAGTTTTCTGTAGTATAAACTTCAAACGCGTTTTTCTCGGAACAACGTTTTCAAAAACTAGCTACATCGTATCTCTAAAACTAATAAACCGATTCTCTTGAAATTTGAACCACATGTTGTAAACAAGATGTCCCTCGATGGTTTTAAAATTTTTATTTTTACTCTTTTTTTTGCGAAAAACTGCGAGAAAAATGCGTTTGTTTTACTTTTGTCGTTTTTCATTTCCCATTTTTTTATTTTTTGATAAAACTTTATATCCTAGGGTCATTTTGTAGCTGGTGTCATATTGAATCTTTAATTTTTTTGTTTCAGACAAGCCGTTGCCGAGTTGTGATGGAGCTACCTAGCCCACCTATTTTTGAGGCGTTACGTTAAACTATATCTTTTGTACTGAAAAATGAATAAAAAAAAATTAAGTTTTTTTTTCAATGTACTTCAAGACTTTATTTATCAAGCCCACCTACTTTTATATTCGTATCGTTTATAAATCCTCAAAAAAAAAATCGCAAACATAGCCTTTTTTCGTGGCTTCAAACTAGACTGGCCCCTTAATCTTACACCTGATTTATCTTGATAAATATCTACCGCTCCGATCAAGTATTGAGTATAGTGAAACTTTTAGGCTGCAAAGGGGCACCCTCGAAAACAAAAATGTTGTCTGAAATTCAAAATGGCGACTTTGAGATAGCTAACGTGTTTAAAAAAAAATGCAATCATGACTTTTTTCACCAACAAATTTGTCTGGCTGCAACTAACGACTCTGGGAGGACATTTTTAGTAGGAAAGTTTCCTTGGGTTAGTTTGACTTTGTTTGGGTTAGTTTGATAACCCAAACATACCCAAACACGGATCAGGTACCTGCGGCTCGTCACTTCCATTATAAAACAAACCCAAAGAAACACCCACACGCGCACGCTTACACTTGGCAAGTTTAACCTTTTGCGGCATAGTGTAACACTGGTGTTACACCTACTTCAATTCAGATTTTCACGATTTAAAAGTGTTTTTTAAATTAAATACGGCAGCTGTAAGTAGCTACTCTAACATACCTGTTAAATTTTGATTTTTCACGTAGCGTGTGTCATCAGTAACGAGAATGCAAAGAAAAACGTACTTTTTAGATCATACATCTGATTACGACTAATCTAGCAGGTAAACTATAATCAAAAAATAGGTAAAAACTTGGTTTTTGATCTACTGAATACGAACCCGAAGTCTGAACATTCAAATTGAAAATGGCGGATCCAATATGGCGGCTGCAAACAATGTTTAGCATTTATGGTCCGCCATATTGAATCCGCCATCTTGAGTTCTCGAATTTTGAGTACAGATTTGTAATCAGCGACCCCGAAAACCCCCGAGTACCGACTTTCGCTCTCATCAAACGACGTTTTGCATTTATGGTCCGCCATATTGAATCCGCCATCTTGAATTCCCGAATTTTGAGTGCAGATTCGTAATCAGCGTCCCCGAAAACCCCCGAGTACAATATTTCAAGCCCATTGCACGCAAAGAAAAATGTACGCTGCAAAGGGTTAAAGACTTTAGCTGCTAAAATAGTCAAAAATGGTGTTCTAACCTAAAAATCCGGACTTTGTAAAAAAAATCCTGCAAATGTTGTTACTTTTGACCTGACAAGCTTTTTGGTGAATCAAAGGTCGTTTTTCTATTTTAAATATGTCGGCCGTCTTAACGTCGCCATTTTTAATTTTTGACCAAAAACGAGTTTGGACAAAAAACACCCACACACACATATACGCACACTTTCACTTCGGATGATTAGAGCCTCTATCTATTCGTGGATTGCGCCAAGATATTCAAAAATGCTGTTCTAACCTAAAAATTCTGGACTTGCTTCAAATGCTGAAAAATGCTACAAATGTTGTTAGTTTTGACCTGAGAATTTTTTTGGTGAATCAAAGGTCGTGTTTCCATTTCGAAGAAATATGTCGGCCATCTTAACGTCGCCATTTTAAATTTTGGACCAAAAACAAATTTTGACGATCCCTCTAAACCCTAAAAGTTTCACTGCACTCAATACTTGATCGGATCAGTATTTTTCGAGATAAATCATGCGCGAGATCAAAACTGAACACCCGGTATATCCCATATACACGGGTGTCGGGTTTGCAAGGATAAAATTTATCTGTGAACCGGGAAAACGTCACGGGGAATTGGCTGCAGTTTGTACAGGGAAAATCTAAGCTCTACACGTGGCTGAAAATACACGGGAAAACTATGCGCAGTTCCATTCCCCCGGAATCCCGAACCGAGTACGCGCGCGGATAATTGCCATTTAAATTTGGGGAATGCATCATTTAATCCCGGAAGGAGAAAGGGAAAATGTGTGCGAATATCGATAGAACGGGGAAATTGAATAGAGTATCAAACCCCTTTTGTAAAGGTGTCTCAATTTAATCCTTTGATCGATAAGTATATGTATATACTATAAGGATAAGGATAAGGATAAGTAAATAAGATAATGAAATCGATAAGTGCCATAAAAATGCATTTAAATTTTACATTTCAAATTCCCGCGCGAAAATTCTAGCCGCCATGTTGCTTCAGTTCGTGACGTCACTTGCATAGTAAACATCGACGTTGCGCCAATTGTGAATACGTACATTTTGTTAGTTAAGGAGGTACGATCATTATTACAAATCCAACTTTCGGATTTGAAATTTTTATATGATTTTGACGAATACTTATGCATTTATTGCCAAAATTTGAGCTATTTTGACCGTTAGTTTTTTCGCAATAAAACTGCAAAGTGGAGCACTTTGAGTTACAGAAGCTTTTACATAAATGTAGCAAAAAAGAACCAACAAAGCTCAAAATATTGTCTACCAGACCGACAATTTAGTTCATCTGTTTTCTCACTGGCGGCGCGCAGCTCGCATCGATCGTTTTTACCGACCGCGCTCGCCTCCTTCCGAAACAGTTTGTTTTTTGACAGGTCGAAAACAGGACCTATAACCTCGAAAATTCGTTCGAAATATATTTTATACGATGTGTTGGTGTGTGATAGAGTGAAAGAAAAAAAATAATCGATGAGAAAACCGCTTCGACTCTTCGTTCCAGTGCGAAGCATCGAGACCGAATTCCCGAGGGCTGCGCTGTCTGTCGGCAACGCCTCGTAGCTAAAAACTGCGAGATCTGCACTACCGACGTACCGAAAGGCAGCGTCGAAATTTTCTGGCGTGTGGCACATGGCCTTAATTCCCCTGAGGTAATTCAAGCCTATTTTAATAGGTTTTCGGCCTATTTTTTTTTTTGTCTTTTTAGTTCGTTTTTACGGTGGATATGTTAATATTATTATTACGAAGATTACTACCGAGTCGTTGACATTCTAATTTTTCAGTTTTTATTTGTTCACGTGCAATAAATTCATCATTTGCCACAACATTTGGCGCACTATAATCGATAATACGAATAATCAACATAAGTAAACGACGATCAGAGCAGCTGTAGGTAAAATAAATTTACACTCTTTTATGACCCTGTGGAAGTGATCGTACCTCCATAAAAGTGAGTTACAATCCCTATCAATGGTGTGTTCTTCCTAAATGTAAAAATACTAGTGTAAAAACACCGGGAAAGTTGTGGATTGAAATGCCAATTGATATAAATATGAGGAAAACTTGGTTAAAACTTGCGAGATGAGATCCAAAGTCATAGTCCGGAAAAAAACTCTTTTGTTTTTTTTTTTTGAAGTACAGATAACTGTTTGAAAATTTTGCAATTAACTATGACCTCGGAGTCACCTCGGAATCCATTATGACGGCTACCGTTCCGCATGTTCGTTAAGGAAGTTCATCTGGTACCGAGTTAGCCAAAAGAAAAATTATTACGACTAGTGTAGTCCGTTCAATAAGTTTGGCAACGCTGCAATCAAGCGCGACCGCGTATCCTGTACAGCTACCATGTGCTAGAAATTTTTCACTCGCGTCCATGGTTCATCGTCGATCTCTTTTTCGACCATGGAAGAAAATTCAAAAAAGAATGCGTTTTTCTGGAAAGGCAAACAAAATCAATTTTCGAAAATCAAATTTTTTCTCAATCAATCTCGAAATCAATTTTTTATGTGTTATTATTTCGTATCCTTTTTTTATAACTACAATGATTTTATTTGCGATTAATTTATTTGATTTTATTCTTTAAGCCGATTTAGTCATTACATTTCCAGTCACTTCTGTATAATTTTCTGTAGAAGTGTAGTGCACATTGCGTCGTTCGTAAAGTATTAGTGTTGATTTCAAAAAGCGCGCGGTTGCGACGTTGCCATCGTAATGCGACTGGAGTAATATGGAGGTTAACCTCCAAAAAATCAGCATTTTTCGAGACAAATTAATTTATTCTGAAGTTCACAAGTATCTAATGGATTTTAGGGAGCTGTCCAAACGTTCTTTAGATACTTTTTTTAACCATTATAAAAGTTTCTTTCGAAACTGCTTGTCAATGCTTGCAAATTTCACGTTTATAGACGGGAAAAACCACGACAATCCATAAGAGACCATGTTAATTTAGAAAATGTTTATTTATTAATTACTCACAAACAAGGTATCCGGAGAGTTTGAAATTTGTACAGGTGACTTTTTAGATACTCATAAGTGAACTCGATTTTTTTTTATCAATATCTGTTTGTTAATTCGATCATCAGATGAACTTCCTTAAACAAATGGAAAAAGAATTTAAAAAAATGAATTGTAAAATTTATTTTCTGTTTTTATGATTTAAAACCAACGTTATTCGATTGCTTATTGCAAAACTACCTTATTTTTACATTCTGAGTATTTTTTCTTACATAAAGTAAAATACCCTATTGATAGTGTTCAATAAAAGTCATCATGATAATACCGAAGCCTGGCAAACAAAGTGGGTTATAGCTCTGATGATGAAAATGGACGTGTTAATAATTCACACTCATTGGAGTGTCGGTAAAATGTTGGTTCACGGTCGTTGGCCCTCTATGGATTGTGCACACGAGTGGTTTGATTGAAATTATTGCAAAGCATCATTAATACCGATATTTGGATGAACATAGGTTATACTTGCCTACGTCCTTCCTGCGCCTCTGATTGGTGCCACTGATAGATGCGAATGGAATTACCAGCCGGCGATGTTCATTGATCCAAATCACATCAATTGGTAGCCACCGATCCGTGAAATATTCAAAAAGTGCATTTTTTATCACCTTTTACTAACGTTGTGATCAAATTAGGACGCCTGTGTCAAGTGTAAACTAATTGTATTTTCGCTTGGTACGTACGGGAAAGTGGTTCTTCATTTTGGCGAATCCACAGGAACTGCATTACCAGTAGGGTTGTTCTTGATCGTATCAGTATGATTCACATTTATGGTTATTTCAGGTAGACTTAATTTCCTGTAAGTTTATTAACGTCGTACGAGCATTCTCGATAATTGATCAATAAAACAACATAAGCACCAATTAAGGTACCTGCTGGTAATAAGGCCTGTCGGCTGATAAGGCCTAACGAACGAAAATCGCATTTCGAATCAGCGCTTTCGCTCGAGGCTCCACACGCAGGCGCATAACGCACGAAGATGTCGCTACAAGCTAGCGCATGCGCAACATTTCGCTCCCTGCCGCCAGTTCTGCATCATGCATTGTAAGGGATCGCCACGCGGCGCTCATAATAAAAATCGTTCTGGATCAATCGTAAGTATTTCTTGTAATCTTACACTTGCCTAAATAAATTTGCTGTCCATTTCTCTATTATTTCATGTTTCTATGATTTCAAATATTTCAATGAGCTATCGTGGTCTAAATATTCTCATTTTGATTTTTCTACAGACTTTTCTTGCAACAAGGATGGTTGTTTTTTTCATTGAGGCAGATACTTTCTATAAGTATCTATAAGTATTCTATAAGCAAGTACTATAAGTACGAATAACAATAAGTGCCAATATCCATAACTGCATATTCATACGTCAAATATCCATAAGTACGAATATTCATAAGTAAGTATAGAGTAGAAATAAGCACCCAAAACAAACCCAAACAAAGAAACAAACTCGTTTCTACTTTATACTCACTTATGGATATTCGACTGATGGATATTCGTACTTATGGATATTCGTACTTATGGATATTCGATTTATGGATATTCGATTTATGGATATTCGACTTATGGATATTCGACTTATGGATAGTTGGACTTTTAGTTATTCGCACTTATGGATATTCGTACTTATGGATATTTGATTTATGGATATTCGACTTATGGATATTTGGACTTTCAATTATTCGCACTTATGGATATTCGTACTCATGGATATTCGACTTACGGATATTCGACTTACGGATATTCGACTTATGGATATTCGACTTATGGATATTCGACTTATGGATATTCGACTTATGGATATTCAACTTATGGATATTCGACTTATGGATATTCAACGAGAGTGGTTTATTTAATGGATCTTCCATTACTCTCAGATGCTACAGATGTAAGTAAGGTGTGATTTTGATTCCTAATTGATTAATCTCCATCTTTAGTGCCTGCGGAGAGCTTTTGCCGTGTGGTTCATAGTAGTTCGAGTTATTTGGACGATGATAAAGACGATTGGGGTAGAATATCCATAGGTCGAATTTCCATAACCGAGTATCGATAAGTCGAATATTGATAAGTGCCACTATCCATAAGTGAATATCCATAAGTCAAATATCCATAAATGGAACGTGAGTATAGAGGGTGAGTATAGAGTAGAAATGAGCGCTAAAAACAAACCCAAACAAACTCATTTCTACTCTATACTCACTTATGGATATTCGACTTATGAGTTTTCAACTTATGGGTATTCATACTTATGGATATTGGACTTATCGATCCAATATTATGGATGGACAAAAATAATGAGTATTAACAAAAATTAAAACACCTCCACCACCAATAGCAACCACGGTTCACGAAAGCAAGAGAGTTGGTACTGTCATGGCTGTGAAGAGAACAAGACAACCGACATGACACAGTGCCCAAAATGCGGAAAGTGGTAACATGAGGAGTGCGTCGGTTTTTCGCTTGAAGACGCGGCTAAATTTAAGTGCCCTGATAGATGTTAAATGTCCGAATGTATAGTTTATAAGGGAACTCGCGGCAAGACGAATTCGCGGGTTAAGATGAATCTTAAGCCTAGCCTCTAAACAGTATGTGCGAGCACAGTGCTTCCGTTGGAGTTTAAGGGGAGCGGTGAGGTGAATGAGTGTAAAAGCATCAACTGTGGCGAAAGCACACGTCTGTAGTGAGAAAACAAATATCGATTTTGTAACAAAAGAATTTAATTTTTGGAAAAGTTTAACATCGTTTCGGTTTATTTGAGTTGCTGATGTTAATTAGAAACAGGTAGGTGAACGCAATGAAAGTACTAATTATTAATATAATAAGAACCGTTTGTCAGAAATTTTCAAGGTTATTGCGTGACTTTTTGTTAATCCGTTAACCGTCTGATGGGGCAAGATGAACACAAGCTATCGCAAACCCGGAATATTTTACAACGTGCCACTATTTACGTTAGAAAGGGGGAAATGAAACTAGTGAAGCATTTGGTTCCTCTTCAACCGATGTTTCTACCAGGGGAAGAAGAAGAATTTGAAAATTATCAGATTGATATGGAAGCAAGATTATTCGCACTAATCCTACAGAACTTAGACGATCGGCTTATCAATTTGATGGTATTGAGAATGAAACCACTTTTATATGCGAAAGATGCCAATAATTCGTGTTCCATCATTATGCCAGCGCTGTTTCATCTTGCCCCGCATACGGGGTAAAATGGAAAAAATAAAGGTTTAATTAAAAATATATATTGTACGGTACAAATCAGAAAAGCTAATTTTTTTTCTAAAATGCAAAGATTAATAAATGTTGATTAGTTTGAAAAAAATTAAAGTTGACTGACTCACATATGCAATGTTTTTTTTTTTAACATGACCTTAGCGTTATCATTTTGCCCCGACTTCCCTATGCGTATCTAAAATGTAATTTGTGCATTTATATGATTGTTGATCGGAAATACCAAATGTATAACATGCAGATTAATTGTTTAAGTACGTTAAAGCCGTAGGCCTCATTATCCTTTCATAGTAAAATAAGGCCTATTGGCGAAGTTTTAAAAAATATTTAGTTTTCTTATTCTTTATGGGGAAAGTTACCATTTTTTAATTATATTTTATAATAGTTGATATAAAAGTTCGATTATCATTAAAAACCGTTGATCCATTTGAATATTTTTCATTTTATCGCAAATCTCGCTTAGCTAGGCCTCATTCCCCGCAGTTACCTTAGTTTAAGATTTGAAAAACAAAAGTTGTAAGCTAAATACCATACCTTGTAAACTGAAGTAGAGTGGGGGGGAGTTGCGACATGCTGAACGCCTGTGATTCGTTGAAAAATGCCTTCGCCCCACACAAATGTGAAATGATATAGTTTTTAAATTATATTAGGAAAATTTAGTTATATTAGGAAAGTTTGCTAATAAGAAACTACTTCTAGTTTACTAATTCTAGTTACTAATTTTAGTTACTAATTTTCGTTTATTAACATGTACTAATTTTGAGTTACTAATAACTACTAATTTTTTATGTTACTAAATTACTAATAAGTACTAATTCTACTTACTAATGCTAGTTTACTAATAAGGACTCCTTATAAGAAAAGTTTAGTTGTATTAGAAAAGTTTACTAATTATATCAGAAAAGCACAAACAAACCCAGCACGTACTTATACAGTGTCCCGTTATGAATGGATAATCATGCAGCTGTCAACAGGTCAGATAATGTCACATGCTGGAATTTCACTTTAGCAACAGACCCACAGTTTCCGAGGTTTTGGGCTTTATTCTAATTTTTTTTTAAAATCATCTGCTTTTTTGAACGAAATCAGATGTTCGAATTGGTTTGTATGGAAATTCTGCATAAGATCTTTTTTCATAAAGTTTCCTTAACATTGAAGGTTAGAAAAAAACTTTTATATATGGAACAAATCACCAAGAGTGCTTTTTTGAAAACCGGGTAAAAAAGGTATCATTTGTAGAAATGACATGCGAAAAACCAAAAGCAGAGGATTATCATCTCGAAGACAGTTTTTACTAAACCTTACTAAACTAGTTTTATTAAACTGAAATTCCAGCATATAGAAGGACATGATCTGGTATATCAACAGTTGCAGGATTATCCATTCATAACAGGAGACCCTGTATACCTCAATGTGTCAATGTTTTTTTTAAATAATAAAAACCAACTCATATCACTTACATGTACCTGTTTTTTATCACCCGAAAAGTCTGATAAGATTCCCAATGCCATGAAATAGTTGAACTTTGTGTTATACCTGTAGATTTGTTAGGAAAGATTTCTTCTCCATTTTTAAGACTTACCAGGAACATCTCTCAGGTGACACCTTTCGATTGTGTTGAAATTTGGGTATGTTATAAAGCACCGAAAAGTAAGCGATACGTATTCTTTTTAATTAGCGGAAAAACGGTTTTAAGGGGTGAAACCACCCCTCGAAAAAAGGCATCTCTAGGGGTAGTATAGCAGTTTCACACACAAGGAGTCCACCGACTTTAATGAAACAAAAACGAACATTCTTCTAATCCGAGGCAATGAAAAAGCCACTATAATGACATTGGAAAAAAATTAAGGGGTGAACCACCCTGAGATGCTTTTTTTCGAGGAGTGGTTTCACCCCTTAAAACCGTTTTTCCGCCGATTAAAAAAAATACGTATTGCTTACTTTTCGGTGCATCATGACATATCCAAATTTCAACAAAATCGAAGGGTGTCACCTGAGCGATGTTCCTTGTTAGGGTATGTTACTACTTTAATAATTATTACTTTTGGCTGGTACATGATATTTGTATTTGTTACACGTACAGCTTGTAAAACTTCAAATTTCTCATCAAGTCAACGCTTGCTCTATTTTTCGTACAAGCTGTCAGAATTTCACGTGTCAACTGTACACCGACCACACGTCCGGTAGCCTCGATTAAATTGCAGTTATATTTTCATTGACGGCCGCAGGGCTCAACCAGCTTGACTCGGTGGACAAATGAAAACACGGACGTGTACAAAAGAGAGCCAATTCTGTCTGAATTAATTGTGATATATTTCACGCTATATTGATTCAAATTTCAGATTATTTTATATGTTCTTAAGGGGGGAGATATCTTTCGGTGAGGAAAAAATGTCCTGATTTTCATAATTTTTTTCTGCAAAGGAAAGATTTCTTTACCATTTGTGAGACTTTTAGGTTATATTTTATAACTAATTTTGGCTGTTACGTGGTATTTTTTTTACTTCTCTCCAAAAAAACGGAGGTATGGCATGGTTTACTGACCTGTATTTGCAAAACTGGCGTGATGTGTAGCTAAAAAAATAATCGGCCGATTCTGGTGAAATTTCGTATAAATATTTTAAATCTTATTGTCTAAAACATGACCTAAAATGTTTTTGAACATTTTTGAAGTCTTTTCTTATTGCAAAACGTAGCCATTTTTCGGAAAATTCAATATTTTCGTTTCAATGCACACCATCGGTGTTCCACATATCTCACATTTTTTGGTGCATATTCTGCGGATGAGTGTCAATGAAAGAAAAATTTCCGTTCGTTTCTTTCAGATTAAGGGGTCTTCTCACTTCAGACGCTAAAAAATGCTTTTTCATGATTTTTTTTACAGGTTTATATTGTAGATATCGATATAAAAGTTGTTGCACTTAATCAATATACTTTCGAAGTACATTTTAAAAAATTAATATATTTATACTACACATATAGACATATATAAATACAAAAAAGAAATTTATATATGTATGTAACCGAAACAAATTTTAAACGCGTTTTTTTTCGAAACTACGTTTTTCGACGGCTTTTTGATAAGATCTTCGAAACTACTGAACCAACCCCTATGGAATGTTAACCATATATTCTTTACAACTTTAACTATAGCGCATATCAAGGATTTTTTGAAATTTTAATATTTACTATTTTTCGCCAAAAACGGTGGAAAAAACGTTTTTTTGTTTTTTTGTTTTTTTCGAAAAATGTCCGCCATTTTGTTATTTTTGCATATATAACAAATCGTATGATATGCCTTATGGCCATCAACATACTGAATCTAAACCCGTTTGATTTTTTTGTTTCCGATTATCAGACCTACAATTTTTTAGGACATTTTTTAACTACCATTTTCGTCTATAAACAGTGACTTGAATAAATAAATAAAAAAAATTAAATGTATTTCGTAAGTGTATTTATTAAGTGTAACAACTTTTATATCAATATCTATAATATAAACCTATCAAAAAATTCATAAAAATACCCGTTTTCAGCGGCCAAAGTGAGAAGACCCCTTAATCCGGCCAATCTACGTGTCACGCCGTTTGACAACATCCGCTTCAACCCGCTTAAAAGTCTGTGCCACCATAATCAATACCTCCGCCATGTTTTAAGATGAATCATTTTAAAGAATATCCATACTAAATAATAATAAAACATACTCCAAGTTTGAAAAATAGTGAAGGAATCTTTCGTTCGAGAAAAAAAAACATGAAAATTAGCATTTTTCCTGGCCGAAGAGTATCTCCCCCGAAATATTTTTTTTTGATTCGCCCTCTGCCAAAGTCAACAAGCATATACCACACGCATATGCTAGCCTTAAGGCGTCATACGCAGTTACAAGGTAAAAAAAGTCGTGCTTTTACGATTTTTTTCTGGAAAAGGATTTTATGTGGGCATAACGAATAGTATTAGGCAGTGTAGTGGCATCTTTTAGCTTTACATTGGCATTTTTGATTTTCAAAAATATTCATTAACATTGCTCCTGTAGGAAGTCTCCTGGAGGTCCCCGAAAAAAAAGTGTCCGGCGGTGAGCAAAGTATCTCCGGTTTGGATTATCTAAAATGAAAAAAAAACAAAAAGATTCCTTTAGGGGATAGATGAATCCAGGTATTGATCGAAGGAATAGTCGAAATTTTAATTTTTGACAAAATGGTGGCTCCGGAAAGAAACAATTTCGATTTTCGACCAAATTTTTTTCGTTAAATCGTAGAAAAAAAAATAGAAATAATATCGGAAATCTTATTCCTTCGATCAATACCTGAAGAATATATCTGACAAGGTTGTATTAAAATTGCAGACCGATCGGTTGAGCCGTTTTTGAGAAATCGTGCTCACCGACTTTCAAAACACCGTTTTGAGAAAAACGCGTTTGAAGTTTAAACAGTCGTTCACACATGTTTAAGGATGTTGAGCCCCAAATCGCAAACGATGATAAAATTCTTAAAATTTGGTATGTTTTTATATGAAGTATTTCAGAGGTCGTGTAAACATTTCACGACAATTAGGAAGCTCGTTATTGAACATATAACATTCACAAATTAAATGTTGTTTTATGGAAACTGATGTAACTTTGCAATAAGTTTTTTTTTGACCTCTCAATATTATAATATCTACAATATACTGAAAGCAACGGAAACAAAACGAAGTTTATTGATAATTTTTTTTTTATTTCTTTTAAATGAAGATTCTTAAAATAATGTTCATTTTTTAATAACGAGCTTCCTAATCGTCGTGAAATTTTAACACGACCTCTTAAAAACTTCATACAAAAACATACCAAATTTTCAGAATTTTCTTATCATTTTTTATTTCAACCCTTAAGGAGGTTGAAGTAATGATGATAGAATTCTGAAAATTTGGTATGTTTTTACATGAAGTATTCAGGAGGTCGTCTCAACATCCTTGTGGATGTTGAGTCCCAATGAAACATGTTAACGTTAATTGTTCAATAAATAGCTTCTTAATCGTCATGAAATTTTTACACGACCTCCTGAATATTTCATGTAAAAACATACAAAATTTTCCGAATTCCATCATCATTACTTCAACCTCCTTAAGCGTTGAAATAAAAAATGATAAGAAAATTCTGAAAATTTGGTATGTTTTTGTATGAAGTATTTAAGAGGTCATGTCAAAATTGCACGACGATTAGGAAGCTCGTTATTAAAAATCTAAAATTTTGTTAAGAACAATTTTTAAAATAAATTTAAAAAATGTATCAATATACTTCGTCTTATTTCCGTTGATTTCAGTAAATTGTAGATAATCATAAAATTGAGAGGTCAAAAAAAAAACTTATTGCAAAGTTACATCAGTTTCCATAAAACAACATTTAATTTGTGAATGTGAATTGTTCAATAACGAGCCTCCTAATTGTCGTGAAATTTTTACACGACCTCTGAAATACTTCATACAAAAACATACCAAATTTTCAGAATTTTATCATCATTTGCGATCTGGGACTCAACATCCTAAAGATTTACTTTGTAGCGCTCCGAGGGTCCTTACAAATACGTCTGTATTTCCGAGAATATTCGCTGGATCAATTTGAAATTTTCAGGGAACATACTCACATATTTGTACATTCCGAAAATGCAATAAAAAAATCAATTTTTTGAAATTTCTAACTGCGTATAACGCCTTAAAACACCACTGCATCGCATTTACAAGAGGGCACAGGGAAATCATTGAAAACCCGTGCCGATGCATGTGGCCACATTTCGCCGAGTGTCAGTTCAGCCGACGTTGGAAAATCGCTAAAACTGCCCCTCGCCGAGTAATCGGAGCGCGAGCCAGTGCTCGGCTAAGCAGTCACCCTTTCAAGTATTGACCCGGGTATACGCTGCTTGACATAGAAGGGCGCAGCACCCACGTTTGCAGGCCCACTCAAGGTGGTCTTTTTCCTATTTCGTATGCTTTCAACATTCGATCTTCCGATACCCTCAAAGAGTGAAATTAATACACGACGCATAATAACTACCGGATTGTATTCCTCCCTTCCACAAAAAAAGCTTTGCGTTACAAATTGTCGAATAGATGGGTTACTCGGAAAATACATTTTCAGTGTGATGGATTTCTTTTTTACTCTTGTTCAACGATAGATCCACGATCATTAAAAATAACGATTATTTTCACCGGCCTCGCAGTCTTTCATTGTATTGTTTTTTAAATTTTGGCACAGTCATTTCTCAACTGCGATACGTCTATTTCGAAAAATAACGAGCTCGAAATAACAGAAGAAATTCAAGTCGCTCGTGTAATTAATCTCTATTTTCATTATTACCCAGCATTATTTATTATAATGCTTATATACGTACATACATACGCACGCACACACACACCCATGCATATTGTATATATACATATACTCTTATATATACATATATAATATATACTTTATATATATATATATATATATATATATATATATATATATATATATATATATATATATATATATATATATATACATGTATATATATATATTTATATATATATAAAGAGTATATAACACTATAGGGTCGATGCATACACCACTCACGTTGGAGGGTTTGTGACGGGAACGAGATTCGTGCGAGATATCAATTTTGCGAGAGCGAAGGAGGACGAGATGAAAAGCTCGTGAACAACGTGGGATTTCCTTCGAGTTTGGAAAAGGATTGGTAAGCGGATATATACAATAATGGATTAACGCTTCGTATATAGTAGTTAAGGGGTTACCCCCACTTGCGATTTTGAAAAAATCGATTTTTTTATTGCATTTTTTGGAAGTATAAGTATCTGAGAATATGTCCTGAAAATTTCAAGTCGATCCGAACAAAATTGACTGAGATATGAGCGTTGAAAGAGAAGAATCCGTTGTGTAAACGACCGGCTAATTGAAACTTTAAACGCGTTTTTCTCAAAATGGCATTTCTGAAGTCGGTGACCAAGATTACTCGAACACTAATGAACCGATCTTCTTGAAATTTTGCAGGCTTATTTAATACATAAAAATGTAGTCTTTAATCGTTCGATATTTTTTTTCGAAAAAAAAATGGCCGTTTTATAGCCAAAAAACGGCCGTTTTTTTTCGTTAAAATCGAACCATTAACTTTGACTGTCCGCCATTTTGTGAAAAATGAATATTTTTTAAAATCCTTCGATTAAAGACTAGTTTATACTTATATTTGACTAAATCCATCCGCATTTTTTTTTCAGATGATCCACTTCGCCGCAATGTTGGTCACCGCAAACCGTGTATATAAAAACATTATTTCATTGACGGCCATTTGCCACTGAACAATGTAATATTTTTCAATAAAAAAATTACTGAAAGTTCTTCAAGATGTGTTCTTTAAGATGGTATATTGATCGATTAAAAAAGTTTTGTAGTTTTCTTTAAAAAAATTCACGAAAAAGGCCTTTTTTTGCGCTACAAGTGGGGGTAACGCCTTAAATGAGTGAAGAAGGCAGGCGCGTTACCTACGTACATTACATGTGTGCGTGAACGTGTTTTTGGAAAATTTTCAGTCGCCCGGAAGCGCAGTAACGAACTTTACATAGGTACTAACTGATGGGGATGTGCTCATAGGGAAAGGGTATAAGCTCACGTGGCCTCATTAATCGTCGACGTGCCGGGAGGTTTATAGATTCACCTCTGCTCCGAGAGAATAAGGTTAGGTACAGACAGACACACACACACACACACACACACACACACACACACACACACACACACACACATAACGCTATGTACAACTATGTGTAAATATCGATAGCTATTAACCAAAGAGGCATGAGCCAACTAACATTATCTCCTCAATGGTACAATATACGCCCTTTCGTTGGTTGGCATTCGATATCTACCTTGTTAAATATCATGACAGCTATTCTCTCCCGGACCTCCATGCTGATATATATATATATATATATATATATATATATATATATTTGCACACATATCCCTCTCCAAATATATATACATATATATGATGGTGTGGGTGTGTATTTGCGCTCATCTTAACGGTGTACCAACTCAGTCGTTGTTGCAAGTGAGGATGAGGGCCCCGGAAATTCCTCTTTCATTTAGGCCCGGAGGAGTGGGTCGATGTACATATGTACTACGTATCTGCATACCTACATGCGTGTGTATGTGTGCCCGTGTGTGTGTATGTAAATAGAAGTAGAGGTATCCATCGCTCGATCGGGTAGAGTTTAATCAAGCCATGAATCGCAGGGAAATTCTACCAATTGAATTAATCGAGGCTAGAGGGTCGAGCTTTCCTGGCTCGTACATTTGTTCACGTATGTGTATATACCTTAGTGGGTGTTTTACTACAGTTGAAAATCGGGTACGGTGCTTTAGGTCCGGAACAGCCCCACGTCCTTCCAGTCGGTGGATAACGCGAAAGCTACACAGCAACAGCCTGCTGGAATCAGAAGGCGATGGGCGAGAGAGGGGGGAGGGAGAGAGGGAGGGGAGAGAGAGAGAGAGAGAAAATGCGACGAATTACCTTGACATAAGCAAGCTGTGGGTGTGTTTGAGTTTATGCGTGCACAACGAAGTTGTAGTATTGCAATGAAGGTCCACCCGAGTTGCGACGTCCAAAGTTCTCTGATACGTCCTCCGACAGCCACGAAAGCTTTTACCACACTTGGGCTCTCATCACAGAATAATTAAGCCCTCTCTTTATAAGAGTGAGAGAGAGAGCGGAAGTAATAGAGAAAGAGTGAGATTAGTGAAGATTACGAATATATAGCAAGACACCGAGAAGAGCTCGTCACGAACGCCGGTCATATTATAATGCATAAAAGACGTATATATACCCATCTATATGTGCGCATGCCCATGTATGGTGTGTCTGGGTCATACTCTTCTTGAATTGCGAAACACGTTAAATCTGAAAGTACACTCGGTAACGCCCTGCGAACAACGTCCCTTAAGGGCCTACGAGCTTTATCTTTCTCTCACCCTCTCTCTCTCTCTCTCTTTCCCTCTCACTCTCTCTCTCACTCTCTATCACGCTCCTGCTGTTCATACGATTAAGGATGTTGAGTCCCAAATTGTAAATTATGATAAAATTCTGAAAATTTGGTATGTTTTTGTATGAAGTATTTCAGAGGTCGTGTAAAAATTTTACGACAACTAGGAAGCTTGTTATTGAACAATTAACATTAACAAATTAAATTTTGTTTTATGGAAACTGATGTAACTTTGCAATAAATTTTTTTGTTGACCTCTCAATTTTATAATATCTACAATATACTGAAAGCAACGGAAACAAAACGAAGTTTATTGATAAATTTTTTTTTTTTTTCTTTTAAAAATTGTTCTTAACAAAATGTTAATTTGTTAATAACGAGCTTCCTAATCGTCGTGAAATTTTAACACGACCTCTTAAATACTTCATACAAAAACATACCAAATTTTCAGAATTTTCTTATCATTTTTTGTTTCAACCCTTAAGGAGGTTGAAGTAATGATGATAGAATTCTGAAAATTTGGTATGTTTTTACATGAAGTATTCAGGAGGTCGTGTAAAAATTTCATGAAGATTAAGAAGCTATTTATTGAACAATTAACATTAACATGTTTCGTAGGAACTCAACATCCTTAACGCTTATGTCCAGCGGATATTCACGTGTACTGGGATATTAACCACTTTCGAAAAATAATCGACAAGTTTATTTAGAACGTTAAGGAATTATGCCTGAAAGTCGAAAAATCACTTTTTTTAAACCTAATATATTTTGACATAACATAATCTTATAAATGTTTCCTGAAAAGGTCAAGGAATTAGTGGGGCTTTTTTAGTTGAAAAAATATAGTATTCGAAGGATTTTTTCCAATGTATACTTTCGACTTGATGAACGAAAAATGCCCATTTTCTTGCGAAAAACGAGACTCACTTTGAACACGTGCCTTTTTTAATTTGATAGTTCGAACAATCCCTCGATCGTTCATAGGATGAACGAAAACTGTCTGATACTGATGAAAGTAAGTAAAACTAAACGATATTAACGATACTAACGAAAACTGTTTGTTTTCGAGGATACCAACGAAAACTGTCTCCCCGTCCGGTTATCTATAGGCGTAGCGCGTATCTATACGCGTATTAGAAAACCTTGTGCATGAACACCAAAAAAAAAACGTTTTCGACAGATGCTTCCCGGACATCGACTGTAAACGATTATACTTAAATATTTGTACTAAAAAAAATAGTGTTCTTCAGATTATACTTTTTCAAATACTTTTTTTTACTTTTATACTTTTTTACTTTTTTTTTAATACTTTACTTTTTATACTATATTTTTTTTTATACTTCACTTTTATTTTTTTTAATACTTTACTTTTATTTTTTTTATACTTTACTTTTTGTACTTTTATACTTTTTTTTTGTAGAAATTTATCATCGTGATTTAATTTTTTAAATCCAAAAAATGAGCTGTTTCCGACTGTTCCAACCAGGCATGTCCCATTAAGGTAGTAGACGGGTGTGCTTCATTATGATACCATTACTGAATTTTATATCTCACGAATAAAAAAATCCCACTCCAGCTGATATGAGTGGGTATTCCTCTCTGAAACCTTCAAAAAATCGTTTTTTCTCTTCATTTTGTTATAGTGTGAGATTTCAAGAATATTTTAAGACCAACCGGACCCGGAAATTCGAAAAATTGACGAAGTTGAACCTGTTATAATGGTTGAACCTACTATAATATGCATCGGGCTTACATCCGTAGAGTTTGAGCGCGATTATCTCGAAATTGCATATCTTGACACGGCGAGATTGATATCTTGAGGCACTTTCACCCTGTTGACGTTAATTTGCACAGTTAGCGTTCAAACACTAGTCATTTTCGGTTCACGATCGCATTTTTTAATTGGACGAACCATTTGTTAATAACAATGACTTCAGCATGCTGTGTTTCAAGAGAAAAATTACGTTTTCTTTGGAGAAGCTGTCATTTTTGGTATTTTTCGAAATTTCGAAAAGTGGATCGTGAACCCATAGTCAGTTGGATATATGTGAAGAAAAAAAATGTTGTCTTCGTTTCAGATTACATTTGAGCCTGGTAGAAATTCCGCCGGTTCGCCGCTGGAGGACTGCAACGCCGACTGCAGCACCACGAACACTTTGAAAGATTTTCATCTGAAAAAATTACATTGTAACCACAAACATATGTACAACGTGCCGGGAAAAAATTAATTTATTCCAACCAACGCGTTGCGAGAAAAAAATTCCTCATTCTGACCCTTTAAATTGGGCTTCCAGAGAAGGATACTCCATTAAGGCCTTGTATACGCGAAAAATTTGAAAATTATTCACTTTTTTATTATTTTCGATTCCATTAACCCGAACGGTTAGGATTATTTTAAGGATGTTGAGTCCCTGTGAAACATGTTAATGTTAATTGTTCAATAAATAGCTTCTTAATCTTATCAACCTACTTAAGGGTTGAAATAAAAAATGATAAGAAAATTCTGAAAATTTGGTATGTTTTTGTATGAAGTATTTAAGAGGTCGTGTTAAAATTTCACGACGATTAGGAAGCTCATTATTAAAAAATTAACATTTTGTTAAGAACAATTTTTAAGAGAAATAAAAAAAAATGTATCAATAAACTTCGTTTTGTTTCCGTTGCTTTCAGTATATTGTAGACATTACAAAATTGAGAGGTCAAAAAAAAAACTTATTGCAAAGTTACATCAGTTTCCATAACACAACATTTAATTTGTGAATGTTAATTGTTCAATAACGGGTTTCCTAATAGTCGTGAAATTTTTACACGACCTCTGAAATATTTCGTACAAAAACGTACCAAATTTGCATAATTTTATTATCATTTGCGATTGGGGCCTCAACATCCTTAAGGAAAAGGCATCGTAACCCTTTTCATTAGTTTTATTTGTCTCTCGCAATTGGATAAAGGTATTAAGGAAAAGCGCAAAGCGTTTCAGAGATTTTGAGGATTGCAATGATATAGGAGCAGGTTGCGGTTATTTAACGTTTCAATGAAAATCCTAGCGCTGGAACGACGATTAGTCAGCGAGCGTAGGACTCTGACAAGGAACATCCCTCAAGTGTTACCCTTTGATTTTGTTGAAATTTGGATATGTTATAAAGCACCGAAAAGTAAGCGACACGTATATTTTCTTATCGTTGGAAAAACGGTTTTAAGGGTTGAAACCACCCCTCGAACCCTCGAAGCACCCCTTAAAACCGTTTTTCCGCCGATAAAAAAAATACGTATCACTTACTTTTAGGCGCTTTATAACATATCCAAATTTCAACAAAATCGAAGGGTGTCACCTGAGGGATGTTCCTTTGAGTCAAGATAGCAACGATATGAATTCGGGCCCACTGATGCATTGGCCATTCGGAGTCATTACGTCAGACAGCCTGAAATCACAGTGAAATTTCTACGAGGATAAATGATACGAAAAATCAATGGACAACAAATGATAGTCAATCGTGAAATAATGACAACAAAATTGTTAAGTTTAAATACATCTTACGAGTGACGTACACGTGTCAAATTTTCATCACGAATAATCAATGTAACTGAGGACCACATCGGTATCAACATTTTGCGGGTTGTGGAGAATTCAGTCGAATTTCATACGCACGAAAAATTATATTTCATATTACTTTTTATTCGATATTGAAATAGGGGAACATTTTCGTGGTGGATCGCTTTTTTCATTAGCTACTGTGTTTCGCAATAGCTTGATGCAGCTCGATGACGAAATCCATTTTCCGGAGATGTGATGAATATTTAAAAGCTACGAAACAATTTTTTATGCCAAATTCCATCCACTGCCGTTCGATCTTTTTTTTCGAATTACATTCTTTCACGATTATTTTTTATTTTCATATACGCAATACAATTAAATTACTATCGAGATTGTTCGTTAACGCCATTGTTGAGTACGAATTTCCCGCCAAGAGAACAACGATGGACCCTTACACGTCGCGTATTCAATTTGGAGCGAATTCATTGAACGATCATTTATTCTATTACTCTACAACGACGCGAAGTTTGTTTTCAACCGCATTCATTCGCTCGTTCGAACTTCACTCTCAGCGAAGCGCACATCGCGTATTTTCAATCAAACTTTTCATTTTAATTAAGGGGATCACATACAAATTATTCAGTGACGCATGATCGTCCGTCCGATTTCGACAACTACGGATCCATAATTTTTATAATACTTTCATCTCCGACTGAGTTTGTAAAACGAAAAAAAAAAAAAGCAAAAGATAAATCGCTATCAGTCGATCATTTTATTAATTGATGTCTCGGGAACTTTTGATCGATGATAAATTTCAATGCGCACGTTCTCCGACGCCGACATATTCTTTTGAAATATGCGAAATATTGAAATTTTGATTTTCCGTAATTCTCGTGCGAATAAATCGTTCTACTTTGCCCGAAATATCTCGTATATGCATACATGTATATATAATATATCGCTTTGAGCACTACGATATCTTATCCGCCTTACCGCCCATCTTATTTTATCCGTTATATCAATTCCCAGTTGGATTTACACTGACTACGCGCTATACGTGTTCTCTCTCTCCCTCAACACACACACACACACACGCACACACACCCACACCAACACACACGCGCTCGCCCTTCATCCCTCGTTTCCTCTTTTTATTTTACCTCCGCCTCGCCATTCGATTGGCCAAATATATATGAGGCAATCCATGTCGCTTTAGCCAGTAAAAAAAAAATTCCACAAATATTTTTGATAAATCGAGTTACTTTATTAAAAAATATTCACCGAGTGTCGAAATTCAAAAAAAAAAATGCCGACCTTTTTTCTCGTTGATTACCATTTGTTAGCATTTTCCATTCAAATGGCTGTATCTTTGGCAGGATTTGACATATTTACATTCGTAAAAAACGAAAATGTGCGTCTTTTTGTGGCCTTCCAGAAAAAAATTAATTTAGATTTTACTGAGCAAGTCGGAAGTCCGTTTCAGGGCAAAATATGCAAAAATATTTTTTTTCTCAAGAAAAGACACTCGTTATTTTATTTTTTTCAATTTCCCTGAATTGTGAATACGAAAAACGGATTTTTGATATTTTTGATATTATGGGATTCCTAAACACCGTAAAGGAAGAGCTATTTATAAAAAAAAAAATTATCAATATTCGATTGAAGAGTGTGGAGCACATATATGTGTTTCAAAAACCAGGGTTTTGAAATACATATATGTATTTCAAAAACCTGGTAAACATACAGCGAGTGCTCCACACCCTTCAGTCGAATATTAATTTTAAAAAATATTAAAAAATAGCTGTTACTTCACGGTGTTTAGGAATCCCATAATATTAAAAATACCAAAAATCCGTTTTTCGTATTCACAATTCAGGGAAATTTAAAAAATAAAATAACAAGTGTCTTTCCTTGAAAAAAAAATATTTTTGCATATTTTGCCCTGAAACGGACTTCCGACTTGCTCGATAATATCTCAATTAATTTTTTTCTGGAAGGCCATAGAAAGACGCACATTTTCGTTTTTTACGAATGTAAATACGTCAAATCCTGCCAAAGATACAGCCATTTGAATGGAAAAATGTTAAAAAATGGTAATCAACGAGAAAAAACGTCAGATTTTTTTTTTTTATTTCGAGACTCGGTGAATATTTTTCAATAAAGTAACTCGATTTTTCGAAATTATTTGCGGAATTTTTTTTTTTACTGGCTGAAGTGACATGGATCGCCTCATATGTATATTCGTTCATCGCTCCGCGACGTTTGAACCCGCCGAGCACTCTTCTCGAGCGACGTATAGGGGTGAACACAGAAAAAAAAAGGTAAAAACGGGGATGAGATGAGCACTGCGGAGGTTAAAAAAAAAATTAAACGAAAGACACAGACGAACGATGAGGCTCTTGAGAGCCGTTAACTAACTTTTAAAGAGATTACTGTCATTGGTTACTCCGCATTGGCTTCGATGGCTTCGTCGACGTTTTTTTGCTCTTCCTTCCGTGCGAAAAATATTCAGAGGAGTCTCGATAAAATTCAGAGGCTTTAACGGGACTGCCCGAAGTGGATTCATCACAATGCAGACCTACTGGGTCTTGATGAGGGGGTATCAGGTTTGAGTAGCTCCGTCGAAGAGGCTCGAGTAAGGACACCAATTAGAGACCTAGTTGGGGATGATTGAGGCATTTCGACAAAATACGAAAGACGATGACTATCAAAAGCGCTGCACTTGAAAAACGAAAGATATGTGAAAACGACAAACGAAAGAATGTGTCTTGTTTGGGGATACGTATTTTTTTATATTTATATTTTATATGACGCATAATTTTATATTATGCGTCCCAAATTAAAGGTATCTCTTAGGAAAGGGCCCCATTTTGTGGGAGGGTAAGAAGGGCCCTTCTGAATCGTTGGTAAATTGCAGTGGCGCTTGAGGGGTTACGTGGGTGGGGGAATTTCAAAAAATTCATTTTTTTGTTTTTTCATCTAATAGTAAAATATGTCGAAAATATTCTCCTAAAGTTTTAAATCAATCGGAGTATAAGTCTAGGAGAGAGAGAGCCTTTGGGAATTCCCCTCGTTGGGAAAGACCGGCCAGGAGGGACGCAAGTATATCGCATTTTTTTTAAAACACTATTTTTTAAGTCGGTGGACACGATTTCTCAAAAACGAATGCGAATTCGAATTCTTATTGAAATTTTACACATTTCTTCAAAATAGCATTGACTAGTGATTGAACGAAGGTTTTTGTTTCGAGTACAACTAATTTTACAAGGCTATACGTAGTGTAAATTGTACCAAAAATTTAGCTATTTTGCATACAACTTTGCCAAAATTTCAATTTTTTTTCATCCTTCGTTCATTCACGAGCTATACTTATCTATTAACAGAAAAAAATTGGTTTTTGCATTTCAGATAAAGCTATCATGAGTTCTTCTGACCACCACGAGGACATTTTTTACGGGTCTTCGGAAACCAGGTCCCACCCGCTGAATTCCCCAAATGTTTGGAATTTTTCATTTTAATTTTGTTAAAATGTGCTCTTCTATGTGTTTAACATTTTAAATAATATAATTTATAGATTATATTTTTTTTACATAGAGGAAATATGCTTTTTTGTGGATCGAAACCCACGTATCCCCTTAATAAACAGAAGCCACAATCAATTATTATAATCAACGATGAACTGAAATAAAAAATATCGTGTATATTTAGTAGTTTTAAACATCTTTACATTTTCTCCGAACAGTCGCGGCTGAGAAAGTTCTTCTGCTAGATACATTTTTAAAAATTTTATCATTAAGGCCTTAGTTCACAGTAACGGGTATAAAATCATGTGCGAACTTAACAATTTTTTTTCGTATGAAAAAATGATTCACTCGTACAATTAATTACACATCTATTTAGTATGAATATCAAGCTGTTAGAAATTGTTTTTTTTTTTCGATGTACAAAATGGCCGACTACGCGAAACTTCTCGAAACAGCTTTTCTCCAATTGGCGTGACAAATAACTTCAACAATTTTTTCATTTGATTGAACCATTGCTTTTTTATGCAACCAAAATCGTCGGAAATTGCTAACGAAAAACGAATCTTAAATTAAAACGGTCGCAATACCGTCAAAAATGAAAAATTAAAAAAAAACACTACGTGGCAAACGAGAAAAACTATCGAAGAATATTGTATCCAAATTTGGACAAAATCGGACAAGCCGTTTTCGAGATACATCTGGCACTGACTTTGAAAACTATGTTTCGAGATAATCGCGTTTGAATCGCTTGCAGTCAACGAATTTATTTTTAAAAATTCCTAAACATACCTCGATGTACATATTTTCCAATAAATAAAACACTGATCCAATCGAAACATTAGTTTTTGAGATAAAAATTCCCGAAGTTTACCGGTTTTTCTCGCCGTTTACTCAGGTACCTCCCCTTAATGCTGTATTAGGAAAGTACTGGTGGAGTTTGACTTTCTTGTACACTTGATAGCCAAAGGACACATTATTCTATAGGAGCAAAAAAATAGTTGAAAATAAGTGTCCGTGAATTTTTTGTACCCTATAGTGCCACGTGCGCTAAGTGGACCCAAGAAGCATTGATAAACGCCATGCAGGCCATGGCTAACGGTGAAATTGCCATAACCAAAATAGTTTCAGTATTAGGGTTGAGAGTTCAAAGTGGAAATTATTTTTCAAAGTTAAAAACGAAATTCGAGTAAAAATTATTAATTATTAATTACAAAGTATAGACCTACACCATAATTGAAACGTCGTTTTATTTCAAAGGGTAACTATTTTCACCACAAAAATTCCATATGGGCAACTATCCCACACCGTAAGCAACTATCATCTCTCTTATAAAGGCTCAAGAAATAGAACGTTTTTCTTACGTACGTCGAAAAAACGCTTGCTTCTTATTTACCATTTCAAAGATCCAAGACGATTGTGTCAATAACCATTAGAAGCCTTTACGTAATGTTTAGTGTTTGAAAAATATTTATTTATCTTTTAAAATTTACATTTATTGTTTCAAATTTATATTTATTGTTTCAAATTAATATTTATTGTTGCAAATTAATATTTATTGTTTCAAATTTATATTTATTGTTTCAAAGATATAAATTTTCCAAAAACTTGGGCATCTACCCCACTTTTACCCTATACTCAATGGTATCCATCTCACTTTCTCTCCTCGTCCCATGAGTCTCTCTTTGACTCGGAAAAATGACTTGAATGGGACGGGCGAATCCGTCGCACACGTTTGTCTTTATAATTAATGAAAGGCCGAAGAGAAAAACGCTTTCTCCTCGAGGCCTTTATACTCCTCGGGACTCCACAACCAACCCCTGTTATCCACGCATCTCTGACCCTTCGTGCATAGCAAAATCTGCCCCCACCCCTCACCCCCCCCCCCTCCCCCGCTCATCTTTTAGCGCGACCAACGTGTCGCCTGTTTCCCACTTTTCCGTCCCCTTGCCGCCACTTTTACCGGATAATTAATTTTTACTCTCGCGGTGCTTTTAGTCCGCCCCGCAGAATCCTCGGGTCGCGTGAAAACCACAGCGGCGCACCGTTGCATATAACGCACCGCGCAGCGCGATAGCACTTTGAGCCGGCTCGATAAAGGGGCCCCGCATATGCATACGTTCGGATGACTTTCCGAGATTCCGCACGCGCCTCTCGCAAGAACCTTTCACTCGTCCTGCAAGTCGTGTCGTACGAGCCGTGAATAACAAAAACCGCGACTCACGAGGCACATCACTTAAGGAGGTTGAAACGGTGGCCAAAATGCAAGATTAATTTTTTCAAAAAATATATTTCATTATTTAGACTATAATGAATATTTGAGAATTTTTTGAAATTTTTTCTCCACGAAACACCAGAGATAAAAAATAGTTCATGTATGTGACTTTATGGGCGGTTGGATGGGCACGACGTTCATGCTACGGATGATGTCATTTTTTTTTGCTATTTAGCACCAAGGTAAACCTTTTCTAACGACGGATTAACGCAAACTAAACCTTTGTAAACATTTAGAAAAAATAAACCCATCTTGGTGGTCCCCCCTGGAGTGGGGTGTTGGGGGTGAAATTCCGAGTCGATTGATATAAGCATGTATGGATCTCAGATCAACCCCTGGATTATTATTCATTTTTGAAGGCGGACGCACCTGATTGGCTCGCCTTTAAAAATGAATAGGAATTCAGTGGTTGGTCTGAGACCCATAGATGCTTATATCAATCGACTCAGAATTTCACCCCCCATCCCCCATTTTAGGAACTACCATCAGTTCTGGAACACCCTGTATACTCAATATTGAACCATTAAGGTTTGACGAAAGATTGTGAATCTTGACCAGCGAATAAAGACCATTGCTGACAATCTCATTGCCTACAATTTTGCCGTATTTTGGCCACACTTTATATTAATTAATGGTAATAATTAATAAACTCGTGGCATAAATATAAATAGGCATAATTATAAATTACTTGAAATTTTATTCTGAGTTCTATAAAACATTCGCCGACGCAATTTTCTTATCATAAACATCGATAATGTTATCCTTTGTCGAGTTAGCAGTAACACAAAAGTTTTTCTTATTTACGTAATAAAAATATAAAAAATGCATCATTTCGCCCTTCGTATATATATTTTATGAAAAATTAGCATCTACAAAATATCTCTATACCTTGCATGCATTTTTTTAACGTTTTTTCATTAAAAACTCATAAACCGTCATTTGCCTCACCTGGACTGCTCCAGCCTTCTTAAGTTTGGATTTTGTTGAAACTCATACATGTGATAAAGGATTAACATCTATTAAATAGTTCTTTTTTAGACATCTTTCCTTTAGACTTCTCTTTCTCTAGACATCTTTTTTTATCGACGGAAAAATTATTTCAATGGAGAAACCACCCCCCACAGAAAGGCGTGTCGAGGGCTGTTTTTGCAGTTTCACCCACAAGCAGTCCACCGATTCGAATGAAACAAAAACCAAAAGTCTTCTAATGTGAAGCAATTCCAAAACCCCTATACAAGTATTGGAGAAAAATTTAATTGAGGGATGACACCCCTTTCCTTTAGGGGTGGTTTCCTCCCTTAAAAACATTTTTCTGCCGATGAAAAAAATACGTATCTAAGGGATTACGTTTAGATTTTGCATGCAACTTCAGCAGATTGTTTTTGAGCCTTGATAACCGACTTGAGTCAAAATCATTTATTTTTTATTTTTTGTTTCTCGTAGAATGTGCAGAAAAATAGGAAAAATTGATAATCAAAGTTCAGCATGCCGCCTTATTGTAATTTTTTTGCTGAATCTGGTACTAAACATCACAACACTCATACAGATTAGGGATATGTTTGGTTTATTTTTGAATTCGTAGAAAGTTCACAACACTGGCCGATAATAGAGGGCGTTTTCCGCGCACCGTTGTAACCAAACATACAAGACTACCTGCATGATATTAATTTTTTTTAAACTTGTACGAATTCTGGAAGCATCAATAAGAATGTGTCTTTTTTTTGTTATTCCACCCTAAAAATCACCTCCAAAGCAGCCCTCTAGACAACAGTACTCCCTTAAGGGGTTTTGCCTGGTTGCAAAAGTCGAAAAATGTTTTTTAACCGATATATTTTGACAGTAGGTATAACATCTTTCAAATGTACCCTGAAAATGTAAAGGTGACCGGATGAAAATTGAGCGATTTATAGGCTGTTATATCGACGCCCGTCGGAACGCTCTGAGTGCCGTTTGAAACTTTCCATACTTTTTTTCGAAAGTACGTTCTCAAAGTCGGTGAGCTAAATATCTCGAAAACTACTGCATCGATCTTTCTGAAAATTTTCGGGCTCTTTCTAGAGGTAAAAATATAATATTTGATCGAAGAATTTTTTTTTCCGGTGTATACTTTCGATTCGATTAACGAAAAAAGTCCATTTTTCGAAAAAAAAATCAAAATTCTGACGTTGAACACGCGCGGTGTTTTTAAATCTGAGATTTTGGAAATTCCTTCGATTAAGAGCAGATATACCCCTAGGAGCCGGAAAAAAGGTCATTTTTGTAAATTTTTTCAAAGAAAACTATTTGAAATTTCGGATTGGGGTTTTATTTATCTAAAAGTATATACATTCATAAATATGTTTATTTTTCTTTATTTAAAGATATAAAAAATATACAAGGATATTGTATGATCCTTGGAGCGTCGTCAAAAAAATCGGTGACCAAAATTTCTCGAAAACCAATGAACCGATTACCTTGAGGTTTTTTGTGATTATTGTATACACCATTATCTAGTACTTGTCGTAGGATTTTTTTTCCGTTACTTAGTTTTTGTTTTATAGGCAAAATGATAACTAATTATTGCCCCAAAAATCACTATTTATGTTCAAACGTCCGCCATTTTGCCAGAAATGGGTATTTTCAAAATCGGCTATGACAAGTACTCGATAATGGTGTATAGAATAACCACAAAAACTTCAAGGCAATCGGTTCATTGGTTTTCGAGAAATTTTGGGTACCGATTTTTTTACGACGCTCCAAGGATCATACAATATCGTTGTATATTTTTGATACTTCTAAATAAAAAAAATTAAACATATTTTTGAATGTATATACTTTTAAATAATTAAAACCCCAATCCGAAATTTCAAATAGTTTTCCTTCAAAAAATTCACATAAATGACCTTTTTCCGGCTCCTAGGTGTATATCTGCCCTTAATCATGTGATGAACTAATGTACTAAATACATCTGCTGGATTTTTAAATATTAGATGACCTGGTTCAGCAGGTATAGGGTGAACCCGGCCTATCGGTCGTACCTGCTAACCCATCACCGATGTTCGGAAAAGATAGGAGTGTACAAAAAAATATAAAGAGTGGGCTCTAAAATATAAAAATCACAAAATTGTAGAAAACATGAAAAATCGATCAAATGACAAATAGATGTTTGCAATACGAAAAAGAAAAAACACTTGAAATTTATTGTAAACAAAATAAAAAAATATCCATTTTAAAGAGGGGATTCCGCTCTACAAGTTCGTTCGTATCCATTTTTCTCGCCAAACAAACTGTTTTCGTGATATTTGCCGTCGAGAAATATTTTGAACCAATTTTTGACTGCACCCTCTAAACTACCCTCCACTTTAAACACTAATTGGTGGAGCTAAGTGGAGATTAGCTAAAAAGTTAATACTACATTTCTTATTCAAAATTTTATGACAAATCTTTTTCGTGCTATAAATTTTTGCCGTTTAAGCAACGGTTTGTTGGAAAAATAAAAAAAATAAAAAAAAGTACCTGTTGTCGATGGTTTTGCCTCATTTAGGGGATGATGCACCCACCTGACAGGTGGGAATTCTTCGGATATTTGTTGCTGCTTTTTTGGTATAATTTGCGTTTTTTCGTTTACTTTGCGTGGACTGAGGGCATTGCTAGAAAAAAACATTTTCGAGAGGTGCTTTCCGGACATCGACTGTAAATCGATTATAATTGAATATTTTTACACAAAACAATTACAGCGTATTCTTCATATGATGCTTTTTCAAATGCCTAACTTTCGTAGAAATTAATCATCACGATTGTCTATTTTAGAAATCCAAAAAATAAATTGTTTTCGACTGTTACAACTAGACATAAGCCGTTAAAATAAAATAGCCGTTTCTCGTGAATGGCCCATTTCTGCTCGCGTTCCTTTGTATTATATGTTACCCTGTATACCTATAAATGCCCAGACGACACGATGTTACATCAGAGATTACAAATTATGTTGCAATTTTTTAATTATACTCAGCTCAATTCAATGGCCGAGGGAAATGTAATAAAAACAGGGGTATATATATATATATATGGGAGATTCCACGCCATTTCACTAAGCCCGTGACCCCGACCATTTTCGGTTTTCCTGATCTTTTTTTGTAAACTTGTACCCCATGTAAAGAATATCCAAACCGATTTTTACATTTTTTATCACTTCTCTTTGAGGAGTTATAATTTTCCAAAAAAATGTCGATTTCAAAAGTTTCGGAAACGTTTAAACGCTGATAACTCCTGAACGAATTAAGATATCGACAAATGCCACGATACAATGATTTTTTTTTCATCTTGACGCATACTTTCGTTACAAAAGATGGAAAAATTATCAATTATCAATGTGAACGTTTTTTTTGTTTGTAAAGTGAGAACTATTTTTTTTAAAGATTATTGCCGTATTTAATTTTTTTCAAAAAATTCTCTAAAATACCCATTCTATAGTCTTTAAGGCTAGGCTCATCATGGGCCCGTTTTTCCTTCTATTTGTTACGAATTCATCATAATTATTTGAGCAGTTTTTTATCATTTTGATCTCCAATAAATCTATGAAAAAAACTATTTTTTATTCGAAATCTTTTTTTTGTTAAATTCCGCACAAATACAAAATAGACCGTCTCAGGCCTGTCGAAGCCGAATGGGAAATCACGAAATCATTAATGGCATTATTGAACATTAAAATGATAAAAATCTTCTCACAACGATATGATTAATGCGAATAAAAATGGGCCCACGATGAGACTAGTCTTCAAAATCGTAGAATGAGTCACTCTATTTTACAGAATTTTTTAAAAAAGATTCAAAACGTCAAACATCTTTTTAAAAAATAGTTTTCACTTTCGGAGCAAAAAAAAGTTGACATTGATAATGGATAATTTTTTCATCTTTTTTAAGAAAAGTATGCTTCAAAATGAAAAAAAAATTACATAACGACACTTAGCCATATCTCAATTAGTTCAGGAGTTATCAGCGTTTAAACGTTTCCAAAACTGCCGAAATCGATATTTTTGGAAAATGATAACTCCTAATAGGGAGAAGATGAAAATCTAAAAATTCGTGCGGATATTTCTTTTATGGCGTACAATTTTACATGGCGTGGAATATCCCTGTATATAAATGAGGTATTGGACCTGAATCCGGTGGGCTTTTTCCCGGACCACCGCCAATTCGATTAATTTTTTTATCTGATTCCATTAGCTCTAGAAGACACCCTAAGTTTTGTTACATTTTTCGAAACAACCCTTAGTAAAAAAAAAAAAATTTCCAAAAAAAACGCCCCGATTTAAAAATCTGAAAAAATTTCCAAAAATGCGTGATTATATGTAACAATTTTCAAGCTATCACCCGCACTGCAAGTATGATTTTTTCGTTAGCAGTAAAAAAATTCTGGTATTAATTTCGATTGAAGTCGTATAGAGCGAGAAAAAATCATACGCCCACTGCGGGTGATAGCTTGAACATTTTTACATATAATCACGCATAATCGGGAATTTTTAAAAAATTTTAAATCGGAGTGTTTTTTCGGGGAAAAGTTTTTTCGACCAAGGGTTGCTTCGAAAAATGAAAAAAAAATCAGGGTGTCTTTTAAACTCAAGATAAAAGCCGATAAAAAAAATTAATCGAATTGGCAGGGGTCAGGGAAAAAGTCCACCGGATTCACGTGGAATACCTCATATATATATGGATCCAATTAAATGGCTAGACGTACTACAAGCCAGTTTCGGTCATTTACGATGTAATGCGCCCTACCGAGAAAAATGTGCGCGTGCAGAGAGAACACGAGACACAAAGAGGCATAAAAATAAATATCCGACAATAAAAAAAGGCAGGGAGGCCATTAACCAGACACGTATTAGATGCGACGAGACAACGAAGGTACGCACCCATAATAATAATAATAGGCCCCGATAAAAATATTCAACTACCCACGACTCCGTTGAGGGGAGGAAAACATAGGAGCAGAGGGAAAACGCTTCATGAATTATACGCGGAGGATTGCCGGCTCACCGATTAATTTACATTTATGTATTCGTATCGTGATCATACGAATGATAACAATAATAATTCTTATCAAAATGAAACGGCAATTTTCTTGCACGATCACAATCGTGACGTTTGTCACTTTTAAATCCCCTTGTGCCAATTTTAAATCTGTAAAGACATTTGGATATAGTAAACTTGTCAACTGAAAATTTATCGGTTTTAGTTAAATGCGATGTCGAGAAAAAAAAGGTCGCTCGAAAAAAAAAAATTTGTTGTGAAATTCGACAATCGTAGAAATCGAGCATAATGCATCTTTTGATCCTCGGTTTAAATTGCATGATTTTTTTATAAAGTGGTACGATCGCGATGATCATTTTTGGGGTTTAAAGGGCCATTCCAGGGTTACCTTTTTTGAAAATTGTTTCTTCTTGCATCAACCAAAAATTTGGACTTTCATAAACATGCCGTTAAATTTTGGTCGCGAAATTCGAATTATTCCGGTCCCTACAGTCTTTCTTAGAAAAATGTCGTTTTTCAAAACGTAGAAGATTGTAAATGAAGAGTTTTCAAGGTTCCGTCTTAGATTTTGCCACACAATTTTTCACGCCATTCGAGAACGTTTTTATTTAATTTCACATTTTTTCAACAAAAACTATCAAAAAAGGTCCAATTTTACACTTAGTTTTGAAATGGCGACCTGTTTGATAATTTCTACCGACCAAACAAAATCTGTACCCTTCTACAATTTTTCATACTGATAAATAATCTTTTTGGGTTTTTTCTCTTGGACCATTTTTGGAGGATCAGGACATTTCACCATCAGATGCTTTTTTGTTTAGTCATCATTTTGCAGTGGCCAAAAAAATTATATAAAAATAAAACTAAAACATTAACAAATATTTCTATCTGTAACATAAGTTATTTGAATAAAATTTAAAAATCGGACTGACTATAGGGATTTTTTTAAATAATGAAAATCAGGTATTTTCATGCCACTCACCCTGGAATGGTCCCTCAATCATTGGCAAAAAAAAAGTCACGTCCAGAGTTACCAGAGAATTACTCTGTTCAGACCATCGAAGGAAAGTCGCGTCCTAGTTATTCTTTCTGAAGACTGTGGGGGAAAAGTACAGTCCTAGTTATTTGTTTCCGACAATGGGGAAAAAGTACAGTCCTAGTTATTTGTTTCCGACAATGGGGAAAAAGTACAGCCCTCCTAATTTTTTTCGACTATGGGGGAAAAATACAGTCCTGGCTATTTTCTTCGACTATGGCGGAAAAGTACAGTCCTAGTAATTTTTTTGACTATGGGGGAAAATTAAGCCCTAGTTACTTTTCTCCGTCTATGGGGGAAAAGTACGGTCCTAGTTATTTGTTTCCGACAATGGGGAAAAAGTACAGTCCTAGTTATTTGTTTCCGACAATGGGGAAAAAGTACAGTCCTAGTTATTTGTTTCCGACAATGGGGAAGAAGTACAGTCCTAGTTATTTGTTTCATAGTATGAGGGAAAACTGCAGTCCTAGTTATTGTTTTCGACTATGGGGGGAAAATACAGTCCTGGCTACTTTTATCGGCTATGGCGGAGATGTACAGCTCTAGTAATTTTGTTGACTATGGGGGAAAATGAAGTCCTAGTCACTTAATTTCCGACTATGGGGTAAAGGTACAAGCCTAGTCCTTTTTTTCCGACTATAGGGGAAACGTACAGTCCTAGTTACTTTTTCGGACTATGGGGGGACATACAGTCCTAGTTACTTTTTCCGATTATGGGGGGACATGCAGTCCTAGTTACTTTTCTCCAACTATGGGGGACAATACAGAGCTAATCACTTTTTTCTCGACTATGGGGGAAAATACAGTCCTAGTTACTTTTTTCCGACTATGGGAGAAAATACAGTCCTAGTTACTTTTTTCCAACTATGGGGGAAAATACAGTCCTAGTTACTTTTTTCGGCTATGGGGGAAAATACCGCCCTAGTCGCTTCTTTTCGACTATGGGGGAAAAGTACTTATCCAGTTATACTTTCCAAAGATCTTGAGGGGAAAAGCAATGCTGTGGTTACTTTTTGAGGACCCTAGGTTTAGGGATCTTGTTGCCATACCGATTCGTCCTTGTGAAAAAAAATTACGGCCGCATCGAAACTGATTTCCACCTGAATATTGACACTTGGGTATCGCGTACCCACGGCAATGAATTCTCCGCGACTGTCGATCAAGCGAGTGTCTCAATTACGATCTACGTGAAAATTTATCATGTTAAATATTTCATATCCATAAATATCTCGATATTGACCATCGAGCCCAGTCCGGGCTTCTGGCGAGTGCAGTCGTCGAGCACCAGCTGACTACTTTGACGTATCGGTTTATTCCCTTGCGTTGCGAAGCATCAAAGCCTGCTGCGGAGCCTCCTGACGGTCCGTCCACGGAAACTCAAACGGACGTTCAACTCGATCAATAATAACAATCATGGGAAAATAGGATGAATAATAAGAGCAATAATCGTGAATATCGTAGCAGGAGGAAACGACAAAGGGCTCAGAGCTCGTCGGAACAGAGAGGAGCAATCTCCCTGAAACGAAGGCAAATTGAAAAGTTGATTAAACCAAAACATCCATTACAAGAAACGACCCTTCGTCTATACAGCCGAGTGCCTATCAGCATCTTACACTGAAACAAGGCCAAAGACGTTGAAGTTTCCATTGTTGGAATGCAACGAAAATGATTTTTTCTTCATTTTCCAAAGTTCAGCTACGGAAATCAGGCAAATATTTTTTAGGGAATCCTATCCAGCAATGGAAAACCCAAATTTGCAGAATCATTATTATGCCCCAATCGTGAAAATAAACAATTTTAAAGAAGTTTCATTGCGTACCAAATATGCAGACTTCAACCCCATTGAGGAATAATATATTACAAAAGTTCATTTATGTGCGCGAAGATTACGTTAGTCCTATAATCTTAACACGTATATGTGTGAATATATGTATATGGGTGGGCATGGATTGTGCACATGTACATATATATATATATATTTTATAATACTTATGGATATATGTACAGCCATAAGTGTCATATTGTATTCATATACATATGCATTTGTTTGTATACATGTGTAAATCGGTGTGTGTACGATATAATACTTATTGATATATATATATATATAAAGTGTAGTAAAAAATCCATTATTTTTGCATGAAATTGAAGGCAAAAATAATGGATTTCTTTTCACTATACCTAATATATATATATACACACATATATATATATGCGTTTATACAGGGTGTCCCATTAGAAAAAAAAGCATTGAAATAAATCGAATAGATGAAGTCGTACAGAAAAGTGTTTTCTACAAAAGTGTCATGGTTTTACGGGGTAGATGCGATAATAATACAAAATATTTTTCTCGTCAACTACTTTTTTGAACGACCTCATTTTTTTCGATGTAATTTGATGCTTTTTTTTTAACCAGCCACCCTGCAAATATATATATATATATATATATATATATATATATATATATATATATATATATGTTGTATGCATGCATACAGGTTGTTAGGAAGGTCGACGCAAAGCCTTAAGGGGGTGATAGATCACCTCGTTGAGAACTTATCTAACCTGGATGACCTTAGTCGAAAGTCTAAGGATATCGAGTTATCGTGGCGAGTACGATTTTTGGAAAATTTGCCAAAATTAAGTACTAACCCGTTCATAATGTTCAAAGAGATAATAATTCGTACCAAAAAAATAATTCGCATCTTAGCTTAAGGCCGTAGGCCACAGTAACGGGTACAAAATCATATGCGAATTTAAGAATTTTTTTTTCGTATGAAAAAGCGACTCGCTCATAAAATTAATTACACATCTATTTAGTATGAATTTCAAGCTGTTGGAAAATATTTTTTTTTCGATGTACCAAATGGCCGATTATTCGAAACTTCTCCAAACAGCTTTTTTCCAATTGGCGTGACAAATAACTTCAACGATTTTCCAAAGAATTGTCTCTCCATTAAAAAAATCTCGTTTTTGGAAGCACAGAGACCTACGCCACTGTTCGTCCAATACCCCGGACCCTTCTCGGATTCACCATGGAACATTGTTCCGAAAACATATTGAAAATTTGTGACTCTTCATCCGTTTCTTTAAATTAGAAAAAATTTAAACGCAAATAGAATGAAAATTGTAAAAAAAAATCATACCTATTCGAAAAAATCTATGAATTCATTTCATACTATAAAAAAAGTAGTTCACCGGACATTTGTTGAACAATTTTTGTTTTTCAACAATTTACTTGTAACTTTTTTGCGTTATCGTTACCGGAAATTAATGTTCCTAGCATCTTCAAGGTGGTCGATATTTTTTACATTTCAATCTCATCGCAAAGTACTGAAAATTCTTGCCCAAGCTCGCTTTTGGTAGGAAATGCAGAGGCAATACATCCTTGAGGCTTTGCACCGACCGTCCTAAAACCCTGTGTGTATATGTATATATATATATATATCGTTAAAGGGCTTTCATCTCGTCTTCCTCAAATAGACGTCCATACGACACAGATTCATTAACGCTATCGGCTTCAATAACTTCCCGACGTATATAATCGAAACGACACATTTACCCCTTCACACATACACACACACACACTTGCACATGGACTCACACATACATACATACACCCAGCCACACTCGTAAATACACATGCTGAAATGGAGTAGGGTTCGTTCCTAGCATAGATCTGGATATGTCATGTGCCCTGGCAAATGACGTATCAGTTTGAGCTTGGACGAGTCGGTGATCGTCCCCGAGGTCCTCGCAATTCTCGTTCTCGGGTTTGTCGACACAGCGTAGCAGCCCGACAAAGCGACGATTAAGCCGAGCAAGATCGTGATCTTGACTCGATAATCAACCGTTCGGGACGAAAATCCACGACTGTGTTGCATGGCTGCTGGATTCTCACCGTCGAATATGTGGACGTAAGCGCGTCCCGGCAATGCGTTGCTGGACTCGCACGTGTAATTGCCGGAGTGACGAAAAGCCGCCCGGGGTACCTCGAGCCAGCTCTCACGCCCGAGGAGGTCGGTACTCACGTTGACACCCTGATCAACGTCGTAGTTGATCATACGCAAATTGTGGTACCAGAAGAGGTAGGACGGCGTCTCGGTGGATTTTTTCACGATGCAGTGAAGCTGCAACGTGCTACCTGGACGCACGAATTTTTCCGTCGGCCCGGAAATCACGGCGCGGGCTTCTGCAAGCACAAAGCACAAAGAAAACGGGAAAGACGCATCGAAGAAAGGTGTGACGAGACACTGTCGTCGAATATCCATAAGTGAATATCCATAAGTCGAATATCCATAAGTCGAATACTCATAAGTCGAATATTCATGAGACGAATATTCATAAGACGAATATTCATAAGTCGAATATTCATAAGTCGAATATTCATACGTCGAATATCCAGAAGTTGAATATCCATATGTACAGATATTCATAAGTACGAATATCCATAAGTACGAATATCCATAAGTACGAATATCCATAAGAACGAATATCCATAAGTACGAATATCCATAATTACGAACATCCATAAGTGCGAATATCCATAAGTACGAATATCCATAAGTACGAATATCCATAAGTACGAATGTCCATAAGTACGAATATCCATAAGTACGAATATCCATAAGTTGAATATCCATAAGTTGAATATCCATAAGTACGGATATCCATAAGTACGAATATCCATAAGTACGAATATCCATAAGTACGTATATCCATAAGTACGAATATCCATAAGTACGAATATCCATAAGTACGAATATCCATAAGTACGAATATCCATAAGTACGAATATCCTCAAGTACGAATATCCATAAGCACGAATATCCATAAGTACGAATATCCATAAGTACGAATATCCATAAGTACGAATATCCATAAGTACGAATATCCATAAGTACGAATATCCATAAGTACGAATATCTATAAGTACGAACATCCAGAAGCACGAATATCCATAAGTACGAATATCCATAAGTACGAATATCCATAAGTACGAATATCCATAAGTACGAATATTCATAAGTACGAATATTCATAATTACGAATATCCATAAGTTGAATATCCATAAGTACGGATATCCATAAGTACGAATATCCATAAGTACGAATATCCATAAGTACGAATATCCATAAGTACGAATATCCATAAGTACGAATATCCATAAGTACGAATATCCATAAGTACGAATCTATAAGTACGAACATCCATAAGCACGAATATCCATAAGTACGAATATCCATAAGTACGAATATCCATAAGTACGAATATCCATAAGTACGAATATTCATAAGTACCAATATCCATAAGTACGAATATCCATAAGTACGGATATCCATAAGGACGAATATCCATAAGTACGAATATCCATAAGTACGAATATCCATAAGTACGAATATCCATAAATACGAATATCCATAAGTACGAATATCCATAAGTACAAATATCCATAAGTCGAATATCCATAAGTCGAATATCCATAAATCGAATATCCATAAGTCGAATATCCACAAGTCGAATATCTATAAATACGATTATCCATAAGTACGGATATCCATAAATATGGATATCCATAAGTACGAATATCCATAAATACGGATATCCATAAGTATGAATGACCATAAGTACAAATATCCATAAGTACGAATATCCATAAGTACGAATATCCATAAGTACGAATATCCATAAGTACGAATATCCATAAGTACGAATATCCATAAGTACAAATATCCATAAGTCGAATATCGATAAGTAGAATATCCATAAGTACGGATATCCATAAGTACGGATATCCATAAATACGAATACCCATAAGTACGAATATCCATAAGGACGAATATCCATAAGGACGAATATCCATAAGTATGAATATCCATAAGTCGTATATCCATAAGTCGAATATCCATAAATCGAATATCCATAAATCGAATATCCATAAATCGAATATCCATAAGTCGAATATCCATAAATCGAATATCCATCAAGCGAATATCCATAAGTGAGTATGGACTAGAAGAGAGTTTGTTTGGGTTTGTTTTTGGCGCTCATCTCTACTCAATACTCACTTTTCCTCTAGCTCCTGCCATTTCTGGCACTCATTTCTACTCTGTACTCACTTATGGATATTCCACTTATGGATATTCACTTATGGATACTCCCTTATGGAGATTGGCACTTATGGATATTCGGTTATGGAAATTCGACTCATGGATATTAAACTTATGGATATTCTACCCCAATCGTGACAAGAGGCCTCAGGCCACTCCAGAGGCGACAAAAGGGCATATTTTGTGATTTTTTTCAGCGAAACCATGAAGTAAATAGAAATTACAAAATACGGATTTTATTATACACGTAATTGGCTATACGAAATTATTTTTTCACAGCGATACATGTCAAAACGGCGACGGGGCAGCGTGTTTCCGATGAGGACGTTATTTCTGGAAGGCCAACGACCGGACCAACAGCTCCTATAGTTTTTGAGTTCTCATGAGACACTCAAGTTTTTTCGATTATATATGAGAATACCTATAGAGGCACGTAGGATTTTTTTGATATATTGTTTTTCGTCAAAATTGAGCATTTCTAAAACAAAAATTATAAAATGACATGGGAAAATCGTTAGAAAATTGTTTATAAAAAAGGAACTATCGATGAAATTAGAAAAAAATCTACGTAGTGGCTTAGAAAATATAATTCTAAATATACAGTTAAAATTTCGAGTAAATCGGTTGAAATTTATTTGAGTTACGAGTCCGGCGAACTTGAAAATTGTAGTTTTGAGACAAACGCGTTTAAAGTTAGTAGAAAGTCACGACACGAATAATGGTTCAATCCCTTTAATATTCAGCAATCTTCGAAAATCGAGTACGTACAGATTTTTCACACCCATAATTCTTTGGAATATAATTTTATAGGTACTAAGGTACCTTTTTAACAAAAAACAATCGATTCTTGGAAAATCCTAGAGTGGCCTCAAACCTTAAGGTCTAACACTACTGTAGAGTTTTCAAAGAATTGATTTCTTTTAAATTGGCCTAATTGATTCTTTGGGCCATCTAGATTTATTTAGGGGAGGTAAGTTTGGTACCTGTAAAAAAAGGTTCGCCGGCCCGTGTGGGCTGCGGTGGCCGTGGCTGACCCGTGTGCGAAGCATCGACCGTTTTTCTCGGAACCCAATTTTTCAAAACGGCACGCAGCATAACTCCAACAATTTTCATTTTCTTTACTCCAAATTTTGAGCACATCTTCAAAATAACATTCCGAAGTGAAATCCGTACAAGATTTTCTATGAGTTAATTATAGTACTAGTTATTAACAAATGATTGTCCTTTCTTTCTATCGAAAATTGAGTTTTCACTTTAAATGCATGCCAATTACACAAAAATTCATATTTACAAAGTTCCCTACGTATTTCACTACCTACACTGATGTAAATTAATGGAATTTTTTTTCATTTTTTCCAAATTCAAATTCGCGTTAGTTACACTGCGTGCTGCAGAGCGTCTCAAACTCAACATGCCTCGCAAGAATGTCTCCAGCGTCACCATATTGTACAATTTTATAATATAAATTTGTTTTTATTCACTTGATCATATGACTAATGACATCCTTGAATATTATTATACTTCTACTTGATCTTCCACCCAAAGGAAAATCGCGAAAAAAAACACGTCATTTTAGACGTTTACAGTATTAAATGTCTAAAATTGAAGCCCTTAAGGGGGGAAGACCATTTACAAATTTAAAGAAAAAACGTTTTTTTTTTCAAATTGTAGATGTGTTCAGAATATTGTGTCGAATTTTTTAAGCGAAATTCCAAGAATTGCCTCAGTTTTCGAGCAAAAACTCCAAGAGCATCGCCGGTACTTTAAAATTCACCTTGCGCCAGTTGTGAACTGAGTGCTTCGGAAAATGTCCACGTACCCAAAAGGTTCTCATGCAACACCTAAGGGACCTTCACGGAAGAGAATTTTTTTTTTTTTTTTTTGGAAAACGACATATTAATCGTTATACGGAAAATAATGGAGGGCATAGTGCCAGTGTCAAAAAACTTTTTAGTGCGAGCTCTGATTAAGTGAGTTGGAATCCCCTGTCGACCTATCGGTTTATTTCATTTCGGGTCGGAAAGCCCGTAGAGAGCATCAGCAGCAGGAAAATCGTTTTTGCGAGGAAGCTGAAGGAATCGTGTATGGCGCTGGGATCGCGGATTAGCCGGTAAAGCATCAAATCATTAAGGCCTTAGGCCACTTTAGAGGCCGAAAAAATAGGCTTTTTGGGAATTTTTTTTCAGAAACACTACGAAATAAATCGAGATTACAAAAAAGAGTGTTTATCATACATATCAGTGACTGTATACAATAATTTTTTTGAAGCGATTAATTCCAAAATGGCGGCTGTGCAGCGTTTTTGCGATGACGTCTCCGTTTGACGTTGGCCGGAGACATAACTCGGACAATTTTCAATCGATTCACTTGAAATGTTGAATATCTCTTGAAAAATACATTGTCTATGGAAGTACGTATGATTTTTTTTTTTTTATATTGCATAGTTCATTTGTTATTAACAATTATCTGACGATTTTTTTGGCAAATTTTTCACTTTCCACCTTAGGAGTGCGCCATTTGGCCAAACATCGATATATCGAAAAAATCCTACGTATAGCAGTTATTATATGTAATCGAAAAAAATTCAGTGGCTCGTTGAAATTTAAAAAATTAGAGGAGCTGTTTGTCCGGCGTGGAGCCTGAAAAAACGGAGACGTCATCGCAAAAACGCTACACGACCGCCATTTTGAAAATAATCGCTCTATAACAATTATTGTATACAATCACTGATATGTATGATAAACACCCTTTTTTGTAATCTCGATTTATTTTGTGGTTTTTCTGGAAAAAAAATCCCCAAAAAGCTTATTTTTCGGCCTCTAGAGTGGCCTAAGGCCTTAAGGCAGTCGCATAGTGTGAAAAGCCAAAAAATCGACTTTTTTCCTTTATTCGATAGTTTTACTATTAGAGAATATGTTCCTAAAGCCCTAGAAGTAAACTCGAAGGATTTTTAGAAAAAAAAACTATTTGACCTATCGATCCAAACCAAACTTCATTCTCTAGATTATTAAAAACCATCCGAAATGAACTAAAAACATTAATAAAAAAAAGTCATTGTATACTATTTTTATTGCACGAAGAAAGAAAAAAAAATTGTAAAAATCGTCACTTTTTTGTTCAAGCTCGAAAATTAATATGGTTTCGCGGTTTTTTAAGAGTTTTTTGAGTTCATTGACAATAAAAATATATGTCAACTAAAAATAAGTGTGGTTTTTGCGTTCCAGACAAGAATTAAGCACACCATCTTTCCGGCCAGTTCGGCACTCCGCCGGCGAGGCGCATTTATGGTCAATTTAAGGATGTTGAGTCCCAAATCGCAAATGATGATAAAATTCTGAAAATTTGGTATGTTTTTGTATGAAGTATTTCAGAGGTCGTGTAAAAATTTCACGACAATTAGCAAGCTCGTTATTGAACAATTAACATTCACAAATTAAATGTTGTTTTATGGAAACTGATGTAACTTTGCAATAAGTTTTTTTTTTGACCTCTCAATTTTATAACATCTACAATATACTGAAAGCAACGGAAACAAAACGAAGTTTATTGATAAATTTTCTTTATTTCTTTTAAAAATTGTTCTTAACAAAATGTTAATTTTTTAATAACGAGCTTCCTAATTGTCGTGAAATTTTAACATGACCTCTTAAATACTTCATACAAAAACATACCAAATTTTCCGAATTTTCTTATAATTTTTTATTTCAACCCTTAAGGAGGTTGAAGTAATGATGATAGAATTCTGAAAATTTGATATGTTTTTACATGAAGTATTCAGGAGGTCGTGTAAAAATTTCATGACGATTCAGAAGCTATTTATTGAACAATTAACATTAACATGTTTCATAGGGACTCAACATCCTTAATACTCCGCCATTTTGCGACAATTGGTTAACAAAAAAAATTATATTCTTCAAATGGGTGTTAAAGTATTATACAATAAAATTGTCAAGAAGGTCCGTTGTTTCGTTGCTTATTTTAAAAAATCACCAAAAATCGTCTTATTTAGACCTCTACACCAGACGACTGCCTTAAGTTTTCCCTTGTTGAAACTTTGAGCGCGTTTTTCGCGAAACTGTATTTTTCACAACTGCTGATTACTCAAAAATTATTCAACCGATTTTGATGAAATTTCCCACACATTTTTCTTGTGCCATCAGTTTGTCGATGAACCTAAATAATATTTTAGTTACGAAAATAAAACGTACTTTTGTCCTTAAATATAGCACAAATTTCACGAAGAATTACAAAATTGACTTTATCAAGCTGTCATTTAATGAATTTTTCATAGATTTCCAAAATCCTGCTTCACCGACAACGTATGTAGGTTACCTTTAAGAATCATTTTGATTTTTTGTTTCAGACAATTACAACGCGAGGGAGCATTTCAGCAGTGCCCAAACTTTTTGAACGACTTCCTCTGAACATCGATGTACACGACTAGCAATTTGCATGAACAAAAATAATTAAAATATTTTTGCATACTTAAAATATCAAATAAAAAACACACAAAGTTATAAAATGTCATGGGTAATCGTTATAGGAAAAAAAAATTACGAAAAAACTGTAATCGTTCACCTTCTAAATGGTCTTTCCCCCTTAAGGGCGGCCTTTGGGAGAAAAATATGACCTTATTTTTTATTATTTTCTAAAGGAAAGATTTCTGAACCGTTTTTGAGACTTAGGGTATGTTTTATTGCTACTTTTGGCTGTTACATGATAATTTTTTTATTTATTAATCTTCAAAAATGGCGGAGGTATGGCACGGTCTACTAAATTGCATTTTCAAAACTGGCGTGACGTATAGCTAAAAAACTAGTCAGCCGATTCTGACGAACTTTGGTACAAAGCTTTCTAACCTTATTATCTAAAATATGATCCTAAATGTTATTGAAAATTTAGAAAACAAGTATTTTTTATTGCCAACTGTAGTCATTTTTTCGCAAAATTCGATCTTTTTGTTTCAAAGCGTATTATTTAATCGATTTTCAACATTTGTATCAATGAAAGAATGTATCAATTTGCACCAATGAAAGAAAAATGTTTGTTGCGTTTTTTCTTCAATTACATCCTGGCTACGCTACAAGGAAAGCTTGCGAGGTCGATTTCCCCGACTTCAGTGAAATATAGCATGCTTGTACAATGGGTAAAAATAAGCGACACGTATTTTTTATATCTGCGGAACCCGATTTTTAAGGGATGAAACGCACCCTCGAAAATTGGGGTGTTTTTCGTTTTTCGTCTATAACGTTTTAACGGTACGAGATATGAAAAAATGTCACATTGCAGCAATGGTTCTTTTTTCGTGTACTATACATTGGAGATCGGAACTATAACGTTATAGACGAAAAACGAAAAACACCCCTATTTTCGAGGGCGCGTTTCACCCCTTAAAAGTCGGGTTTCGCAGATATAAAAAAATACGTGTCGCCTATGTTTACCCATTCTACAAGCATGACAAATTTCATCAAAATCGGCGAGATCGACCTCGCAACCTTTCCTTGTAAATTTCAAAAATCGTACAGAAATATATCTTTATAAAAAATCGTGAGAATCAGCAATTTTTTTAGTAAATATTCGGAAGTGGGGCTCCTGCTAGAAGCAGACTAATTTTGGTTTGGATTTGCTTGGGATTGTTTAAGGTCGTTCAGGGTTGTTTGAGGTCGTTTAGGGTTGCTTAGGGTTATTCGGGGTTGTTTGGGGTCGTTTAGGGGTGTTCGGAGTCGTTTATGGTTGTTGGGGGTTGTTTGAGGTTGTTTAGGGTTGTTTGGGGTTGGTTAGGGTTGCTTGAGGTTTCTCAGGGTTGTTTGGGTTTGTTTGAGGTTTCTTAGGGTTGTTTGGGTTTGTTTGGATTTGTTTGAACCCTTGGAGAAAATTAGCCTCATTGGTGGTGGAAAATGGTTTTACGGAATTTCTGATAGAGGTCCAACTGATCAGTGGGGGGTTTCGACTTTAGTACCAAAGGTTTTCCACGGTTTCCCTGTGCCCTCGTGTGCAAACTCGACACGGCATAGCATCGGGAGAGAATTCCTGTGGCTAACACTCGTCAGGGTCTCTCAGAAATTGGAACAAGTCAAGTGACAAGTGTGGGGTAGGAGTGAAAGAGATGAGATCGTAATAGTCCGGGTGGGAGGAAACGTCGGAAATACAAGCATCAAAGGAACGAGGAGGGACATTGCCTTTGGTTTGAGTAATGCAAACGAGAAAACTGAAATAATCAGACGGAAAAGAAAACGTGAGAGATAGAACGCGATGAAGCGAGTCCGGGGCTTTTCTTTCAATTTTTCATTTTTAGTTCATTTTCGGTGACGCGACGCGACGTCCTCTTGTCCCTTTGTGAAACTTAATATTTAAAGGGACACGCGGCGAGAATAGAAAAAAAAAAGTAACAGAAGATATTGTGAATACAAATCCACGTTCCGAATTTCGTCTTCCCGTCTTTCTGTCCTTGCTCCAGTTCTGGAGGACAACCTTAGGGTTGAAAAAGAGTCTGATTTTTATTTTTCTATTTTTTATTCCGAATTTTTTACTCGAAGCCATTTATTTTCTTTTTTCTCTCGACTTTGTTTATGCTTTCCACTCTACAACAAAATGTTCACTCGAAAAAAAAACGTCGATTATTTCTCGTCTCGCGTTTTATTCATATCCTGATGTCGGGTCGGGTGTTACTTCCGAGCCGTGGTGAAGCGAACTAAAATAACTCGACCAGCCACGGAAGAGAGAAAAAAACGATAGCGCTGACGTACCTCGGGTCCGGCTTGTTTTTAAATTGACGTCTATAATGAGCGTCTAATTAACTTTAGAACTTTCGGATTCCGCGCGAACAAAAGTGAGGTGGAGAAGCTCATAATGAGCACCGACATTCCTCTAGTCTACCCCCGAGGACTCGAACGCGGCCGAGTACACATTTACCGCAAAAACTTTCCAATTTTTCCTACAACAAAATAAAATCAACGCAGCTGAAGACTAGGAGAGATCGTGATCGTATTCTGTTTTATTGGGATGTTGAATAAGTTCTCGCTGTTTTTTTCGTGAACACTAAGGGGTTATATACGGTAAAAATTATCGAAAAATCGAATTTTTAAATTTTATTTTCGTAATGTACATATATTCAAGTACACACACAGAAAATGTCTTGTCAATCCGGCGAATATTCTCGAAGTTACACGTACGTTTGTGATGATGTGTCAGGCTATATGTAAAATGCTTTTGAAACTTTAAACGCGTTTTTATCAAAACTGTGTTTTTATGGCCATCTTCTAGTCTAGAATTTTGAAAACATCGATTTTTTTTGCATTTTTTCAATGTTTAGTCTGTCAACAAAATACCCTCCAAAAGAAATTTCAAAATTCCATTCCGGCGACCAGAAATCACCGATTAACGAAATGTAAGTATATGTACCATTATATGACTTGGACTGCCTGAAACTTTACTCGAATCTTTAAACGCGTTTTTCTCGAAACTACTTTTTTCGATACGATTGACATGATATCTCGAGTTGTAATGAACCGATTTACTTAAAAAAATTTATGCGCCTTCTCTATACACCCCTCTATCGCCTCTACCAGATTTATCGCGAAATTTTGTTAATAACTATTTTTTTTAAATAAAAAATCGTGAGAACAAACGGCAAAAAATGACCTTTTTTTTTAAACAGCCGCCATTTTGCGATTTTTTTTGCCTGAGGTAAGGGCTATAATGACACCCTTACTAATTAAGAATCCGTTTTGATTTTTTTCCGATGACCAGGAGGGTTGGAATCGTGTTACCCAGGAGAGACCGTTTTTTTCCACCCCCACTTTAACAGCCCCTGTAACTATCGGAATTATGGATTTTTTTCAATTTTTTTATATAATGTTAAAGGATGAATAAATATGTGGTAAAAAAATAGATACTAAAAAAATTTTTTGGTTTTTTTTATCGCATCTCAAAAAACCCCCAAATTTTGGCCCTCTAGACCAGAAGACGGCCTTAACCCTTAGCGGCCACACAGGGTAACTAGTTACCCCGGTTCCCTTTGTGCATGACGTGTGCTGCTCAATAAAATAGGATTAAAAATAATTTTTTTTTGTTCGAATATCATAATAATACTATTTTTTCACTTTTCTGTACGTAAATATGTATTCAGAAGCTAATAAAACACAAAAAAGCAAATTGTATGATTTGTAATGTTTTTCAACTTTCCCTCCAGTAATTTTGCAAAATGAACATACTTTTTGAATGATGGACGGATACTGTTATTTTTTTATGGCAGTCGTATATGTTGTGCATATACTCCTAAAATTTTAGCCCTTAATTTTAGCCCGCAGCATCTTAAAAATTTATCCCTTTACGATATTGAGCAGAATGCTTTGAAAAAATGTAAGATATTACTTAAAACATGTATAAATATAACTGTGAAATAGTAACACTGTAGATTTAACCGTTTCTCTAAATTCAATTCCCAAAGAGACACGTTGAAAATGGGCGTTGACACTAAAATACGGCCTTAAAACCGGGGCCACATTATGCGGTTCTAGCGGAGCGTTTTTGAGGGATCAAACGTATAATGTAAGTCTCAATCTAAGCACTATATGCAGATCTCTCAAAAACGCTCCAAACAGCCTAGAAACAGCTGTAGACGGAACGGAAGTTAGGCTCGATGGGAAATCATTCTCAGGGAGCATTTATGAAAAGACACAATTGGAAAACTCAAATACATGAAAACCCGTAACAGCATACGTTAAAACTGAGAAAATAAAAAAAAAGGTAACATATAAATCGTATTGTTACTATTTATTTCACATCTACGCTCACCATACACAAGTTATCCAACGGCGCTAACGAGAGATCGAGAAAAAAAAATCGTTTCGACGAATAATCGATAAGTTTTCCTCGGCCTTAAATAAAAGAGGGAACCGAAACACCCGAACAATCGATCAAATAACAGTTTTGACATCGAGGTCTAACATTAGAATTTTCAGTGCACCGTATTGAGAAGGATCACTGGCATGATGGCTTTAAATTTACATAGATACGTGTAGACGAGAAAAGCAATCGTATATACCTAGATAAAATTCTGTATATATATATATATATATATATATATATATATATATATATATATAATGGGTGAAGCTATATAGTTTGGATGTACCGAGGTATATTTGCAATCTACTGTGCTGATGTGTGCCATCGACGATTCCAATCGCGAAACACATCACTATAGACCCTACGTGAACTAATCTACGCATATATATCATCTATACAGCCAACAGTGACCATATACTGCCCGTATCAAGTTGTCCTTTTCCGTGCCTCGCTCAGGAGACGACAAGTCGATCTCTCTTTCTCACACAGTAAAACTTCATTGCAGTAGAGCTCCATATGTATATATATTATTGATATACATACAGGCTGTCCTGAAAGTTGGGCCGCAGCACTCGTACAGTAGATACGTCACGGAATTCCCATGAAAAAAGTCCTCAGCAATTTTTCTCCCCGATGCACCGTTAATTAGATATGGTTTAATCAGTAACAGCCAATGCGCCACGTTCGTATCGCTGATGGGTGGGGCACTCTCTCGCGCCATTCGCTCGCTGCCGCCTCCCACCCATTTTTCCACTGAGCGCGGCATCCCATTGACCGTCACCAGCGACTCAATAGCTAATTAACGGTGCGTTGGAGAAAAAAATTGCCAAGGACTTTTCCTCCCAGCATTCCGCGATCTATTCGTCCTGCGAAGCTTCGACGCAACTTTTAGGACATCCCGTGTACAAATGACGATAAAGGGATAACTGCGAAGCTGCACAAGCTGTACCGGCAGCCATATCCAGTAGCGTCCGAGAGCTCTTTGTAAAAGCTCCAACGCCCGCAGGATCTCTAATACCCGTCTCGTGGCTTTTGGCGAATTTCAAGATAGTACAAACACAGCACCAAGCGTCGTCTACATGCCCAAAGCCCGCAACGCTTCTCTCTGACCATGCACATAGTCAACAACCCTCTTATACTTTCACGGGAATTTGATCGCCATGTACATGGCGCGTTCTTTGTAAAAAAAAGCTACCACGAATAAAAAAAGATGTAAACGTTTATAACGAAATAATTTTGAAAAATACATCCAAAATTGTTCGTTTCGTTGCAACAGACGCTAATCATTTTCATTCAAAAAACGACTCCTACGAGCTGCATCCAAAGTGCGAACGTTATGCGGCTCATTTTGAATAGAGTGCCCATTGCTATTTCATCGACCCGTACAATTTCGCGTTTCGAATCTTGTTCGTACCAGAGGAGATGACGTTCGTTGCGGATAATTAGACAGCTTACCGCATCCTTCGCGGATAGCAGATCGGTTCTGTCATCAAACTTTGCCTTCTGCACATACTGACAGTACACTCGAAACTCCGAAGCTACCAAAGTACATCGACTATACAACACATTGCGCGAGCAGCGCAGCCTCGCGATCTTTCGGACCACCGAATTCGAAATTGCCACGCACACGAATTGCACGGATAGAACAAAAGGATTAATCGATTCTCACTGGATCAGCAGTTGGAAGCGTCAAAATGAATATTCCAAACGAATCCGATAAGATTAGTCAGTGACACCAAAAATACATCGATCTCTATTTCGCCCTGCCTACGCTGAATTTAGCAACCGCAGTCGTTTGCGCCACGAAAATGTGACAACAATTCACCGCAGCGACAACAAATTCGTCCTACTCTGCTATTTATAATATTTGTGTGCGCCCGAGTCCATAAATCACTCTAACGACATTTCACAATGGACATTGCATTACGTGCAGGTTGGTAGTGTATACGTGAGACCATTTGAGTGTGACACGCCCGAGGCGAATATCGATACGGCACGGAAGGTCCGTTGTATTTTATATGAATATATACGTGTGCAGTGCACCGTCTGTTGTACCCACGTATATACGAGCACCAACAGCAGAGAGTGCGCGCACGGTGGTTTGTTTGGCCGCCCAACCCGGTAGCGCGGTAACGATCACCGTGGTCGAATAAAATAAGAAACATAAAACCATAAAGGAAAACCTAAACGAAGGACGAACAAAAAAACGATAGGGTCGTTACCCAAACCTCTATGGGCAAACGAATGAACCGTAACTTCGAATCGTCATTGATATATATATATATATTATGATACGTGTGTGTGCATACACTGAGGTTGTAGACACTCATCGTGGCTACTCGTCATACACACATACAAACGTACATATACATGACGTTCAGTTGCGATAAGTCTTGAGGAGCGAGGGAGAACGAGATTTAAAAAAACGCAATAAAAAGTAAAGTAAAAGGGAAGAAAAAGGCGATCAGGAGGTAGGCTACACGAGAATAAGAAGTTATAGAGTTGTTGCTAAGAATAAATACAAAAACGGAGCAAAACGTAAAAGAGATGAGCTACGAGGAGAAGAAGCGGCCAATAGAAAATTCGTTCGTGAAATCCTTATAGGATACATGAGAAAAAGGACAGAGAGAGAGGGATGATCGTGAGATGAAGGAGAGAGAAGAGAGAGCAGTGTAAGCCGAGCTCAGAGCAGAAACGACAAGAGACAGACGATATATAGTGAGTCACGAGAATCGTTTCTCGCTTCAAGCCAAACTTCCTTTATCCATTTTTCCTCACAGAGTTATCTATCACCCGCTGGTTGGATAGTGCGAGCAAGACTTCTCGGTCGATTCGATCTTGCACACGTGTATGTATGTGTGCATATATAGATTAACGGCTCGAGGTCATAAAGGCGTACAAATCGGTTGAAGATGCATACTCGTGCCTTTCTGATTTTAGAAGGTCATACGTACGTACACACTCTGTGCTAAACGTATATACGGTATATATAGTAGAATATCCGAGTCGCAAAAGCCAGAACCAACCACTCTCTGTCTTTCTTCCTTCTATCTTTTTCTTTGTCCTCTCTCTCTCTCCCTCTCTCACTCTCTTTGCCTTTCTCCCTTCCCTGTGGCGCTCTCTTTCACCACGTTAGACGTTCGGCCATACGGAGACGACGAGAAAGGATTGTACCTTTTTTCTTCCCGATATAGCTTACGAAAGATATATATACTCCATCTATTTCTCGCGAGCATATACCGCGAGAAAAAAGCGTGAGTTAGGAAAGGCAAAATGGCACACGTAACACAACACGCAGGGTCAGTGGTCATACTTTAGAAATTTGCGGAGAAGACCTCACGTGCGAGGATAAGGTCGATACGTGTATGCACGAAGGCTGTGCGATACATTTTCGGCGGTGAATAGCGAGAAGGAACGAATTTACGAGATATTTATGGCAAATCGAGGCAGCTTTCTTTATGGGAACACTTTTTAGAGGGCTCTCAATCCCAAAGGCTGGAGAGGAGAAAACATTGTAGGCGATACAGTATAGTTTCTTGTTTTGAGAATATTGGTACATATATGCCCTTGACTCACATATCGTTCACTCTGTACATGCTAACTCGAAGTTATCCAACCTTCAGGGGATATACAGATCGCGGAATTCTGAAGAGAAAACTCCTTATTCATTTTTTTCTCCGATGTCCCTCTATTTAGATATTAATTCATCAATGAAAGCCAATCAGGTGCGCTGGACGCCACTCCGCTACGAGGTGAGCCTACCAAACAAGCCTAGGAGCTGCGGGGCGGAGCCTACTCCCCACCCACATGCCACGCTTTACCATACTTGCACTTCGGATTGGCTCTCACCAATTCATCAATATTCAAGCAGCAGTTCATCGCAGAGAAAAATGAGTAGGGACTTTTCTCTTCGGAATTTTGTGATCTATCGATCTGTAAGGCGCAAGCGTGACTTTTGAAACCCATTCCACAAGGCTGTGAAAAGTTTTTAAAATTTATTTTTCATTCATTCCAGTTGATGCATCAAGGTACAGTTTCTTCAAGAGACTAGAGGGTACTGAAATTGCCCGCTCCAAATGTTCCTCAAGATTTCGGTAGCATGCAATATAGCAGATTGTAGTCTTGACAATAAATATGTACGCTGTCCTAAAACTTTGCTCCCGTCTACTTTTTTGAGTTTCCTAATTTTATCGGCTCCAGCGACCGTCAAAAACGTCCCTGGTAAGAAATGGTCTGACTTCGTACGGATAGTGTACATATATCCAAGAGTACGGTTTTCTGGTAGTGCGAGGGAAAATATAATAGGGGAAGCGTGAGGAAGAGAGTACGAGGGGCAAGACTACGAAAATTCAACCATTAATAACGCTTACCGACGACCTCGAGAAAGAGGAATATACTGGTCGGTGGATGGGTCGACACTTGGCACTCGTACATACCGCCGTCCCTTCGCTGTACGTACTTTATCTGGAGGCTCCAATCCTCGCTGTGATGAAAGTGTATAGCTTGAAATCGCTCGTCACTCGCGTACGTCGCCAGACCAACGGTCAATAATTGTTTTACGTCCTTTCTCTTTATCCACGACACCTGTAACATTTAGTCCCAACACATACCAACATTATACACAATTTTAGGTTTTCTTCAAACCGTTATAATGATTATCATTATACCCTGATGATCTCGCTGCAAACATATTTCGCAAACTTTAATCAAATCCGGACAAAACTCAATGAGTGACAAATATCTGCGGGAAATTGTCGCAACTTTTTTCGCTTTATAGATGAAGCTTCAAAAGCATATTCCGGCCGCTTGCCACTCCACGAATCGGACGAAAACTTGGTACCAATTTCCGCGAAGCACCAACTTCATCATATTCTGCAACTCCGGGTGGTCTCACGTCGCTCAACTCAAGGTGCAAAAGTTGTCGGCAGTTTGAATCGAATTAGATGGCAAATTTTCCTTCCCAGGCGAGGGATATGTATGCAAAGATGATTAACACCGTCTTCGTATTACAAAACTGCTATAATAAGACTTAATAAGTATGGCTTGTATCGCGACTCTTCAGCAGTCTTATAAATCCGTCGCGCAGCATTTTATCATCTCAGGATATAAAATAATGTATTGGGGTATTGAATAAGTTCTCGCTGTTTTATCGTGAAAATTAATGCTTTATTTTTTTAAATCATCCCTAATGCTTTCAGACGTTTTGAAACTGTTGTGTGATCAACTACTAATGATTCTGCAAATTCAGCTAGCGTCTGACATGAGTCTACATGAAGTAACGCCTCCAATTCAACACATCGAAATCATTATATTTGATGCGTCTAAGCTAATCGCTGCATGTTGCTTTTGACAGATCATGGTCGCCGTAAGTGTCAATGAGAATTCTGTGTGCTTCAGCTTTTTTTTTAATACAGTAGTGCAGTAAAACTCGCCGTAAACAATTTTTTTATTTTCCACATCCATGTTTTCCTCGCTTTTTCGGGCGTGTCAACGGCACCTAAAAGAGGTCTTTTGGGGCCTAGGTCTTAAAAATTAGCGCGAGGGCATTTTTCACGCTCACAGTAATTGATCGCCGTTGTGGAACAGCTGTCAGTCGTTAGGTCGAGGAATTACATACGTTGAGGTGTTATTTGCGGGAAGAAACATAACCTCACTTTCATGTGACACCGAAGCAACGTCGATATCGCCGCGACACAAAGAATTAATCAAAAAAATAGGCCGATACATTTCAAAATTACGTTTAGTGTGTACGCAATACTTCATCGTAATATTACTCCGAGCAATATAATTCTAAGGTACCGAACCAGTTTTATGTTGTAGTATTTTTATTCCGAATCGTACGGTTGCTCTCCCAATCCTTGGCATTGTTGATCACTTTTCCTACAGGTTGTTCAAAGTCTTTCGTGCAGATCCGAGCTACGTTCTTTGTTATGATGACTCCTATAAAATAAACATCGTGCTATCGTTGATTCTCATATACATACAGTTAACGTCTTTGTAACATGTTAAACACCTATAAACACGGTTAGGTTATACATACCTTGTTCTCACGACGATGACACTTTCTGATTTGTACTCTGAGATTTACAAAGCTGCGAAAATCTTATAACACGTATCTGGGTTGCATAGCGTTTTTTGTCGTGACAGTCCATAACACCTTTTTTATGCAATTCACGAATACATCGAAATTCCGAAGCTACGATGCTGTCGAAACGAAGTTTTCGTGTGTAAAATAAGAGCTTATGTCCATCTACCCACTGCTGAGGCAGTGATAGGGCAAACCTGTTTATGGCCTCATCAGGGAAAGGCTTAGTAGGGCCTCATCTGAGAAAGCCTACATAGGGCCTTCTCAGGGGAAGCCTTAGTACGATCTCATCAGGCACGGCCCTAGTAGGGCCATTTTCGTGGTGCCTCATTTTGGACCTAAATACTTACGGCCCAATCGAGGCAGAATCAAGCTGTCCGTAATAGGTGTTACCTAGGTTTTATTTACTTAGTATTATTTACCTAATATTAGGTTTATTTACCTAATATTTACCTAGGTTTTATGACCCACGAAACAGAAGTATATACATATTGTGTTGTACATATTGCGACAAAAATCACGAAACTTTGCAAAAGGAATAAAAATTTTTTTTTAAAGAAAAAACAACAAGTATTTGTTAGGACTAGTAATTGTTCGTTAAATGACAAACAATTTTGACATCAATTTTAATTTTATCTTCAGCGATAATTTGGTTTCTCGTTATTTCGTTCTCTACGTTGGAAGGGACAGATTTGAAAATCGATTCTGGCACATCGTCGCTCGTAACCATGTTTTAATACGACGCATGGCGGAAAAGCTTCGCTCACAGCCAGGCGAGCTTACCGATAAAACTACAGCTGCTTGCAACGATTTGTATAAATTCGGGCAGAAGTATTTCTTTACCTCCGTCTTCAAATTTTCTAGATCAATTCCGGCTTTTTTACTTTCCATCATGTTTTTAATGTTTAAAGATTCAACTAGTAATAAAGTCGTGTTGGAATGTCTTCGAGATCTTTGATGAAAGCTTTTCCGTGTCTTAGATCTAGCTTTAAGAAGGAGTTAACAAATTGTGCCAAGGACGAGTTATGAAACCTCCTTCTCCAATTACTTATAATATTGTCCATCACTTGGTTATAAATATTGACTTTCCAATATTCGTATGCGTTGGAATCAGATGGCAAATCTATGAAGCTACTTTTGCCTACTGTTGACTCTATTATGAAGTCATTTGTTCTTTCTAGTGGTTGTCGTCTCCTTTTAGACATTCGAATAGGTTCGAGGGAGATTTCATGCTTTTTAGCAAATCCTTCGATCTTCTTCCAAAGACCATCGAACTGGTTTCTGTTCTTCTCAAAGGTGCTCATGGTGCATGTTATTATATTGCTTGCTCGACCAAGAGTTTCATTTTGACCTTGGGAATATGTGCACGGTACATTTACTACTGATCGTACCGAATGAAAGACGTGTAAACCGACAACAAACTCTGGTTTTCGAATAGACGATAATAAACCTACCGGTTCTACTGAATTCTTATTGATTCTTGTTTACTTCATCTTCCACAACTGCTTTCATTGCTTCGTAGTTCGTTAAAACTGCTCTACAGTTTCCAAAGCGGCAACTTCATCTAGTGATGCTCGAGCTGCCTATTTCTCGACCAACTTTGATACCGAGTTTCATTCTTTTTTCGAAGATGGGCATGGTTTCCGGTCTGCGCGAAATGGACGTATGAGGCTTCCAGGTTATTAGAAACAGCAGTTGCTACAGAAGCTCTTGTGCATGAGTCCAAAACAACTAAATTAAGCTTACGCGCTAAGCAATGGATGTACATTGTCTGAAGGTGCAATGGATGATTGCCTTCGATTATTTTTCATTCCTTAACAGCATCACAGTTTTGCTGTCGCTTTAATGGTAATATTTTATAGTCGCTGTATAAGCGAATTTTTCAATCTCTTATTTTTCATTTCAGAACGTTTCAGACATTTTCAGAACGTTTCATTGTTTAGGCATTGTTACTTCTAGAATACAAAGTCAAGTATCGACCGTTCTGACACTCCAAATACGGACAGTCACTGCAGGTCTAATTATGAAATATTCCATAATTGGATTTTAAGACTTAGGCAGTTGTATACCTCTTTCTATATGGTATATTTATTTTTTATAATTTCGTCTCCGCAAAAGAGAGCAGAAGAGATTGGACTGAAGGCAAGATGGCTGAAGTTATAAAAATGGTTGGTGAAAGAATGGGTTATTTTAAAGCAGCGAAGTACTTTCAAGTACCAGGAACAACATTGATTCTCCTACGCCAGGGAAATGAACTGTCTTCAGATGAGGATGCAGCCACGACATTGGTGATGAAAATGGTGTCAGCCACACATCTCGAAAGTCTTTTAGTAGAACGCATTTTGATGATGGAGAGCAAGTGATTTTTGCAAGTAAATTAAGTTCCTTTTCATTTCTGACCAACGTTCGTGATCCTTTAGAAGATGGAGACTTGTTTATTTTCTTTAAAATAACGTCGTGCCTTATTCTAGTATTCCATATTTGGGTAGCTATTCCATAAATGCGTACTTTTGTTAGTCTATTTTTGAACAATTTTGATACTGTTAATGAATATAAAGAACACAAGACTGTTGCTAAGTCAAACGAAAATGGATGACTGATTACCATGACCATTAAGGGATAACATGATTCTAGGATTTTCGAAACATCGTTTTTTTAGCTTAAAAAATACTTTGGAGTCATAAAAACAATTAGCAATTGGTTCTGTACCGAAATGTGTTTTAAGGTTCAATTATCGCTCCGAGGCGCTGCGCCAAAACTTTTTTCAAACTGGGAGAACGGATTACTTGAACACCTTTGCATAGATCGATGTGAAATTTTGATAGTAGCTACACAACGACATTCTATATGAAAGTACGTAGCTGTTTTTCGATTGAATGTAAACTTTTTTTTACAAACAATTTACTGCTGATTTTGTGGACAAAAAATCGATTAATTCTTTTCAAAGTGGCCATTTTTTCAAAATTTGATGAAAAGAATCTCTACGTAGTCCCATGGCTAATAATATATAGATTATTTTTTCGTTTTTGTCGCAGGTCTTATACTTTACGAGAAAACCGTCCTCCCGTGAAGCTATTTGTAAGAAAAACACGTTTTTCAAGATGGGCTCTGTCGCCGCCACTTTGTATGAAAATTATAACAATTTTTTTTGTACTTTAATATGTGTTAAATAAACCTTCTCAAAAGAAATCCTGTTCCTGTTTTCAAACTCCCAAAATAAATTGGCAATGTTGGGCCTCATTTTCTGCCGCTAGAGTGGTGCTATCCCTTAAATGTCTTGAACTTGTGAAGTGCTTTTTTATGTCAACAAAACGAAATGGTATTCTATATTTACCAACTTTCCTCACAGGTCGACGGACTTTTCATATTTCCAAAATTTCCATTAAGGATGTTGAGTCCCAAATCGCAAATGATGATAAAATTCTGAAAATTTGGTATGTTTTTGTATGAAGTATTTCGGAGGTCGTGTAAAAATTTCACGACAATTAGGAAGCTCGTTATTGAACAATTAACATTCACAAATTAAATGTTGTTTTATGGAAACTGATGTAACTTTGCGATAAGTTTTTTTTTTGACCTCTCAATTTTATAATATCTACAATATACTGAAAGCAACAGAAACAAAACGAAGCTTACTGATAATTTTTTTTTTATTTCTTTTAAAAATTGTTCTTAACAAAATGTTAATGTTTTAATAACGAGCTTCCTAATCGTCGTGACATTTTAACACGACCTCTTAAATACTTCATACAAAAACATACCAAATTTTCAGAATCTTCTTATCATTTTTTATTTCAACCCCTAAGGAGGTTGAAGTAATGATGATAGAATTCTGAAAATTTGGTATGTTTTTACATGAAGTATTCAGGAGGTCGTGTAAAAATTTCATGACGATTAAGAAGCTATTTATTGAACAATTAACATTAACATGTTTCATAGGGACTCAACATCCTTAAATTATACAAAAACGCGAGTTGCGTGAAACCTAAAAGTGGGTTAGAGTGCGTGGACATTTATGGGTGTTGCATACAGCGACGTACATGTCCATCCGGCACCTGTGTACTTTTCTATAGATGTTATAATTCTGCATGATTGAAGTGCGGAAAAAGGATACAGAAGACTTGTGGAGATTTTTCAGCGACGGTGGTGAGTGTCAAGAGTGCACCGATGGTACCGGAGAGGCAGCGGGATGGACCGAAGAATATAAGCGACAGGAGGGCCGGAAGGCCACGAGAGGATGTCTCGAGTCGCACGAAAGTGAGGTGAGAGGATTTAACGATCGACAGAGGACATCAGAGAATGTGTGAGTGTGTGTGTGGAAAAGAAAGAAAAAGAGAGAGGGAGCGAGAGAGAGAGAGAGAGAGAGAGCGAGAGAGAGAGAGAGAGAGAGAGAGAGAGAGAGAAGGGAACAGTATGAAGGCACGAGAGAGGTTTGAGAGCGCAACGTCGATCACCTCCTGCGTCGAGACCAGAGTGGGTAAAACGAATTTATGTTTCTTTTTTCTTTCATTTTTTTCCCCCTTTTTATTTTCCTTTTTTTTTCGCGTCCGATCTCGACGAAGTGGATCCGACGTTTTCACGCAGAAAGGAGACCCCATCTCGGGATGTGTTTTCTGACCCTTGGCCATGACATCATTGAGCGTAACATGACGATCGAATGAACAAGCACGCGATCACTTTTTTTTATCCTCACACGCGCCATCGTCGAACCCAAGCACATGCACAGCCTGGTGAATTATGCTCCAGGATTTATTCCCATCCAACTTCGTTCTCGTGACCTATATGCTCGATTTTCTTTACTTTTTTTTCGTTCACTTTTTTCTCAGGGTCTGTCACAGCATTTTCGGTCTCGTCCACGATCCCTCAATTCTGAAACGTCGCATGCGTGACTACGTCGTCTTGTACATGAAACGCGGGGGTGTGTGTCATGTGAACGAAGTAGGGATTTTTTGAACATCGAGCATGACATGTATGCGATGGGGGAGAAAAAAGCCTCGGCCACTTTCGCGCAAATGATGGAGCGGGAACTTGTATTTGATTGATCGCCGATATGATACTCCGCGGGAGGATAAAAAGTCGACGTATTCTTAGTTGTCCTTTTTTTTTAGCATATACGTACACACACATTCATACGTTGCCACCTTGTGTCTGTACGTGTGTATCTAACACATTGTTACATCGAATATTGAATATCCTCGAAGCTGGGGCAGCTTGACGAACTTTGAACAAAATGGCCATATCATTATTTCAACCCAAATTCGAGTTATTTGGAAGATGCATGTATTTCTGTAGAACATACCGAAAGGTTTCCAAAAGGTTTCCAAATAGCTGTAAGTGAGGATAAATAATACAGAGATGTGCGGAAAAAACCTTCTCAAAGTGACTAAAGTCAGATTCGAGTGTCCTCAACTGGACTTGTCAAATGTCAAATGTCAAATGATGACTTGTGACATTTTCCGCGTAAATAAAACCGGTGGAAAAATAATCGAAAGCTACCACTTTGATTTGAGTTAAGGATGTTGAGTCCCAAATCGCAAATGATAATAAAATTCTAAAAATTTGGTACGTTTTCGTATGAAGAATTTCAGAGGTCGTGTAAAAATTTCACGACAATTAGGAAACTCGTTATTAATTAACATTCACAAATTAAATGTTGTCTTATGGAAACTGACGTAACTTTGCAAAAAGTTTTTTTTTGACCTCTTAATTTTGTAATATCTACAATATACTAAAAGCAACGGAAACAAAACGAAGTTTATTGATAATTTTTTTTATTTCTTTTAAAAATTGTTCTTAACAAAATGTTAATTTTTTAATAACGAGCTTCCTGATCGTCGTGAAATTTTAACACGACCTCTTAAATACTTCATACAAAAACATACCAAATGTTCAGAATGTTCTTATCATTTTTTATTTCAACCCCTAAGGAGGTTGAAGTAATGATGATAGAAGTCTGAAAAATTGGTATGTTTTTACATGAAGTAATCAGGAGGTCGTGTAAAAATTTCATGACGATTAAGAAACTATTGAACAATTAACATTGACATGTTTCATAGGGACTCAACATCCTTAAAGAGCTCAAACTTGCTATCAATATCATTTATCTAATTCAAAGTTCGTTTTTTTTTCTAACATGTGCGCTTGTAAACATAATAGTAAAGACAGTAACATATTATTATATTTTATAAACATATATTATATTTATAAAATATGATACATATATATATATATATATATTATATTATACTTAATTTATATTATATTATATTTAAATATTTATAATATAATATATTATATATTTTTTCCAACATGTGCGCTTGTAAACATAAGGCGATGATATATTAACATATTTTATAAACATATATTATTATATATATATATATGTTTACAAGCGCACATATATAAACAATGGGTTTGTTGGAAAAGAATACCCAACTTTGTATTGAATAAATAATATTGATGGCAAATTAGAGTTCTTTAACTCAAATGCAAGTGGTAGTTTTCAATTATTGTTTCACCTATTTTTCTTTACGTGGAAAATGCCACAAGTCATCAACATTTGACAAGTCCAGTTGAAGATACTCAAAGCTGACTTTGGCCACTTTGAAAAGCTTTTTTTCGTATATCTCCGTATTATTTTTTCTCACTTATAACTATTTGAAAACCGCCTACTGTCTGTATTTTCGATAGAAATACATTCAGTAAACAAACTTTAAAACATCTTGATGTCATTGTTCCTACCCAAATTCGAGTGGTTAGAAATTTGTTTCAAAAACTTTGTTGTTTAAAAAACTTTTTTTAAAAACCTTGATATCATTGTCACTATCATTCGTATCATTGTCATAATCTGATCACATTATCAGAAACAATGATATCAGGATTTTTTTTTATCCTTAAAGCTGTCTCGATATAGCTTCGAAAATATTCAGTGGAAACTCAAAGAATCCGAATAGTTTTGAGTCACTTTTGGTTTCATCGAAGGAGCGAATTTCGCGTGCAAATTCGATAGGGGATAAAAATTATCGAGCACTAAAACTTAGACGCGAGTTGGCTCAAATTTAAAATGCATCTTTTTTACTACTCTATTCAATTGCTTAAGGGAATACATGTAGAATTTATTTTTTCGCCAACCCTGATCGAGAAGATTTCATTTTTACGAAGATTTTTTACTTTGAAACATTTCAAGCAAATATACGAACGTTTCAAAAGTTTACTAATTATTCTAAGGGCTAGAATCATGGATACCGTTATATGAGGATGAGAAGAAAGTGGAATGAACGACCTTCGTATAGCTTTCTCCAGAGTGGAACCGGGCAGTAGCCGAGTGGGCGAGGGAGGGGCGAATGTTTGAATAAATAAATAAATGCCGTGGAACATCCAACCGTTTCAACATTTAAAAACGAGAATAATTTATGACAGCGTTCATTCGACCTAACGTGAGCATAAAACTTTCGCATTCCAAAGAGGTACGTTTTCCTTTGATATATATATATGTCAAGGGCCCGTGCAATCATTTTTGCTTCGCCGCGCTAGCTCTTCACGTTCGCGACGCTTGCGTTAATAAAATTCCTTATTTCTTTCTCAAAACTCGTAAAAGTAATTCTTTAATACTGCGAAACTGCTATTTTTTTTATTAATCTTCAAAACTGTCGTGACGTGTGCCAAAAAAACGAATCGACCAATTCTGATGAAATATGGTTAAAAAATGTATACCCTTATTGTCTGAAACATGACTCTCAATATTCTTGAACATTTAAAAAAAAGAATATTTTTTATTGCAAAATGTAGCCATTGTTTTCGGAAAATTCAATATTTTCGTTTCAAAGCGTACCATTTCATCGATTTTCAATATTTCTCACTTTTTCTTGGTTCATATTCTGCGTATGAGTGTTGATGAAAGAAAAATCGTCGTCGATTTTTTTGTCGAATCGATCTCGCCGACGCTACGTGTCACGCCGTCTGGCAACATCCGCCGCAAGTTTCGAAGACCGTGACATACCTTCAGTTTTAAGGATTAATAAAAAAAAATACCATGTACCAGCCAAAAGTAGTAATAGAACATTTTTAACGTCTTGAAAATGGTGAAGAAATCTTTATTTTAAAAGGAATTATGAAAATCTGCCATTTTGTGTTCGCCTAAAGGTTAAACCCTTAAGGCCTTAGGCCACAGTAACGGGTATAAAATCATTTGCGAATTTAACAATTTTTTTCGTAGGCAAAAGTAATTCACTCATAAAATTAATTACACATCTATTTAGTATGAATATCGAGCTGTTGGAAAATATATTTTTTTTCGATGTACAAAATGGCCGACTACTCGAAACTTCTCGAAACAGCTTTTTTCCAATTGGCGTGACAAATAACAATTTTCACTCGATTTACTTCAAATTTAAAAGTTATGTTCCTAATTGCATTTCGCAGAGAAGTAAGTACGGAATTTCTGATTAATCGAAAACTTTTCATTTTATGAACAGTTATAACGAAATTTTTCACTGAAAATTCATTTCTTAAGTTCAAATACCTACAGCTTTTGAATAAAACAATATTTTTCAAATTCCCTACATACTTCTCTAGGTATTCTAATGTAGATTGACGAGAATTTTTGTTTTTTGTTTTAGGTAAAAAATTGTGGATGCTGAATGTCACGCCGCGAAGCGCCTAAAAAAAGATAACCAAAGAAAATATTAGTAGTCCGTCATTTTGTACATCGAAAAAAAAAATATATTTTCTAAAAGCTTGATATTCATATTAAATAGATGTGTAATTAATTTTATGAGTAAATCACTTTTTCATGCGGAAAAAATTGTTATATTCGCACATGATTTCATACCAGTTACTGTGACCTAAGGCCTTAAACAATTAACAGAAATCTATTTTTTTTTCATCGTTCTTGCATAGTGTCTCTCCACAATATTCCGGTCCAAGTTCGGTCGTCCAGCCATGGAAGTGTTGGCCGGGCCAAATATCCTCAGCATGGACGATAGCCAAAGCCACATGCTGACCACGCCTCCATTTTTGTCCATTATTTACCCCGTGCGTTTATAATTATTCTTGAAATAACTCGCGCGTTTATTGCGGTTATACGGCGTTATTCAATTTGGTACAACGTTGCTCAATGTATACGCGTGAATAAATTGGACGCGAGGTATAACAAAAAAAAAATGTTTGAACCATCACCCATTAACCGTCTTTTACCGTTGTTATTATAGTAATTTCATGCGTTTGTATACAGGGTGAACCATTCGATTTCCAAGGGCTGATGCAGTGGTGAAAAATTCATCTTTTTCAAGGTCATAGTTTTTGCGTTCTGAAGGTCATCAATGGTTTTTCAAATGGAAACATGTTTTTTTTACTAAGACTTTGTAGCTTATATTCAGACGAATCCATCGACCTATGATATCATGACCTTGAAATGTCATTTCAATGTCATCGAAATATTTCAAGGTCACCATATCGTTTCAAGGTGTCATTTCAAGGTCACCAAAATATTTTGGTGAAAAGTCATTCCAAGGTCATGATATCATAGACCGTTGGATGCGTCCGAATATCAACAACGTCTTAAAAATAAAAAAAATAAACTTTTTCCCGTTTGAAAAACCATTGATGACCTTGAGATCGTAAAAACTTCGACCTTGACAAAAATTAATTTTTCACCACTGTATTCGGCCTTTCGAAATCAATCAAATTACCTCCTGACATTTTTTTCGTCGCTCTAAAGGCAACGGAGATATTTGGAGGGGTCACGTTGAATGGTCCACCCTGTATATAGTAGGCGTATAAATATATATGCAGAATGACTGCAGCGGTTTCGAAAAGTGACCGTGCTTTCCGGTGGGAAAGGTTCAATGAAAAGGTTTCCGTGCAACAGTTTGTGATTACATCGTCCACGATTCGGCACATAAAAATGCAATCGAGCCAATCGCGATTCACACGTTACTTCTCCGAAGCGAAAAATAAAGGAAAAGGGAGTAAAAAAACAAGTACGAAGCATATACTTAAGGATGTTGAGTCCCAAATCGCAAATGATAATAAAATTCTGTAAATTTGGTACGTTTTTGTATCAAGTATTTAAGAGGTCGTGTAAACATTTCACGACAATTAGGAAGCTCGTTATTGAACAATTAACATTCACAAATTAAATGTTGTCTCATGAAAACTGATGTAACTTTGCAATAAGTTTTTTTTTGACCTCTCAATTTTGTAATATCTACAATATATTGAAAGCAACGGAAACAAAACGAAGTTTATTGATAAATTCTTTTTAAATTCTTTTAAAAATTGTTCTTAACAAAATGTTAATTTTTTAATAACGAACTTCCTAATCGTCATGACATTTTAACTCGACCTCTTAAATACTTCATACAAAAACATACCAAATTTTCAGAATTTTCTTATCATTTTTTATATGAACCCCTGAGGAGGTTGAAGTAATGATGATAGAATTCTGAAAATTTGTTATTTTTTTACATGAAGTATTCAGGAGGTCGTGTAAAAATTTCATGATGATTGAGATGATATTTATTGAACAATTAACATTAACATGTTTCATAGGGACTCAACATCCTGAAGGGGGGAAAAAAATGTTTGCTCAAAAGGTGCTTTAGGGTCTTAAAAATAATATACCAAATGATGGAATACGGCAAAAGTGTCCGAGTGCCCAAATTTCTTGCGTTGAATACAACGCTTTTTCACGACGCTTCACTTTCGTGCATACATATATAACATAAATAGTGATAAAAAACAGTGATATTTGTAAATCATTGTCATTATGAGTGACACATCGTCGAGTCGCGTTAGAAAAGGGACGAAAAAGGATACTGCGTACGAAAATCGACTGTACGGTGCAGGCATTGCAGATTAGAGGTATATGAAATTTTCATATGGTTTCTCAGTACTTAAAGCTTTAAACGCGTTTTTCTCGAAACCACTTTTTTTGAGCTCGCCGAAGACATAACTCGAGCAAATCTTTACCGATCGACTTGAAATTTTGACAGTAGCTTCGAAACATCTTTCTCCACGGAGCTACGTAGGATTTTTTATTTTACATGGCTTAGTTTTTTTTTATCGACGATTTTATGGCGTTTTTTTGTTGTTAAAAATTTAACTTTATTTTCAAACATGCACCATTTTGCGAAAAATCAATATATCGAAAAAATCCTACGTAGCTCGCTAGCTGTTGTTATATAGAAACTAAAAAATTTTGGTTTTTTCTTCCAGGTCAAAAATTAAGGAGTCTACGTCTTCGGCCATCGACACGCTTTCAAAAATAGGCGCCTTGGGACATATGCTGCGCAGCCGCCATTTTTAAATATTTTTTATTGAAAAAATTACATTTTGTATTTTTTTAGTATTGCTATAAAACCTACTTTACAGATTTTCGATTGATACTTTTATTCAGCCAAAATTAATTCCCGAAAATATGCCTATTTTTTTGTGTGCTACTGTGATTTCCCCCCTTAATCGGCGCACTTTTTAGGGGCTGTTTCTAGGTACTATAAATTGAACCGTTTTGTTATGCAGCTTTTTTTCATTTTTGAAACCGAAATTGGTAGACGGGCAACCGAGATTCGGCTCCGACGGTCCTTCAAGTTTAGCAGTGTTGTGCGTGGCTGACACTCGGAGCGGTGACCGTTTAGTCGTCCACCAGTAGGCGCACCAACCAGTAAGCAGAAGGCCTTCTGATACCCTGGTGTACATCCTTGACTGAAAAGTCTGTGCACGAAAAAATCAAAAGGGCCGTATTTTGTGGTGGCATATGCAGGGCCCTACTGAATCATTGATAAATTACAGTGGCGCCCAATCAAAATAAGTCACAGCCAATTATGATACCCAACGATAAACTGGAATTTAAAAAATCGCGCAAATTTAATAGATTTGGACATTTTTTACATTTTCTTTTAAAAATCGCAGCGTCTATCATCGATAAACGCTAAAACGATAAAAAATATCATCGATATTTTCTTTAAGGTAGAAGGAACGCGCTCTGGATTTCTATAGATTTTGTTCAAATATTAACCAGACATTGTTCGTATCATTATGCATGTTCGAGGAAAATTTCAGAACAGTTAGATTGGATTCAGAACATTTAGATTGGGAGATAATGCGTTTTGAAATTGCAACTTTTAACACTGCAGGGTCTGCATTGACTGAAAGTCGGGCCACATAACTCGTAACATTCTATCGTGTTTATAAATTTTGAAAAAAAAATAACGTTTAGATAGCAGACTAGCTAGGAAACGAGTGAAAAAAGTTTGGATTGCCTTTACTATTCTGTTTTGCTAAAACGTTCAGTAAAGACAGAATAATTATCGGTAAAAAAAGAATTGTCCTCTATAACAAGAAGCCACATGGCAACACCGTTGAACAGTATTATTCAATATTTCGAGGAAAAAAAATGTTCGTCCTACTAAAGTTAAAAACTTTTATCATAAAAAAAATATCTTCCTTGTAAATATGAATATTTTATATTGTTTATGTTATCTTCATTAGAAAATAAAAGTGATGGATTCTCATCAGGATTCCCCGTTGGAATCCAATGTACGAATCGAATTTTAATCCTAAAAGATTCCCACATTAGCGAACAGAATCCGATTCTTTATGGGTCTCATCGCATTCTGTACTGTGAAATTTCCAAACTAAATATATAGATATAGAAAATGAGTCTTACTTAAACAAGTATGAAGCTTATCTACAAAAAATATAAAGCATTTTAAAAAGTATAAGTTAACAATGAATGACCGAAAATCGACTGTATTTATCGCTCGTTATTTATTTTACTGCACTTTGACGAAATATCACCACACACGTAGGGTAAAGCCACCAAAGCTCTTCATAAACTTTTATTTCTAGACAAACCAATTTTTTATAATACACTTTGCACTTCTTATTTAAATTGAGCTTTGGTTATTCAAGAACATTATTTTAAATATAAATCTTAAGTAACAATATCGAAAAATATTTTTTTAATGCGTAAAACTCGTGCCGTGCGCACTTACCAAATACGTGTCTTTAGTCTATGATCACTATAATTTTCGTAAGCAAGAAAAACAGCGACATAACTTCCCAATAAAAACAAAATTTGGATCACAAACTTCAAGTATAATAACATTCGTTAAGTGCAAATTCATAGCAAACCTTGCAAAACGTGTTTAAAATTGTTAAAAAATAATATCAAACACGCCGAAAATCTGATATTAGCCATAAAGATAGAAACAAATACCTTAACCCTATTTAACTTGCTCCGATTTGAAATCGGAGCCTCACTCGGGGGTTTTTGGGCTCGCTGAATCCAAATTTGAAGTCAAAATTTGGAAATTCCAAATGGCGGCGCTAATATGGCGGACAAAAATCAAAAACTTTACTCGATTTGGATGAAAATTAGTACTCCGAGATTTTTGAGGTCGCTTATTACGAATCTGAACTTTAAATTTGAAAATTCAAAATGGCGGACCGAAATTGAAAATTTTACTCGATTTAGATCAAAATTGGTACTCTGGGATTTTCGAGGTCGCTTATTACGAATCTGAACACAAAATTCACAAAAATTGAATGGCGGATCTAATATGGCAGACGAAAGTGCAAAAAACAGCTCGATTTGGATAAGTCTTGGTACTCGGGGGTTTTCAGGGATGCTGAGTGTGATGTTGATCTCAAAATGAAGGAATTTTTCATCGTGAATTTAATAACATGGAGCACAATACAATAAATAGGTGGAAATATATGAAGCTTGAGTACCGAGTTTATCTAAATCAATCTGTATTATTTGTATTTTCATTTGCCATATTTGTTCGTCATTGTGAATTCCTGCATTTTGAGTTCAGATTCGTAATCAGCATCCTCAAAAATTGACGAAAATTGACAGGGCATCCCCAATAAACATAAGGGCTTTGGAGGGCTTATTTGAGGCTTTCCTTATCAGGGAAGCTTCAAATAAGCCCTTGAAGGCCCTCATATGGCAATCCCGACAGGGGCCCGTGCGGAAATTGCACTAGGGCTTTGGTCGGGCCCATATAGAATTTCCCTAACTTTATTCGGGCCCTAATCGGGTAGCCTCACATGGGCCCTCAGTTGCCGGTCACACTACTGAGGGCCATTAAAGGCAGAATAATAAGGCCCATTTTATTCTGCCTTTAGTGCCCCTCAGTGGCCGGTCACACTTTGCTACTGAGGGCCATTGAGGGCCCATGTGAGGCTACCCGATTAGGGCCCCAATAAAGTTAGGGAAATTCTATATGGGCCCGACCAAAGCCCTAGTTCAATTTCCGCACGGGATGCCTCCCTACTAGACTTGCTTCATTACTCGACGTGCCCCCTTCCTCCACATGCCTCCTTACTCGAGTCGCCGACTGGTCAACATCGGACCTCTTCCTTCGAACCAAACTGCTGGTCCATCTATTTTCCAATACACGTCCAGCGCACCCCATACAAATCTACTCGAACAGCATCACAGCTGTTCTGATCCACTAATCAATGCGACTCGATATGCCCTACACTCGTACTGCACCAATTGCACCACTAACATCATAAATATATTATTGTATGAAAGAAAAAGCAAACGCGAAATCCATATATTCTCAAGGCGTCGACTGGGTATGAACTTACTTGCACCAGACAATGTGCAAACAAACCCAAACAAACTCATGCAACATTCATCTGAAACATATTTTACTATAAACAGCTTTGAAGAAGTTTAATTAGGTGGGCGTATGCGTGTGTGAACTTAGGCCAAACAACATGACGAGACATGAAAGTAGACGTAGAGGGACATCCCGAACGTCGAATATGGCGATATGAAATGCCAAATTATTCACCGCATAGCCGCAAACCGTACGACAGGGACCTCTGCAGAATTCTGATTCCGCGTTGTACGGTAGCTCA
>OX632360.1:38766666-38826102 GCA_951751655.1 Ophion costatus
CTATCAAAAAAAATAATAAAAGTAGCCTTTTTAGGGTCTAAAGTAAGAAGACGCCTTAAGTGATGTTCCTTGTGAGTTACGATACAGCTATGCATAGTACGTGTTCTAAAAGTGAAAACAAACGTTTTTTATGAGTTTTGGAGGTAAGTATTACTTTCTTTACTCAAGATAGAATCAATCTTCGATTAATATTGCAAAATTTGAAAATAAATTCTCAATAATAGGACAGAATTAGACATGTCTATTTACTTGTGCTTTCTCCAGTAAATACACAGATGGGCTCTGTCCTGATAATTCTCAACGTAGAGTAAAAAAATTTGCTAATCTCCTGAAAACTGCAAAATTAATTACTGTTAAGAGATGATAAGGTGCATTTCGTTAAATGTTGTCTTTTATAATTTCAGTCAAGTTCATTTTCATAGGTTTTTTAAATTTCGACACAGTTTTCTTTTCTACTTCTCTGTTGAAACGAACTTCGATAGGTTTTTGGAAATACCACGTTAAAATACAAAAAAACCTTGTGTATTTTCCACGAAACCATAATAACAAATATAATACTCATATGAATAAGAATATTATAATTTTACTGCAACGCAGTAATCTCCAAATCTAACATTTAATAAAAATAAGTAATAAATCTTTATCCTTCACATCGTTTATTACGAGGAAAATAGACGAAAGGAAAAAGCGTTTTGCTCTAAAACCAAAAGAGATCGCAGAACACCCATGAGAATGGTTCGGATAAATATTGATACGAGGCATGTAGCTCTTCCATTTGGACGCACCTTTTCGGTCCATCCTCTATATCGGGCATTCCACGCCAAATCAACCACTTTCCACCCCTTTCGATATGGCTAAAATTTAAATGTGTTAGTTTTTCCTTCCAAAAACGCTTGCGTGATTTTTTTCAATTTTTTCACATAATCTAAAATATGTAGTGAATGAAAAAAATATCGACGTTTTTTTTCAAATAAATAACTTTTCAAAAAATTAACCAAATAAGAACTTTTTCAATTTTTTTCATTTGTGAAATGTACTTCATGAGAAAATATATTTAAAAAATATTCAGTCATATTCGTTATCATTTTTTGGGTTTTTCGTGAAAAAGAAAACACGGATTTTTCAAAGTTCGACCTTTTTGATTTTCGATTTTCTTTTTCGCAAAAAAATATGACAAATTTAGCGTCTTTTGCCGCAAGAGCCATCGCGGTAAGATTTTTCTTTCTATTTATTTTTCTAAATTGAACACTTTTTGTTCTCGATTTTTTCAAAGTTTAGCTGTTTCCTACCGTGCGGGAGGCGTTTTCACGGACTTTCCGATGGTGAACACGACAGAAACTCAGCAACGGCATAACCGGCAGTGTTGCAAGTTTCCGCCTGTTCCAAGCCGCAATAATGCATCGGGAAAAAGTGGCTTAGTTTCTTGGAGAGCCCCGGGGGCTCTCTAAGAAATAACGAAGTGACGAGTGTGGAGTTACAAAAGAGAGGAATGGGATCGCAAAAACTCGGAACGGCATACGTGGGAACATTGTAAATAAATATTATTAAAGGAGAAGCGCGGATATATGTCGCACAATCGCATAGAGTGTGGCTGAAAACGTGGGTAGCAAATGGAGCGATAAAACGAGTCAAAACGTAATTACTCCGTGGTTTTATGGGAGCTTGCATGGATGGCTGACGTAGCCTGTATGTTCCCCACAAGTGAGCAGTGTGTGGCGGATAAGCGAGCACGAGGCGTCAACGATCAGGGGAGAAAATGCTGCGGCGAAAGTGTCTCCAACCCCCCTCGTTCACTCGCAGCTCGCGTCCCTCTTCGCAAGCTTTTTCTAGCTTTTTTCCACCTTGCTACAAAGAGCTACGTTAATAATATACATATGGAGCCTACGTAATAATGCCGGCGTTAGGAGAAGCTCCTACCGCTCGTTCTCTCTGGCTCTCTCTGGCTCTCTCTTTCTCTCTCTCTCTCTCTCTCTCTCTCTCTCTCTCTCTCTCTCTCTCTCTCTCTCTCTCTCTCTCTCTCTCTCTCTCTCTCTCTCTCTCTCTCTCTCTCTCTCTCTTTCTCTCTCTCACTCACTCACTCACTCACTCACTCACTCACTCACTCACTCACTCACTCACTCACTCACTCACTCACTCTCTCACTCACTCACTCACTCTCTCGCTCACTCACTCACTCACTCACTCACTCACTCACTCACTCACTCACTCACTCACTCACTCACTCACTCACTCACTCACTCACTCACTCACTCACTCACTCACTCACTCACTCACTCACTCTCTCGCTCGCTCGCTCGCTAACTCACTCACTCACTCACTCACTCACTCACTCACTCACTCACTCACTCACTCACTCACTCACTCACTCACTCACTCACTCACTCACTCACTCACTCACTCACTCACTCGCTCGCTCGCTCGCTAACTCACTCACTCACTCACTCACTCACTCACTCACTCACTCCCTCACTCACTCACTCACTCTCTCTCTCGCTCGCTCGCTCACTCTCTCTCTCTCTTCCTCTCTCTCACTCACTCACTCACTCGCTCACTCGCTCACTCGCTCACTCGCTCACTCGCTCACTCGCTCACTCGCTCACTCGCTCACTCGCTCACTCGCTCACTCGCTCACTCGCTCACTCGCTCACTCGCTCACTCGCTCACTCACTCACTCACTCTCTCTCTCTCTCTCTCTCTCTCTCTCTCTCTCTCTCTCTCTCTCTCTCTCTCTCTCTCTCTCTCTCTCTCTTTCCTGCTTTCACCACCCTTCTCTACGATACTTTTCACGGTTTCTCCAAAAAGCTCTCTATTCTTTTTCCTTCCCCCATCTCTCGCTCACGGTTCCATGGGGAATTTAATTGTCCCTCTCTCTCGCTCTTGTTCCCTCTGGATCGTCCGTCACTATGGCTTACCTTTCTCTCACATTATGTACATTCGTATCTGCCTAATGGAATTCTGCTCATACACCCCCCGGCCCAACTTTCCTCGTCAGCCTTCGGCGCACTGAAATTACTGACATTTGAACAACAAAAAACAATTATAAAGTCCACATATACTTGAGAGAAACGAACGTTGATTAAGGCCTTACACAATTTTTTTCGTATGAATAAGTGATTCACTCATAAAATTAATTACACATCTATTTAGTATGATTATCAAGCTGTTAGAAAATATATTTTTTTTTCGATGTACAAAATGGCCGACTACTAATATTCATCACATCAATTACATCGAAAAAAAAACATTTACTAACAGCTTGATATTCATACTAGATAGATGTGTAATTAATTTCATGAGTGAATCACTTTTTCATAGAAAAAATCTTATACCCGTTACTGTGGCCAAATGCCTTAAAGAAAAACAATTTCTTACTAAATATATCGCTCCTCCAATAAATTGTATGAAAACAGCAAAAAGAGCAACAAGCTCGCAACTTAAAGTATCCTTGGACTCATGCAACTGCTGTGTTTGCTAGATCTTTTTATGACTACTTTTTTTCTTTACACATATTCCAAGCCGGACTCCGAAATTTGCATGCATAACCCTTCTCGTGTGTTTCAGCAATTTTCTGAGTGCTTTCCCCAGCCATAAATGTAACCGTCCATCGCGAAATAAATTGAACGTCACTTTCCAGACCTAGGTGAGCAGGCTCCCGAAACGTCCAAAATAAAGTTGCGTCCGTTGAACACGCAGGAGCAGAATTATATGGGCACTTGAAATCACCAAGTTTGATTGGGTTTTTAGGTTCGCTAAAAAAAACCGAGGGTGATGTCGATGTGATATTTTCATTTCTCGGCGCTCGAGTGCTCGACTACGCGCCATTCAATTTTTATAGGAAATTTTCCATCTGACAAGTATTGTGAACAGAGTCAATAATAAAAATTCATGATCGCATACTTCACGGTTTTTCTTGCGTGAAACGGCATTTCTTTTTTGGAGGGAACGTGTATGGGGAAGGATATTTTGAAAATTATTTTACCTTTATATAAACTCACGTGTGTTATTCTCAATTATTAGTTTCAAGTGCCATCTGCGTTTGAAATCTTCTTCGACAACATGCATTTTTCATGTCACATTAGCTGTTGAAGTTTGCATGTTTGGAATGCAACGGAAATTCTTCTTATGTTCCTTTTCTCCATTTTTATCGTCGTCTAAATATATTTCAATAAAGTCAGGCTTCTAATGAGGATCTCAAAAAAGTATTTCCCTAGCTTTTAGCTGGCAAAAAAATTGCAATCGGAAAACAAAGGTGCATTCCAACAATGCAAATTTCAATATCGTAATTCTTCGATTTAGTGATGATTAAAGGTACGATCATTTCCACGGGGTCAAAAAAAAATCTACATTTATTTGACCCACAGCTGCTCTGATTGATGTTTACTATGTTGATTATTCGTATTATCGATTATAGTGTATCAAATGTTGTGGTAAATGATGAATTTATTGCATGTGAACAAATAAAAACTGAAAAATTATATCATCAACGACTCGGTAGTATTCTTCGTAATAATAATATTAACATATCCACCATAAAAACGGACTAAAAAGACAAAAAGGATCAGCCGGAAACCTATTGAAAATAGGCTTGAATTACCTCAGCGGAATTAACACGATAGTCAGAATATAATTATACATATTATTGATACGTGATTAATGATAAAACTCCATAAATTGTTGTTTGCATATTTTCTGGCGGCTTCTATTCCAATTAATTTCAAAACAAAGCAGGATTATGTTCGCCAAACGCATCAGCTGTTACTCGCGACGTTGCTAAGTCTGTGGGTGCTGTTTCGTCGTTCTAACCATTTTCAACCGGAAATTGAAACTTTCTCGTAATGTAGTGCTTTAAGGGGTTACCCCCACTTGCGATTTTAAAAAAATCGATTTTTTTATTGCATGTTTTCGAAGTATAAGTATCTGAGAATATGTCCTGAAAATTTCAAGTCGATCCAAACAAAATTGACTGAGATATGAGCGTTTAAAGAGAAGAATATTTTCTTCGTGTAAACTGAAATTGAAACTTTAAACGCGTTTTTCTCAAAATGGCATTTCTGAAGTCGGTGACCAAGATTACTCGAACACTAATGAACCGATCTTCTTGAAATTTTTCAGGCTTATTTAATACATAAAAATGTAGTCTTTAATCGTTCGATTTTTTTTTTTCGAAAAAAAATGGCCGTTTTCTAGCTAAAAAACGGCCGTTTTTTTCGTTAAAATCGAACCATTAACTTTGACTGTCCGCCATTTTGTGAAAAATGAATATTTTTTAAAATCCTTCGATTAAAGACTAGTTTATACTTATACTTGACTAAATCCATCCGCATTTTTTTTTCAGATGATCCACTTCGCCGCAATGTTGGTCACCGCAAACCGTGTATATAAAAACATTATTTCATTGACGGCCATTTGCCACTAAACAATGTAATATTTTTCAATAAAAAAATTACTGAAAGTTCTTCAAGATGTGTTCTTTAAGATGGTATATTGATCGATTAAAAAAGTTTTGTAGTTTTCTTTAAAAAAATTCCTGAAAAAGGCCTTTCTTTTGCGTTACAAGTGGGGGTAACGTCTTAACTACACGGTGAAGATTGATTTTCTTATTTTTTACAATATCTATTATATCTAATCTATCGAATTTCAGTTTTCCAACGGGTCCAGTTGGATACGTGAGCAGAAAAACCACGATCACCGCACTTCCGGTTGACCGTCTCCATAAGACGACGTGCTTCGGTAACTCAAAGTGCTCAACTTTGAAGTTTTATTGCGAAAAAACTAAAGGGTCGAAATAGCTCCAATTTTGGGAACAGGCGCATAGAGTATTCGTAAAAATCATAGAAAAATTTCAATTCCGAAAGTTCGATTCGTAGTGATGATCGTACCTCCTTAAAAAGTCAACAAAAATTTGTCATACTTCACCACGTATCTTGGTGGAAATTACTTTCTTTTTCAGATACATGACACATGCCTCCGCGACTCGCGACGTGTCACGGTATGCCCTCACATACGTATGTATATATATATGCACGCGAATATCATGAATGACAATTCCACCGGTGCGTCCCCGTTCGTATGTGAGCATAAATTTATAATTCATCACGTTCATGCGCCAGAAATACAGAAAGCAGGACAGAGAAAAACGAAGAGCAGATAGAGCGAGACAGAGAGAATGAGTTAGAGGAGTGAGAGAGAGCGGGGGGGCGGGTAGAGAGAGAGAGAGAGAGAGAGAGAGAGAGAGAGAGAGAGAGAGAGAGAGACAGAAGTACGTGTATGCATTATTATTAAGTTGGATGTTCCTTCGTCTCGTGTGCATATACTCGCATGTATATCCGACGTCATACATAAAATATTTTTTTTATTCAGCCGCAAAGGTAAAGAGAATGAGCAGGTTGGCTTGGTGGGTTCGTAGCGGGGGGGGGGGTGGAAGAAAGGGCTTCTCGTCCTCGCGTACGAAGGAGCCATAGCACGTGTACGTACATAGGCAGCAGTTTTCTCGGGAATATTAAAAAAGTTTCATTGCATATGAAAATAATCAAAATAATGGAGATGAAATTTAGCACCTTTGTACCACCGGGAGATGAGAGAAGTCGCGCGTAAGTAAAGTGCTTGACGAGATTATCCTCGTTTATGCGTTGGTCCAGAAGGATGTTTTATTCTTTTGTTTTTCCTTAAGACCCGTTCGGAGCAGTTTTTTCAATCCTTTTCATATATTTTGGGAAGATTTTGTTCGGTCTGAACGAAGAATTTGAGAATGCATGATTATGATTCTCGGAAGCATTGGCGCAGCCGCTGTGTTTCGGGGGGGGGGCAGGAGGGGGTGGTCTGACTAAAAAATGGTTTTGTTTACTATCATAAATGTAAGAAAAAAGTTTACTATCATAAAAATCACGTAACGCACAACAAATATGAAGCTTCAATCACACGTTCATGTTAAAATTGGTAACTCTTATTGGAATATCTTGAAAAATGATCAACTAATCTTTCATCATTCTTTAAGGAACTGAATCTACCAAAGTGGGTCAAAAAATGGCATTTTCCAAAAATATTTTTATACGATAGCATCACCTTTTAACTGTATTCCCTGAAAATTTAATTGAAATATTTCTAAAATTGAATGAGTTACAGCTTCAAACTTTAAAGGGCTAGTCTTGTGTGACGGCTCCAAAAATAAGCTATTTTTCAGACTTATTAAAAAAACTGTTGCTTGTATCGGTACAAACTTTTTTTCCGCTTAAGGGGCTATACCAGTGTGAACGCTGAAAATTTTGGTGATTTTCGGGATTTTTTTTGAAGAAAAGTGGTCAATTAAATGTTTTGGAAAATTAAGAATATATTCGGCTATATTTGACCTATATTACATAATTTTTTCATAGGAAAATATTGAGATCCAAGCGACTTACTACTGCTGACATGATTCCGGCCGATTGAGTAGCCGAAACCGAAAAAGGAAAAAATGTCGTTCAACCGAAAGGTATTTCCTGTACAATGACGTAGGATTTTCGAAAAATATCAAAATCTCACAAAATAGCGTAGTTATGAAAAAAAAAGTCTGTTTTCTTGCCTATACAATGGTCGTTTTTTTCAATGCCAAATCGTCCATTTTTATCCAATAAAAAATATCCTCTGTCATTGTAGAGTAAATATATTCGAGAGTACTCAGTTCAAATTTCAAGTCAATCGGATAATTTCTCTTTGAGTTACAATATCAGCAAATTTGAAAAATCTCATTTCCAGAAAAACACGTTTAAGGGGTTCAAACTTCAAATTTTCAATTTCAAAATTTCACTTAAAGAAATCGACGACGATACTTCGCAACAAGATGACCCTCGATGGTTTTAAAATTTTGATTTTTACTCTTTTTTTGTGAAAAACTGCGAAAAAACACGTTTTTTGTACTTTTCGTTGTTCATCTACCATTTTTTTATTTTTCGATAAAACTTTATATCCGAGGGTCATTTTGTAGCTGGTGGCATACTGAATCTAATGGACTTCGATTTTTTTGTTTCCGCCAAGCCGTTGCCGAGTTGTGATGGAGCTACCGAACCCACCTATTTTGGATAAAAATGAATTAAAATTTTTTTGATGTATTTCAAGACTGTATTCATCAAGACATTTTTTTTAATGGCGGTATTTTTGCGCAGGTGTTCAAAAAACTCGTTTTTTGTCATCATAATTCGGGTGAAAGTATAAGTTAAAATCAATATTTTTAAATAATTCTAGTTCGGGTGATGGGCATATGAATGCTGAATATGCAGTATAAATTTTAGCCCGATTGGTCGAGCTGTTTCTCCAAAATCATCAAGGCCAGGTGGAAAAAAGTCGATTAAAAAAAACGTTCGGGTGGCCGTTCTGGAGGCGAACGCGCGCACCAGGCGCTTCTACTTTAAAGGTCTGTACTGAGTCGACAAAGTGAAAATCGACTTTACCAGCAACCGGATATCTATTACACGATGGTATCGAGTTAAAAAATACCAAAAAAAACGTTTTTTTTTAACGCCACGATGTTAAAAAATGTTTTTGAAAAATCGACAATCACCAACGACTTGTATTTATTTCTACCTTGAAGAACCCGTTTGGTTTCTAGTTATCCGATAGACCGTTTAAGCTGGAGTGTGTCCACCGCCAAACGTCGCGAAAAAAAGTCATCATCCGCCGGTGGTCATGTTTTTGTTGTTTTCCCATATTTTTTGGTGATTTTTTTTCCAAGGGCTCTCAATATATGTATCTTTGTGTAAAAAAAAACATGCACTTCTTTTGCACCAACCGTTTCCCAGAAGAAAAATCGGAATTTGGCCTTTTTCGGGCCTCTAGGTAAATGTAGCCTTGATGCAGCTTCCATCTTTTAAACTTTACTTTCAGTACCCATCCAACCCATTTCGATCGGAACTTTTTATTTTAACATTGTCATTCTCCATTTTTGGCAGTGGCGCATGAGGGAATCGTTCCTGAAGCATTGGGCTTCCACGCCATGTTTTTATGCTCCTCGTGGCGAAAAATCTCTCACAGTCGGGAGACCTCACTATGAGAACTATTGCCTCTTGGCAACATTTATAGAAGTTAGGGCAGTACTCCTTTTGTTTATGCTTTCTTCAGTTTTCAGCATTTGATTCATTATTTAAAAATTAAATTATGTTTTTAACGACCAGCGCTTCAGTTTTTAACGCTGACTTATTAATTAGCGAATAGGTAGATTCTCTAACCGGTGTTTCAGATTTACAATGATATGAGAAGCGTTGCCCTTCCTTAAGGGAGCTTTCCAGTGTGGAATTTTCAAAAAATCGATTTTTTTTTTTTGCTTTATCGAATAGTATACACTCTTCCGAATATTCCCTGAAATTTTCATGCCGAAATTCAGATTACTTCGGTTACTGTACAGCATTTCTTGGAAGAAGGCAACGGAGCGCTACAGCTACAGCGAAACTTTGAACGCGTTTTTCTCGAAACAGCATTTTTCAAAACGGTGTCCAACTTGGAGGGCAGAGTTTTAAAGCTATCGAGTTGAATTTTTTACACAATATTCTTAACGTCATTGTTTATCGTGCTATGGAAGCTTTTTTTTTTTGACATCTTCCTATCTTTTTGTAAACAAAACTGCCAAAAAAAATGCTAAAATCGATACTTTTTGTTCAAACCGGCGCCATGTTTGCAAAAAAAAAAAAAAAAAGCCTCCATAGCACGAAAGCCAATTATATACCGATCAATAATCTTTTTGTGTTTTTTGTTTCAGATCAAAATTGTGACCCCCAACGTGGACACCACATCCAAGTGCATTTTCTGCAACAATTGTTTCATCATTTTTATAGATATTAATTAATAAATAAATCGATCTTTAAAAAATTGTTTTGTATTCTTCAATACCCAATTAATATACAAAAAAAAAAACCAGACCGATTAGATTATTTTTTCTTTAAAAAAAAAATCGCGAAAAACAGCGATTTTTCGGGCTGTCACACTGGAAAGCTTCCTTAATGTATTCCTTAATGTATTGCTTTCGTTCAAGGTTGCCTCAATCAAGAAATTTGAATACCTATTGAATTCACGTAATGAAAAAGCTACTATACAATTATACAAATTACAGAACTACTATACAAATTACAAAATTACAACGAAACAAATAATTTAAATTTGCAAAAAAATTCTTTCCCACGCTATTTGCAAAAAAATTCTTTCCCACGCTCGCTTGGGTGAAACTTCAATAAAATGGATCGATTATTTGAACTTAATTACATTGGATCGATTTTTTTCCGGGGAGGCGGCGGCGCACCCACTCACGCTCTCTCCTGACTACCGCAATGCTCGGAGCTGATCACGTCATTGAAATTCTTCGAAATAAAACGCGGCCCCTTCCTAACCACCCTTAACGATAGTCCACTGGGAAAAAAAAGTCCTCTACCAACTAATTCGGCGGTCGCGAAACAAAAGGCGATTTTTCGTTTTTTGCAACAACAAGAAATGTTGGCTTCGTCCGAAGGCTCGCTAGGAACGAGATAAATGTTCGGATTAGCCAAAAACATGGTCAACTCGGTCAAATGTTTTGTTGCAACTTGGCGACAGTACGTGAAGTCCGTACGAGCACTTTTTGTTCCGCTCCATGTATATTTCAAGCGAGATAACGAGTAGTGGCGACGAGAGAAAAAGAGACGAAAAACCGGGGCGGGAGACGTAAAGTCATAAAAGATAGAGACAGAGCGAAAGAGGGGGAGAGAGAGAGGGAGAGAGAGAGAGAGAGAGAGAGAGAGAGAGAGAGAGAGAGAGAGAGAGAGAGAGAGAGAGAGAGAGAGAGAGAGAGAGAGAGAGTGAGTTAGCGAGTGAGTGAGTGAGTGAGTGAGTGAGTGAGTGAGTGAGTGAGTGAGTGAGTGAGTGAGTGAGTGAGTGAGTGAGTGAGTGAGTGAGTGAGTGAGTGAGTGAGTGAGTGAGTGAGTGAGTGAGTGAGTGAGTGAGTGAGTGAGTGAGTGAGTGAGTGAGTGAGTGAGTGAGTGAGTGAGTGAGTGAGTGAGTGAGTGAGTGAGTGAGTGAGTGAGTGAGTGTGTGAGTGAGTGAGTGAGTGAGTGAGTGAGTGAGTGAGTGAGTGAGTGAGTGAGTGAGTGAGTGAGTGAGTGAGTGAGTGAGTGAGTGAGTGAGTGAGTGAGTGAGTGAGTGAGTGAGTGAGTGAGTGAGTGAGTGAGTGAGTGAGTGAGTGAGTGAGTGAGTGAGTGAGTGAGTGAGTGAGTGAGTGAGTGAGTGAGTGAGTGAGTGAGTGAGTGAGTGAGTGAGTGAGTGAGTGAGTGAGTGAGTGAGTGAGTGAGTGAGTGAGTGAGTGAGTGAGTGAGTGAGTGAGTGAGTGAGTGAGTGAGTGAGTGAGTGAGTGAGTGAGTGAGTGAGTGAGTGAGTGAGTGAGTGAGTGAGTGAGTGAGTGTGTGAGTGAGTGAGTGAGTGAGTGAGTGAGTGAGTGAGTGAGTGAGTGAGTGAGTGAGTGAGTGAGTGAGTGAGTGAGTGAGTGAGTGAGTGAGTGAGTGAGTGAGTGAGTGAGTGAGTGAGTGAGTGAGTGAGTGAGTGAGTGAGTGAGTGAGTGAGTGAGTGAGTGAGTGAGTGAGTGAGTGAGTGAGTGAGTGAGTGAGTGAGTGAGTGAGTGAGTGAGTGAGTGAGTGAGTGAGTGAGTGAGTGAGTGAGTGAGTGAGTGAGTGAGTGAGTGAGTGAGTGAGTGAGTGAGTGAGTGAGTGAGTGAGTGAGTGAGTGAGTGAGTGAGTGAGTGAGTGAGTGAGTGAGTGAGTGAGTGAGTGAGTGAGTGAGTGAGTGAGTGAGTGAGTGAGTGAGTGAGTGAGTGAGTGAGTGAGTGAGTGAGTGAGTGAGTGAGTGAGTGAGTGAGTGAGTGAGTGAGTGAGTGAGTGAGTGAGTGAGTGAGTGAGTGAGTGAGTGAGTGAGTGAGTGAGTGAGTGAGTGAGTGAGTGAGTGAGTGAGTGAGTGAGTGAGTGAGCGAGCGAGCGAGTGAGTGAGTGAGTGAGTGAGAGTGAGAGTGAGTGAGTGAGAGTGAGAGTGAGTGAGTGAGTGAGTGAGAGTGAGTGAGTGAGTGAGTGAGTGAGTGAGTGAGTGAGTGAGTGAGTGAGTGAGTGAGTGAGTGAGTGAGTGAGTGAGTGAGTGAGTGAGTGAGTGAGTGAGTGAGTGAGTGAGTGAGTGAGTGAGTGAGTGAGTGAGTGAGTGAGTGAGTGAGTGAGTGAGTGAGTGAGTGAGTGAGTGAGTGAGTGAGTGAGTGAGTGAGTGAGTGAGTGAGTGAGTGAGTGAGTGAGTGAGTGAGTGAGTGAGTGAGTGAGTGAGTGAGTGAGTGAGTGAGTGAGTGAGTGAGTGAGTGAGTGAGTGAGTGAGTGAGTGAGTGAGTGAGTGAGTGAGTGAGTGAGTGAGTGAGTGAGTGAGTGAGTGAGTGAGTGAGTGAGTGAGTGAGTGAGTGAGTGAGTGAGTGAGTGAGTGAGTGAGTGAGTGAGTGAGTGAGTGAGTGAGTGAGTGAGTGAGTGAGTGAGTGAGTGAGTGAGTGAGTGAGTGAGTGAGTGAGTGAGTGAGTGAGTGAGTGAGTGAGTGAGTGAGTGAGTGAGTGAGTGAGTGAGTGAGTGAGTGAGTGAGTGAGTGAGTGAGTGAGTGAGTGAGTGAGTGAGTGAGTGAGTGAGTGAGTGAGTGAGTGAGTGAGTGAGTGAGTGAGTGAGTGAGTGAGTGAGTGAGTGAGTGAGTGAGTGAGTGAGTGAGTGAGTGAGTGAGTGAGTGAGTGAGTGAGTGAGTGAGTGAGTGAGTGAGTGAGTGAGTGAGTGAGTGAGTGAGTGAGTGAGTGAGTGAGTGAGTGAGTGAGTGAGTGAGTGAGTGAGTGAGTGAGTGAGTGAGTGAGTGAGTGAGTGAGTGAGTGAGTGAGTGAGTGAGTGAGTGAGTGAGTGAGTGAGTGAGTGAGTGAGTGAGTGAGTGAGTGAGTGAGTGAGTGAGTGAGTGAGTGAGTGAGTGAGTGAGTGAGTGAGTGAGTGAGTGAGTGAGTGAGTGAGTGAGTGAGTGAGTGAGTGAGTGAGTGAGTGAGTGAGTGAGTGAGTGAGTGAGTGAGTGAGTGAGTGAGTGAGTGAGTGAGTGAGTGAGTGAGTGAGTGAGTGAGTGAGTGAGTGAGTGAGTGAGTGAGTGAGTGAGTGAGTGAGTGAGTGAGTGAGTGAGTGAGTGAGTGAGTGAGTGAGTGAGTGAGTGAGTGAGTGAGTGAGTGAGTGAGTGAGTGAGTGAGTGAGTGAGTGAGTGAGTGAGTGAGTGAGTGAGTGAGTGAGTGAGTGAGTGAGTGAGTGAGTGAGTGAGTGAGTGAGTGAGTGAGTGAGTGAGTGAGTGAGTGAGTGAGTGAGTGAGTGAGTGAGTGAGTGAGTGAGTGAGTGAGTGAGTGAGTGAGTGAGTGAGTGAGTGAGTGAGTGAGTGAGTGAGTGAGTGAGTGAGTGAGTGAGTGAGTGAGTGAGTGAGTGAGTGAGTGAGTGAGTGAGTGAGTGAGTGAGTGAGTGAGTGAGTGAGTGAGTGAGTGAGTGAGTGAGTGAGTGAGTGAGTGAGTGAGTGAGTGAGTGAGTGAGTGAGTGAGTGAGTGAGTGAGTGAGTGAGTGAGTGAGTGAGTGAGTGAGTGAGTGAGTGAGTGAGTGAGTGAGTGAGTGAGTGAGTGAGTGAGTGAGTGAGTGAGTGAGTGAGTGAGTGAGTGAGTGAGTGAGTGAGTGAGTGAGTGAGTGAGTGAGTGAGTGAGTGAGTGAGTGAGTGAGTGAGTGAGTGAGTGAGTGAGTGAGTGAGTGAGTGAGTGAGTGAGTGAGTGAGTGAGTGAGTGAGTGAGTGAGTGAGTGAGTGAGTGAGTGAGTGAGTGAGTGAGTGAGTGAGTGAGTGAGTGAGTGAGTGAGTGAGTGAGTGAGTGAGTGAGTGAGTGAGTGAGTGAGTGAGTGAGTGAGTGAGTGAGTGAGTGAGTGAGTGAGTGAGTGAGTGAGTGAGTGAGTGAGTGAGTGAGTGAGTGAGTGAGTGAGTGAGTGAGTGAGTGAGTGAGTGAGTGAGTGAGTGAGTGAGTGAGTGAGTGAGTGAGTGAGTGAGTGAGTGAGTGAGTGAGTGAGTGAGTGAGTGAGTGAGTGAGTGAGTGAGTGAGTGAGTGAGTGAGTGAGTGAGTGAGTGAGTGAGTGAGTGAGTGAGTGAGTGAGTGAGTGAGTGAGTGAGTGAGTGAGTGAGTGAGTGAGTGAGTGAGTAAGTGAGTGAGTGAGTGAGAGAGAGAGAGAGATCAGATACGATAGTTAGGGGTGCAAAGGAATTCGAGGGAATAAAGCCAGTGAGAGGGTGGTTGAAGTTACACCACCGGCTGATTCTATGTGTATTCAGACTGTTTAATGAACCGATGAAGTAAAGTTTATTCCAAACAAGTGTAGCGCGACGCCCAACTGACCTCTCCCCCGCTCCCGCAGCGATTAAACCGACGCTCTCGCATGCTACCCGGCACCCACTTCGCCAACCCCCAATTTACAGATAAACACGCATATGTACTCGCATATATGTGAGATTATACGCGGGAATGCAATTAATACGTTAGCTGCTAAAGGTCAAAGGGTCGTAACCTGGCAAAATTGACCGCTCGACCAAACACCGACATCGCCATTTTGACAATGGACGGCGTCTAGGGTCTACGTGTATAGGGCACTACTCTTTAGGCCAGTGACCCGTTATTTTGTGTCGTCGGGCAGACAACGAACGGCAGAGAAAGAGAGAGAAAATGAGAGAGAGCACAACCATCGGCAATGCCAATCGATTAATTAATCGGTAGTGGAAATTATTCGTTCTATATCATGGAAGCTTTGCCGAATACTCGCTTTTCCAATTCCCACATTAACTCCCGATGCGTATTATAAAATGTAAACAATAATATTTAATAATACTCTGACATGGACGGTCAGAGTTTCCATGGTGAAAATGCGTTTTCCGTTCGCTAAATAGTCAGTTGTATAGCTGGCGGTGAAATTTTCGATAAAACGAAACGCGAACTCGCGTAGGAACTATCCGTTTGAATCAACTGAAATGTGGTACGTTTGGCTATTTTTATTCGGAACAATTCTACGTTTATGTGCTTCCACCAAAATATTTAGTAGAATTGAAGTAATGTTATTGAGTTAGGGGGCGTCCATAAATTACGCAACGCAAAATTTCCCAATTTTTTACGAACCCCCCCCCCCCCCCCCTCCCCGCCGTAACAGAACCGTAACGCTTGGCACGAACCCCCCCCCCCCCCTATTCCGTTACGTAACGGGCGCTTGGTCGTCAATAATTGCGTTTTTTTTTCAAAAAAATAACTAGTTATGAAAGGATCGGGTTTATATTCATTTTATGAAGTGTATATTCATGTAGTTTTATACTAATTTTTATGATTTTTTAAAAATTAACCATGATTTGGAGAAAAAAAAATTCTCTTGTCCCATCGATATCTTTATGAAAGGTTATCTGAAAATAAAAAGTCACCCCCCCACGTACGTAGACCGTAACGCCAGGCCGACACCCCCCCCCCCCCCCAATTGCGTTACGTAATTTATGGACGCCCCCTTATGTTATTAGCGATGTAAGTTATTGCTATTATTATCATTTCATTTGTAATGTAAAGTTATTTCATATCATTTCATATTATTTCATCAGTGATGTAAAGTTATTCCATTTCATTTCATATTAGTTCATTAGTGATGTAAAGTTATTTCATATGATTTCATATTACTTCATTAGCGATGTAAAGTTATTCCATTTCATTTCATATTAGTTTATTAGTGATGTAAAGTTAGTTCATGTCATTCTATGTTATTTCATTGGGGATTTACAGTTATTTCATATCATGAATGACAATTCCACCGGTGCGTCCGAAAATTACGTTTTCCGTTCGCTAAATAGTGACCAGTTATATAGCTGGCGGCGAAATTTTCGATAAAACGATACCCGATGTCGCACAGGAACTATTCGTTTGAATCAACTGAAATGTGGTACGTTTGACTCTTTTTATTCGACACAATTGTACGTTTATGTGCCTTTACCAAAATATTGGTTACAATTAAAGCATTGTTATGAAGTTCTGTTATTTGTTATGCAAGTTATTCCTATTATTATCATTTCATTAGTGATGTAAAGTTATTTCATATCATTTCATATTATTTCATCAGTGATGTAAAGTTATTTCATATTATTATATATTATTTCATTAGTGATGTAAAGTTATTGCATATTATTTCATTAGTGATGTACAGTTATTTTATATGATTTCATATTATTTCATCAGTGATGTCAAGTTATTTCATATCATTTTATATTAGTTCATTAGTTATGTAAAGTTATTTCCGAAGCATACTTGTGGTTTCAAATGACCTTCTCTTTGAGTAATAACCCGGGGAAAGTCATTCATTCAAATTTAATAAATGTTCTCGCATAGTAGATGTTTATCTATTACATGATCTCTGGGATTCATATAAATGTTCAGTCAGTCGAACAACGGCAGAGGCATAGCCAGGACTTACTGAGAGAGGGGGGGCAAGGATAGTTGATATAAAGTACTTATTAATCGGTGGGGATTAGTAGTGGAATATGGTAGGGAATATAATAAGGGGGAAGACCCCGTACAGTGGAATCTACAATATACTTATTGAATCATTTTTCTAAAAACTGTAATCGACTTCAATCATGTTAGAAACTGCATGCCGTAAGGACAATTCGCAGCCTTTTCCTATCGTGCCATAGCAGCTCTGAGCCCGCTTCCTCTGCCGTTAAAATATACACTTTGACAGTCCTAATTATCAAATAATAAATATTTGGGGACAATCAGTAAAATATGACTAATCGGGTTTCGCCGCCTACACGATTTGGTTGTAATGGTTTTCATATTTTTTGGGTACTCATTTGTTTCATTTAACCCCTCCGTTGGCACTGACGCAATATTGCGTCAAATAATTCGGTGCCGTGTGTGGCATTGACGCAATAGTGCGTCAACCTTTATTTCTATACTAAACTATACTCGATTTAGATGAAAATTAGTACTCCGGGATTTTTGAGGTCGCTTATTACGAATCTGAACTTTAAATTTGAAAATTCAAAATGGCGGCACTAAAATGGTGGACCGAAAGTGAAAATTTTACTCGATTTAGATAAAAATTGGTACTCTGGGATTGTCGAGGTCGCTTATTACGAATCTGAACACAAAATTCAAAAAATTTTAATGGCGGATCTAATATGGCGGACGAAAGTGCAAAAAACAGCTCGAATTGGATAAATCTTGGTACTCGGGGGTTTTCGGGGACGCTGAGTGTGATGCTGAACTCAAAATGAAGGAATTTTTTATGGTGAATTCAATAACATGGAGCACAATACAATAAATAGGTGGAAATATATGGAGCTTGATTTCCGAGTTTCATCTAAATCAATCTGTATTATTTGTATTTTCATTCGCCATATTTGTTCGTCATTGTGAATTCCTGCATTTTGAGTTTAGATTCGTAATCAGCACCCTCGAAAACTCAGAGTATAAGTTTTCAGGATAAAAAAATGTTCCTGCCATTTTGGGCACTTTTTGTCGAATTCTCTCTGCCAACGAAGGGGTTAACGAGACTAATTTACACGGATACATACGTAAGACCAATCCTATCTGTTGACTTGCTCAGCAAGTATCGTCGTGCCCTTCATGAAACCTTCACAGTCAAACTATCAAACTACTTAACTAGTCTCTACTTATGTAAATCTAGCCTATGAAATTAGCATACTCCATCCTAGGAGAGTTGAGTTAAAGTCAAAGTCAAATGTTCGAATTGGTTTGTATGAAAATCCTGCATAAGATCTGTTTTCATTAAGTTTCCTTAACATTGAAGGTTAAAAAGAAGACTTTACTAGATAAAGCAAATATCCAAAGTTTCTTTTATGGGTCAAAAAAGGTTATAATTTGTAGGAATGGCATGCGAAAAACTAAAAATAGATCATTTTAATCTCGAACACCATGGGACTTTTGCTGAACTGGAAATTCCAGCATATAGTAGGACATGATCTGGCCGATCGATAATTGCAGGATTATCCGTTTATCACAGGACACTCTGTGTTATATATATGAGGTATTCCAAGTGTTTTCGAACGGCTTAAAAGCCTGGCCTTCAATTTTGTCAAAGTTAGTGATGTTTTTGTATCGTAACTTTTGAGTACGTGGCATTTTTTTCAGATTTTTAGCGGCTCGCTAACTCGGCTAACTTGGAGATACGATTTTACACATGATCAAATCTCAAATGGTCGTATCATAGTGATCTTCTCGTCGTACGAAAAAATGTTCTCTACAAAGAAAAGATGCGTTTTTCTATGAACTATTGTGAAAAAAATTTTCATCATTTTCCAAGTACTAAGGCACTCAAAAAAGAAAAATATTTCGTTTTTAGTTTTTTGACCGATATGACTAGGTTGATCCTGCTGAAATTTACACTGAATTTTCTGTTATTAGTGTAAAACAACATGTGTAAGTTTCATTCTGGGCTGGGCTTGCGTTCAGTTAATATCGTCGTCTTAAATTTAATGGGAAACTGTTTTTGTTGAATAACTCGGCGATTTACCATTTTTAAGTAAAACTGGTAATGACTAAACTTGTAGGAAATCGAGTGCTTTACAACTTTGGTTATGACAATTTTTTCTCTATCGTCGATATTTTTCGAATTAAACCTAAAAAAAGCGGCTTTTGCATTATCTCGTTCATTTTTTACTTTAGGGCATAAACGAACAGGAATAAACTTGTAAAGAATAAAATATTGGACAATTATTGTTCCTACCTTTTTTCCTAGAATTAACCCTTTGCACTCGAGCGGCACCGATACGGCGCCCGGTTTAAGCGCAAGCGAAAAAGGCTCGAGTGCAAAGGGTTAATATATTTAAGGTTGTACGCCAACGGTAAAAGAAAAGAGCGAATGGTTCGCGAAATAATATTTTCATGCTTCTCGTTTTTTTACCGTTGGTGTACGACCTTAAGTATTGATACTAGGAACAAAAAGGCAGAGACCAAAATTGTCGAGAATTTTAGTCTCTACAAGTTTGTTTATGTTCGTTTAGCCCTAAAGTTAAAAACAAACATGATAATGCTATAGTCGCTTCTTTCAGGTTTAATTCGAAAAATATCGATGGTAGAAAAAAAATTATAATAACCAAAGTTGTAAAGCACTCGATTTCCTACAAGTTTAGTTATTACCATTTTTACTTAAAAATTGTAAATCGCCGAGTTATTCAACAAAAAACATTTCCCATTAAATTTAAGACGACGATATTAACCGAATGCAAGCCCAGCCCAGAATGAAACTTACCCATGTTGTTTTACACTCATAAAAGAAAATTCAGTGTAAATTTCAGCAGGATCAACCTAGTCATTGGGGTTAAAAAATTAAAAATTAAAGATTTTTCTTTTTTGTTAGTATTGTAGTACATGGAGAATTTCGAAATTTTTTTCAAAATGGTTCATAGAAAAACAAAACAATTCATAGAGTTAGCGAGCCGATAAAAATCTGAAAAAAATACCACGTGCTCAAAACATAAGATGCAAAAACATCACCAACGTTGAAAAAGATTGAACAAGGTCAGGCTTTTAGGCCGTTCGAAAACACGTTAAATACCTCATATATAAATATATAAATTATTGCATTGAGTATGGAAGAAAAAATGAGAAGACCAAGAGCCAAACAAAATTTTATTACATTCAAGAGAACTACTCCTTCCATTTCGTTACCACGAAAATAAAATCTCCTCTACTCTCGTCAATCGTGTTATTTGGCGCAAAGCTTTTCACGTGCCTCGTATTTCGTAAAATCAACACAATATTCGTTCAGCCTTTTCTTCATTTCACAAGGGGACAGTACGGCAGTTGGATTTTTGTAATTTTTCGTACTCATGGTACGTGAAGTTCAGAGCTCGAATATTAATGTCCCAAAGCAGTTCGACGCCATATTCAGAAATTTTCGAGAAAATTGACTTTGAAGTTTTCGAGCGCACTCTTATCCCACAAAGATGCAACGATATTCGAACCGGGCTCGTGGCGTACCCGGTAGCGCTCGAGTCTAGTAATCGCGGGGTCGCTGGTTCGAGTCTCACTGCGAAATCTTTTTATTTTTTTTAATTTTTTTTTTTAATTTGCATACCTCCGTCATTTAAATATCCCGATAAATTTTTGTTCTATATAATCACATATTATTATATATAATTAATATAATATATCTATATATGTCTATATATGGACAAAATCCATATATAGTTAATTATGTACAAAATTCATTATAGTTATACATAATTATATATTTTCTCATATATAATCATATATTATTTATATATAACAATAGGTGATTATTTATAAAAAAATAAATAAATAATCCCGGGATAAAAATCATAAAATCTATGCTAATTCACATATATGTAATTATACTTGTCAATGATAATTGCAAGTCTTATTTTTTATTATCTCTTGCTTGAAATTGCGAATAGGCGACGTAAAAATATCCAGTAATAATATTTACATAAACTCCCTTGTAGATAATAGGAATATAAATAGAAGAATAAATGTTGAAATATGTGAATATAACGCTTCTCCGGTCTTCAATAACATGATCAGATATGCGTGGTTTGCTTCGAAACTTTGCGATCAAAGAGAAATCTTCATGAACGTGAATGAAGTTTGTTTTCCGATCGATGTATTGAAAAAAAATTGCGAATGTAACATTGCAGCGTTTGTACGGTGTGCGAGATGCCGTGAAAATTACTGTTTTCCTTGTTTTTACGATGGTTATCACTCTGGCTCGTGTAACATTACACCCCATGTATAAAACAAACGAATACAGACCGAATAATAAAGTATTCAATTCCTTACCCGACGTTTTTCATTTTCATCCTAAAAATGTTGTTGCTAGTAAATATTGATACTTGAAAATGTATGTTTATAATCAAGAGATAATTAAAAATATGACTTGCGTTTTTTCATTTAAAAAAAATGAAAAAAAAAAAAAAAATTCGAAGTGAGACTCGAACCAGCGACCCCGCGATTACTAGACTCGAGCGCTACCGGGTACGCCACGAGCCCGGTTCGAATATCATTGCATCTTTGTGGGATAAGAGTGCGCTCGAAAACTTCAAAGTCAGTTTTCTCGAACATTTCTGAATATGGCGTCGAACTGCTTTGGGATATTAATATTCGAGCTCTGAACTTCGCGTACCATGAGTACGAAAAATTACAAAAATCCGACTGCCGTACCCTTGTCAAACAATTGTTAATCAAGGCTCGGAAAATCTTGTAAATTCTTTCATTTGCATCCCCTTTTGAGTTTATTGTTACTTACGGGCATGAATTTATAGCGAATCAATTTCTTGTTTCATGTTCATCGGCCCGCATTCGTGGCGTACACGCCCGTGTATTTTTACATCGTATTCTGGTGCACCATATCGCTGTGTGCGTCAACGATGAGAATCACCAATATCCGTATTGAATGGGAAAAAATGCTACGTAGAAAAGCAGAACGGAGGGAACAAATTTGCGAATCCTCATTCAAGGATGAACAAGTGCAAACAGGGATTTTCATATATATATATATATATATATATATATATATATATATATACAATACATATATATATATATATATATATATATGTATGTATGTATGTATGTATGTATGTATGTATGTATGTATATTATATGCACTTCCAACAAATATATGTCGCAGGTAAATACAAATATGGGATTTACGCAAACACGCACGAATGTATCTCGCGAAGTTGCACGTATGCTGAGCACTTTGACGGCAAGTCGAGGTTCTCCGGCGAAGAACGTTTTTCAAAGTGTGTTCATCACGCAAACGCGAGAAGGATGGCACGAAGAACAAGAAAAAAAATCGATTTATTGCATAATCTTTCCGAATAGTAGGGGACGATAAAAACGTACAAAATTATCAGCGCTGTCCTATCTAAAATGTAGATTTTTCTGACTGAAAACGTAAATTGAAGAGAACCGAGTATTTAGAAAAGTAATTGGATGGAAAGGTAAACGAACAATCAATTTTAGTAGGATATGACGTGGCTTTTTTGTTCGGTGTTAATACAGTTAAACGCTGCGGTTTTCTTGCCCCTGGCCGAAGCGTGCTTCACATGGGGGTCGCTCGTTCGATGCAGATTAATTTCAGCGGGTGGATGTAGCGCGTGGACTACACCTTGTAAAGTTTCGCCCGATTGGTAAAAACTGAAAAAAGTTCGCTTTACGAATCAAATCAGCGGAGAGACATGTTTTAATCGGATTATTCGAGAAAATTGAAACTGCGTGGATGATGGAGAAACCGCTGTATTTTTGTATCAACCTGGCATTGGCAATAATGGCATAGTTCCACTTATCCACGTAGCTGAAGATATGTAGTTAAGGAGGTACAATCACTTCCACGGGGTGCAAAAAAAGTCTGAATTTATTTTACCCACAGCTGCTTTGACTGATGTTTACTTATGTTGATTATTCGTATTATCGATTATAGTGTGCCAAATGTCATGGTAAATGATGAATTTATTGCACGTGAACAAATGAAAACTGAAAAATTCGATCGTCAACGACTCGGTAGTAATCTTCGTAATAATAATATTAACATGTCCACCATAAAAACGGACTATAAAGACAAAAAAGATCAGCCGGAAACCTATTGAAAATAGGCTTGAATTACCTCAGCGGAATTAACACGATAGGCAGAATATAATTATACATATTATTGATACGTGATAAATGATAAAACTCCATAAATTGTTGTTTGCATATTTTGTGGCGGCTTCTATTCAAATTAATTTCAAAACAAAGCTGGGTTATGTTCGCCAAACGCATCAGCTGTTACTCGCGACGTTGCTAAGTCTGTGGGTGCTATTTCGTCGTTCTGACCATTTTCAACCGGAAATTGAAACTTTCTTGTAATGTAGTGCTTTAACTACACGGTGATGATTGATTTTCTTATTTTTTTGCAATATCTATTATATCTAATCTATCGAATTTCAGTTTTCCAACGGGTTTAGTTGGATACGTGAGCAGAAAAACTGTGATCACCGCACTTCCGGTTGACCGTCTCCATAAAACGACGTGCTTCGGTAACTCAAAGTGCTCGACTTTGAAGTTTCATTGCGATAAAACTAAACGGTCGAAATAGCTCAAATTTTGGCAATAGGCGCATAAAGTATTTGTCAAAATCATATAAAAATTTCAAATCCGAAAGTTGGATTCGTAGTAATGATCGTACCTTCTTAAGGCTCGGGCTCTTTGATGCGGAATTTGTTGGGGCAGCCACCATATCTTCGTAGGGAATGCCTTTTTTCGAGGGTTGGTTTTACCCCTTAAAACCGTTTTTCCGCCGATAAAAAAAAATACGTATCGCTTACTTTTCGGTGCTTTATAACACATCCAAATTTCAACAAAATCGAAGGGTGTCACCTGAGGGATGTTCCTTGTAAGCAACGCTTCAATTCGTATGAAAATGTACGAAAATGGCTCGATAACTGGTTCGCTTCAAAAGATAAACTGTTTTTTTGCGTAGCATTCATACACTGCCAGAGAGGTGGGCAAAATGTGTAAATAACAATGGAGATTATTTTGAATAAAATATTTTTTATCATTTTCAAACAACAGACGTGTAATTTTTACAAAAGAAATCCGGTTTCATACTTCTACACCTGGTAATCTAATACTTATCGAGCCGTTTTTGTCGATACCTGGCATCGTTTTTTTTCATCATAAATACTGAACAATTTTGGGGCGAAAAATCGCCTGTTTTATTTCAACGACTGCCGTGACCCGAAAAAATTGAATTTTTAAATTCCGCCTCGATAAGTATTAGTTTCATCTATCTACTTTGAGAAACAAATTTTTCTTTTTCAGATTAAAAAAAATGGCAGAGGCGCGTCTGGTACCGCAAACGCTGTCAACAAAAACGATTGTAACTTTTTTACCGTTTGAAATTATTTAACAAAATTTTCACCAAATGTAGATAAAATGTCATACTTTAAAATGTATATTATGGTTGCTCAATAAAATTCAGTTTTATACACACAAAAAATGTTGAAACACAACCTTAGTTTTAGCCCTCAGGTGTATGTAAGCCCTTCAAGGTACACAGACGGAAAAATTCTATTGATATTAACTAGATACGTCTAAGACTTTGAAAATTTGAATTGATAAGATTTTTCGTGAAATCAAATTTTCTCCTATTGCAGTCCATTATTGGATTTTTTTTTCAATATATTTATTTAATCAAATCCAGATCTATTGAATATCGTCTAATAACTAAATACTTTATACATTCCTAATATATTGTCGATTCGGTTTCGTCTGTTCAAAAAACAATTTAGTTGAGTCCACTAAATGTATCCGTTTATTTTTTTTTCATTTAAAATAAATATTTAGAATTTTCGTAGAGTCCATTTTTTTCCATTTGGTTGAATTGATGGTCTGTCCATATTGTAACACACACACATTGGAGGTGGGTGGAGGTAGAGGGGGAGAGCGAGGAATTATATGTATACTCATTTTTTCGAAGTATCATTCATCTAGTTTTATACAAATTTTTAAGATTTTTCAAAATGAACCCTGATTTGGCGACGAAAAAAAATTATCTCCATTGTCCCATCGATATCTATATGAAAGGTTATCTATAAATAAAAAGTCAACAATTTATCGATATCTATACAAATGTAGCTATCGTTATGCGTAGCAGTTTTTTTATTTGGTTTTTTTTTAGAAAATGCCTACAGTTTGGACTTTCTATTCCATCTTCAAGGCCCTTTTTAGTACGCAATCAATCTTGAAAAATAGTGACGATCAAAATTTAAAAAATCGGCAAGGTCGAAAAAAGTAGTTTCGAGAAAATCGCGAAGAAAAATTTCGTTTCGTTTTTCTTTATATAAAGTTATGTTTTTTCTAAAATATTGATACTTACATCAAAGTATCAAGTCGCGGGCGATACGACGGGTATTCATCTTCATTATATTTCTCAAAATAAGAGCTTGCACTTCATCTATCCCGAACGATAAGTTTAAAATTTTTTAAACTTGAACATGCAGAAATTTTGCTATTTCTGGCAGTTCTAAAATCGTGACGTAACGCAAACCTCCAACCCCCCCCCCTCCCCCAATTGCATTATGTAATTTGCGTACGGCTTCATACATATTTATCGGTGTCTTTTGGAATACGCTTGGCCGATGACGAACGACAATGTGTAAATTTCGTAGTGTGTCGATACGTTCTGCGGACTCGGTTACACGCTTGCCTAGAGTACAAATAGCTTGCGGGAGAGGCCCCGAGCCATGCGCCACACTTCGGCCTCAGGACGTACTACTACAGCTATGAATATGCTAGGTCATTCAAATTTGAAAAATCTACACAGACCTATTCAGTGTATACGACTAAATATTTTATTTACTAAATTACTCGAAACAACGAACTTATAAGAAGCATATAAGGTGAATGTCCCAATTATTGAAAAGGTCCCAATTATTGAACACTATCTTGTATTTTTATTATTTCTCATTCACCTGCATGCATTTACTTATTTATAAAAATTTCATTACATATATAGAACTTTTAGCTATCGAAATGTTACCTTACTTGTGCAAAAAAAGCTTTAATTAATAGAGAAAAAAATTATTTAATCAGCAACGGTGACCCTATTCGACGTCTCGTGGTAACAGTTTATCGTTTTTGCTAAGACGCACCGCTTCATGCGTAAGGGCATAAAAAATTCAAAAACTGTCGCATCTCAAAAAGTAAAGGCGTTTCAGGTTCCTCAGAAAATTTCTTACAAATAACAATTAAAAAAAAATGTTTTTGATTAATTATTTGTTAAAAAATACCGTGTTCGATCATTGGGACATAGAAAATGCAGTGTGTCCCAATTATTGAACACTCGAATTCTCCAAGATGGCGTCATTAAACCCATCAAAACATTGAGACAGTTAACGTGTGACAGATCGTGTGAATCGGATTTATTCAAACAAAAACTGTAAGTTCCTGAATAAACTTACCTTTATTCTTTTAATAATAACTCAAAGATCGTCAAATATATTTTTTATTTGTATTTTCGTGCAATAAACATAAAAAGAAAAGTAAAAAGAGAATATAACCTAAATGTAACCTAAAAATACGAATGTAATGTTCAATATTTTTTGCTCTCCGATATTTCAGGGACGAAATTTCAAGAGGCAAAGAGAATTCTCGAGTGTTCAATAACTGGGACATGCCTGTTCAATATTAAGGACATAGGCACTTCCAGTGTTCAATAAATGGGACATTTGCATGCTTCACATAGTTATTCTTTTTTTTTCATTTGAAATCATCTAAAAATAATTTAAAGGGTGATTTTTCGAAAGTAAAAATATCAAAGTATCATTTGAACATGAAATCGATGGTTTTTTCTTGATTTTATATTTTTTTTCTTACCGAATTCGATCCCCCAGATCCTTAGCTGTTCAATAATTGGGACATTTACCTTAACATTTTTATCACTCACCGCTGTTAAATGAATCTTGATTTAAACAAATAATTTGTTTTAAAAAAATATGTGGAATACTCGAAGCATATTTCTTTTAAACATTGATATTACGATAATTTTAGTTAATTCAAATAAAAACGGATCAAATAAACTATGAAAAAAAATAAAATAATAAACTTTAAAGTCGATTAAACATCGATAAACATCAATCAACAATAAAATACTATCAATAAAAACATTAATATACTAATAAAAACTTTCAACATCAATAAAGATTAAAAAACAATAAAATACTATCAATAACTATATCAATAAAAACTTTTAACATCAATTTAACGTCAATAAAGTAATGAAATAAAATAAACTACTCGAATAGAAAAGGATAAAATAAAATATCATGTAGTTGATCCCAATTAATCATTTTTATCAGTGGAATATTGAGAACTGCCGAATTCCGACTCAATCCGATCAATCGTGAAAAAAATTAAACACTGCAGGATGTATGCAAATAGCAGGTTTGCTGCGATCATTTCGCGAACGACTATGAATTTGCCAATGATTTAATCTCGCACGAATTTCACGGATTTCACCGTGGTTTCGGGCTGTTGTTCTCACAAGACTTGTCGTGACTAATAAGCCGGTAATCCCGAATTCATGGTCTTGCTATCTTGGTTAGAATCCTATGCTTATCGCTGCCATCAACTACAGAACTCTCATCGAAACATTTGGTAAACTCCGTTTTTGCCAATTCCATTTTAATCCTGAAAACCTCCGCAACGCTTTACGCGGTTTGTCCCTATATTCGTTCACTAGCGTAATAGAAATGAAACTCAACAAGAGCATGACTACCAAACTCTCAACCTCGGATTTTTCATGGGGTGAGAGACCTTTAAGGCGTTATACGCAGTTGCAAGGCCAAAAAAAGTCGTTTTTTCACGAATTTTTTCTGGAAAAGTATTTCATTTGGGCAAAACGAAAAGTATTAGGCAGTGTAGTGGCATCATTTAGCTTTAGATTGGCATTTTTTATTTTCAAAAATATTCATTAACATTGCTCCTGTAGGAAGTCTCCTGGAGGTCCCCGAAAAAAAAAGTGTCCGGCGGTGAGCAAAGTATCTCCGGTTTGGATTATCTAAAATGAAAAAACCAAAAAGATTCTTTCAGGGGATAGATGAATCCAGGTATTGATCGAAGGAATAGTCGAAATTTTAATATTTGACAAAATGGTGGCTCCGGAAAGAAACCATTTCGATTTTCGACCAAATTTTTTTCGTCAAATCGTTAAAAAAAATATAAATAATTATCGGAAATCTTATTCCTTCGATCAATACCTGAAGAATATATTTGACAAGGTTGTGTTAAAATTGCAGACCGATCGGTTAAGCCGTTTTTGAGAAATCGTGCTCACCGACTTTGTAAACACCGTTTTGAGAAAAACGTGTTTGAAGTTTCAACAGTCGTTCACACACATTCGGGCGCTTACTTTGTAGCGCTCCGAGCATCCTTACAAATATGTGTATATTTCCGAGAATATTCGCTGAATCGATTTTAAATTTTCAAGGAATATCCTCACACGTTTGTACATTCCGAAAATGCAATAAAAAAACCGATTTTTCGAAATTTCTAACTGCGTATAACGCCTTAAGCAACGAAAAATCTGCCGAGTTTCATGATTTTTTTAAATAACAAAGATGTCTTTAGGATTTCAGAGACTTAGGGTATGTTTTATTACTACTCTTGGCTATCCCATGGTATTTTTTCTATTGACCTTAAAAAATAGCGGAGATATGGCACGGTCTTCTAAACTGCATTTTCAAAACTGACGTGACGTAGGTACAGCTAAAAAAGTAATCGACCGATTCTGATGAAATTTGCCATAAATCTTTCTAGCCTTTTGTCTAGAACACGACGCCAAACGTTTTTCGAAATTTAAAAGGAAAGTATTTTTATTGTAAAATGTAGCCCTTATTTCGGAAAATTCTATTTTTTTGTTTCAAAGCGTACCGTTTCGTCAATTTTCAACATTTCTTACTTTTTCGCGGTTCATATACTGCGTTTGAGTGTTAATGAACGAAAAATCTTCGTTGGTTTTTTTTCAGATCAATCCCGCCGACGCTACGTGTCACGCCGTTTGACAAGCTCTGCCGCAACCTGTGTAGGTGCCATAATTTCGCATTTTTTAATGATTAATTTTTTTTTAATACTACGCCACAGCTAAAAGTAGTACTAAAACATACCCAAAGTCTCAAAACTAGTGAAAAAATCTTTCTTTATAAAAAACGTAAAACTCACCCTTTTTTCCCGCCTAAAGATATCCCCTCCTTAAGGCTGAATAACCGGTACGTTCGCTTGAGTTTCGAAAAACAAACGCCTGTGTGAGTCTCTGCATATTCAGCTCCGTGCGTATAAGAAAGATCCTGCAGCGATCTAATAATCAAGTACGTGCTCGTACTCTTTTAAGGATGTTGAGTCCCAAATCGCAAATGATGATAAAATTCTGAAAATTTGGTATGTTGTTGTATGAAGTATTTCAGAGGTCGTGTAAAAATTTCACGACAATTAGGAAGCTCGTTATTGAACAATTAACATTCACAAATTAAATGTTGTTTTATGGAAACTGATGTAACTTTGCAATAAGTTTTTTTTTTGACCTCTCAATTTTATAATATCTACAATATACTGAAAGCAACGGAAACAAAACGAAGTTTATTGATACATTTTTTTTTATTTCTTTTAAAAATTGTTCTTAACAAAATGTTAATTTTTTAATAACGAGCTTCCTAATCGTCGTGAAATTTTAACACGACCTCTTAAATACTTCATACAAAAACATACCAAGTTTTCAGAATGTTCTTATCATTTTTTATTTCAACCCTTAAGGAGGTTGAAGTAATGATGATAGAATTCTGAAAATTTGGTATGTTTTTACATGAAGTATTCAGGAGGTCGTGTAAAAATTTCATGACGATTAAGAAGCTATTTATTGAACAATTAACATTAACATGTTTCATAGGGACTCAACATTCTTAACACTCGTGTTCACCGTACTCGAATAGCCGGCATATCCGGGTATGTCCCCAACCCACAAACATCCAAAAGGATCGGAATTCTACTTTGAAACTTTGAAAAGGCTAAATTGGATGAAAACACCCACCTGGAACACGTCGAAGGCATATTATATGGCCCAGGCATCGCTGATTGAGGGTAAGAGAATTTTTTCTACGATTTATCACTCACCAAAACTTTAAACGCGTTTTTCTCGAAACGACATTTTCAAGTACCGTGGTCGTGATAACTCAAAAAGTACTGAACCGATCCTTATGAAATTTGGAACACATATTCTATATGTGTGTACCAACCGACCTAACTACAATCAACTTAAAATTTTGATTAGAACTATTTTTTTATTGCAAAAAAAGACCCAAAAAAACGCATTTTTTTTTCGTATTTTAGCCGCCATTTTGTTAATTTTGCACGTATATAAAATATTCTAGTTAGGTCGGTTCCTGAAGACATACTGAACATGAAACTATTTGATTTTTTTGTTTCAGACCATCCGTCGGGAAGATTTCACGACCACGGCAACGGTACCTGCTTTTCGAGGCGTTGGCTTTAAACATATTTTACGTGTACAAAAAATGAATAAAATACATTAAAAAAAATTTTTTTATGTACTTAAAGAGTGTATTTATTGAACAGTTTAAACCCCATATCGATATCTTTAATAGTATTCTCAGAAAAAATTCACGAAAATGGCGTTTTTTTCATGGTTTCAAAGTAGAATCCCGCCTTAACTTTCAACGGAGTTGACTGGGACAGCTCTTCGGTCGACCCAGTAGTCGTAGATTGCAGTCTCGTTAGCATTGAGCGCTCCTCTGAAAGAAAGAGTCCGCGAGGACGAGGTGGAGAGAGAGAATGTGCGGCTAGTATTGCCGCCTTTCTGAACCTCCCTTGACGAACTGACGAAGAAAAAAACTATACCAACATTTCACATACTACCGATAAGCAAACATACCGACGTAGAAAACCAATCGAGTGTTTGCTTTCTGCCTGAAGATTAAATTGTTTTCTCGTATTTTTTTGTTCCTGTCGATGCATTTATCAAATGTTGCCCAACGTGCTTTCTCCGTTGCATGGGGAATTGTACATTTGGGGAGGAAGAACTGAGGACGAAGTGTCGAGGGCTGTTTCTCTCGTGATCGATGGAAATGGAATTTCTGCTGCGAGAAATGAAGATAATTGTTAGTGCACTATCGGAAAAGTTTATTTCATTCAACTGGGATCCATTTGAGTCTGTTGAGTTAACTGGAACAATACGAGATCCTAAGAGCCATCTATTTACGCGAATATTCGAATTCATGCTCATCTTCGGTATTCTCAACACTTTCAAACGTTCCGAAACTGTTGTGTGATCAACTCCTGAAGATTCTGCGAGTTCAGCTAGCGTCTGACATGAGTCTTCGCGAAGTAATGACCTCCAATTCAACACATCGAAATCGTTATGTTTGAAGCGTCTAAACGGACCTCTCCATGTAGTCTCCGACAGACCATGGTCGCGCAATGACATACTAGGTGGGCAACTAAGTTTCCGGGTTTTTGTTTACCAATAAAAAATCGAAAATTTCAAGGCAAATACAAAAAATGGTTCATTCGAAGTATTGTCCCTCGCTATTTACACATTTTTGCCATCTCTCTGGGAATACATAAATACCACGACGATCAAAAGACGCGTCTTTGGACTGAAAGCATTCGTCCAAGCAATTTTGTACTGCATCGTAATTGGCCAAGTATAGCCCACCCAAGCCATGCGCGGGGTACAAAGAAACATGTAAACTCAGCTGGTTTTTGAATTTTTGACACAAAAAATAATATAAAATCACCTCTCACATCCGAGTTGCGTGGGAGCGACTCACAAACAGGTTCAAGAATATTGACGTCCGAAGGCAGTACTAATGTGAAAGAGACGCACATATACACGTGTCCACTTCTAAGCAACAAAAAAGGTTCAGTGTACCCACTGCTGTCACTGTTCCCTCTTTGACCCTACTTTTTTTATTGATGCGCTACTTTAAGGGGAGGGTAGGGGTTTGCACTACTGAAAAATCGTTTTTTTTCTCTCTTCTTATAGTTAAACATTTCAAGAATATAATCCCAAAATTTCAAGTCAATCAGAGCAAAACTCTCGAAGCTATTGACTATTTAGTCCCGCTCCTCTCACACTGTAGCTCGCGTTTCAAACTGTAGCTAACACTTCAAACGCGTTTTTGTCGAAACCACTTTTTGAAAGTCCGTGTTCACTGCCATTTGAAAACTACATGACCGATTTATTTCAAACTTGGTACACACTTTCTGCACATAAAATACCTCCCCCCAACGGTTAGTTTGAGATTTTTTTTTATGTTGAGGGGGTTTTCCACCCTCAAAATGGCGAAATTTTTCGTGAAAAATAGCACTTTTCACTTTACATGACCACCAAAAATTTAGAAATGAAAAAAAACATTATCAAAGACCGTTGGGGGGAGGATTTGATGATACTTTGACTAAATTTCAATGGTACTTGATTTCAGATAATTTCTAGCTGAGATACAGTGAACACCGCAAATCGTGTTTTTCCAAAGGCGTTCTTGGAAAAGCTTTGTCACCGGCTTGTTTGTGGATATTTTCGTGTACAAATTTCACGGAATGTTCTTGAAATGACCCTCAACAATGTAAAAAAGGTTTCAATAAATTTACTCTATCCATATAGATGGAAAAAAAATCGCAAAAAAGTGTTTTTTTTCACGCTGAAACCCCTACCCTCCCCCAAACCACACGCACGCAGTTCTGGCAACGCCATCTGTTGGGGAAAATAGCGACGACTTATTCAACGTCCTAATATTTCCTTCAAGCATTCCTTCGTGTAGACAATCCAATAAATACGTACAGTGGGCAAAAAAAGTATTTGTCCACGTCGTGTTCTTCAAAATATCCTTCGAAAAGAATACAATTCTTTACGAAGTGTCTGTGTTCGATAACGTAACCTAAATATACACCATGTGTATTTAGGATAAGCTATCCAACGCAGAAACTTCGTAAAGCATCTTATTTTTTTTGTACACAGGCTTTGTAAACTGACACCGTGTCTGTTTACAAAAATCTTGGATAAACACGAACCAAAAAATAAAGCCAAATTAACAACAGTTTCGTGAGATGTACAAATAATTTTTTGACTCCCTGTATTTCATTGAGCTACGTTGTTCATTTGAGGTATCGAATAGTATTTCGATTTGCAACCAGCAAATTTACCATATTTTACTCGAATGCAATACATATTTGTTCGTATTGTTAATAAACAATCCTTGATTGTGTAAAATTGAGAAAAATGTTTTTTTTATTGCCGCAAGGTTGGTCCATACGAGAGAATGTTCCTCGTGCGTGGGTATCACATGACGTGTGATTCCCACGTATTTCCAAATGCACTCGGCCGATCACGAGCAACAATCTGCAAAATTCGTATGCTCGCTTGGAACAAGTGGCGAGAGAAGCCTCGGGCCCTGCACCACACTCCAACACGCCGTACTATTAGGTGGATAAACTCGCTTGTCGATTCGAACAGAACCATCTAAACCGACCCATTTACTCTATGCCCCTGCCACTTTTTTGAGTAAATAATGCCGGATACCAATATTGTTAACAGCATTTCCATTTTTTATTAGTCAACGGTGTCAAATAAATCTTGATTTAAGGATGTTGAGTCCCAAATCGCAAATGATAATAAAATCATGAAAATTCGGTACGTTTTTGTATGAAGTATTTCAGAGGTCGTGTAAAAATTTCACGACAATTAGGAAGCTCGTTATTGAACAATGAATATTCACAAATTAAATGTTGTCTTATGGAAACTGATGTAACTTTGCGATAAGTTTTTTTTTTGACCTCTCAATTTTTTAATATCTACAATATACTGAAAGCAACGGAAACAAAACGAATTTTATTGATAAATTTTTTTTTTACTTCTTTTAAAAATTGTTCTTAACAAAATGTTAATTTTTTAATAACGAGCTTCCTAATCGTTGTGAAATTTTAACACGACCTCTTAAATACTTCATACAAAAACATAACAAATTTTCAGAATTTTCAGTTCATTTTTTATTTCAACCCTTAAGGAGGTTGAAGTAATGATGATAGAATTCTGAAAATTTGGTATGTTTTTACATGAAGTATTCAGGAGGTCGTGTAAAAATTTCATGACGATTGAGAAGCTATTTATTGAACAATTAACATTAACATGTTTCACGGGGACTCAACATCCTTAAGGCAGTATTGTTGTCGAGAGCTCTGTTTTGGAGGTGATTTTTAGGATGGGATAACTGTTCAACTGTTCGAACGTTTTTCTGGCATTCTTACACGTGTTTATTGTCATTTCAAGAATATGTAAGAAAAAAAAATTATAATTATCGCGTAGTTTTGTACGTTTATTTACAACGGTGCACGGAAAACGCCTCCAATTAATGGCCAACTAGTGACCGTTGTACACTGCGAAAAACAACCAATTGAATTTGAAAAAATACATTGGTTGACCCAAAGAAATGTCTGAATACGGAGTGCCACCGATATATGAGATTGTTACAGTACTAAAAATTTGGGAAATGTGATTGATTTTAATAAAATGTTATTTTATTTGAAAATCTCTTCTGTTCTCTCAATATCTCCATTATCCTTAAAATAAAATGATCATTTATTGAAATCATTCCATATTCAATCTGTAGATGTATGAATGAAATAATTAAACGATTGCTACATTTTTTATTTCGTACAAAACTATAATCAATAGCATGAATTATTTCTTTACTATATCCAAACGAATATGCCATTAGACAATTTTCGTACTCCGTACAATATCAAAAGTAGTCGCATGAGATAGAGACAAGTGTATGTCATGATTGGAAAATTAACAATATGGATTCGAAACGATGGATTTTTTTGCCACAGAGTACAGGTGTTATCTGTAGCGACTTATTTAGTCTCCAGTAGAAAAAAATATAATATTCGATTACATAAATGGTCATTGCAATCAAAAGAATATATTTGTGAATTCGAGAAGCCATATGATTCTATGTGCGCTTGCAAACATTCCTTGATTGTTGGTTGAAAGAAATGTACTCTCATAGGAATTGCAGAAAACATATAAGGGAAGGTACCTTATCTCAAAAACGAATGGTTCGATTGAATTCGGGTTTTTTTTTAAATTGGAAAATATGTACATTGAGGTATGTGCTGGAATTTTTTTAACGGCAGATATGCACCTAGGAGCCGGAAAAGAGGTCATTTTTGTGAATTTTTTCAATGAAAACTATTTGAAATTTCGAATTGGGATTTTAATTATCTCAAAGTATATACATTCAAAAATATGTTTAATTGTCTTTATTTAAAAATATCATAAATATAAAAGGCTATTGTATGATCCTTGGAGCGTCGTAAAAAAATCGGTACCCAAAATTTCTCGAAAACCAATGAACCGATTGCCTTGAGGTCTTTTTGTGGTTATTCTATACACCATTATCTAGTACTTGTTATAGGATTTTTTTTCCGTTACTTAGTTTTTGTTTTATAGGCAAAACAATAACTAATTTTTGGCCCAAAAATCACTATTTCTGTGTTAACGTCCGCCATTTTGTCATAAATCGATATTTTCGAAATCGGCTATGACAAGTACTAGATAATGGTGTATAGAATAACCACAAAAAACCTCAAGGCAATCGGTTCATCGGTTTTCGAGAAATTTTGGGTACCGATTTTTTTACGACGCTCCAAGGATCATACAATATCCTTGTATATTTTTCATATTTTTAAATAAGAAAAATTAAACATATTTTTGAATGTTTTTTTTTAGATAATTAAAACCCCAATCCAAAATTTCGAATAGTTTTCCTTGAAAAAATTCACAAAAATGACCTTTTTCCGGCTCCTAGGTGTATATCTGTCCTTAAATAAATTCGTTGACTGGAAGCGATTATCTCGAAACATCGTTTTCAAAGTCGGTGCCAGATGTATCTCGAAAACGGCTTGTCCGATTTTGTCCAAATTTGGATATAATATTCTTCGATAGTTTTTCTCGTTCGCCACGTATGATTTTTTTGAAATTTTCATTTTCGACGGAATTGCGACCGTTTTAATTTAACGTTCGTTTTTCGTTCGCAATTTCCGACGATTTTAGTTGCATAAAAAAGCAATGGTTCAATCAAATGAAAAACTCATTTTAGTTAAGTCGAATTTTAAAAAATCAAACAAACGCATTCAGTTGATTTCAATAAACATTTTTATCGGTGTGCCAATTTTTCACAATTTGAAGCGATAAACAAGAATTAATATAAGACGTTCACGGATCAGGATATCGATCTTTATCGATATTTATCTGTGTATGTATTTATTTATTCATACACACACAGATTAATATCGATAAAAAGCAGCTATATATATATATAAAGATAATCAAATTTTCCAAGCGGCGTTTTAAAGAGGATAAATTTCCCTTCATTTTACCTCTTCAGAAAATTTTTACAATTTTTTTGGGCCCGGTATGTCTTTTTGAAAATGGCCATTTTTTAGCTTTTTTTGCACGTCTAAAACTGCCCGCATAACTTCTGGCGAATTTCTTCTCTCGTTTCTATCAAGACAAACTTAAAGAGAGTATCAAAACCTACGTTTTCCTCTTTTAGAAAGTCTCATACGATTTTTTTTCGTACCAGTGTTGCATTTTTAGCTAAAAAAAGACATGTTTTAGAAAAATAGGCGTAGTCCAATAACTATGGGGTTTCAGAGAAAATGTCAAGAGGGTAAAAAGTTGCATAGGTTCACATTGAAGTAGCCAGAATTTTTGCAGAATTAACAAAAAGTTTGTTTACTATTTTTGGTCGGGACTCTGATGAGTGGAGGGGCTTCATTTGGGAATTATGGAGTTTAGGACAATCTATCAAAGAAGAAAATTTCTCTACTTTTTCATTTTTAAGTAGCTACAATTAGAAAAAATATTATTTCAACAATTGTTTCGATTAGAACTCGGAGAATCATCCTCGGTTGAGTTGTGTCTCAAAATCTATCGGATTTTAGACCAAATATTAAAAAGAAAAAACTTTAAACGTTTGAACTTGTTTTTTTTTATAAATATTTGGTCTGAAGTCGTTTAGGTCATGAGCCACAACAACTCAACCGAGGATGATTCTCCGAATTCGAGTCGAAAAAATTGTTAAAATAATATTGAAAAAGTTCTGAAAAAATGGTTAAAATAATATTGAAAAAAATTCTTTAAAAATTGTAGTGCATCAAAAATGAAAAAGTAAACAAATCTTCTTCCTTGATAGATTGTCCTAGCCCCACAGTTCCTAAATGGAGCTCCCCACACATCAGAATCCCGACCAAAAGTTGTAAACAAATTATTTGTTAATTCCGCAAAAATTCTGGCTTCGTCAATGTGAACCTATGCAACTTTTTACCCTCTTGACATTTTCTCTGAAACCCCACAGTTATTGCACTACACCTGTTTTTCTAAAACATTTCTTTTCTAGCTAAAAATGCAATACCGGGACGAAAAAAAATCGTACGAAACTTTCTAAAAAAGGAAAATGTAGATTTTGATACCCCCTTTAAGTTTGTCATTGAAAAAACGGGCGAAGAAATTTGCCACAAGTTATGCGGCCAGTTATGTACGTGAAAAAAATACCTGAAAAATAGCCATCTTCAAAAAAGCCTACCGAACCAAAAAAAAATTGTAAAACATCTTCTAAAGTGGCAAAATGAAGCTAAATATGTCCTCTTTAAAACGCCGCTTGGGAAATTTGATTATCTTAATTTTTGAGTCCGCAATCTAGCTTTTAGTGCGGCGAGAAAATTTCGACTGGTGTACTCAAACTTTTGGCCGGTAGTGTGTATATCCAGAGTGGATCAATAAATATTAGCACCTTGGATAACTTCGAAACTATAAGGTTCCGAGAAATATTTGCTGAAATGAAATTGCACGGTACGAAAGGAGCCATCCGATAGCGATAATATTTTTTTTGCAGGTGGAGGGCCTCCGGACATTTGGAGGTCAACGCCATTTTTTTAAAAGGATCGGTATGTTTTTTTTCTGTATCACGAAAGAGCAGCTTAAAACGAGTTCAACGACCTGTAACATAAGGTCAGTCAAGGTCATAGAAAGTACAGAAAGGCGATAATACTTAGTTTCGGTAGTAAATAAAATGACTACGGCATGGAATTGCATGGGAACGACTTCATGAATCGCGTAGAGTTTTGGCGAATGGTTCAACGTCAGATCGAAAACAATCAGTCATTTCTTGATACCGTTTTATTTACTGATGAGGCAACATTCACAAATCATCAAACTACACAATACTGTGAACAAAGGTCATTTCAAAGTCGTTCAAGGTCATTGAAGATCAAAAAGTGACGTGAACTTTATTTTTATGTCACTTTTTGATTTTGAATGACCTTGAAGGACTTTGACCCCTAAATGTTTTTTATGCAGTTTTCGATGCTCTACAAGATAGTTGAAAAAAAAATGTACCGTCCCGTTTAAAAAAGTGAAGGTGACCTTTACTGTGCGACAGCGCCTCCACCGAGGTAAAAAATTATATACAATTGTATACAATTTTTATAATTGTATATAATTTTATTATAATTACAGATATATTCAAGGTGGCAACAGTTAGTGCCTCACCCTGTATACCAACACACACCCGTTCGCAGGAGTGTGGGCATCGAGTATTTATTGGCAAGAACAATCGTAGTTACGTACACTGTAAAAAATTTCTGTATGAAAATTAATACACAAGTATAGGAAGTTTTTATGCGGATACCGCTTATGAAATTTCGGATACGACTTTGAAAATCCAAAACAGGTTATTTGAAAGCTCCGTAATATTAATATATACTTGTGCGTTTGAAAAATAATGCACGTGTAAAGAAATAATCACATCCAAGTATATTGAAATCAAGAACCATTTGGTGATATCAATATACGAGTGTAAATTAAATTCAAGAACCATTTGCTAATATCAACATACGGGTGTGTATTAAAATTACTGATCCTAATTATTAAGTTTATTTAAAAAATTGATAATTAAGCCCACTGAAAATGTGACTCGTATTTATCCTCTTCGACGGGGGAGCTAGAGATAAAAAAAAAGATGATTTTTGTGAAATTTCTTTCTTCAACACCTGGCGGCGTAAAAAGGGAAAATAATTTCCTTCCGGAGAGGCGAGTTCAAGAACTGCGACTCTGGCGTGGATATGGAGAGGTAACGAATTTGTGACACTCTCCGACGCGTGCACGAGTTGCAAACGCGTCTGTTTTTCCCAGAACGATCGTAGCCGGTGGTCGGGTTATATGCCCGACCGAAGCTGCGAGTGGCTATGGGAAAGTGCGGAACAAGGCGCCGTCCCTCGGACGCTACGCGAACTACGCGCGACCATCGGTCGTCGCGAGCGGCCGAAGTGGGTTGAGCGCGTTTTGTATTTGCAATACTCTGTTTTTTGTATTTGAATTAATATACAACTGTTGTAATCTTTAATTTAAGGCACGGGTTAATGCAATACATTTTCCACAAATTTACAAACTTGTCTTTGAAATTCCATGTTCCATCTATTAAATTCTATATCCACGTTAGAATTTCATGTTCCTATTTTTAATTTACGATACAAGTGTTTCAAATTTAATTTCATCTACTGAGTCCGTAAAATTCAATTCTTTTGTATCTTAAATGTATTGTAAATTTCATATCTTTTTTTACAGTGTAGGGTTATAAGAATACTATTTCTTCGTTATTTATATACGAAAAATAAATACACACACACACACACACACACACACACACACACACACACACACACGCACACAAAGTGGATACGAAACTTACCGTTCCTTCGCCAATATTGTGGACGACACAAGGAAGCAGAGCGGTGGATCCGGACTGTGCGGGGACGCGACTCGAATTTTCCGTGCCGAAAGTCATCGGCAGGGTTGGCGGTAAATCAACGTCCACGGGCTTGGCGCTCTGATCCACCGAATTGACGTTCGCCGGTACTATCTCGGCGGTAACGGTCGCCGGGTAGTCTGCGTTCGATGAGAGAAACAGAGAGAGAGAGAGAGAGAGAGAGAGAGAGAGAGAGAGAGAGAGAGAGAGAGAGAGAGAGCGAGAAAAAAAAACGACCAAGGGAAAGTCGACGAGTCACGATCGGGGATGAAACGGCACGCGCGCTCTCGTCCCTATTGCGCGCCATCGCAAAGTAAAGAGGTATGATGGAGATCGAGGGAGACGGAGGATAAACGGGTAAACTTCTATGGAAAGTACAAAAATTGGAGGAAAAAAAGGCAGCGAGAGGTAGAGAGGGTAGGGTGGGGAGATGAGAGGGAAAAAAAACGACGGTAAATCACGCGAAAGTCAATAGGCTTCGAACGGTAGTGGCTCCTCATTCGCTCCCGGCGTTTTCCCGTATTACGCTCGTCCGAAATTCGGTTATACGAAAGCGTAAAAGGGACTACAAAGAAGGAAAATGAAATTTCGCATACTTCGAGCCTGAAGATCCTGTCGTTCTTTGTCCTCTCGACGGTGAGCAGATTAAGGGGCGTGACACCTTTAGACGAGGAAAAAATTTGCTGATTTTCATGATTTTCTTTAGAGCTAAGGGATAAACTTCCGAAAAGTTCCACCCTCCGATCGAGCTGAAATTTTGCACAGGCCTTTTTTTGATGTTTTGAGACGATCGCTGAAACGATTTTTGGCGATGAAAAAAAAAATTTCATTTTATATTTTTTGTTGTTTTTATTTTGTATTTTTTTTTGTAGTTTTATTTTTTAATTTTTTTTGTAGGTTTTCTTTTATTTATTTTTTTTTTCTTTGTATTTTTTTGCCAGTTTAAACAAATTTTTTTTTGTATTTTTAATTTTGAATACGTTGTATTTGTTTTAAATTATTTTTAACGTTTATTCGTTTGCATATTTTTTTCATTCAAAATCTTGTTTTTGTGCGTTGGGGGCTCCACCCCCAGCCCCCCCAGCGACCCCCACAAAGGGCTCTTGACCCCTTGACCCCGCTGGGGGGGAACTCCGCGGGCCTCCCCGTAGTTCAGTAGCGATTTTCATTTTCACCCTCCACCGTAATTTTGTAATTTTTAGGCGTGTTACTTTTAACTGTCATTTCCATGTGTTTTTGTCTACTGTAATATTACAGACCAGTGTTATTTTGGCACGTGTTATTTTTACGTTGTGTTGTTTTTACGCTGTGCTATTTTTACGATGTGTTATTTCGACGTGTGATATTTTGGTGTCACGATAAACGCGCGTGTAAAAATGTAAATTTTCAAAATTTAATATCTCGGAAACTATTGTTACTCACCAAAAATCCTTTTAGGGGGTGTCTCAGAATGTTAAAAAGGAGGTCTGTGCAAAATTTCAGCTCTATCGGAGGGTGAAACTTTTCTGAAGTCTACCCGAGAAAAGATTTTTTTACCATTTTTGAGACTCACAAGAAAGGCTGCGACGTCGAATTCTCCAATTTCGATGAAATTTGGCATGCTTGTAGAATGGGTTAAAATAGGCAACACGTAATTTTTTATATCTGCGGAATCCGATTTTTAAGGGGTGAAACGCACCCTCGAACATAGGGGTGTTTTTCGCTTTTCGTCGATAACGTTATCGTTCTCATCTCCAATGTATAGTACACGAGAAAGTGAACATTGTTGCAATTTGACATTTTTTCATATCTCGTACCGCTAGAACGTTCTCGACGAAAAACGAAAACCACCCCTATTTTCGAGGGTGCGTTGCACCCCTTACAAATCGGGTTCCGCAGATATAAAAAAATACGTGTCGCCTATTTTTACCCATTCTACAAGCATGCCAAATTTCATCGAAATCGGAGAGATCGACCTCGGAACCTTTCCTTGTTAGGGTATGTTTTATTATTACTTTTGAGTGTTACATGGTATTTAAAAAATATATTAATCTTTTAAAATGGCGGAGATGTGGCACGGTCTTTAAAACTACATTTTCAAAACTGACGTGACGCACACCTGAAAAAAGAATCAACCGATTCTGGTGAAATTTGGCAGAAATTTTTCTAACCTTATCGTCCAAAACATACCCCTAAATGTTTTTGACCATTGAAGCAAAATGTTTTTTTCGTTGCAAAATGTAGCACTTTTTCGGAAAATTCAATCTTTTTTTTCGGAGCGTACCATTTAATCATTTTTCAACATTACCCACTTTTTTTGGTTCATATTCTGCGTATGAGTGTTAAGGACAGAAAAATCTTCGTTGGTCTTTTTTCGGATTAAGCCCGCAGACGCTAGGTGTCACGCCGCCTGAAAATTTCCACCGCAATCCGTTTGGAAGACCATGCCATACCACCGCCATTGTTAAAGATTAATTTAAAAAAATACCATATAACAGCCCAAAGTAGTAATCAAACATACCCTAAGTCTTTAAAAAGGAGAAGAAATCTTTATTAAAAAGAAAAAACCTTAAAATCAGCATTTTTTTCCTCGCTCAAAGGATTTGCCCCCTTTAACGCTGGAGATATCTGAAGTCCCGGATCGTCCGGGCGTCCATTTCTGACGATCTCAATATCAATACAATAACTATCCACTCTGGCCCAATTTCGAAGCGGCGGATTCGCGTCGCCAATTAATTTAAAAGAAAATTCCGAAATTTATTTCGTTCGATAAACCGATGTACATTCGTTGGAATGCCACGTTTTATTTTCTCTTTTATCGATTTGGTTGCATCGTTTATTCTATTCAATATACCAATAAATATTTTACCCAATTCCACATTCTATTTCCTTCGTTACTGAATTCGTTACAGCGTTTGCCTGTAAAACGTGCAGCACACTCCAACAGATCGAAATCGCGAATTGACATCAGCTAGAAAAAAAAAGCAACAGCCTCGAAGTTGCAGCCATCGCGAGCTTATGCCTAGTTGTAGGAGTCGAAAAATCACTGTTTTCTAAACCAATACACTTTACAGTATATCATCTTATAAATGTTCCCTGAAGACTTCGTGGCGATCGTATCAAAAATGACAGATATAGGATATGTTATGTTGACGCCAGTGTTGGGCGTTGATCAATTAAATATTCAATTCGTTGATTAGTTGACTCAAAAGGGCATTGCAGTTAATTCAATTGCAATTGCAATTAATACAATGGCATTAAAGTTTTTAAATGTTCTAACAAGGAACATCACTTTGGTGTCCTCCTCCGATTTTGTTGAAACTTTTTTATGTGGAAGAGTATCAAAAACTAAAAGACACGTATTTTTTTTATCAACGAAAAAACAGTTTTAAGAGGTCAAACGCACCCTTGAAAATAGGGGTGTTTTTCGATTTTCGTCGATAACGTTATCGTTCTCATCTCCAATGTATAGTACACCAAAAAATAAACATCGTTGCAACTCGATTTTTTTTATATTTCACACCTTTAAAACGTTATCGACAAAAAACGAAAAGATTCTCATTTTTGAGGGTGCGTTTCACCCCTATAAACCGTTTTCCGCCGATAAAAAAAATACGCGACTCTTAGTTTTTGACACACTTCCACATAAAAAGTTTCAACAAGATCGGAGGGGGACACCAAAGTGATGTTCCTTGTAAGAAACAATTAAAAGTAACCATTAACCTAAATAACTTTACAGATATCAGATAAAAAAAATTTAGATATTGCTTTATTAATACAATCCCAAATAGTGGTGGTGAAACAAACCCAAAGTGTAGTATTGAATTGTATTAATGAAGCAATGACGAAATCAACCAAACTAAACCCAAACAAACCCAAAGAGTAGTATTGAATTGTACTAATGAAACAATATCTAAATCAAACAAACCCAATGTTTGGGTTTGCTTGGTTTGGATTTAGGTTGGGTCTACTTGTGGTTGTGTGGGCTTCATTGGGTCCAAACAAACCCAAACAAACCCAAAGTGCTGTATTCAATTGTATTAAAGAAGCAATATCTAAATCAAACAAACCCAAACCAACCGATATAAGTATTTTAATAATATATTCATTTGTTCTGACACCACTCCGCGCCCTCTACAATAATTCATTTTAAATCAAATACATTGAAAAGATGGAAAATTGATTAGTTTCTAATTGTGGAAAGACACAATTAACAATCGATTTATTGTTAATCGTGACTTTTCACAATTGCAATTAAGTAATTGTTAATCTTTAGTCCCCCTAGCAATTAAAGTTTGCCCAACACTGGTTGACACCCGTCGGAACGCGCGGAGCTTTTATCGAGACTTATTCGAATGCTTTTTTCTAAAATTTTTAGAGTTTTTTCTAGATGTCAAAAATATAGTATTTCATCGAAAGATTTCCGATGTGTAATTTCGATTTGATGAATGAGAAATGCCCATTTTTTCCCCAAAAATCGACTCTCACTTTGAACTAATATATGATGGACTAATATAGTTCCGAAATCTGGTTGATTTTTTATGTTAGATAGCCTAGTTCAGAGGGGGCTACCGCAAACGACGTTTTCAATACTTGCGTCCCGTAGATCGATTATAGTTAAATATTTTTACACAAAAAAGTTACAGAGCGTTCTTTATATAATACGTTTTCAAATGTCTAATTTTTATAGAAATGTGTCATCACGATTTTGAGAAAAATCGAAAAAATAAGTTTTTGTCGACTATGACAACTAGGCATAACTCGTTTGTTCTCGACAATCTCCCGTCCGTCATAAAACAATTTCTACACGCGTGTGCAATTTTCCGAACAACTTTTTAAACTTCAAACTCAAACAGCCCCACCTTGAAGTGACTTGGTCCTTTTGTCCCCCTGGTCTCGCTCCGGCCCTCGATTCGAGAGCCCCGTCGATATTATATACAGAGTGAAAAATATGTGCGAATACCCGCGAGCGATTCGAAGCAATCATCGGGGTGGAAATATTTTTTACGCTTGGCCCGCTAAATAGCCTGGCGATTAAATTTTCGTAATTAAAAGGGTTGACACCCGAGACTCCGTCGTAGCGCGGAGCTTCGAGCATTCGGCTAAATTAAAAGTTGCCTCCCCCATTGGGGCTTTGACCGTTCTACCAGGGCGTTCCTGGGTAAGGGCAAAACTCTTTTACGCCGGTCACCCGGCAGTCAGCTGCTTTTCATCTCCGTATATAATACAAGTCGGGCTTTCGTCTGCGACGGGCCGCTCCGTGCGTGCCGACACCCCTCGAGAGATGGAGAGCGGTCTCCCGTCATCTCGGGTTCGATTTTTTTCGTGAGGCTTAGGTGAGGGAGAAATTTGCTAATTTTCGAGATTTTTTTTAAGGCGCCAGTCCACTTTGAAAGCTTCAAATTTTCACTTTGAAAATTTCACTTGAAGAAATCCACGAATCCGTCGTTTACGTTAAACGTTACGTTACGTTTACGTTACGTTTACGTTACGTTTACGTTACGTTTACGTTACGTTTACGTTACGTTTACGTTACGTTTATAGTTACGTTACGTTACGTTACGTTACGTTTACGTTACGTTACGTTACGTTACGTTACGTTACGTTACGTTACGTTACGTTTACGTTACGTTACGTTTACGTTACGTTACGTTTACGTTACGTTTATAGTTTTTGTACTCAAAAATAAATAAAAATGAATTCAGTTTTTTTTAAAATGTATTTCAAGACTATTTATCAAGCCCAACAAATTTTATATTCATATCTTTTATAAAATCCTCCAAAAAAATCGCGAGAATGGCCTTTTTCGTGGCTCCAAAGTGGAATGGCCTCTTAAGGGGTCTGCCCACTTTACAATTTTCAAAAAATCGATTTTTTTAAATAACTTTATTCGAAAGTATGCATATTAGGGTGGTTAAAAAAAAATTGATTTTTTTTTCGCCGTACTCAACGGAAAATGTTGCTACATGATGAAAAAGTAATTCATACAAAATTTGAAAGGTCTAAATATTTTTTTAGGTACTGCTCAAACGACTTGATTTTTTTTCGATTTCTGGTCAATTTTTTTTCGTCATTTGTTTTTTTACTCCAAAACAACATATTACTCCAAAAAAACACGCATACTTGTTAGACGTTCAGTGATGTAAACACTCGTGTTCTTGTTCATCAAGTGGTTGATATAATTTTCACAACCGAATTAGATATATTGATTTTTAATCTGCAAATAGAAATTGTTTATGGTAAAAAATATTCTTTTTCAATTGTGCATTGTTACAGAAAAAATAAAATCAAGCCATTTGGACTAACATTTTCTACATCGGGATAAAAAAAATTAATACTCCGATAATCATGAGAAAAAAAACATGAAAAAGGCGTTTGAGCACCGACTAAAAAATTATTTAGAACCCTCAAATTTTGCAACACTTTCTTTTTCTTAACATACTTCAATTTCCCGTTGAGAAAAAAAATCGATTTTTTTCAACCACCCTAATACATATGCAAAAGTATCATACTAAAATTTTATGAAGATCGGAAGAGTCTAACTGTATTTTTGTGTGACCTTTACTTCACTACCTGAGCACGTTCATCCGTTCACGTTCGAACGTTAAACGCGTTTTTCTCGAAACAACGTTTTTCGACAGCTCGTTGATGAAATATTGGAAACCACTGAACCAATCCTTATGAAATTTTAACCACATATTCTTTACTACTATATCTATAGCGCATATCGACGATTTTTTGAAATCTTGATATTTACTATTTTTTTCCCCAAAACGGTGAAAAAACCACGTTTTTTTGTTTCTTCTTTTTCGAAAAATGTTCGCCATTTTGTTATTTTTGCATATATCAAAAATCGTATTATATGCGCTATAGCCATTAACACACTAAATCTACAACCGTTTGATTTTTCTGGTTCAGATGATTCATCTCCGAGATTTCATCACCAGCGCACACCTACCGTTTTTTTAGGACATTTTTTAACTACCATTTTCGTTTTTAAATGATGACTGAAATAAATAAATAATTTTTTTTGTGTGTTTGAAAAGTGTATTTATTAAGTGTTTTTTATCTTTTACAATTTTTATATCAACATCTATAATATAAATCTATCAAAAAAATTCATAAAAATAGACTTCTTTTTAGCGTCTAAAGTGAGAAGACCCCTTAAAAGGAAATATTTCTTCACCATTTTTTAGCTTTAGGGTATGTTTTATTACTACTTTTGAATGTTAAATGGTATTGATTTAATTAATCTTCAACCCTTCGACTGCACACTGGGTCATTTTGACCCCATTTCTTTTTCAACTGCCTGTATCTTCAAACGGGGTAATCTATTCGGCCGCAGTGCAGTTTTCGCATGTTCCCCCACTCTTACTCTATAGGTGGACACTCGGCCCCCTTATTGAGGACAGCTATCAAAAAAGGACCTGGGGTCGAATCGACCCCGGCGGTGAAAGTGAAAACAATTTATTTTTTGTGAAATTTAGTGTTTTATCACTACACGTAAATGAGTTACGATAGAAAATGTTCATCGACATTATTTATTTACCGCTGCTATAGTAAATTAATCATTTAGAATGCCGATCATAAAACCAAAAACAAGCGTCCATTATGCAGGAGGACTAAGGCAACGAGCATCGAATGTACTTATGCGTCGTTTGCGGTAAATGTGAATAATAATAAGTCATTGAAGTAAAAACATGCGGAAAATATACGTTTTCAACAATTAATCTGCCGAAGGAGTCGATTTTTTTCCATTGTTCACTATTCCGAAAATACTCAAATTCAAACCTCCAAATAAATATACTTATTGGAAAGACGGTCGACACTGTTTTTTTCGTATTTACAAACCTGTCGTTTCAAAACCTCAAGGGATTTTCTTTACATCTTGAAAAAATAAATTATGATCTTTTTCGTGCATGTACGTATTTTTTAACGCATCTCCCACTTTGAACAAATGGTTGGCCACTCAATTTTTGTTTTTCTTAAAAAGTTAATTTTCAGCAATAAATTAAGAACCATTCACTACAAAAAACGTCTTTACCAAAAAATAATGCATATTTACCGAAATACAACGCGCTGAAAACCATCTGGGGTCAGATTAACCCCATGTGCCATCAGTGATTCGTGGCGGAAGTGGGCAGTCGAAGGGTTAAAAATCGCGGGGGTATGGCAGGGTCTTCTGAACTGCATTTTAAAAACTGGCGTGACGTGTAGGTAAAAAACCAATCGACCGATTCTGGTGAAATCTGGTATAAATGTTTCTAACCTTATTATCTAACAAGGCACATCCCTCAGGTGACACCCTTCGATTTGGTTGAAATTTGGATATGTTATAAATCACCGAAAAGTAAGCGATACGTATTTTTTTTTATCGGCGGAAAAACGGTTTTAAGGGGTGAAACCACCCCTCGAAAAAAGGCATCTCCAGGGGTAATATAGCAGTTTCACACACAAGGAGCCCACCGATTTAAATTAAACAAAAACGAAAATTCTTCTAGTCCGAAGCAATGAAAAATCCACTATAGTGGCATTGCAAAAAAAAATGAAGGGCTGACCCACCCTCGAGATGCCTTTTTTCGAGGGGTGGTTTCACCCCTTAAAACCGTTTTTCCGCCAATAAAAAAAAATACGTATCGCTTACTTTTCGGTGCTTTATAACATATCCAAATTTCAACAAAATTGGATGTGTCACCTGCAGAATGGTCCTTGTAAGACATGATCGTAAATGTTTTTGGATATAAAAAAAGTATTTTTTTATTGCATCATGTAGCCATTTTTTCGGACAATTTAATTTTTTTGTTTCAAAGCGTACCATTTCATCGATTTCCAACACTTTCATTTTTTCTTGGCTTATATTCTGCGTATGAGTGTTGATGAAAGAAAAATGTTCGTTGTTTTTTTCAGACCAATCACACCGACGCTACGTGTCACTCCGTCTGGCGACATCCACCCGTGCCATACCTCCGCCTCTTTTAAAGAACGATAACAAAAAATACCATCTAACAGCCTATAGTAGTAATAAAATATACCTTAACATCGAAAGTCTGCGAGGTTGATCTCTCCGATTTCGATTAAATTTAGCATGCTTCTAGAATGGTTAAAAATAAGCGATACGTATTTTTTTATATCTGCGGAACTCGATTTTTCAGGGGTGAAACGCACTTTCGAGAACTAGGGGAGCTTTTCGTTTTTCGGCGATAACGTTCCAACGGTACGAGATATGAAAAACCGCTTAAACACCCTGTTCCGCAGATATAAAAAAATACCTGTCGCCTATTTTCACCCATTCTACAAGCATGCCAAATTTCATCGAAATCGGAGAGATCGACTTCGCGATCTTCCCTTATAAGTTTCAAAAATGGTAATGGAATCTTTCCTTGGAAAAAAAATCATGAAAATCAGCAATCTTTTGCTTACCTGAAGGTTACCCCCTCAAATATACGTACTTCTTCCGCCCCCTTCTCGCTTTCTGCACGTGTAATAATGCGGGGGTGAAAATGAAAAAAAAAACTGGGGCAAGGTAAATACACAGAGGCTCTGTCTCTCTCGCTCTCTCTCTCTCTCTCTCTCTCTCTCTCTCTCTCTCTCTCTCTCTCTGTCTCGCACTCTCTCTCTCTCTCTCTCTAGCCCTGTCTCATTTGTTCGGCTCTGTTTGGGTCTCATTTTCACGATGCTCACACGCCAGTGAATGAAGACAGAAAGAAAGGGGAAAAAATAATAATAAAACGTAATTGCCGCGGCACCCCAAAGCAACGACGGGACACGAGAGCCGGGAGCGGCTGAACAACGCTCTTTCAAAGTAAGTAAATTCACAATGACGGGGATGGAAAATAAAAGAGTGCACATTCCACAGATATAACGAGACAGCGAGAGGGAGAGAGAAAGATAAAAAACAAACAAAATATGGAGCCTTTCGTATAGGGGTAGGGGGTGGGAACTTAATAGCGAACGGAGAAACGAGAGCTGCGCTTATATATATATATATATATATATATATATATATATATATATATATACATATATATATGAAGTAAAATCTTTTGGGCTTCTTTCTCGATTGGATGTGAGGTAGAAAATATCGACTTACCAGTTTGCACGACGATGTTGAGCAGCAACGAGAGAACGACAGCGGTCGCCCGATAACCGTGAACGACGATCATGAGCCACTGGTATAGGTTGAAGCTCGTTTGCCAAAGACGTGGCGCCTTCGAGACCATTTTTTTGTCCCCCTTTTCTTCTTTGTTCTTCGTTCAACGTACTTTCTTCCACGCGCGCTCTCTCTCTCCCTCCCTCTCTCACCCTCTCTCACTCACTCTCTCCCTCTCTCTCTCTCGCTCTCTCTCTCTCTCTCTCTCTCTCTCTCGCTGCTCCCAATTGGCTCCGGTCTCCGACGCGCCGCACTTCTCGTTCTCTTCTTCCTTCTCTATTTCATCCCTCTATTCCCGAGGCTCAGAGAATTTGGCCGCCCGCACGGAGGAAACACGCACGAGGCTCTCACGGCAATCTTTCACCCCTTTCCACCAACCCTCGACCTCGGTGACATCATCCATTCGGCGCAGGGGACTAGAAAACACCCGGACACCACCAACATATAGAACCTCTATCTCACTCTCACGCTTGCCCTCTCTCCTCTTCCCCACTCCCCCCTCTCTCTCGCTCTCCCGCTCTCCCGTTCCCCGCTCCCCCGCTCTCCCGCTCTCGCGCTCTCCCGCTCTCATTGCTCTCCCGCTCTCATTGCTCTCCCGCTCTCATTGCTCTCCCGCTCTCATTGCTCTCCCGCTCTCATTGCTCTCCCGCTCTCATTGCTCTCCCGCTCTCATTGCTCTCCCGCTCTCATTGCTCTCCCGCTCTCATTGCTCTCCCGCTCTCATTGCTCTCCCGCTCTCATTGCTCTCCCGCTCTCATTGCTCTCCCGCTCTCATTGCTCTCCCGCTCTCCCGCTCTCCCGCTCTCCCGCTCTCCCGCTCTCTCTCTCTCTCTCTCTCTCTCTCTCTCTCTCTCTCTCTCTCTCTCTCTCTCTCTCCTCTCTCTCTCCCTCGCTATCGCTCTCTCTCATTCACTGGCCGAAAATTACTCTTTCTGCGGCCTAAAGGTGACAATACCCCGTCGCTCTGACGCCAAATATCTCGTCCTGAGCTCCCTCCTCGTGCAATCCTTCATCCCTTACAGTCTATTCCGAGATTCGTTTGCTCCTATCCGTTCAGGCTTTCGTCTCTTGATTCGGTACTCCGAATGCACGCATAGATTATATATATATTAGGGTGGTTAAAAAAAAATTAATTCCTTCCCGCTTTACTCAACGGAAAATGTTACTACCTTATGAAAAAGTGATTCATACAAAATTTGAGAGGTCTAAACATTTTTTTAGGTAGTGCTCAAATGTCTTTTAATTATTTTTTTTCGATTTTTCGTCAATTTTTTTCTTCATTTGTTTTCTTACTCTAGAACAACCTATTACTAGAAAAAACACGCATACGTGTTAGACGTTCAGTGATGTAAACACCGTGTTCTTGTTCATCAAGTGGTTGATATAATTGTCACAACGGAATTACATATATTGATTCTTAACCTGCAAACACAAATTGTCTATGGTAAAAAATATATTCAAATAAAAATTGTGTATTGTTACAGAAAAAATTAAGTCAAGACTTACATTGGATCACGCACAAACATTTTCTGCATCGAGATAAAAAAAATAAATTCTCCGATAATGATGAAAAAAAAACTTGAAAAAGGCGTTTGAGCACTAACTAAAAAATTGTTCAGAACCATCAAATTTTGCAACACTTTCTTATCTTTAACATACTTCAATTTTCCGTTGAGGAAAAATCGATCTAGGTATATATATATATATATATATATATATATACGTATATATATATATTAATAAAAAATATAATTTTAATATAATTTTATTCTTTAACTTTATTATATATATATATACACGTGGAGAATGGAGAAGACGACTTTGAGGACGCTCGTCTCAAAATCACCTTCATACAAGCATACCCATATGTAGGGGAAATCAGGGCAAGACGAATACGCGGGGTAAGATGAATCATAAGACTAGCCACTAAACAGTGCGTGCGAGCACAGTGCTCCCGTTGGATTTTGGAGGGGGGTAGTGAGGTGAATGAGTGCGAAAGTATCAACTGTGGTGGAAGCCCGCGTCTCGATTGAGAAATCAATATCAATTTTCTAACAAAACGATGTAATTGTTGGTAAAGTTTAAGATCCTTTCAGTTTATTTGAATTGCTGATATTGATTAGAGACAGGTAGGTAAACACAATGAAAGTACTAATTATTAATACTAAAAGAACAGTTTGTCAGAAATTCCCAAGGTTATTGCGTGATTTTTTGTTAATTCGTTAATCGTCTAATGGGGCAAGATGAATACAAGCTATCGTAAACCCGGAATATTTTACAACGTACCATTATTTACCTTCGAAAGGGTGAAATGAAACTAGTACAGCATTTGGTTCCTCTTCTACTGGTGTTTCTACAAGAGGAAGAAAAAGAACTTACGAAGAATTATAAATAATAAAATAAGAATAATGATTAGACTTCCAGAGTTTTTGATCTCTAATTCAAGAATGATTGCAGATTATTCTCATTTTATTGTAGATAATTCTTTGCTACTGTGTACTCAATCTCCAAATCATAGAAAAATTTGCGTCCATCCAACAGTTTTCGCACAGATTTTACGAGTTGCCTACCCCTCACTCAAAAAAATAATAATATCTCGAAAATGGTTGACTTTTGCATAAAGCATTGCTGGATTATTCGATAGCGGAAGACTTGTCCTACAAGTATTTCACGTGATCGTGACCAATAACCAGTAGCCCTGTATATTTATTCATTCTGTGCTTGATCGACAACCCGCTCTTCTGAATATGACCTCCTGCCTTTTTTCACTCATCCGTTATCGTTTTCTTTCTTCTTTACGATTCTGGAACCAGCTAAATGTTCACCCGGGACTCTGATGTACCTAATAAATTTCCCGTCATACAACCGTGAAGGCAGCTGACAGTGACATAACTCCGCGCATTTGCGGCAGAATTTCACAGCCATACATTTTCACATGAGACGGCCAATTGAAAGTCATCAAAGCCCTGGTGAAATCGCGCTGGAGCGCTTTGGAACAAAATTGCGAAACGTAATTCGATTGGGTTTTTTTTTCTCTGTACATCTCAAACACGTGTTCGCGGGTACGAATTGTTCGCAGTCGGTTCGCCAACAATGACGTCGGATCGCTTTGACAACATTCTACGTCGTTGGGTAAGTTTGTGTTTGGTGCCTCGAATGGATGTATGTACAGACAGGATTTCCGAACGAACATGAAGCGTCGCAACTCCTCACTGACAATCAGTGCGACGTTCGAATGGGAGGAATGCAGACAGTCTTGTAGTGAAACACACGAGGTATGCGGAAGTCATGGGATTTTGTGTGTAAGTAAACTTCAACTTGCGTATGCGTGAAATATAGATATGTGCATCAGAATTTAAATGCTTGCGAAGGTCGCACATTGCTATCACAATATCATTGTCTTCCACTGTCGTTGAATATCCATAAGTCGAATATCCTTAGCCGAACATCCATAAGTATCAATATCCATAAGTACGAATATCCATAAGTCGAATATCCATAAATACGAATATCCATGAGTACGAGTATCCATGAGTACGAGTATCCATGAGTACGAGTATCCATGAGTACGAGTATCCATGAGTACGAGTATCCATGAGTACGAGTATCCATGAGTACGAGTATCCATGAGTACGAGTATCCATGAGTACGAGTATCCATGAGTACGAGTATCCATGAGTACGAGTATCCATGAGTACGAGTATCCATGAGTACGAGTATCCATGAGTACGAGTATCCATGAGTACGAGTATCCATGAGTACGAGTATCCATGAGTACGAGTATCCATGAGTACGAGTATCCATGAGTACGAGTATCCATGAGTACGAGTATCCATGAGTACGAGTATCCATGAGTACGAGTATCCATGAGTACGAGTATCCATGAGTACGAGTATCCATGAGTACGAGTATCCATGAGTACGAGTATCCATGAGTACGAGTATCCATGAGTACGAGTATCCATGAGTACGAGTATCCATGAGTACGAGTATCCATGAGTACGAGTATCCATGAGTACGAGTATCCATGAGTACGAGTATCCATGAGTACGAATATGCATGAGTACGAATAACCATGAGTACGAATATCCATGAGTACGAATATCCATGAGTACGAATATCCATGAGGACGAACATCCATGAGTACGAATATCCATGAGTACGAATATCCATGAGTACGAATATCCATGAGTACGAATATCCATGAATACGAATATCCATGAGTACGAATATCCATGAGTTCGAATATCCATAAATCGAATATCCATAAGTACGAATATCCATAAATCGAATATCCATGAGTACGGATATCCATAATTCGAATATCCATAAGTACGAATATCCATAAGTTCGAATATCCATAAGTCGAATATCCATAAGTCGAATATCCATAAGTCGAATATCCATAACTCAAAGATCCATAAGTCGAATATCCATGAGTACGGATATCCATAAGTCGAATATCCATAAGTACGAATATCCATAAGTCGGAATATCCATAAGTACGAATATCCATAAGTACGAATATCCATAAGTCGGTATATCCATAAGTACGAATATTCATAAGTCGAATATCCATAAGTGAGTATAGAGAAGAAATGAGTTTGTTTGGGTTTGTTTTTTGCGCTCATTTCTACTCTATACTCACCCTCTATATTCACTTTTCCTCTACGTCCCGCTATTTCTGGCGCTCATTTTTATTCTATACTCACTTATGGATATTCGTACTTATGGATATTCGACTTATGGATATTCGACTTATGGATATTCGACTTATGGATATTCGACTTATGGATATTTTGACTTATGGATATTCGACTTATGGATATTCGATTTATGGATATTTTACTTATGGATATTCGACTTATGGATATTTGACTTATGGTTATTTGACTTGTGGATATTCGACTTATGGATATTCACTTATGGATGTCGGCACTTATGGATATTCTACCCCAATCGTTAACGGCAATGTGAATAATGCAGGCATCTTACAGATTACGTAGTTATTCTATACAATACCGGGTTCGTCAAGACGATGTATAAAATATTTCATCTATCTGTAACCATTACATACTGTGCCTAGGTAAGGTATGAAATACCTGGAAATTATATAGAATGCCATTAAGAGATCAGGTAAAGTATAAAATGACAGACGAATGAAACATCTTTTGTTTGCTCAAAATTATCAATTCGATAAGTCATTTCAGTAGAAGGACATTCATTTGTTTTCACACGTTGAACGATTGTTTATTTCGATTGACGATTGGATATTCGTACTTGTGGATATTCGACTTATGGATATTCACTTATGGATATTCGATGACAGTGGCCGTTAACATACAAGTATATATATATATATTAGACTGGTCGAAAAAAGAAAAAAACCTCCCCGATTCGGACTCACAACCCTTGATACTCGATAAGAAAACAAAGGAGCCCATGTAAGAAGCAGCCTGTAGGTTAATTCTACCAGGTGACTCATGAGGTTTTTCCATTCTCCATTTGATTTACACGTGATATATTAACGTTTTCTTTTCCAATGTAAACCATTTCGAATAGATACAATCTATGAGTGGTCTGGACCAATCAGTGAGATTATTATATATAGTAGACCGATTTATAAACCCTAATTTGAGCCTTTGTAATCATGCATCTTTTCTTTTCAATCTTCGAAACGTGTTGATCAAGATTGAAAAGAAAGAATGCATGATCACAAAGGCTTTAATCTGTGGTTATAAATCCGTTTAGTATATATAATGATCACACTGATTGGTCCAGACAACTCATTGCTTGTGTCTATCGAAAATGGTTTCCATTAAAAAAGAAAACGTTTATTTATCACGTGTAAATCAAATGGAGAATAAAAATAAACTGGAAACAAAAGAAAAATAAAAATAAAAAATATATAAATAAACGTTGTCGATAACTGGGTCGTGACCATGTCGACCATCGGGTACGTCTCGAACACAGGTGAACGCCACTCGATCGGAAAAATACTAAATAGTATATAATTACACTATATTGAATTATGAAGTATATAATTGCAGTGCGAAAAATCAATTTGTTCGCATGGAAAAATGGGAAACCTTATAATTGTAGTCGAATTTAGCTGATGTCAGAAAATGTCTCCTGCCTTGATTTTAAAGAACGTATGTTATTTGAGAGGATTATGTTTTTTCGGTTTAAATTATTTGAACACTATAAGAAAAATATTTTCTTGTTGGGAAAGTTATAAGGGATCTCGCAATTCTTCGTTGCCCCAGCGCCTCCACACCTTGAAATTCGACCCTGTTTCGATGCCATTTTTCTCAGTGGTTTTAAGTACAACGACGTTTTTGAAAATGAAATCGCATCCTTTTTTCCTTTGAAAATGGTCGCCGTTGTGTGGTTCAACTAGTTTAAATGTCGGCGGAAAATGCAAGAGCCAAAAGTATACGCTTTAAAATGTATCCATATATAAAATAAAACGACTGCAAAGGGACAGTACCGGTCTGCTTAAACGTGTAATTTCAAAAATGCGACTTTTGTAATTACATTGTTATTTCCTGGGGCCTTAAATTTAATATGCAACAAAGCTCATTGACACTATACAATGTACTACAAATTTAATAAGCAACAAGACATATTTCATGTAATATAGTTTCATGAAACGATGTCAGTTGTATCTCAAAATCTATCCATCCGATTAATTTCAAATTTAGACAGAGCATTTACTATACAACATTTTCTATCATATAACTGGATGACTTTTTTTCGTGTTTATCAATTTGTTAATAACAAATGTTTATATTTTTTGTAATTGTTTTTGAGAATCCAGCATTATTAAGCAGGCTTTATTATCATACTGAAAGTAAAGTTTTTCTCTTCCATACCAGATCACCCCAGCTGCCACAGTCATCTACACCGATTGGCTATGGAGCAACAGCGGTCCTTTCTTTGAATAGCAATAACTCCACCGGTTACCATCTTTTGTCATTTTTAAAAAAACTCAAAGTTAGCAAGACTATGTATTATTTCTGTGTAAAATCCCAACGTCGCCATTACGATACTCCGATCAGAAAAAAAAATTGAAAATCGACGTTTCTTTTAGGCCCCAAGCTTAGGCCCGTTAAACGTCACCTACTTCCTACAATACACCACCAAAGGAGTTGGTCTCGCGCGTGCGGGGCGTGCAATTTAATAGAGCTTAAATCCTGCAAAACGCCAGGGTGGCTAAGTTTTCACCGTTCGCCCCACATGTATAAATATACGCACGCACACATACGTATATGCATATTGGGACAGCAAAGCGGTAGACACAGCAGCACAGTGGCAAAAGCAGCACAGCTGAAGACCACAACCGGCAAATACTGACATTCGAGAACTATTCGACTCTATGCGAGTGACTTTGGATATTGAACAAGTTGTGTTGTCCCTGCTCCTACTCCTTCCGCGTCCTTCCTTGGTGCGGTGTGTGTGTGTGTGTGTGTGTGTGTGTGTGTGTGTGTGTGTGTGTGTGTGTGTGTGTGTGTGTGTGTGCGTGTGTGTGCGTGTGTGTGTGCGTGTGCGTGTGTGTGTGTGTGTGTGTGTGTGTGTGTGTGTGTGTGTGTGTGTGTGTGTGTGTGTGTGTGTGCGCGTGTGTGTGTGTGTGTGTGTGTGTGTGTGTGTGTGTGTGTGTGTGTGTGTGTGTGTGTGTGTGTGTGTGTGTGTGTGTGTGTGTGTGTGTGTGTGTGTGTGTGTGTGTGTGTGTGTGTGTGTGTGTGTGTGTGTGTGTGTGTGTGTGTGTGTGTGTGTGCAGGTGTGTGTTAGAGGTGTAAGTTCGTTTATTCATATATGTCTTTTCATAACTTCATATCGTTGCCTTGTTCATATATATGAATGTGTGCGTGTGCATGTTTCTAGACGCGATGTGTGCTTGAATGTATGAGAGTCGAACAAGGAAGTCACCGGCTTTGTGGTGGTGATGCTCCAGGAGCATTTGCGGCAAGCTACGTACTTCTCCACCCTCGTGATACACCCTCGCCCAACAAAACCCCACTACTGAGACGACTGTAGAGCATCTCTTTCTCTCTCCCTTCCCCCCCGCCCCCCTGGCCCGGCATTTCTCTTTTTGTTACTCCGCGCAGCTTTTTTCCTCACTCGTTAATATTATGCACCGTCTTTCGGGCAAAGTTCAAGCACCGAATAGAGAGAACGTGACACTTATATTTCCCGAGACACTTTTACCCGACCGCTCTTCCTCTTATGTGCACTTTCTGGCAGTTCGCTTCCTCTCCCTCTCGGTTTGTTGGTTTTTTTTCCAAATCCTTCTCTCGTGCCCTTATGGGCTCTTAATATATTTTTCCTCCCGTTTTTATCGCTCTGCTTCTCAGACCCCACGATCGTGTGTCGTCTCTTCGTAACGAGGGACTTTTCCGGCTCGACTATTCCCCGAGTTCCGGCACACGCCAACTCGAGGCTTCTTCTTAATCCGCGCAAAATTTCCGCAAACATTAACGGTCATTATGTGATACGTCGCCTGCAGCATCAGAATGGCCCACGTGAATTATAATCGTAGGCGTGGCGTGATCTCGTTTTTTTTTTGGTCGTCTTCTCGTTTCGTAAATTATTTCGTGCCTGCGAGAAAATTAATTTTATCGGAGATCGCGGAGAAAAGTATCGTGAAATCTTCATGGATATCTTTACCAGCGGAATTTAGTGTCATTTCGATTTTAGTTTTTATTTTCGTCGGGCGAATTGTACGGATTTATTGGAATGTATTACTTATTGGTAATCACTTTACTCGTTTCGGGAAAGATCATCCTCTATCGGCCTCTTGCACTACTGCTTCATTTTAATAAACCCTAATGATACGATGAAGCACTTTTTGCCACTGGGAATTTAACGAAAATTGCTGCAATTAAAGAATAGCAGATTTTACGAACCGGAAAGACGAGCTGGCAAAAGTATACGCAGTCTGGTACGGACGGGGGATAGGCAAGTTTTTAAACGAGCTGAATTGAACGATTAAGGGGGCAGATACGTTCAGGCGAGGAAATAATTTTCTGATTTTCACGATTTTTTGTTCAAACGAAAGTTTTCTCCGCTATTTTTGAGCTTTATGGTGTGTTTTATTACTAGTTTTAGCTATTGCGTGGTTTTTTAAATTAATCTTCAAAAATTACGATTTCGGAAGTTTTGGAAACGTTTAACCGCGGATAACTTCTGAACTAATTGAGACATCGACAAATGTCACTGTATCTTTTCTCTTTCATTTTAACGCATACTTTCGTCAAAAAATATAAAAAAATTAGCAATTATAAATATCAACGTTTTTTTCGCTTCTAAAGTGAAAACTATTCTTTTTAAATAACACTGATAACGCACGGTCTTCTGAACTGCTTTTCAAAACTACCGTGACGTATAGCTAAAAAACTAATCGACCAATTCTAATGCAAATTGGTATAAATCTTTCTTACCTTATTGTCAAAAAAGTGTCCCTAAATGTTTTTGAAGACTAAAAAAAATATTTATCATTGCATGTTCTAGCCTTTTTTCGGATATTTCAATCTTTTTGTTTCAAACCGCACCATTCCATCGATTTTCATCATTTCTCACTTTTTCTTGGTTCATATCCTGCGTATGAGTGTTAATAAAAGAAACATATTCGTTGATTTTTTTCAGATTAATCTCGCCACTGTAAAACATAAATAAAAAAGTACCATGTAACAGCCAAAAGTAGTAATAAAACATACCCTCAGTCTCAAAAAGAGCGAAAAAATCTTTCCTTAAAAAAAATCCATGAAAATCAGCAACTTTTCGTCGCCCAAATGTCGAACGAAATTACGAAACTCGAATTACGCAACTCACAAGGCAGCAGGAAAGAGAAATTGGAATAACGCGGAAAATCACATCCTTCGCCGTCCAGTTCAT
>OX632360.1:38826302-38831302 GCA_951751655.1 Ophion costatus
GATCCATTTTTCTTGTCCGTCGCTCTCTCCAATTAGATCGTAATGATGGTCGATTAAATTAAAATATTCGATGTCGAAAATAATTCGACTCGCACGTGCAAAAGGGACGTGCGGTTATTACGAATCGACGACTCGACAATGGCTTTGAGACGAGGCGGGAATCGAATTTTTATGTCGTTTTTTTAGCCTTGTAATTTCGATGGTAGATACGAAGCGGATTGATACAATTTTAACGTTATTCATGCCCGACTGGATTGAAAATTACCCTAAAGCGGAAGACTGTGGGAGAGAGAGGGAGAGAGGGAGAGAGAGAGAGAGAGAGAGAGAGAGAGAGTGTGAAACAATGACCACTGACGAATCGAGGACGAGCGAAAAATAGTTACATGTACACTTTGTATATACGAGTACATCGATATTTTCGAACAGCGCGCAGCCACCGCAAAGCACGCAGAGACAGTTAATTGGGCGATTAAGAATTCAATTTTCGGGAGAATGCACGCGTGAGAGCACTTGGACCATTGTTCCTCCTCAAGCGGAGCTCGTTCTAGCTCGCCGAATTCTATTATATTTGCTGCATAATTGTTATGATGAATACAACTACTCAGTACATAACGTGTATACAGGTGGTCCACTTTTTAACGCCCAAATGGTCAATTAAACTCAAATATTGAAACATTATAGTTGCAGTTCATCAGGAACAATTTTTAGATTTTTATCTCTTCTTATTTAGCAGTTATATAAATAGTTTTCCAAAAATTGTCGATTTCGAAAGTTTTTGAAACGTTTAAATGCTGCTAACCCCTGAACTAATTGAGATATCGACGAATATCACAATTTCTTTTCGTAAGTGAATACTATTCTTTTTAAAGACAATTGCCTTTTTTTCCAAAAAAATCTATAAAATAGAGTGACCCATTGTAAGATTTTGAAGACTAGTCTCATTATGGGCCCATTTTTATGTAAATTATACTGAATTTAACGGAAAAAAAAAAAAATTATTTCAAATAGTTTTTCTCGTTAAATTCCGCACAACTTGAAAGTAAACCATTTTAGGTGTGCCGAAGCCGAGGTGGAAATGACAAAATCATTAATAATATTATTGGAGATTAAAATGATAAAGATCTTCTAAAAGAAATGTTATTAATTCGACAAAAATAATAGAATGCAAAATGTGCCCGCGATGGGACTAGTCTTAAAAAACATAAAATGGGTCGCTCGATTTTAGAGAATTTTTCGAAAAAAATTAAAAAAGGCAATCATCTTAAAAAAAATAGTTTTCACTTTAGAAGCAAAAAACCGTTGACATCGATGATTTATATTTTTTTCATCTTTTTAACGAAAGTATGCTTAAAAATGAAAAACAAATTACCTCAATTAATTAATTAATATTTCAATTAGTTCAGGAGTTATCAGCGTTTGAACGTTTCCAAAACTTCCGAAATCGACATTTAAAACAAAATTATAACTCCTAAAGCAATAGAGATAAAAATAAAAAAATTGGTGTGGATGTTCATTTCATGGGGTTCAATTTTACAAAAAAAAATATAAACATTTATATTTTTATAAACGTTTTATAAACGGAAACGTTTTTTTTCATAAATTTCATCACATTATGGCGTAACCGATTCCTGCACGTCTCCGTGTCGATTGTTCGATCGACATTACCGATAATTGTTTTTTTAAATCGGTCCAATGATCTGTCACGCGGATGTGCCGAATTTAATTTTTATTATATATCATCTATTATGCATTCCGTTCAGGAATAAAAGGGAATAAGCTATTTCTGGCAGAACTCGTCTGACAATTAAATTCCAGGGAGAAAAAAAAGCTGGAGGAATGTGAATTCATCTGCGAATGAGATATACGTTCTCTACGTGACGAACGTTTCTATGTAGGCAGAAAAAAGGCCCGAAGCGTAATACCTCTCTCCCCGTGAATATCCGCTTTGACATCTATCCTTTACGTATACACACACACACACACACATACACACACACACATGATACTTTGAACCTCTTATCTATGTAATGTCAAGGATCAGGACGGATTCTTTCAAAGACGATTCCGAACGTTTTGCAAAGAGAATTGTTGATTTTGAGAGCTTACATTTATCCAATGGTGACTTTGAAGATATTGGGGGTTACATAAGATTGAGTAGGAGAGAGACACCATATAGCGGATACTTTTGGTTAAAATTGAAAAAAAAATGAACATTTACTAACCTTCAAGTTTACTTTAAGTTTAAAAAAAACTTAAAGTGAACTTGTTTACTTAAAGTAAAGTTTTAAAAAACTTAAAGTAAACTTGTTCACTTAAAGTAGAAGTTTTAAAAAAAAAGTTAAAAAAAAAGAACATTTACTTACTACACGTTGCATATGAATATATTGAGTTATATTGTGTTCTACGAAAAATGACAGAAATCATGGTTTTCAAAAAGGTTGCCTGTAATCGGATATCCGATACAAGGGTCCAAACTCCATTTTTCTTGTATCCGATATTAGGAGCTAGTCTTATTTGAAATAAAACAAAATAATTGTTTTTTTAGCTTTGCAATTATTATCAAATAATCGGTATTTATAAATTAATATGTGCTAAGTAGGAACATTTTGGCAGAAACGGATATCCAATATTAGGCTCGATTGCGTTTCCGATGTTACGATTTGACATGACCGAATATGAACAGTAATATTGTTGTACATATTGCTATTTTTGCGAAAATTATATATTTATTAAGGGATAACACCACTTTAGCGGCAGAAAATAAGACTTTACTTTGACAATTTATTTTGGGAGTATGAAAAAAGGAATAGGATTTGTTTTGAGAGAGTTTATTTAACACATTTTAAAGTATTTTTAAAAAATGATATTTTTCATGCAAAACAGCAGCGACAGAGCCCATCTTGAAAACCACTTTTTTCAAACTGGAAGGACGGATAAATCGACACCTTTGCTAGGATCGACTTGAAATTTCGATAGTAGCTTCACAATTAAATTCTCTATGGGAGTACGTAGCCGTTTTTTGATTAAGTGTAAACTTTTTTTATAAACCATTTACTGCTCATTTCTTGGGCAAAAAATCGATTTATTTCTCTCAAAGTGCGGCATTTTTTCAAAATTTGATGAAAAAAAATCCCTACGTAGTCCCTTAACTAATAATGTATAGATGATAATTTTTTTGGGTTTTTACTTCTCTGCGAAATGTAATTAGGAACATAACTTTTAAATTTGAAGTAAATCGAGTGAAAATTGTTGGAGTTATTTGTCACGCCAATTGGAAAAAAGCTGTTTCGAGAAGTTTCGAGTAGTGAGCCATTTTGTACATCGAAAAAAAATATGGATATTTTCTAACAGCTTGATATTGATGCAAAATAGATGTGGCCTTAAAGAAAACTAAGTCAAACGAAGTGCTATAGTTCATCAAAAATAACTAAAACGAAAATCATTTGGACTTCCCTCAATGGAAACAACACTTTTTGACGAAAAAAATATTATTTCACACCAGCGAAGAGTAACATCAGTTCACTGTTGTGCCATTTTTGTTGCCAGGCAACCAAAAGTTTTGCAGTGGCGATATCTTCCGACTACTTATTAGTGTATAAAATCGAAAACAGATGTCGGCATAGGAAAGCTCGAGATAATCCACTATCCGATATTAAGCAACCATCCGATGTATGGTATATGGTGCTCCTCCCCTATGGAGAGAAACGGCGAATATAAAGACGATCGATACGGGATGTGCATCAGCTTCAAACCTAAATAATATGATTTTGATTATTGCAAAGTTTTATTACTTAAAGTTTCACTTAAATGTGCATCCATTGCATAGCTTTATAGCTTAGGGCTTCACTTCAATTTGCAACTAAAATTTCGTACATTTCCTTTGGTCAAAATTTTTTTTAAAATTCCACAGCTTGACAATGACGTAATTTAAAAAATTTGAAAAAAGCATCGATTTACCCTTTTTGCTTTGGAATTCTTCGCGAAACTATGTTCGATGAAACGATGTGATTCGTATCTCAAAATCTGTTCGTCCGATTCACTTCACACAAAGCATTGTTTATAATATCTCCCATCGTATGACCTGACGATTTTTCAATATGTTCATCCATTTATTGATAACAAATTATTCAAGTTTTTTTTTTTTGAAATTTGTTTTTAATCCACAGCTTGACATTTTCGTAGTTTTCCAAATTTAAACAAAGTATCCGGGATACAGTTCCATTATAATACTGAAAGTAGATTTTTTATTTTTCCTTTCAGATGTCCCTAGTTGCCAAAACCATCCGCACAGATTGGCCGTGCCGCAACGACAGCACTTGGTTTAAATAATAGTAACTTCATTGCGTATCAATATTTTTCTACAAAAAAAGCTCAATCTTGGCAAGGCTGTGCATTAAGGGGGGAGATACCATTAGGCGAGGAAAAAAATTGCCGAATTTCATTCTTTTTTTTCAAGGCAAGATTGCTTATTGAGACTTACAAGGAACATCACTTTGGTGTCCTCCTCCGATTTTGTTGAAATTTTTTTATTTGGAAGAGTATCAAAAATTAAGACGCACGTATTTTTTTTATCGGCGGAAAAACGGTTTTAAGGGGTGAAACGCACCCTCAAAAATGGAGATGTTTTTCGTTTTTCGTCGATAACGTTTTAACGGTACGAGATATAAAAGATGTCAAATTGCAAAAAGGTTAATTTTACGTAACCCTTAATTGTGTGCAAAATCTCGGCCTCATCATGCGAATATTCTCAACGCGAAAAAATATTGAAAATCGACCTGTTTTTGGACCTCAAGCTTACGCAGACCCATAGCAGTGAATATCGTGAAAATTACCTCTGCACACACATTTACACACACGAATAAATATATACCCACGTGTACGCGCAGCACGTGGGAAAAAGCAATACACGAGAGGATGGAAACATCGCGTAGACGAGACAGTGTTTGAACCCTGCAAATAGACACAGGAAGATTCGCTTGTGACCCACGCGCGAATGGGTC
>OX632360.1:38833802-39361302 GCA_951751655.1 Ophion costatus
AATTAAACACTTTTTCTTTATCACCGGAAAAACGTTTTTAAGGAGCGAAACCACCCCTCAAGAAAGGCGTGTCCCCCTTTAATTGAACTTTTTTTTCAATACTTCCATAGTGGATTTTTCATCGGTTCGCAGTAGAAGAATTTCGGTTCAGATCGGTGGAATGCTTGTGGGTGAAACTGCATAATCACCCCGCGACACGCCTTTTCTTAAGGGGTGGTTTCCTCCGTAAAACCGATTTTCCACCGATGAAAAGAAATACGTGTCTAATAGTTTTTATGGCTTCATAACATATATGAGTTTCAAAAAAATCGAAGGCGGACACCTCGACGCGTACATTCCCTACCAAAAGTGAGCTTCGGCGTCAATTATGAGTACTTTGCGATGAGATTAAAATTTGTTTAAAATAAACCACATTGAAGATGCTAAGAACATTAATTTTCGGTAATAATAATGCAAAAAAGTTATAAGTGAATTTGTGAAAAAAAATTGTTCAACAAATGTCCCGTGAACTACTTTTTTATATTATAAAATAAACTCGTAGATTTTTGTGATTAGGTATGATTTTTTTTCGAATTTTCTTTCTTGTTTCATTTCAATTTTTTTTATTTAAAAAAATGGATGAAGAGTCACAAATTTTCACATGTTTTCGGAGCAATCTTCCATATTAAATCCAAGACGTCTCCGGGGTATTGAACGAAAAGTCACATAGGTACAGCCTCTGAAAAATTCCATACACGGGATTTTCGAAATAGAGAGAAAATTCTTTAAAAAATCATATGTATTCAGAAAAATATCATAATTCATTTAGTGTCAGGAAAAATCAAGTTTACCGGAGATTTATTGAACAAATTTTTGGTTAAACAATTTATTTATACATTTTTTGACATTCTTATTATTCGAAAGCAATGTACTTAGCATCAGTGCTGGGCAAAATTGTAATAAAAAATTAACAATTACAAATTACTAAAGGTAATTTGTAATTAAATCGTATTCCATTAAAATTACTTTTAGTAATAATAATTGAATCGGAGTTCATTGAAATTACTTTCGATAATTGTAATTGAATTAGAGTCCATTGAAATTATTTCCAGTAATTGTAATTGAATTGGAGTTAATTCAAATTACATTGAGTCATTTTAATTAAGTCGAAGTTCATTAAAATTACTTTCAGTGATTGTAATTGAATCAGAAATCATTACAATTATTTTCAGTGATTGTAATTAAATCAGAAGTTATTAAAATTACTTTCAGTAATAGTAAGCCACGCAATGTGGTTTCATTCGATTTTTTTTGCTTGAGAGAATTCTATGCATCGAAATGAATATCTCGTTTTTTTTTCTCGTAAAAACGAAGCTTTTTTATACAGTATTTTACAAAAATATTGTATAAAAAATAATTTTAGCGAAATTTGAGTCGCGCCATTCGAAAGAGCGGCTTTGAAAATAGTCGACAAGCTACTTTAGGAATTTTTCCCCGATATTTTCATGGTAAATAATCACGTCGAAAAGAAGACTTGTGAAAAGTGTCTTTGTGACGTTACAGGGTTAATTGTAAGAAAATTGTAATTGATATAAAAGAGTAACAATATTGCCAAGTAATTGTAATGAATAATACAAAAAATACTATTTTTTCCAGTAATTGTAATTGATAACGGAAAATCTACAATTCTTTCAAGTAATTGCAATTAGCAGCAAAAAATTACAATTTTTTCAAGTAATTTCATTTGGCAACAAAAAAATTACAATTATTTCGAGTAATTGTAGTCGATAATCACAAAATTACAATTGTTTATAGTAACTGTAATTGATGAATAAAAATGTATAATTGTTGCCCGTAATTGTAATTAGTGACTAAATATTGCAGTTATTTACAGTAATTGTAATTTACGGGTAATGAAATTACAAAAGTAATGTCTGCTGCCCAATTCTGCTTAGCATCTTCAATACGGTTGATTTTTGCAGATTTTAATGTTATCGCAAAGTACTCAAAATTCTCACCAAAACTCACTTTTGGCAGGAAATGTACGGGCAATACATCCTCACGTGACGTTCCTTGTAAGCCACGCACTTGCTTGCGCACCGATTACCGAACTGAACTTTTGGGTAAAGGGAACTTTTTCAGCTCCCTGATGAGCTGGAAATAGTCGAGTAACGAATGTAGTGTACAAACTGAAAAAGAAACTGATTCCCAAGGAGCGCAAGAGCATACGAACGAAGATCAGAAATAAAAGAAAATATGAACAATGAGCATCGGGTAGATTTCAAGCTGCAATGTTCACCCCATTAGATTTGCATCCCATTTCATGGAGCATGAAACCCACTGTTCGCGTAAACGACAACCGAATCATCAGGTGGCCAATATTGATATTGTCGTTATTTTCAAAATTTGAACAAAGTATCCCTGGCTATACTAAAGTTCCATTATTATCCTAAAAGTAGATTTTTTCATTTTTCATTTCAGATGTCCCTAGTTTTCAAAACCGACATTATGTTTAAATAATAGTAACTTTATTGATTATCGATATTTTCCAATAGAATGAAATACCCAAACTTGTCAAGACTATGCATTGATTGTGTGTAAAATCTCGACCTCGTCATTTCAATACTCTCATCGAGACATTTTTTTTTAATCGACCTGTTTTTTGGACCCCATGCTTATAAAGACTGATTAAATAACGTCAAATTACCCCATGCATGTATATACCGGGTGTCCTATTATGAATAGATAATCCTGCAACTGTCCATAAGTCAGATCATGTCCTACTATATACTTGAATTTCAGTTCAGTAAAAGTCCCATGGTTTTGGAGATAAAAATCATCTACTTTTGGTTTTTCGCATTCCATTTCTACAAATGATAAGCTTTTTAAACCCGTTTTTTAAAAATACTCCTGGTTATTTGTTTTATCTAGAAAATTCTTCGTTTCCACCTTAAAAGTTAAGGAAAATGATAAAAGATCTTATGCAGCATTTTTATACAAACCGATTCGAATATTTGACTTTGACTGCCTGCGGTGTAAAAGAAGTTTACTACGCATATCGTGCCAATTATTCTAAAAAGTTGCTTAGTTATCGTCCATTCATACCATTTGTAGAAATGGCATTCGAAAAACCAAAAGCGGATGATTTTTTTTTCAATAAATATCATAAAACCAAATATCTCGAAAACTGACATTTTGCAGATTTTTATAAAAACTTTGGTTACAATTTTTTTTATTCAGGTGACTGCTTTTGAAAAATTGTTAAACAAATTCCAAAAAATGTCAACGTATTTAAAACGAAACACTGCAACATTTTCCCCTCAACATTTTGTCTATAACTTAATTGTTTTCGAGTTACGCCAATCAATTTTTTGCACAATTCTACGAGTTTGAGCCAAAAAAATAACGAACGAAAAATTCAAAAAAAAATTCTGCTACAATTCTAACGAACTTAAAATCGAAAATTAAAAGAGTTTTTCTTCCTAATATTTTGTCCTAAACGCCATACTTTCCGAGTTAAGCCATCCTACCCTTTAGAGTTTCGAACGATGATACTCAAAAAAAAAAATTCACAGGAAAATACTCAAAAAATTTCAGGCCATCCAGTATAAACTTACGCAACTTTTTACATCTTTGACATTTCCTCTTAAACCCTATAGTTCTCAAATTCCATTGCATTTTCCAAAATTTGTCTTTTCTAGCCAAAAATGAAATAACTTTGCGAAAAAAAATCGTACGAAACTTTTCAAAAAACGAAAATGGAGCTTCTGCTACCTCTTTCAAGTTTATCATGGATAAAAATGACAAACAAAAATTGCCATAAGTTATACGCCCAATTCTCGATGGTCGAAAAATAGCCGGAAAACCGTCACGTACAAAAGTGCGTACCGGGTCGAAAAAAAATCATAAAAAATATTTCAAAAAATCAAAAGAAAGCTGAATTTATTCTCTTCGAAATGCCGTTCGTTAAATTCGGTTATCTTTGTTTTTGGCGAATTTATCGAACTTTCAGTGCGGCGAGAAATATCGACTGGTGTGTCCAAACTTTATAGCGGCAGTGTATATGCATTTACACACATACCTAAGTATATATTTGAACACGTGGAGACGCGGCACGTCGGCAAGTTTTTAGCTCCATTTTTTTATCCATTTAGCTCCATTTCTTTCGTTTCGGAAACGGAGCTAAATTTTGCAATAACATTTTTCGCCCACACTCAATTATCAGCCGATTTCGAAAAATCTTCTCTCATCGTTCACCCAAGACTAGGGAGCTAAAGTTGTTTGGCGATGAAAATTCACCCTATAGAAAAGAATCCCCGATCGACATTGGAAAAACGGTTATACGAATTTCACAGAATATCACAAATATCTCCAACCACGTATGAATTTTCCCTCGGGAATTGAATCTTCGGTGGACGGAGGCGTGGCAGGTGGAGGAGAAGAGTAAAGGGGATGGTGCGAGAGACGAACCACGACGAGGGTATACATATCGAGAGAAAACAATATCGAACATGTAGAAGAGCGAGATATCTGGCTGAAGAGACACAGAGGCGGAAATGAGAGACCGAGAGAGAGGCAGAGAGACGAGAAAGGGACCAGAGGGTACCTCGCACCGGAATGAAATTCCTGATACGCTTCGAGTGTACAATACCGATGAAAAGTATGCCGCCGTTTTTTCGACCAGAAGCAGTGCTATAAACAAAGCCTCGAAAAACTTTTGTCTTTTCTTTCGATCTCTCGTTTGCTCGATTTTAATATATCCAAATTGCTTTTTCTACATATATTATTTTGACGGGTCAGACTGCTGTGAACATTTAAGGATGTTGAGTCCCTATGAAACATGTTAATGTTAATTGTTCAATAAATAGCTTCTTAATCGTCATTAAATTTTTACACGACTGCCTGAATACTTCATGTAAAAACATACCAAATTTTCCGTATTCTATCATCATTACTTCAACCTCCTTAGGGGTTGAAATAAAAAATTATAAGAAAATTCTGAAAATTTGGTATGTTTTTGTATGAAGTATTTAACGCGTTACCCCCACTTGTAGCGCAAAAAAAAGGCCTTTTTCATGAATTTTTTTAAAGAAAACTACAAAACTTTTTTAATCGATCAATATACCATCTTAAAGAACACATCTTAAAGAACTTTCAGTACTTCTTTTATTGAAAAATATTACATTGTTTAGTGGCAAATGGTCGTCAATGAAATAATGTTTTTATATACACGGTTTGCGGTGACCAACATTGCGGCGAAGTGGATCATCTCAAAAAAAAATGCGGATGGATTTAGTCAAATATAAGTATAAACTAGTCTTTAGTCGAAGGATTTTAAAAAATATTCATTTTTCACAAAATGGCGGACAGTCAAAGTTAACGGTTCGATTTTAACGAAAAAAACGGCCGTTTTTTGGCTATAAAACGGCCATTTTTTTAAAAAAAAATCTCGAACGATTATAGACTACATTTTTATGTATTAAATAAGCCTGCAAAATTTCAAGAAGATCGGTTCATTAGTGTTCGAGTAATCTTGGTCACCGACTTCAGAAATGCCATTTTGAGACAAACGCGTTTAAAGTTTCAATTTCAATTCTTCAATTCACGGATTCTTCTCTTTCGACGCTCATATCTCAGTCAATTTTGCTCGGATCGACTTGAAATTTTCAAGACATATTCTCAGATACTTATACTTCAAAAAATGCAGTAAAAAAAATCGATTTTTTCAAAATCTCAAGTGGCGGTAACCCCTTAAGAGGCCGTGTTAAAATTTCACGACGATTAGGAAGCGCGTTATTAAAAAATTAACATTTTGTTAAGAAAAAATTTTTAAAAGAAATTTAAAAAAATGTATCAATAAACTTCGTTTTGTTTCCATTGCTTTCAGTATATTGTAGATATTACAAAATTGAGAGGTCAAAAAAAAACTTATTGTAACGATACATCAGTTTCCATAAGACAACATTTAATTTGTGAATGTTAATTGTTCAATAACGAGCTTCCTAATTGTCGTGAAATTTTTACACGACCTCTGAATTACTTCATACAAAAACGTACCAAATTTTCAGAATTTTGTTATCATTTGCGATTTGGGACTCAACATCCTTTAAAAAAATCCTTCGTCGCTAGAGGCAACTCAAATTGAGGGATAACACCACCCGTGAAAGAAATTAGGAGGGCAGACATACAAAAATTCGGGGCCCATGCGGGTTTGAATATGGATTCCCTACTAGGTCTTTCTACAACACAATCGGACTAGGCCCCGACAGGAAAATAACGGAGTTGGGTAATTTATTCAAGAAAGGTCGTAGCGAGGAAAATGATAAAAGGCCCAGACGGGATTCATCAGGGCAGTGGTTGTTACAGGACATACAATATATTTGCAAAGTTATTCTTAAGATATTCTGGTTTTTAGACTTACTTCCATAGATGTGATATACACTGGAACAAAAAATTAAAGGGGCAAGAAAAGTTGACCGTTTTTTTCGTGTTTTTCGAAAGGCTGTAACTTCGTGAAAAATCGTCGTACGAAAAAAAAAGTAAGGATTTTGAAGCTTGAAGTTTCCAGTTTTCAGTTCTGACAATGATTTTTTCTTTTTTGAGAATCACTGATTGCGTGGTCGGAAGAAATATCACGACGAAAAAAATTTTGCAAATTTTTACGTTTTTCAAAGTTCTGCACGCGTTTCGGAGATTTTTTTCGGACTTAACCAATATCAAGGTCATTGAGCCCATTCAATTCACTTCAATTTGCTTTTTTTTATCTCCAAACGACGATTTTTTGCTGAGATATCGGCCTTTGAATGAAAAAACGTCCTTTTGTCTTCAGTCATCGATATCTCAGGAACTAATGGTCGTACGAGAATTCGACCGGTAGTTTTGGAAACGTGAATACATACTCTACAAGCTCTGATTATTACTGTAGTGAAAAAAAAATTATTTTTGCCACCAGTTTTGAAAAAGTTGAAAAAAACGATGTTTTCTTGGTTTTTATAAAATCCACCGCTACTTTCCAAACATTGCGATAAACACTAATGTTTATGGACGGTCATTCAGCTCAAAATGTCTCCAAGAGCCATGCAAAAATCCAAATTGATCCGTTCATCGGTCTTTCTTGCCCGATTGACCAAAATTTGAAAAATAGTTAAAGGAGCAAGTTTCCTCCTTCTAAGACATCATTTCATGATTATTGAGGATGTTGAGTCCCAAATCGCAAGTGATAATAAAATTCTGAAAATTTGATACATTTTTGTATGAAGTATTTCAGAGGTCGTTTAAAAATTTCACGACAATTACGAAGCTCGATATTGAACAATTAACATTCACAAATTAAATGTTGTCTTATAGAAACTGATGTATCTTTGCAATAAGTTTTTTTTTGACCTCTCAATTTTGTAATATCGACAATATACTTAAAGCAACGGAAACAAAACGAAGTTTATTTATACATTTTTTTTTAATTTCTTTTAAAAATTGTTCTTAACAAAATGTTAATTTTTTAATAACGAGCTTCCTAATCGTCGTGACATTTTAACACGACCTCTTAAATACTTCATACAAAAACATACCAAATTTTCAGAATTTTCTTATCGTTTTTTATTTCAACCCCTAAGGAGGTTGAAGTAATGATGATAGAATTCTGAAAATTTGGTATGTTTTTACATGAAGTATTCAAGAGGTCGTGTAAAAATTTCATGACGATTAAGAAGCTATTTATTGAACAATTAACATTAACATGTTTTATAGGGACTCAACATCCGTAAGAGGAAAAAAAAACTTTCCATTACTTTTCGTAAAATTGGGTATCGAGTACGCATCAAATGTTGGAAAAAAAGCCCTGACAATCATATTGACTAAAAATTTTCGAAAAAAAATTTGTTTAATAAAAACAATGTTGACATTTTTTTTTAATCAAAAGTAAATTCTGAATTTTTTTTTTAATGCTAACATTTTTTTTCAAATCAACAACTAATTTTCGTTCAATGCTCGTTACGGGATAAACAACATCCACCGAATTTTTCAAGATAATTCGCCATTCGTAAACTTTAGATGACTTTTTTGGGTACATGAATACATTTGTTTTTTTCCCACACTTTTGCTTCAAGGTACAAACTTCTACTTTAACAAATTTATATTCCTTTATAACGCACGCTATTCTCTGTAAAACTGAACTTGTTTTTTTTTTTCTAATTTCGAGGTGAATAATAAATAATCGTTTATTTGAAGAAAATAATTTTCATTATTGCAAAACACCTCGCTTGATATGAATCCACTAATAAAGCTGATAATTATAGGGCAGTAATAGGGTTGCTTCATGGCTTTGATCGGGTTCTGTTGAGGCAACCAGTCGGGCCCTGATTCATAAGCCTCCTTAGGCCCTGGTCGACAAAGTGTGACCGGCCTCCAAGGGACCTGGTCGGGTGCCGTGTTAGGACCCTTGCAGAGTAAGGGAAAAATAATCGGGACCTAGTCAAAGCCATGGCTGAATTCTTTCACTGGCAGTCTAGGATTTTGGAAAAATAACTTTTTTGCGTAAAAAATACTTTGATGTAGAATCAAGTTATCAAAAATTTCAAGGATTTAAGTGGTCGTACAACTTTAAACGCGTTTTTCTCAAAGCCACTTTTTTCAAACTGGGAGGACGGATTACTCGATCCCCCTTGCATGGATCGATTTGAAATTTTGATAGTAGCTTCACAATTACATTCTCTATAGGAGTACGTTGCCGTTTTTTGATTAAGGCCTGAGGCCACTCTAGAGGCCGAAAAAATGGACTTTTTGGGGATTTTTTTTCCAGACAAACTACAAAATAAATCGAGATTACAAAAAAGGGTGTTTATCATACATATTAGTGACTGTGTACAATAATTTTTTCGAAGCGATTAATTTCAAAATGGCGGCTGTGCAGCGTTTTTGCGATGACGTCTCCGTTTGACGTTGACGGGAAACACAACTCAGACAATTTTCAACCGATTCACTTGAAATGTTGAATATATCTTGAAAAATACATTGTCTATGGAAGTACGTGGGATTTAAAAATTTATATTGCATAGTTTATTTGTTATTAACAATTATCTGACGATTTTTAGGCAAATTTTTCACTTTTCACTTAAGAAGTGCGCCATGTGGCCAAAAATCAATCTATCGAAAAAAATCCTACGTACTTCTATAGCAGTTATTATATATAATCGAAAAAAAATCATTGGCTCATCATATTTAAAAAATTACAAGAGCAAAACGGTCACGTCATCGCAAAAACGATGCTCAGCGGCCATTTTGAAATTAATCGCTCCAAAAAAATTATTGCATACAGTCACTGGTATGTATGATAAACACCCTTTTTGTAATCTCGATTTATTTTGTAGTTTTCCTGAGAAAAAAACCGCCAAAAAGCCTATTTTTCGGTCTCTAGAGTGGCCTACGGCCTTAAGGGTAAACTTCTTTTAATAAACAATTGCCTGTTTATTTTTGGGGAAAAAATCAATTTACTTCTTTCGAAGGGCGCCATTTTTTCAAAATTTGATTTACAAAACCTCTACGTAGTCCCATAGCTAATAATATATAAATTATAATGTTTTTTGGTTTTCGTTTCAGGTCTCACACTTTACGAGAAAACCGTCCTCCCGTGAAGCTATTTGTAAAAAACACGTTTTTCAAGATGGGCTCTGTCGCCGCCATTTTGCATGAAAATTATAATAAATGTTTGTCTTTATACTTTAATATGTGTTAAATAAAGCCTCTCAAGATAACTCCTATTTCTTTTTTCATGCTCCCAAAATAAATTGTCAAAGTTAGGCATTATTTTCTGCCCTTAAAGTGGTGTTATCCCTTAAAGACAAAGGTCTTCAATTGAGGATGAATCGAAAAAATAATTGGAATTTTTTTTGTTATGATCGAAACATCGTAAGAAAAGGGCGGTCAAATATTAGCCAATATTATCTATTTAAACAAAAATCGTGTTTTTTTCATTTCAGATCAACCTGGTAGCTAAAATCAAGTACACCGTTGAGCTCCTCACGTTCAAAGGTCCTTCACTCGTTTGATTATATCTCCTTTAATCATTGAATTTTTTGTGATGTTTGGTCTACAACTTTCGATTTTTCAATCACCTTACTTATTCCTTCAAAATCAATTTTCAAAAATAACCCTGATTTTCGGGTCGTCACAGTAGCCTAATCCTCCAATCCATTCGAAAACTTCACTATACTTCACAAAAAGCCGAACGAACTTCTGACAAGAAAAGTTTGCGAGGTCGATCTCTCCGATTTCGATAAAATTTGGCATGCTTCGAGAATGGGTAAAAATAGGCGACACGTATTTTTTTATATCCGCAAAATCCGGTTTTTAAGGGGTGAAACGCACCCTCGAAAATAGGGGTGTTTTTCGTCGATAACGTTATCGTTCTCATCTCCAATGTATAGTACACGAAAAAAATTAAACATTGTTGCAATTTGAAATTTTTCGACGAAAAACTAAAACACCCCTTTTTGTGAGGGTGCGTTTCAACCCTCCAAAAATCGGATTCCGCAGATATAAAAAAAATACAAGACAACATTCTTCACGGGCATATTGAATGTTAATCTCGGCTCTCTAAAATCCCTTTAAGGAGGTACGATCACTTCCACGGGGTCAAAAAAGGGTCTAAATTTATTTTACCTACAGCTGCTATACGAAAAAAAACACTTATGGACAAGTTCACCCGGTGAGTAGAAAAAACCTCAAGCTAAATGGAGCTTGTTTTTTTTTTATCTCTCGAATACCAGCTCGAGCATCCCTGCGTATAAAAATCATGAATTTTACACATATTTTTCGCAGCTGGTGTATATAAATTGTAAGAGTGATGCTGCGACATTAATCGTTTTTTCTACTCTCTCCGTCGTCTTGCTCGCTGCATCTCGCCCTCGTCTCGATCACAGCAGTCTCTTGAAACAGGTGAGAAAAAGGGGGTCGAGTTACGTGTCATTAAGTACCGTTGCAGGTGCGATCGACGCATCATTATAGGGACGAGTCGTGTGGGTGCAGGGACGACAGGTATACGGCGAGTCGTAGGGGATGAAGCCTTCACGATACGAGCGCTAGATGCCTGCCAGACACGCGGGCTGCTCAGCACAATGAATTTCAACCCTTTGACTTTTTTTTTATCTATACACCCATACGAGCATACGTTTTTATTTTCTTTTGTTTTTAATACTTCGATGGGCACCCGAGGGCCCGAGTAGCCTGGGGAAATATTCATTTGCGGGCGCAGCAGACCGAGCTAATTTTGTATGAAAGTCTATAATTATTATATACATAGGATTTATACAAAAAATAATACTATCGCCTTTATCCATGAGAAATTTAAAATGAAAGTAAAACAATGTGCACACTCTCACACGTATACAATTGGTTTTTTTTTCTTTCTATTTTTAATCAGTTATGAATATGTGATACAATTTTTTTTGTTCATTCCCTACCGAAGTAGCTCGATCCTTTTATATTGGTAAATAATGCAATTTTATTCATATTAAAAAAAAACAACGCGATGGATCGTTTCGATGTTTGAGGGTATGTAATACATTTTTTTTATTCATTACTTACCAAAGTAGCTCGATTCGTAAATAATGTAATTTTATTCATAATTAAAAAAACAACGCGTTAGATCGTTTAGACGTTTAAGGGGTCTCATTTTAGACACTGAGCAGGCAATTTTCATGAATTTTTTTGATAGGTCTGTATTATAAATATTGATATCAAAGTTTTTGCACTTAATAAATACACTTTCAAAATATATTTTTTTTAATTTATGTATTTATGCAACCCAAACAAATGTAAACGCGTTTTACTCGAAACAACGTTTTTTCCACGGATTGTTGATAACATCTTCCATACTACTGACCCGATCCTTATGAAAATTTAACCACATATTCTTTACAACGGTAGCTATAGCGCATATCAAGAATTTTTTTAAATTTTGATATTTACTATTTTTTTTCAGACGGTGAAAAAAGACGTTTTTTTTTGTTTTTTTTTTCGAAAAATGTCCGCTTTTTGTTATTTTTGCGCACATCGAAAATCATATGATATGCGCTATAGCCATTAACATACTGAATCTAAAACCGTTTGATTTTTTTGTTTCGGATGATTCATCTCCGAGATTTCATCAACAGGGCAGACCTACAATTTTTTAGGACATTTTTTCAACTACCATTTTCGTCTATAAATAGTGACTTAAATAAATCAATTTTTTTTAAAATATATTTCGAAAGTGTGTTTATTAGGTGTAAAAACTTTTATATCAATATCTATAATATAAATAATATGATACTATAATATTATATAATATAATAATATATTAATAGATATAAACCTATCCAAAAAAATTCATGAAAATAGCCTTTTTTAGTGTCTAAAGTGAGAAGGCCCCTTAATTCAATACACTCTGCAATCTCGAGCGTTCCGTTTTTTTCTCTCCTGCTACTTTTTCTGTCTATTTTTGTTTATATTGTGAATAGGGTAGTATACCATGGGGTCTCACGTACCCCCCAATATTTCCATGTACGAAGTAGCGTGAAAAATGGAGGAATATTTTCTTTGTTGTGTGTTTTTTTTTTTTTTTTACTTTTTGTCTCTACGTGTACACGGAAAAGTTATGTTTTGTCGAGAAGGATCTCGTATGTATGTATACGCGGGCGAGAAAATTGGATGGAAAATATTTTCACCTCTGTGTTCCAACGGCGCGAAACATTTTTATATGAGGAGTCGGGCCAGACTGTGGGCGCGCGCGCGAGCGGTACCAATTAATTTCAGCGCTTTGGGAATCAGTGGGGTTCTTGCTTTTTTTTTCCTCCCCACTTTTTTTCTCGAGCGTGACCGCGATATTTTTTCTAACGAGTGGCAGAGCGCTCGAGAGCTGCGGCGTATCGCAGGTCACCAAGCTGCGTGCTTTCGGTACAAAACTCATCACACGCCTCGTGTAACATTCGGACTCTGCGACAAACGACTACGTAACATTGTTTCGCGTGATGCCGTACGCAAGTGCATTATTTTTCGAACGGGTAAATTCATTTCTCTTGTGTATAAGGAAATAAATTGTGCGATTCGCTTGAGGGGGCTGCGTAAGCTTGAAATTTCTCAAATTTCATTTTCCATCGCGATGGTTCATAGCATTGGGTCTTGATTTCAATTTGCCACGAGGATTTTGTAGAAATTTCAAAAATTGACCGAGTTATGACGATTTTTGTGTAGGGTCTTTTAAGGGCGGGGTAAAGTATTAAAATTTTTTTTTTTCATTTTTTAAATGAATGCATAATATATCAAGAATATTGTGTTAAAATTTCAAGTGGATCGGAGTAAAATTGACGAAGTTATGAGTATTTGAGCGTCTATTACTCCATGCCGGAGCAAGCGGCGCACGACAGTAAAGAAGAAAGAGTTTTGCGTAGACAAACGCAAAAAGATGCTCTCGATCATCTTGATGGAAGCCTTTTGCTCTACGGACCTGGCATCGACGACTTTGAGTGAGTATAAGAAAATTATCGAGTTTTATTTTGAATTTCTAAAAATTCAAAGATAATTGAAAAATCTGAAAAAATTCATACGTATTCAGAAAAATGACCGAATCACGAAAAAAAATTGGGTTGCGGGGAAATTTGTTGACTAATTTTTTTTTTTCATCAATTTGTTAATAGCATTTTGGAATTATTATTATGCAAAATTAATCTTTTGAGTACCTTTAATATGCATGAATTTTCTCAGATTTTTATGCAATCGAGAAGTGTTCTCAAACTTATGTGCAATGAGCGCTAAGCGACCAAACTCTTCTGCGTTTTTCAAACCGTTTTTCTGAGACTTGTCATATTTGGAGTCCGTGTGCACGATAACTCAAAATCTACTGGACCAATCGCTTTGAAATTTTGCACAGTACTTCTTCACATAACTCACCAGGTATTGTCGAGAGCGTTTGTTTTTTTAAAATAATTACTAATTTTTCAACAACAAATTAGCCGATTTTTTTTAGCGAAAATCGGGTTTTTGGCTCCCAAGTGCTACGAAAAATCGAAAAATCGAAAAAAAAAAAAAATTCTCCCGTCATTACCTCGAGAAACATCTCCCTTAACAAATGCATTTTGATTTTTTTGTTTCAGATGATTCTGTTGCGAGTTGTGGTGCACACCGCAAACCAACTTTTTTTCGAGGCGCCTCCGGGGTTTAATTTTCACTCGCTCAATTTCGAATATTTTGCAATGCAAATTTAGGACAATGTTGTTCAAATGTTACTTTATTATATGTAAATTTTTCAATAAACGAACACTATTCGTTACGCCAAAAAAAAATCTTAAAAACATGCCTTTTTTTCGCCGAATTAACTTTACCCCGCCCTTAACGCGAGTTGCTGGGAGATGAATTTCTTGTGAGATGCGAAACGAAAAATCGATATTTCATCCACTTCACGACTACTTGGAGCTAAAATCGATTAAAGACTAAAAAAAGAAAATGATTTATATTTATATTATATTTATATTTATATATTTATATATTTATATTTATATATTTATATTTATATATTTATATTTATATATTTATCTTTATATATTTATATTTATATATTTATATTTATATTTACAGTATATTATTTTTTTACAAGCTTATTTTAATGTACTAAAAAATAGAAAATAATTTTTTTTACCAAGTTGCCTATATGTGACTATAAATGAAGACTTGAAGAGCTCAAAATTCAGACATATAATCTGTAATTTGCATAAATCTGTTAACATATCAAGTGTATTTGATTTACTGGAAAACAACCTTAGATTTCGTGAATCAAAATCCTGAAACTGAGTATAAACGTGGGATAATCATTTCTCTAATTACTACTGTGCCATTAATGAAACTGAATTCAAATTCATTGAATATTTTGAGAGTTGAGCAGCCCAAGCTTTTATTTATGGTCACGTATAGGCGACTTGGTAAAAAAATTCACTTTCTACTTTTTTGTACATTGAATGAAAGCTTGTATGATAAAGATTTTTTTACATATTTTGTTTTGCGGTTTTTGAGAACTATGTTTTGTGAAAAAGTGTAAGTTACAGCTCAAAATCAATTTGTTCGATTCACTTCAAATTCGGATAGAGCCATAGCTTATAACGACATAAAAATATATACCTATATATGACGCGAAGCTGCCGTATTTCGACGACCATAAAATTAATTAATAGTAGTAACAAATAATCTCGCGGTATAAATATAAATAGGCATAATTATAAATGAGTCCAAATTTCATTCTCATTGTATAAAATATTCAGTGTCGCAGTTTTTTTCATAATAGTCATCGATAATGTTACACTTTTTCAAGTTAGTAGTTACACAAAATTTTTTCTTACTCGTGTAATGAAAATACGGATATGCATAATTTTGCCCTTTAATTATATCCTTTATGGAAAATTGGCATCTACAGAATAAATCTATACTTCGTATGTATTTTTTTTTAGTTTCGTTGAAAAAAAAATCGTAAACCGTCATTTGACTCAACTGGTCCAGCCTCCTTAACAAGTGATTAAAGTTGTTTTTTTTATGTCAATAATCGAACTTTGTTTTCCAGCGCACGTCATTTTCGCAATTTTGAAAATGTCAAAAATGTATCTACTCATACGAAAGTTTTAACTCAAACTTGGCGAGACTATGAATTAATTGGGTGAAAAATTCTGACCTCGTTATCCCAATACTTTCATCAGGAAAATTTTTGGAAATCAACCTTTTTTCGGGCCCTAAACATATGCATATCCAACAAAGTTATCCTCCCATCAATTTTTTTCTAAAAATCGATTCTTGCAAATTTGCATTTTCCATCTTAAAATCTTATCGTTCAAAGTTCAAGTGAAAATTGGCTAAAGTATAGATTTAAAAGCAAGTACGTGGACGTGTGGGTTTAATACAAGAACACAAAAGATTTTTTCAACAATTTATGTTCGAATTCGCAGAGGAATTTACGAAATTAGTTTTTCTGCTCAACAGTAGTGCCCGCGACGACCATACTCGTATATTTTAATAACGGTCTTGGATTTTCCAGATCAGACAACTATACGGCGGTTACGATGTCGACGGTACGTTGTGCCGTGCATTTTCCAGAGCGTTGTAAGCGCGTGTTTCGTATAAATTTGACGAAAAGGTTTTTTTTATTTTGAAAAAATGTTCTAGTTCGAAATTGTAATTGAAATTGAAAACAAATTTTAACCTTTGAAATTGAAATTGAAATGAAAATTGGAATTCAAATTGAAATAGCAAATGAAAATGGAAATTGAAATTGAAAAATTGAAAAATTGAAATTGAAATTGAAACTGAAAATTGAAATTTTTCAATTGTTTTTAAATTCAATTTTCAAATTTTTCAATTTTCAATTTAAGAAAAATGTCAAATTTTTAAATTTGAAAAAAAGGTTTTTTTAAAATATTCTTTTGATTATTCTCCAGATCTTTAGCCATCGTCTGTGAAAATCGTTTAAGTGGTCGTCTCACTTTAGACGCTAAAAGGCTATTTTCACGAATTTTTTTGATAGGTTCATATCGTTGATATTGATATAAAAAAAGTAGTTACACCTTATAAATATACTTTCGAAATACATTTGAAAAAAAACTTTTTATTTATTTAAGTTACTATTTATAGACGAAAACGGTACTTAAAAAAATGTCCTAAAAAATTGTGGGTCTGCGCTGTTGATGGAATCTGATCCGAAACGAAAAAAATCAAACACTTGTAGATTCAGTATGTTAATGACTATAGCGCATATCATATAATTTTCGATATATACAAAAATGACAAAATGGCCAACATTTTTCGAAAAAACAAAAAAAAACGTGTCTTTTAACCGTTTTGGACAAAAAAATAGTAAATATCAAAATTTGAGAAAAAATATCCTCGATATACGCTATAGCTATAGTTGTAAAGAATATATGGTTAAAATTTCATAAGGATCGGTTCATTAGTTTCGAAGATTTTATCAACAAGCCGTCGGAAAGCGTTGTTTAAAAAAAACCCGCTTAAAGTTTGCTCGAATTGTAGAAACATATTTTTAAAACATTTTTTTGCTTTTCGAAAGTGTATTTATTAAGTGTCACAACTTTTATATCAATATCCAAATAACAAACCGATAAAAAGAATTCATGAAAATAGCCTTTCTAGCGCCAAAGTGAGAAGACCCCTTAAATCGATTAAAAATAGCCGACATATGTATAAATCGAGCCCAACCAATTTTCCGCCGCCGTCTAGTACAGATCGCAAAAAAAAAAAAATTCTAAAAACGCCGGAACTTCCGACCTATTCAATAGAAGTGTACTCTTAATCAACGAACAAACCAAAAAAAAAAAATTCTGCACGTTCAACGGGTGAAAAAGAATCTATCGAAAAATCGCTCGTTTTTTGCTCGATTTAACGAGTGAAATTATTCACGAGATGATTTTTTTTTTCCCGATTAGGTGTTTACGACGCAGCTCGCCATTCGTTCGAAAAAAAAAAAGGTATTTTCAACTCGTAGCCACGTTGGAATTATTTATCATCCGTACCCGTGTGAATTAATCGAAGGGAAAATTCGAATGGAAATTTCGGGCGACCCACGCTTTTATAGTCGTGTACGAAATATTTATGGGGTGTACTAGGCGGCCAACGGGGAATAATAATTTCATACCGATACGTATACACTCTGTATTACCTGTATAACGCTCATATTTATAGTAGGTGATATATATCTGCGGGCTTTGATAAATTGTATTGCTTAGCCAATCATCGGTGACAGGTCGAGCGAATCAATGAACTTTCTCCCCGAGGGACGTAGGACGATCCTCCCACATCGTTCCACACAAACGTACGTACACAGACGCAAACACGTACGAAACGTACACGGACACATATGGCACCGGAGGGTCAACGGTATACCGCAAATCCTCTGCCACACCGATGATTAAGGTCGTCGTTCCAGTCGTTGATCGTGTACATACACCGCAATTTAGAAATTCACTAACGATACACCTATTTTTACCACCCTTCTTTTTCTCTCTCAATTATGGTAAATTTTTTTTTCCTCCTTCCAATTTTCATGCCGACAGCGTAAAAAAGTCGATTTTCTCAACAAGCTCGCTATCCCGGTGATGTGTGTGCGATCCAGCAAACGGTAGTCAAATTTGCACGGTCTTGCCGAGCGAGGAGTTTGGAAAGTCGACGATTTTTAACGACGGAACTGATTTGTATCGCCTGACGAGGGAGTTCGAGTATCGTTCAATCCCTCCGAGCCACGGGTTGAATTTTTACGAGTTTTTAAGGGCCTGTACCAGTGCGAACGCTGAAAATTTGGGTGATTTTCGGGAATTTTTTCCAAGAAAAGTACTCGATTAAATGTTTCGGAAAATTAAGAATATGTTTGGCTATACTTGACCTATATTACGTAATTTTTTCATAGAAAAATATCGAGATCCAAGCGACTTATGCGCTGCCTTCGGAAGCGCAAAAAAAAAGTTCCTCCACTTGATTCCGGCCGATTGAGTAGCCGAAACCGAAAAAGGAAAAAAATGTCAAACTGGAAGGTATGTCCTGTAGAATGACGTAGGATTTTCGAAAAATATCAAAATCTAACAAAATTGCGTAGTCATGAACAAAAACGTCTGTTCTCTTGCCTAAAAAAAGTTCGTTCTTTTCAATGCCAAATCGTCAATTTTCATCCAATCAAAAATATCCTACGTCATTGTAGAGTAAATCTATTTCCAGTTCAAATTTCAAGTCAATCGGATAACTGCTCTTTGAGTTACAATGTCAGCAGCTTGAAAAACCTCATTTCGAGAAAAACGCGTTTAAAGATTCAACTGGGGGCATTTTATACCTACGAGCGGTTGCTCTTTAGAAGGCTGTCATTCGGGGAGTATTAGAGATACACCCTTAACATGTTTACACGATATTCTCGAAAGTATAAACTGTCGAAAACGGCAAAAATATCGATTTTTTTAAGTGCCACACTGGTATAGCCCCCTTAAATTGCACTTTCCAGGAATAAAATAAGCCGAAATTTACAATGGACCTTTAATTTTACAAATTTCCGCTGTCAGGGGGGGTAAAGCATCGCGGGGGGTTAACAGACTATATTAATCGTGGCTGCGAAATGTGCGTGGTAACTTTGACGATAAAGTTTCATTTGGAAGGCTAACGGAGGGCTGTAAAAAGCTCGTATATGAGAGAGAGAGAGACAGAGAGAGAGAGAGAGAGAGAGAGAGAGAGAGAGAGAGAGAAAATAGAATAAAATAGAAAAAGTGGTTTGGGTTGATTTGGGTTTGTTTGGGTTAGAGGGAGAGAGGGAGAGAGAGGGAAGGAGAGAGAGGGTAGAGTGAGTAAGAGATAAAGCTTCCATTTCTGTCTCGCCCGTTACCTGGTAATCATTTGCCCGGGTGAGCCTGCCACCTCCCAATTACAGGTAGTGTTCCCTCTGGCCGTCGCAACTCACGTCAATTTTACAGTCATCACGTGCCATTATCACCCCCCCCCCCCCCTTAAACTTCAAACTTTCGGCGACGAAGTTTCCAGAGATTGCAGAGCAATTGCGTCTCGTTCAAAACAAAGCAATCAACATATCGTCATTGCCGAGGAGATGAGCTTCGAAACAAAAAAAAAAACCAAAGATTCTCAGAGCCAGCCGTATTTTTGGTCTCCGGCAGCGATCACCCGCCAACTGGCGCACAAAATCAAGAGTCAATAAAACGGCTACTGAAGATTGAGTGCACCCTGCTAGGGGAGAAAAAAGAATGGATCCTGGCCCGTAAGCAGGGGAACCTTAAGGGGGCACTGGGGGGGTGAGACAGAGAGAGAGCAAGATAAAAGGATTTTGCAAGACACGAAGAAAAACGGCGCGGAGCGGAACGCGAGTCGACGATACCGCGCCGTGAAATGCACTGGTCGCGGTTCCAGCCCCTTACTACCCTTACGGCGCTCAGTCGGAAGAGGGGTTGAACGCGAAGCGCGCCGACAGAGATAGGGAGCAGATAGGAGTTAGGCGGTGGCGCTGGCGGTAGAGATGGCGGTGGTGGTGGTGGTGGCATTCGGGCGGGAGTTCGGGCGCCACGGAGAAGGGGATGAAAAGTAACGGATGGGTGAAAGGTAGCAGGAGAAGCACCCCAGAAACGAGGGGGTTGGCGGCAAAGGGTTGACGCGAGGTGGGCGACCAGATCGGCATTCGCGTCTGTCCTTGTGTACACCCTATTCCCATCCTCCCCTTTCTGCACCCGCAGTGCTGAAGATTCCAACGGTCCAGAGGGCCGCGTCGCTTCTCAATGATCCGAGATCAATTGGGCGAAGCTTATTGTGACTTGACCAGTTCACTGCGTTATACGAGAAAAAAAAATCCCCCGCTACCGCGGATTGCGGTTACTTTGGTCGATTTTGAAATGAAAATCAATTGATTTCTTTACACAGTATCGGATTTTTTTTATCAACATCCTTTTTTTTATCAACATCGTTTTTTTATCAACATCATTTTTTTATCAACATCATTTTTTTTATCAACGTCATTTTTTTATGAACATCGTTTTTTATCGACATCATTTTATTTATCAACATCATTTTTTTATGAACATCATTTTTTTTATCAACATCATTTTTTTATCAACCTCATTTTTTTTATCAACATCATTTTTTTTATCAACATCATTTTTTTTACCAGCATCATTTTTTTTATCAACATCATTTTTTTACCTACCTCATTTTTTTTATCAACATCATTTTTTTATGAACATCATTTTTTTATGAACATCATTTTTATCGACATCATTTTTTGTATCAACATCATTTTTTTTATCAACATCATTTTTTTTATCAACATCATTTTTTTTATCATCATTTTTTTTATCAACCTCATTTTTTTATCAACATCATTTTTTTTATCAACATCATTTTTTCTATCAACATCATTTTTTTTATCAACATCATTTTTTTTTATCAACGTCATTTTTTTATGAACATCGTTTTTTATCGACATAATTTTTTTTATCAACATCATTTTTCTATGAACATCATTTTTTTTATCGACATCATTTTTTTATCAACCTCATTTTTTTTATCAACATCATTTTTTTTATCAACATCATTTTTTTTACCAGCATCATTTTTTTATCAACATCATTTTTTTTATCTACCTCATTTTTTTTATCAACATCATTTTTTTATGAACATCATTTTTTTATGAACATCATTTTTTTATGAACATCATTTTTATCGACATTATTTTTTGTATCAACATCATTTTTTTTATCAACATCATTTTTTTTATCAACATCATTTTTTTTATCAACATCATTTTTTTTATCAACCTCATTTTTTTTATCAACATCATTTTTTTTATCAACATCATTTTTTTTTATCAACATCATTTTTTTTACCACCATCATTTTTTTTAGCAACATCATTTTTATCAACCTCATTTTTTTTATCAACATCATTTCTTTTATCAACATCCTTTTTTTATCAACATCATTTTTTTTAGCCTTTTTATCTGACAAATTACGCTTTGAAACAATTAAAAATAAATGAAAATAAATAATTCATCGTGATCAACGTTGTACTGAAATTGGGGTCAGTATGATACCCCCCTTCTTCTCAATGAGAATCGGAATTAACCCCATAAAGAAGCATTTTCCTAAAGAAGATAAAAACGGCCAACGGGATCGAAAGTTACAACGATTTTTATTGTTTTGGGGTTACTTTGATCGAACGAATATTACACGTTTGCTTTTCGAAATCAACTTTATTGATGAACAACCGGTATTTTATATTTATTTATGCAGTAACACATCCGTAAACTTCGAAACATTGAGAAGCTAGGAATAACAAGTTGTAATGCTTATGTCTACCTCGATATCTAAATCACAAAACGAGATCACATTAGTTTCATTGGGAACATGTTTCACTTAAACTAGGTGACGTACCAAATCACACTAATTGTGAGACAAAAAATATCAAATAACAATTTGAGATGTTTTGTCTTACAATTAGGGTGATTTGGTATAGAATTGTAGAATTGTAGGTTAAGAAATCTTTCTAATGAACACACTTGGAACATTTCTTAAGGCCTTAGGCCACAGTCACGGGTATAAAATCATGTGCGAATTTAACCATTTTTTTCGTATGAAAAAGTGATTTACTCATAAAGTTAATTGCACATCTATTTAGTATGAATATCAAGCTGTTAGAATTGTTTTTTTCGTTGTACAAAATGGCTGACTACTTGAAACTTCTCGAAACAGCTTTTTCCAATTGGCGTGACAAATAAGTTCAACAATTTTCACTCGATTTACTTCAAATTGAAAAGTTGCAAAAAACTTTTAAATCCGTACGGAATTTCTGATTAATCGAAAACTTTTTATTTTATAAGCAGTTATAACGAAATTTTTTACTGAAAATTCATTTCTTAAGTTCAAATACCTCCAACTTTTAATAAAACAATATTTTTTAAATTCCGTGCGTACTTCTCTAGGTATTCTATCATAGATTGACGAGAAATTTTGTTTTTTGTTCTAGATAAAAAAATTGTGGATGCTGAATGTCACGCCGCGGAGCGCCTAAAAAAAGGCAACAAAAGAAAATATTAGTAGTCGGCCATTGCGGACATCGAAAAAAAAAAAAATTCTAACTGCTTGATATTCATACTAAATAGATGTGTAATTAATTTTATAAGTGAATCACTTTTTGATACGAAAAAAAACTGTTAAATTCGCACATGATTTTATACCCCTTACTGTGGCCTAAGGCCTTGACCTACAATTTTAAAAATGATCAAAAGACGAAAATCCCTGAGGATACTCCGAGACTAGCAATAAAGATACTGAGTGGGGTGAAATTGATCAATGATCAAGTTACCCCGTCGAAGCGATCATAGCGACCCCTACGAAAGAATCTGTCGCCCATAAAATATGTTTTTGAGGTTATGTCACCCGACAAAGCATAAGTAGTTTAAAAAACATCTGGCACTCTAATTGTAACCAAAAACACATCATTGTAACACTCAACTTATTATTTTTTTAGTTATTCGAGCATAAAGAATAGTTTAAGCATGCTGAGTCCCTATGAAACATGTTAATTGTTCGATAAATAGCTTCTTAATCGTCATGAATTTTTCACACGACCTCCTGAATACTTCATGTAAAAACATACCAAATTTTCAAAATTCTATCATCATTACTTCAACCTCCTTAGGGGTTGAAATAAAAAAATGATAAGAAAATTCTGAAAATTTGATACGTTTTTGTATGAAGTATTTAAGAGGTCGTGTTAAAATTTCTCGATTATTAAGAAGCTCGTTATTAAAAAATTATCATTTTGTTAAGAACAATTTTTGAAAGAAATTTTTAAAAATGTATCAATAAACTTCGTTTTGTTTCCGTTGCTTTCAGTATATTGTAGATATTACAAAATTGAGAGGTCAAAAAAAAACTTATTGCAACGTTACATCAGTTTCCATAAGACAACATTTAATTTGTGAATGTTAATTGTTCAATAACGAGCTTCCTCATTGTCGTGAAATTTTTACACGAACTCTGAAATACTTCATACAAAAACGTACCAAATTTCCAGAATTTTATTATCATTTGCGATTTGGGACTCAACATCCTTAAATACATTACTAACGTTTTTTATATTCTCACTTAAACCTGTTCGTTCGTGCTGCGTCCGAGGGATGACATAAAGAGACATTCCGGCGTGCCAATTGGGAAAAAAAGCTTTCGGTCGCATTCAGGAACTTCGTAATTTGAATTTGAAAACAAAACAAATTTTTTATCAAAGTAACCCCACGAATCGAAGTAACCCCAATCCACGTTGTCAAAAACAGTGGTGACACCTCCACTGCTCTGCATAGGCTCTGCATAGGCTCTGCATAGGCTTGAAATTAGAAAAATACCATTTTTGTCGCATTGCTTCGTAGCCTAGGGCCTCAACTGTCATCTGCAATACAGATTTTGTAAAAAATTTGTTTATTCACGGAGTTGTGAGGATTTTCGTGAAAGGCCACGTCGCCCACGGCGCTGCGGCAAACCACCCTGCTGCGATTTACCCTTTTTTCGTTTCGCGTTTCTCGCGAAACTATGTTTTATGAAACAGTATTTCTTTTTTTAATTTTACGTGTTCTAAATGACGTTATGACCATTTTTGCGAAGGGTTGGCTCGCCAATGGCGAACCACCCCACTGGAGTTTCTCCTTTTCAATTTTCAATTTCAATTTTTGCGTTTTTTCCCGAAATTATGTTTCGTGAAACAGTCGTATGTTAAAATCTATTTGTCCGATTCAATTTAAATTCGGGCATAGCTTGAAACAATTTCTACCGCATGGCCGGTCGTTTTTTTACATACTTTTATTCATTTCTTAACAATGAGTGATTAAAATAGTTTTTTGTGTCAAAAATCGAAATTTGTTTTCTACAGAGGGTCGTTTTCGTAATTTGGACAATTTCAAAAAGCAATTTCAGTCATACGAACGGTTTATTGTTATAATACAAGTACATTTTTTAGTTCGGTAACTTTCTCAAAAAAGTCATGGCTTCATGGTTTATCAGTATTTTGCAATTAATGAAAACTCAAATGTGGTGAGATCATGAATTGGGTGTAAAATTCCGGTCTCGTCATTCCAATACGTTCATCAGAAAAAAATATCAATAATTGACCTGATTTTTGGACTCAAAGATTTTGGACTCAAGGTGTAACCCCTTAAATGCGTAAGCGGTGAAAGCCGACTACCGAGTCAGTTTCACGAAATTGCGGATGGCAACACAACCAACACTCGATAAAATGACAACCGCCTTTATCGACACAGGTTTTTCACAGTTTCCCTGTGCCCTCGTGGAAATCCATTCCAGTGGTACAAAAGCGTGGCTGTGCGGACGACAGTCTGGGGGACCTCGCAAACACTGTAAATAGTGCAACGCCAAGTGTGGGTCAAAAGAGCGAGGGGTGGGGTCGCGATAGCTTGCAAGGGCATGCGCAAGAGTATCGGAAATAAGAAAAAAAAATATACAAAAAGCGCAGTTAATCAGCCAGGAACGGAGAAGCACGGATACTCCCCAGAATTGATTGCTCGTCGATCTTTTCAGACGTAAAACGCATCATTGTGCACCAAAGTTTTCCGCTGTTTTATATCATGTACGTGCATACACTGAGATAAATTATTTCTTTGTATCAACTAGGTACGTTACATTCAACCTAATTTTGAGTGAAACAACTGTATTTGCATTCCACCAGAACATTTATTAGAATTGTCATGATTGTTATACCAGAAGTGTACATGCCATTCCTAATAAATATTCATTAAATATAAACTTTGAATAAATCATTTATTTAAGTCAAATAAATCTTCAGTAGAAAATGTATTAATCTATTCAATGAATTATTAGATTCAAACGAATGTTCAGCAGCCCACAGCATGCTGTTTGTTAGACTCTGAGCAGGAACATCGTGTTGGGTAATGATTGTTTTAGAAATAATCTGAAAACTTAACCTCCCCATTTGGGGGCAGATACCATTAGGCGGGGAAAAAAGTTGTTGATTTCCATGATTTTTTTGTAAAGGAAATATTTCTTCACTATTTCTGGGACTTAGGGTATGTTTTATTACTACTTTTGGCTATTATGTCGTATTTTTTTAATTAATTTTAAAAAATTGAACGTTCTTCTAAACTGCATTTTCAAAACTGACGTGACGTCTAGTGACCAATTCTGATGAAATTTCGTATAAATCTTTCTAACCTCATTCTCTGCAACGTGAACGTAAATTTTTTTGTAAAATAAAAAATAGTATTCTTTATTTCAAAATGTCGACATTTTTTTCGAAAAATTCTATTTATTTTGTTTCAAAGCGTAGCAATTCGTCGATTTTCAACCATTCTCACTTTTTTTGGTTCATATCCTGCGTATACGTCATTTTTAAAGATTAATAAAAATAAAATAAACCTTGGTATCGCCAAAAGTAGTAATAAAACTTACTGTTAGTCTCAAAAAATAATGAATAAATCTTTCCGTAAAAAAAAAATTATGGAAATCAGCCATTTTTTCGAGCCTAAAAGCATCTTCCTTCTTGGAAAAAAATGATGGTACAGTTCCTGGTTCGAATTTCAAATCGTCCGTTCAATAGTATTTGTTAGAACAATTAATGAGATTATAAAAAAATGAATAAAATACTATTCGAGTCACCGATGGCCAATACTCGGAGCGGTGACCGCTTAACCGTGCACCGATACCACACAATCAGAAGAATATGGGGTCGTCTATACCGGTACGGGTTTTCCACAATTGTCCCGTACCCTCGGCAAATGCGGTATGGGGTAGCTTAAGACGGTTCTGGATGCAACGGAAGTTAGGTTGGATTAGCGAAGTGCGGGTAGGAAGTAATGGAAAAGGGTTCAATTGGAAAGGATTATACGTAAAAACCCGCAAGGGTGTACGTTGGAGCTCAATAAATTAAAATTGAAATAAGAAATGATACTGTTCGAGTCTAACATACATTTTTATACTAGCAGCAGCATTCTCTCGACGAAATAATTTTTTTTTTCAACTCTTCAATTTTGTACCTTCTTAGAGTATTTAATTTTATAATTTTAAGCGTCAAAAATTAATTTTCGAATTCCATGTTTTAAACTTTTATTTTATAATGGTATGCTTAATTTCAAATTCTTATATTTGTTTATAATTGTAACTGACTTGAGTAGCAGACATATATTTGACGCTGATAACATTTTGTCTAAGTTGAATGTGCTTTTTTTATGCGTTTCAATAAAATTATATAAATACATCTTTCCATTGCTAATGAAATTATATAAATGGGTGATTTTCCCGAAATCATCATTTTGCGTGTAATATGCCTTTTTCAATAAATTCTATTCGGTTACTTTGTAGGTTTTTTTTGGGATACAAAAATACAAGATTGTTTTGGGCATGTTATTCGTTCGCATAGAAGCTCAGTTCACGCTATTCACGCTGTGCAGCGCCAAAACAAACAATCCCAAACCCACAAACTCAAACGAGCACACCCGAAAAAATAAACCCAAAAAACAAACTGAAAATAACAAACGCAAACAATCCCAAACAACACAAACACAAACGCAAACAAACAAAAACAACACAAACCCAAACAAACCAACCCTAACAAATCAAACCCAAACGCAAACAAACACACCCAAACCAACCAAAACGAAACCAACCGACCCAAACCAAACAAACGCAAACATACAAACCCAAACAAACGAAAACAACACAAACCCAAACAAACGAAAACAACACAAACCCAAACAAACCCTAACAAATCTAGCCCAAACGCAAACAAACACACCCAAACCAACCAAAACGAAACCAACCGACGACGGAAAGCTTAAGGGGCTACTGTGACGACTAAAAAAATAAACTATTTTTTATCATTTTTTTAAACAATTACATGATAGGCAGAGGATTGCATCGGTTCTTTCGATCGTGATAAATCTCTCAAAGCTGAAAAATCATGCTGATTTATAGGGAATTATAATATATCGATTAGAACTGGTCAATTGCAATTTTTTAACGAAAAACTTAAATATTTTTGTTTACGAATTTCGTTGTCTTGCAAAGTGACAATTTCGACAGAATCACCCAAATATACAAGTTCATTGCTAATGAAATTATGTAAATATCTAATTTCATTTCTACGTTAAAAAAAGTTTATTTGACTCAAATGAAATGTTATCAACGTCAAATGTACGGCTGCTTTCAAAGTCTGTCACAATTAATTGAAACATTTCCTTAAAGTAAATATACTCTTTCATTATACATAAATGAAATAAATCTCGGGTCGGCTAGATTAGACGAAAAAAATTATTTGATTAAAAGAAAAACCATTTTTGTCGGTGCACTTCTGGTAAGTTTATTCGCTGGTGAAAACCTGCGCAATTTTGTGATGCCGCATATATGTAGGTACGATCAGACAAGAATTTCCTAATTAAAAGCTTCAACCGCCTCGCCAGATTAAGGCTAGTTTCAGGTATCACCACGAGCAAAGCAAAGCCGAAGCTCTCTAGACCATCGGTAACCACCACTGACGAAATTCTTGCTGTTGATAGGTACTTTCGAGCTTGATTTATTTTACCCTTTGCGAACTCGATACGCGACTCGTCCTTTTTCTCTCCCTATCGCTCTTACCTCTTTGGCTCTCTCTCTCTCTCTCTCTCTCTCTCTCTCTCTCTCTCTCTCTCTCTCTCTCTCTCTCTCTCTCTCCTCCCCCTGTTCGTCGCGCGATAATGCCACCAATGTAATTATTTCGACTTAAGCATTCGAAGCTATAGCACCAGCCACTTGTTTACCCATACACATTCATACAGTGATGAGTAGTATTTGCCCCAAAATGCTGAGCACTCTGAATAAAATCGAAATTCCATTTTGAGTACCGGCGAATGAAAATAATTACATTTCGAATACGAAACGATCCTGAAGAAATTTTGTTGTGTCCTGCGTCACTGAAAAAAAATTATGAGATGCATTTTAAGGCGTTATACGCAGTTAGAAATTTAAAAAAATCGATTTTTTTTTCAATTGCATTTTCGGAATGTACAAATATGTCAGTATATTCCCTGAAAATTTCAAATCGATCCAGCGAATATTCTCGGAAATACACACATGTTTGTAAGGACGCTCGGAGCGCTACAAAGTAAGCGCCTGAATGTGTGTGAACGACTGCTGAAACTTCAAACGCGTTTTTTTCAAAACGGTATTTTCAAAGTCGGTGAGCACGATTTCTCAAAAACGGCTTAACCGATCGGTCTGCAATTTTAACACGAGCTTGTCAGATATATTCTTCAGGTATTGATCGAAGGAATAAGATTTCCGATAATTATTTATATTTTTTTTCAACGAATTAACGAAAAAAATTTGGTCGAAAATCGAAATTGTTTCTTTCCGGAGCCACCATTTTGTCAAAAATTAAAATTTCGACTATTCGTTCGATCAATACCTGGATTCGTCTATCCCCTGAAAGAATCTTTTTGGTTTTTTCATTTTAGATAATCCAAACCGGAGATACTTTGCTCACCGCCGGACACTTTTTTTTCAGGGACCTCCAGGAGACTTCCTACAGGAGCAATGTTAATGAATATTTTTGAAAATAAAAAATGCCAATCTGAAGCTAAAAGATACCACCACACTGCCTAATACTTTTCGTTTTGCCCAAATGAAATCCTTTTCCAGATAAAATTCGTGCAAAAACGACTTTTTTGGCCTTGCAACTGCGTATAACGCCTTAAGGCCTTAGGCCACAGTAAAGGGTATAAAATCATGTGCAAATTTAGCAATTTTTTTTCGTATGAAAAAGTGATTCACTCATAAAATTAATTACACATCTATTTAGTATGAATATCGAGCTGTTAGAATTTTTTTTTTTCGATGTGTACAAAATGGCCGACTACTCGAAACTTCTCGAAACAGCTTTTTTCCAATTGGCGTGACAAATAACTTCAACAATTTTCACTCGATTTAATGTTCCTAATTGCATTTCGCAGAAAAGTACGCACGGAATTTCTGATTAATCGAAAACTTTTCATTTTATGAGCAATTTATGAGTAGTTACAATTAAATTTTCCACTGAAAATTCATTTCTTAAGTTCAAATACCTACAACTTTTAAATGAAACAATATTTTTTAAATTCAATAATTGTGGGTGCGAAATGTCACGCCGCGGAGCACCTAAAAAATATAACAAAATAAAATATTAGTAGTCGGCCATTTTGTACATCGAAAAAATATATATATATATATTTTCGAACTGCTTGATATTCATACTAAACAGATGTGTAATTAATTTTATGAGTGAATCACTTTTTCATACGAAAAAAAAATTGTTAAATTCACACATGATTTTATACCCGTTACTGTGGCCTAAGGCCTTAAGGCACTCATTTTGAAGCACTCAAGGTCTAGAGTGCTGTTTGGGAGCTGATTGTTATGACGGAATAAATTAAACAATAAATACACATGTTTATTGATTCTTCAAAAACATGTACCAGTAATTTTTTTTTTAACATTATCATTGTTGTGGACCAGTGTTGTGGACATTGTATAAATCTGAAAAAATCAAACACATTGTTAATCGGTATGAATGTTGGGGAGTTTGGTACCAGAATCAGCAAAAAAAATACAAAATGCAGCATGCTGAATGTTAATTATCAATTGTGCCTATTTTTTTGAACACTCTACGAGTTGTATGGAAGAACAGAAAAACTATCTACACTCAATACTGCTACCAACGTTTACAAGCAGTCTACCAAAGGCGCATGCCAAATTTGAATAAAATCGGCCGATTGGTTGTCAAGATATCGTGGCTGCATTTGAAAACGTAGTTTCGAGAAAACCTTAATTTCTATAACTCGGCTAATTTTATAACTGTCGCTAAACGATTTTTGTAGACGTTTTCAGAAAGGTCCGTAGAATAATAACGTAAAAAAAAAACATTTTTCAAATTACTAGAGAACAATACTGCCTTAAGAGGGAATGATACCTTATCGCGGTCGGTATGGTAGAACGATTATAGATTCCCACGAATCTCTGAAACGGCTCTTCAGATCGCGTCGAAACTTTGCCAAACGACGTCAAATAGATAGACGAACGGCTGTCTTCTCCTCAAATTTTTCTCAAAATCAGAAAATTTGAGAAGAAGAGAGCCATTCATCTATCTATTTGACGTCGTGTGGCAAAGTTTCGACGGGATCTGAAGAGACGTTTCAGAGATTGGTGGGAATCTATAATCGTTCTACCATACCAACCGCGATAAGGTATCATTCCCTCTTAAAGTGGATAAACAGAATTTAATACCATTCGAAAAAAAATGTTTAGTAGTCTTTCCCAATCGAAATTTTATTATCTTCAGTCTGCTACATTCAGAATAGATTTTTTTTCAGGATGCTTAATTTTTTCTGGCAAATACTACTATGACAAAAATGTGCCATACTTTTTTCGAAGATCACTTGAAAAATCATGAAATACGATATTTATCTCGGTCGCAAAATCTCCACGCCATACCCTTAAAAAACATATTGCTACTTCATAATTGTCATCCTGTATACGTCGCGGCGTACTCTTTCATTTTATTCCCTCCAGCATTTCCATACTCTTCGTTTCACGTTTGCACCGTAAAAAATTGAAATTACCTTACCAATATTTCATTGACGTTTTTTCTTCCGACGAAACATTTTTCTTTCAGCTGCGTTGTTATCATCAGCTTCTTTTTTAAGTGCTTACATTAACCTGAGACGGCTAAAAGTAAGGTTATGTTTAGTATTTTTTTTTTTTAGTATAAAACTGAATTTTATCGCACGACCATGATATACATTTTAAAGTATGACTTTTATCTACATCGTGTAAAAATTTGGCTAAAAAATTTCAAACAGTAAAAAATTTCCAGTCGTTTTCTTGTGACGTGTTTTTGTTGACGGCGTTTGCGGTACCAGAAGCGCCTCTGCCTTTTTTTATCTAAAAAAAATATTTATTTCTTACAGGGGGTGTCCATAAATTACGTAACGCAAAATTTCCCAACTTTCGACCCCCCTCCCCTCACGTAACAAAACCGTAACGCTTGGCCTGAACTCCCCCCCCCCCCCAATTCCGTTACGTAACGGGAGCTTTGTAGTTAATAATTCCGATTTTTTCTCAAAGAAATAACTAATTACGAAAGGATCGGGTTTATACTCATTTTATGAAGTAAATATTCATCTAGTTTTAAATCAATTTTTATGATTCTTTTAAACTAACCCTGATTTGGTGACGAAAAAAAGTTCTCTTCATTGTCCCATCGATATCTTTATGAAAGGTTATCTGTAAATAAAAAGTCAACAATTTATCGATATGTATACAAATGTAGCTATCGTTATGCGTAGCCGTTTTTTTTTATTTCGGTTTTTTGTACAATACGCCGACAGTTTGGATATTTGTTTCTATCTTTAAGGCCCTTTCTTGTACTCAAGCAATCTTTAAAAATAGTAATGATCAAAATTTAAAAAATCGGCTACGTCCAACCGCAGTCACTGCGATTACAAAAATGTTTTTAAAAAATTGAAAATCGGTTGATAAGTTTTTCAGTATTCACTGAGACAAGGTCGAAAAAAATAGTTTCGAGAAAATCGCGATCAAAGTTTTCGTTTCGTTTTTCTTGATATTAAGTTATGTTTTTTTCTAGAATATTGGTATTTAGATTAAAGTATCAAGTCGCGGGCGATATGACAGTTTTTCATCTCCATTATATTTCTCAAAATAATGAGAGCTTACTCTTCGTCTATTCTGAACGATGAGTTTTAAATTTGAAAACGTGAACATACAGAAATTTTGCTATTTCTAAAAATTCTAAAACCGTTACGTAACGCAAACCTCGACCCCCCCCCCCCCCACGTACGTAAACCGTAACGCCAGGCCGACCCCCCCGCATTCCGTTACGTAATTTATGGACGCCACCAAAGTAGATAGATAAAACTCGTACTTATCGAGCCGGAATTTAAAAATTTAATTTTTTTGGGGTCATGGCAGTCTTTGTTTGTTGTTTAGTACTTATGACGAAAAAAAACTATGCCAGGTGTCGAAAAAACGGCTCGATAAGTACTGGATTATTGTGTAAAGCATAACTATGCAAAACTTGATCCCGATCGATCCACTAGTGTGGGAATATTTTTGGTACCGTTTTTGAAAACACTATTTCGAGTAAAACGCGTTCAAAGTTTTGAGTGCACTTTACACCTGCGCCCAAACGTTTGTCGTTGCTCAACCGGTCAGATACAAAACGCTATAACTTCGTCATTGCTGCGAGTTTCCTTATGAGAAATTTCAGGGTAGACACTCAAAGGATGGTACTCTCGAATGAGCACCTTTTTGAAAAATCGATCTTTTTTACCTACCCAGATGTATGTAAGCCCTTGATGCAGCACAGGAGAGGGCGATAAAAATTCGAGCTCAAATCCTCGTATGTCCTTTATACCGAGCCAATTATGTAAGAGCGTGCACATGTGTATTCGTAAAGGTGAGACGCACTCACGAGTTACGGTAACGTGACACGTAGGTATATACACGTGCTTGCATAATCATGATGTGATACACTTGCTCTCAATTTCTCTGATAATTAACCCTCAAGGAGTTTCGGGATAATTAAAGAAATGTTACTATTTGATTTAAATTTATACAGTAAATTATTAGTCGTGTAATGATCGTCTACACCGTTTCTGTAAAATTCATAGTTAAAGAAAACGCTCTTTAAGGATGTTGAGTCCCTATGAAACATGTTAATGTTAATTGTTCAATAAATAGCTTCTTAATCGTCATGAAATTTTTACACGACCTCCTGAATACTTCATGTAAAAACATACCAAGTTTTCAGAATTCTATCATCATTACTTCAACCTCCTTAAGGGTTGAAATAAAAAATGATAAGAAAATTCTGAAAATTTGGTATGTTTTTGTATGAAGTATTTAAGAGGTCGTGTTAAAATTTCACGACGATTAGGAAGCTCGTTATTAAAAAATTAACATTTTGTTAAGAACAATTTTTAAAAGAAATAAAAAAAAATGTATCAATAAACTTCGTTTTGTTTCCGCTGCTTTCAGTATATTGTAGATATTATAAAATTGAGAGGTAAAAAAAAAACTTATTGCAAAGTTACATCAGTTTCCATAAAACAACATTTAATTTGTGAATGTTAATTGTTGAATAACGAGCTTCCTAATTGTCGTGAAATTTTTACACGACCTCTAAAATACTTCATACAAAAACATACCAAATTTTCAGAATTTTATCATCATTTGCGATTTGGGACTCAACACCCTTAACATAGGGTATTTAAGGGGCTATACCAGTGTGACACTTCCAAAAAATCGATTTTTTTGCCTTTTTCGACAGTTTATACTTTCAAGAATATCCTGTACAAATTTCAAAGTCGTATCTATAATGAAATCGATTAGTTACATGCGATAAAAATTTAAAAATTTGTGAAAATACTCCTTGCATAGCATACTATTTTATAAAAGATAATTTTTAAAAAATTAAAAATGGCCAGGATCACGGCCGATCGAAATGGCGTTGGAATGCCTCATATATACGAGGTATTCCACGTGAATCCGGTGGACTTTTTCCCTGACCCCGCAAAATCGATTTATTTTTTTTATCTGATTCCATTGACTCTAAAAGACACCCTGATTTTTTTACATCTTTCGAAACAACCCTTAGTAAAAAAAAAATTTCCGAAAAACAAAACGCCCCGATTGAAAAACCAGAAAAAATTCCCAAAAATGCGTGATTATATGTAAAAATGTTCATGCTATCACCCGCAGTGGAAGTATGACTTTTTCTGCGATTTCCGAGCGATTAACGTTTAAAAAAATCCGAAAAATTCAAGAACCGCTCACTTCGGGCGGGTACTTAAATATTTTGATACCCACAATGAATTTTTTTGACCATTTTCCATAACCAAATCACAATCATGGACCTTGAACGCTTAGCAGTCAAAAAGTTCTGGTATTAATTTCAATTGAAGTCGTCTTCATCGGAAAAAAATCATACTTCCACTGCGGGTGAAGGCTTGAATATTTTTTCATATAATCACGCATTTTTGGGAATTTTTGCAGATTTTTAAATCGGAGCGTTTTTTCGGATTTTTTTAAACTGAGGGTTGTTTCGAAAAATGGAAAAAATTCAGGGTGTCTTTTAGAGTCTGTGGAATGAGATTTTAAAAAATCGAATTGTCGGGGGTCAGGGAAAAAGTCCACCGGATTCACGTGGAATACCTCATATATATATAAAACACACTCACACACTTTATATGAGTTTCAAATTATGTATGCATGAGACAGTGTGTGGCAGGGGGGATGACAAGTGAGGTAGTTGCCCCGTATTCGCAACCATCTCTTTCTCTCTCTCTCTCTCTCTCTCTCTCTTTCCCTCTCTCTCTTTTATGCACACATATGCAAACGGAAACCGCAGACACACGCTTGCCTGATGCCGAGATTAACGATAGAAAGCGCGGGGTGCGATTCGAATTTCGCAGTAATAGGATATGGCAGAGCGTTTTAAGGATAACCCAGGAGACAAGTGGAAGCCCGGCGTGCGCGCGAGGATACCACTCGTCGACTGCGACGTACGACGAGGTTGCGACGACGAGGAAAACTACAACGATAGACGATGAGAATCCGACGAGAAGCGAGTCCTCCTCGTTGGGAGATTTCGGCCCACCCAATTTGCCGTGAACTATCCTCTGGAGCAATTTCCGTGTACGAGCTTTTGGCTCGTCGTGCGAAGACAAACTCACATGGGCAAAGTCCGCACGCGAGTCCACATGAAGGCAGCACCGATATATATATATATATATATATATATATGAGGCGATCCATGACACTTTAGCCAGTAAAAAAAAATTCCACAAATAATTTTCAAAAATCGAGTTACTTTATTGAAAAATATTCACCGAGTGTCGAAATAAAATAAAAAAATTCTGACGTTTTTTCTCGTTGATCACCATTTTTTAACATTTTTCCATTCAAATGGCTGTATCTTTGGCAGGATTTGACGTATTTACATTCGTAAAAAACAAAAATGTGCGTCTTTTTATGGCCTTCCAGAAAAAAATTAATTTAGATTTTACTGAGCGAGTCGAACGTCCGTTTCGGGGCAAAATATGCAAAAATATTTGTTTTCTCAAGGAAAGACACTAGTTATTTTTTTGTTTTAATTTTCCCGAATTGTGAATACGAAAAACGGATTTTTGGTATTTTTTATATTATGGGATTCCTAAACACCGTGAAGTAACAGCTATTTTTTTAATTTAAAGAAAATTAATATTCGACTGAAGAGTGTGGAGCACTCGCTGTATGTTTACCAAGTTTTTGAAATACATATATGTATGTAGAAAAAATCATTCCACTGCGGGTGATAGCTTGGAAATGTTTACATATAATCACGCATTTCTGGAAATTTTTTCAGGTTTTTAAATCGGTGCGTTTTGTTTTGCGAGAAAAAGAAATGTTTGTTGACTAGGGGTTGTTTCGAAAAATGTAAAAAAAAATCAGGGTGCCTTCTAGAGTCAATGGAATCAGTTTTTAAAAAATCGAATTGGCGGGGGTCAGGGAAAAAGTTTGTTTGGGTTTCCACACGAAAAGTTTCAATTTCCGGTTGAAAATGGTCAGAACGACGAAATAGCACACACAGACTTAGCAACGTCGCGAGTAACAGCTGATCCGTTTGGCGAACATGACCCGGCTTTGTTTTGAAATTAATTTGAATAGAAGCCGCCACAAAATATGCAAACAGCAATTTATGGAGTCTCATCATTTATTACGTATCAATAATATGTATAATTATATTATGCCTATCGTGTTAATTCCGCTGAGGTAATTCAAGCCTGTTTTAATAGGTTACCGGCTGATTTTTTTTTGTCTTTTTAGTCCGTTTATATGGTAGATATGTTAATATTATTATTACAAAGATTACTACCGAGTCGTTGACAATCTAATTTTTCAGTTTTTATTTGTTCACGTGCAATTAATTCATCATTTACCACAACATTTGGCACACTATAATCGACAATACGGATAATCAACATAAGTAAACATCAATCAGAGCAACTGCGGGGAAAATAAATTTAGACTCTTTTTTGACCTCGTGAAAGTAATCGTACCTACTTAAAAACAAGTTATTCAGGAGTGTTTTGTATTCGGAATTTTGTCATCTTCATTCTGCTATACTCAAAATGGAATTCTGATTTTTTCCCCCAGAACGCTCCATTTTTTCTAGCAATTTCTAGTAAAAACAAAAATACGTTCGTCTTTCGAAAATGATTTGAAAAAACCGTACATATCATGTTGTCCTCAATTTGTCACCGAGGACAGCCACACCAGACCCTTAAACACACGTGGCCACCCTATAATTGTCACCCTGTGTGTACATATATATACATGTGTGTATGTGTGTGTAAAACTACTTTGAATAAAAATATTTTTCTTCGTTAAGTTCAGCACAAATTTAAAATAGTGTCTCAGGCCCATCAAAGCCAAACTGGAAATCACAAAATCCTTAATACCATTATTGGACATAAAAATGATAGAACTCTTCTAAAAAAATATGATTGATACGAAAAAAAATAGAAGGAAAAATGGGCCCACGATGAGACTAATCTTAAAAATCATACAATGGGTTACTCTATTTTCGAGAATTTTTTGAAAAAAATAAAAATAGGCAATCATCTTTAAAAATAGTTTTCACTTTAGAAGCAAGAAAAGTATGCTTCAAAATGAGAAAATGTCATAGCAACATTAGTCGATATCTCCATTAGTTCAGGAATTATCAGCATGTAAATAATATAATAATAAATTTTTGAAAAACTAACAATTGGTGTGAATATTCCTTTCATGGGGTACAATTTTACACAAAAATATCAGCAAAACCAAAAATGGTCAGGATCATGATCTAGGTGAAATGGCATGGAATTTCCCATATATATATATATATATATATATATATATATATATACATACATATTGCACAAGGAAGCGCGGAATCTGCCAAAATATGAAATCGACGACCCCAGGAAAAACGGGTCAACGAGTATACACAGAGAAAAGCAATAGCGATAAACTGCTCTCGGACAAATCTCGGTACGTGGAACTTCTTCGTGCAACTAAGCACGTGAGGTATGGATTATATGCAGTGTCCTTAGTAGTTGTTATATATCATAGAACAATTAATTAGTTAAGTTTAATCCGGAGGAAGCGTTCATTTCGCGCTGTCTCATTGGTTTTAAAACTTCGTATATGAGTTGCGGTGGAGGTAGATGTTTTTTCGGGTCACCGGAAATTTCAGTTTTTGCCGATTTTACACGAGCTCCATTTCGATATACCACCGCTCATACTGCTTCACATTCGTGGAACGAACCACGGTCCCAGCTGACTTATTATTACTCAACGCCGGAGCTATAGTATAAGTACTTCGTGATTCGTCATGGAATACCTAAACGTCGCACTTTGCCGCACAATTATATATTAATAGTCGCATTTCCATTATATTCCGACTGATGGTCGAAATATAGAATTTCGCGATTTTCTGTGCTTTTTTCGCTTCTTTTTCCATGAAGATTTTCTTCGGGAGATCTTCCTTACCAACGCCACTTTTTGGCAGCTACCACGTGCCCTATTGCCGATGCGTAATACGAACGAGTGAAGATTCGGGGAAGAAAGTGAACCACGAAACTACAACGATTGGCAAAGCTTTGAAAAAAATAATTGTACCAGATAATAATGAGGAATTAGTATATGTTAAGGGGGAAGATACCTTTAGGCGAGGGAACAATTACCGTTTTTCATGATCCTTTTTTCTGAAGGATGATTTTATTAGAACTAGACGCAGAATATGAATCAAGAAAAAGTGAAAAATGTTTTAAAATTATGAAATGGTACATCAAACAAAAAAATTGAATTCTCCGACCAAAATGGCTACAGGGTACAAAAAAATACTTTTTTTAAATTTTCAAAAACATTTAGACGCATGTTTTACACAATTATGTTTGCAAGATTTATACCAAATTCCATGAGAATCGTTCAACTACTTTTTTAGCTATACCAGCCAGTTTTGGATATGCAGTTAAAAAGACCGTGACGTATCTCCGCCAATTTTAATGATTAATTTTAAATAACACGACGCAACAGCTGAAAATAGTATTAAACATACCCTAAATAAAGAAACATGATGAAATATTTCCTGAAAAAAATGTTTTTTTTTCTTCAAAAAACGCCATCTAATTCGGGTCAGTAGTTCACACGTGATGAGTGCACAAACAGGCAAACAAAGAGAATTCCGATAATAATCCTAATGCATTCTATCACTTATCCTTCGTTCCCCAATTAATATTTTTACCAATATTGTCAATGTACATACACGAAAACTTTACAATTTTATAATACATATAAGTAATCATATAATAATAAACAGAAATCAAATGTTGCAAACCATTTTGTGAAGCTTCAACTCGATTTACGACCTTTTTGACGGTGTGCAGTCTCGAGGATTGCGCCAAACGCTATCGATCGCGAGCAGAGACACAATGATATTAATTTCAGCGTTCAATGTTAATATCAGCCCGAATAAAGCACTTGATACTTCAATTCATGTGTGTTCAATTTATGCGCGCGCGCGCGGGTGTGTGTGTGTGTGTGTGTGTGTGTGTGTGTGTGTGTGTGTGTGTGTGTGTGTGTGTGTGTGTGTGTGTGTGTGTGTGTGTGTGTGTGTGTGTGGGTGTGTGTGTGTGTGTGTGTGTGTGTGTGTGTGTGTGTGTGTGTGTGTGTGTGTGTGTGTGTGTGTGTGTGTGTGTGTGTGTGTGTGTGTGTGTGTGTGTGTGTGTGTGTGTGTGTGTGTGTGTGTGTGTGTGTGTGTGTGTGTGTGTGTGTGTGTGTGTGTGTGTGTGTGTGTGTGTGTGTGTGTGTGTGTGTGTGTGTGTGTGTGTGTGTGTGTGTGTGTGTGTGTGTGTGTGTGTGTGTGTGTGTGTGTGTGTGTGTGTGTGTGTGTGTGTGTGTGTGTGTGTGTGTGTGTGTGTGTGTGTGTGTGTGTGTGTGTGTGTGTGTGTGTGTGTGTGTGTGTGTGTGTGTGTGTGTGTGTGTGTGTGTGTGTGTGTGTGTGTGTGTGTGTGTGTGTGTGTGTGTGTGTGTGTGTGTGTGTGTGTGTGTGTGTGTGTGTGTGTGTGTGTGTGTGTGTGTGTGTGTGTGTGTGTGTGTGTGTGTGTGTGTGTGTGTGTGTGTGTGTGTGTGTGTGTGTGTGTGTGTGTGTGTGTGTGTGTGTGTGTGTGTGTGTGTGTGTGTGTGTGTGTGTGTGTGTGTGTGTGTGTGTGTGTGTGTGTGTGTGTGTGTGTGTGTGTGTGTGTGTGTGTGTGTGTGTGTGTGTGTGTGTGTGTGTGTGTGTGTGTGTGTGTGTGTGTGTGTGTGTGTGTGTGTGTGTGTGTGTGTGTGTGTGTGTGTGTGTGTGTGTGTGTGTGTGTGTGTGTGTGTGTGTGTGTGTGTGTGTGTGTGTGTGTGTGTGTGTGTGTGTGTGTGTGTGTGTGTGTGTGTGTGTGTGTGTGTGTGTGTGTGTGTGTGTGTGTGTGTGTGTGTGTGTGTGTGTGTGTGTGTGTGTGTGTGTGTGTGTGTGTGTGTGTGTGTGTGTGTGTGTGTGTGTGTGTGGGTGTGTGTGTGTGTGTGGGTGTGTGTGTGTGTTCATGAATAAAATATAAATGAGAGCACAGGATATCTGTCGATCAAGCGGAATAAAATGACCCTCGTTCAATATGATTCGATGCTCGACTCGTTTAAATTCCGTCGACGCAACCCTGACGCGTGTATTTATCTTTTTGACCTGTACAAATTCAATAAAGTAGGTACAGATACAAATACAAGCAATCACGCCCTCGTATTTGTATGTGTGTATTTTTGTACAAGGGGAATAAGATTTTTTGAAGCCGTTGTATCTCTGTAATTGACTACCAGCTTATCTCGCCGATCTGTCAACAACCCTCAACATTTTTTAACATAAGATTGAGGCCCAAAAAATTGACTTTCGATATTTTTGTGATGAGAGTGTGTGAAGAGCTTGGAATTTTGCACATCATTGATAAGTAGGCTTGCCGACCTTGAGCGCTTTTTGTATTAAAAATATCAATAAATACCGATGTCATTATTTAAACTTATTTTTATATTATTTAAATGTATTGTTTAATTGAATTAAATATTAAATATTGGTATATAATATATTATATACTTTTATATTCTTTAAATATATTTAAACAATATGCCAGCGTTGCGGCACGGCTGTAGAAGATTCCAGCAAGTACGTGAAGTAATGAATTGACGCAAGTATATGAATTGAAAAATTGAAAAATGTACTATCAGTACAATTATATGACCGGATACTTTTTTCAAGTTTCGGCAAACTACGAAAATGGCAATGTAGAAAGGAAAAGTTTTTTAATTTAAAAAACCCAACTTTCGTCATTTGTTATTAATAAAGGGATGAACGTGTAAAAAAATCAACGGTTCGTGCGATAGAAAATGTCGTAAAGTATGCTCTGTCCGAATTTGAAGTGAGTCGAGCGAATAGAGTTGGAGAAAAACGCAAAAGTAAAAAGGGTCCATCGCAGCGGTGGGGTACCGTGGTACTTTGATGTGGTACTTGGACATCAAGGGTAACGTTAACGGTTTGTTCGGGCGACTTTAACAGAGCGCCAAAGTGGATTCAAATGTGTGCGCAGCGAGCCCGCGTGACCTTCTGCAGCGAGTGGCCGGTGCGGGGGATAAACTTCAACAACAATTTATTGTTGAAGTTTATTATAATGTTGCTAAAGTTGATTGTAATGTTGCCCAAGTAGATTTTGATCTCAATGATAATTATAAAACTGATAAAGTGCCTATAATAGCACCGTAGGTACTTGATATATTAATGTAAAATGTTTCCTTAAGGGAGGACACCACTAGAACTGCTAATTTTTTACTTTTTTCTTCGCATTCTTTTTCAAAGAAAGGAGTAAAATACATGGTCAAGGAACTTTTAGATTTGATATGGTATATAACATGTAAGGTATGTAAAAAAGGTAGATTTTACAATGGATGTAAAAAAAATGTATTTGTCAAAATAATACAAAATGGCGGCTTACGATTCGTTATAGCACTACGGGTTTTCAGCCAACCCACTCCACGGCACGCAGTAGAACTATGGTAAATTTAGCCCCGAAACCAAGAGTGAAATATTTTCGTTAATTATATCAGATTTAGCAGCCAAGTAAGGGGGGTATTTGAAAAATAATTAAAAAAAATAGAGACGAGCTTGAAAAACAGTTCGTTTTTTCGACCATAATTTTCATATTAAAAGTGAATTATTATTTACCATTTTCAATTCATCAAAAAAAAAGCGCTCGTACTTGATTTTTATAGCAGTCTAAGAAGCTACAGTTAAAATTTTCACGTCGAGTGGACGAAAATTTTTCGAGTTCTGCTACGTGTTGATTTGAAAAACATGGTTATGAGAAAACCATTTTTTTTATTCACGTGTAACTTTTTTTAAATCATTCATTTTTTCAATAATCAATTTTTTTTAACAATTCATTTTTGAAATAAAAATTTACACGAAATAAGTTTATTCGTGTAAATGTATTTTTTTTTAAAGGATTTATTTATTTTTATTTAAAGGAATATAATAATATTCCTTTTTTCCAAAGCCCAAATAAATAATCCAGTAGACAAAAAAAATCGGTAACAACGACCTTTTTCGACCTGTCACAGTGGTGTCCGCCCTTCAGGATGTTGAGTCCCAAATTGCAAATGATAATAAAATTCTGAAAATTTGGTACGTTTTTGTATGAAGTATTTCAGAGGTCCTGTAAAAATTTCACGACAATTAGGATGCTCGTTATTGAACAATTAACATTCATAAATTAAATGTTGTCTTATGGAAACTGATATAACTTCGCAATGTTTTTTTGTTTGACCTCTCAATTTTGTAATATCTACAATATACTGAAAGCAACGGAAACAAAACGCAGTTTATAGATAATTTTTTTTTAATTTCTTTTAAAAATTGTTCTTAACAAAATGTTAATTTTTTAATAACGAGTTTCCTAATCGTCGTGAAATTTTAACACGACCACTTAAATACTTCATACAAAAACATACCAAATTTTCAGAATTTTATTATCATTTTTTATTTCAACCCTTAAAGAGGTTGAAGTAATGATGATAGAATTCTGAAAATTTGGTATGTTTTTACATGAAGTATTCAGGAGGTCGTGTGAAAATTTAATGACGATTAAGAAGCTATTTATTGAACAATTAACATTAACATGTTTCCTAGGGACTCAACATCTTTAATAAAGATGACAATATGATTGTAAAAAAACGTTTTTTTTTTTAATTTAATTCCATGTAAATATAATGCCCAAAATATTAAATTTCGAAATCAAAATTATGTCAAAATAAACTTTAATTCTTGACATGAGTAGCATTTCAATGCAGTGTCAAAGTTAATTTGACACTTGAAAAGAAAGAATAAATTGTGGGGGTTTCTGGGGCTTGACATTTTTATAAATTTGATAGCCAAATGGCGCATTGTTCTATGAGAGCAAAAAAAGTTAATATTCCGGAAATTAAAAAAAAAAATTGCGTACAAAAAACTTCCAAAACCTGTTCAAAGTAACCCCGTTTTGCGGTACGCCGTACCGCTAAACCCGAATTTGTCAAATTTTGACAATATCTTTGCTGCAAATTGAAGTTAAGAGTGTTATAAAACTACGCGAACAAAGATCGGATTTTCGAAGTCTCAGATGCACACCCCCTTAATTTTGGGGAACGAATGGCCCTTGAAATGACTTTTGTATAAATTTGCTTCATCCAAAAATTATTTCGAGACCATTGAAGTTCACGTCACGTGAAACAGGTGTGGGCGACTGTTGGAACGGTTCTGGAACTCGAATGTCTTCAAAATCCCATGTCCCGACACATATACAGGTACATGTACGTGAAATACGATACTCGAAAAAAGATAAATCTTCGTGGCAAATTTACTCCGGTAACCGGAAAAGTACCCGGACACAGACCACCCCCGTTTTTTTTTCACCCTACGCACAATGCGGAGGGTTCAACCATCGCCCCGCGGTTTATTAGTTCTCGGAGCATTCTCGTCAGAATACTCCCTCCCTCCCTTCCCGCACCCAATATTTTAATATCTGTATCGAGACTTTTTCTCCTCTCTCATTCGGCGCGCGACGTTTTTTCTTCTATTTTTAATTTTTTTTTCCCTCTTCATCCCATCCGCATTCCCGCGCTAAAAAAGATTTATTTTCATTGCCTAGCCTACGGATAGCAACAACCTCGTAACTCGAGTAATTCGGTGGGATTTTGTTTTTCCGTACATTTTTATTATGATTTCCCGCTCGTATAACTGACAGTCAAGGCACAATTAAGGGGGATGATACCTTTAGACGAGAAAAAAAGTGCCGATCGTCATGATGTTTTTTTTTGTTTTAAGGAAAGATTTCTTCACCGTTTTTGAGACTCAGGGGATGTTTTATTACTACTTTTGGTTGTTACATGGTATTTTTAACTACACTGTAAAAAAAGATATGAAATTTACAATACATTTAAGATACAAAAGAATTGAATTTTACGAACTCAGTAGATGAAATTAAATTTGAAACACTTGTATCGTAAATTTAAAATAGTCACATGAAATTCTAACGTGGATATAGAATTTAATAGATGGAACATGGAATTTCAAAGACAAGTTTGTAAATTTGTGGAAAATGTATTGCATTAACCCGTGCCTTAAATTAAAGATTACAACAGTTGTATATTAATTGAAATATAAAAAACAGAGTATTGCAAATACAAAACGCGCTCAACCCACTTCGGCCGCTCGCGACGACCGATGGTCGCGCGTAGTTCGCGTAGCGTCCGAGGGACGGCACCTTGTTCCGCACTTTCCCATAGCCACTCGCAGCTTCGGTCGGGCATATAACCCGACCACCGGCTACGATCGTCCTGGGATAAACAGACGCGTTTGCAACTCGTGCACGCGTCGGAGAGTGTCACAAATTCGTTACCTCTCCATATCCACGCCAGAATCGCAGTTCTTGAACTCGCCTTTCCGGAAGGAAATTATTTTTCCCTTTTTACGCCGCCAGATGTTGAAGAAAGAAATTACACAAAAATCACCTTTTTTTTATCTTTAGCTCCCGTCGAGGAGGATAAATACGAGTCACATTTTCAGTGGGCTTAATTATCAATTTCTGAAATAAACTTAATACTTAGGATCAGTAATTTTAATACACACCCGTATGTTGATATTAGCAAGTGGTTCTTGAATTTAATATACACTCGTATATTGATATCACCAAATGGTTCTTGATTTCAATATACTTGGATGTGATTATTTCTTTACACGTGCATTATTTTTCAAACGCACAAGTATATTAATATTACGGAGCTACACTTTCATTTTTCAAATAACCTGTTCTGGATTTTCAAAGTCGTATCTGAAATTTCATAAGCGGTATCCGCATAAAAACTTCCTATACTTGTGTATTAATTTTCATACAGAAATTTTTTACAGTGTATTTATCAATCGTTAAAAATAGCGGGAGTGTGGCACGGTGTTCTTTTCAGATGGTGTCAGGCGGCGTGACACGTAGCGACGACGGAATGATTTTGACCAAAAAAACCTATAGATGCTTTTCTTTCACTAACACTCATACGCAGAATATGAACCAAGAAAATGTAAGAAATTCTGAAAATTGATGAAATGGTACGCTTTGAAACAAAAAGATCGAATTTTCCGGAAAAAAATTAATGCATTTTACTATTTAAAAAATAGTAATTTGTAAATTTTTGAAGATATTTAGGTTCACGTTTTAGACAATAAGGTGAAGAAGAGTTATACCACATTTCATTAGAATCGGTCGATCAGTTTTTTAGCTATACGTCACGCCAGTTTTGAAAATGCCGTTTAGAAGACCATGCCATACCATCGCCATTTATAACGATTAAGGTTTTAAGCCACAGTACCGGGTATACAATCATGTGCGAATTTAGCCATTTTATTTCGTATGAAAAAGTGATTCACTCTTAAATTAATTACACATCTACTTACATTAGTATGAATATCAAGTTGTTAGAATTTTTTTTTTCGATCTATAAAATGGCCAACTACTAATATTTTCTCTTATCTTTTTTTTTAGGCGCTCCCCGGCGTGACATTTAGCATCCACAATTTTTTACCTACAACAAAAAACAAAAATTCTCGTCAATCTACAATAGAATATCTAGAGAAGTACGTACGGAATTAAAAAAATATTGTTTTATTCAAAAGTTGTAGGTATTTGAACTTAAGAAATGAATTTTCAGTGAAAAGTGTCGTTATAACCGATCATAAAATGAAAAGTTTTCGATTAATCAGAAATTCCGTACGTACTTCTCTGCGAAGCGCAATTAGGAATATAATCTTTCAATTTGAAGTAAATCGAGTGAAAATTGTTGAAATTATTTGTCACGTCAATGGGAAAAAAGCTGTTTCGAGAAGTTTCGCATAGTCGGCCATTTTGTACATCGAAAAAAAAATGTATCTATTTTCTAACAGCTTGATATTCATCCTAAATAGATGTGTAATTAATTTTATGAGTTAATCACATTTTCATAAGAAAAAAAATTGTTAAATTCGCACATGATATTATACCCGTTACTGTGGTGTAAGGCCTTAATAATATAAAAAATACCATGTAACAGCGAAAAGTAAGAATGTAACATACCCTAACAAGGAACATCACGTGAGTGTTGAGCATTGAAAAGTATTACACACGTATTTCTTTTTATCTGCGAAAAAACACTTTTAATGGGGGAATGACCCCTTAAAGAAAGTTTTGTCGTCCCTTTTTCATTTTTTTCAGGTACTCAATTTTGGCTTTTGTTTTATTCAGATCAGTGGATTGCTTGTGGGTAAAACTGCAAAACCACCCCTCGACACGTCTTCCTTTGAAGGATTATTTTCCTCCTTATAACCGTTTCTTCGCAGATTTAAAAAAATCGTATCTCATAGTTTGCAGTGCTTTGTCACATATATGAGGTTTACAAAAATCGACGGCGAACGATTAAGGGGTCTTCTCACTTTAGAAGCCAAAAAAGCTATTTTCGTAGTTTTTTTTATAGGTTTATATTATAGATATTAACATAAAAGTTGTTACACTTAATAAATACACTTTCGAAATCCATTTCAAAATATTTTTATTTATTTGAGTCACTATTTATAAACGCAAATGGTAGTTAAAAAAATGTCCTGAAAAAATTGTAGTTGAAATCTCGTGATGAAATTTCGGACATGGATCATCCGAAACAAAAAAATGAAACGGTTTTAGATTCAGTCTGTTAATGGCTATAGCGCATGCCATACAATTTTTTATATATGCAATAATAACAAAATGACGGACGCTTTTCGAAACAACAAAAAAACGTGTTTTTCACAGTTTTTGGGGAAAAAAAATAGTAAATATCAATTTTTTTTTAATCTTGATACGCGCTATAGCTACAGTTGTAAAGAATGTGTGGTTGAAATTTTATAAGGATCGGTTCAGTAATTTCGACGATTTTATCAACAAGCCGTCGAAAAACGTTGTTTCGAGAAAAACGCGTTTAAAGTCTGTTTGGGTTACACAAATACAGTAAAAAAATTTTTTTGTTTTATTTCGAAAATGTATATATTAAGTGTAACAACTTTTAATCAATATCTATATTGTAAACGTACAAAAAAAATGCATGAAGATAGCTTTTTCAGCGTCTAAAGTGAGAAGACCCCTTAAGTGATGTTCCTTGTAAGTCTCAGTAAATAATAGTGAATAATGGTGAAGAAATCATTCTTTGAAAAAAATCATGAAAATCAGCAAATTTTTTCCTCGCCTAAAGGTATCTCCCCCCTTAATCCTAATGGCAGGCACGTGTGTGGACTTTCGAGATTCCGTACACAGGGAGTGGCAAACGAATCCCATCCGACATGAGAACCTAAACGAAAAAATACGGAAGATACCTTTTTTTGCGTCCAGCCCCAAAAATGCGGGTAGAGAAACTGATTCGTTCGTCGGTTTTATCCCGCTTCGATTTCGTACTGCGAACCACACTCATTCTCTCCGCAATCGATCAGTCATTCAAATGTCGCTTCATTCATCGAGATACGACCTTTTCAGGATTTTTTGCAGAGTTTTCATTTCGAGTCATGGATTTTTGAAAACCTTCTCCTTGTAGACGGTTTGTAGACGGAAATTCTTGTAGACGATTGAAATGTACCGAGAGATTAATTTGGAATGCATTAAGGGGTTAGGCCACAGTAACGGGTATGAAATCATGTGCGAATTTAACAATTTCTTTTCGTATGAAAAAGTGATTCACTCATAAAATTAATTACACATCTATTTAGTACGAATATCAAGCTGTTAGAAAAAAAAAAATTTCGTTGTACAAAATGGCCGACTACTAATATTTTCTTTTATTATATTTTTTTAGGCGCTCTGCGGCGTGACATTTAGCATCCACAATTTTCTACCTAGAACAAAAAACAAAAATTTTCGTCAATCTACATTAGAATACCTAGAGAAGTACGTATGGAATTTAAAAAATATTGTTTTATTCAAAAGTTGTAGGTATTCGAACTTAAGAAATGAATTTTCAGTGAAAAATTTCGAATAAAACTGCTCATAAAATGAAAAGTTTGAATTGTTGAAGTGATTGTTGAAGTTATTTGTCACGCCAATTGGAAAAAAAGATAACAACAGGAAATATTAGTAATCGGCCATTTTGTAAATCGAAAGAAAAATATATATTTTCTAACAGCTTGATATTCATACTAAATAGATGCGTAATTAATTTTATGAGTGAATCACTTTTTCATACGAAGAAAAATTGTTAAATTCGCATATGATTTTGTACCCATTACTGTGGCCTAACCCCTTAGCTGCCTAAAAATGAATCCATTTCACACCATAATTTCAGAGATTTTCAATGTTCAAGTTGAACCTCTGTCCATTTGGTAATACACATGGCACCTCGTAAACACTGGACGTAGAGCGCAGGGGATAAAATAATACTTCGATTCGAATTAAAAAACTAAGAAAACCGTAATTATAGTATTGGGAATGTCGTGTCAAAAAATTAAGCTGTTTTTACACTTCGATCATTAATAATAGTCGAAAAAAGATGTGAGTTTTAGGTTAGACGTGACAACACCTCGCCAACTGTCTCTGTAGAGTGAGCCACTTGCAGTCACTCATTAACTGGCGGGTATTTTTAAATCGTCGGGTGTTTAAAACGTACGTAATATAACAGCAGACAAACTTCATAATACAATATATTTATTCGTCCATTCGACATTTTTAACGTTGGCTCGACTTTGCGGAATGAAAAACTCTTTATAAAACGTTCAGCGCTAAACGTTTTTCACGGTGTTCAAAAAAATTGCAACATATTTATGTTTCATTGGAAGAATGTTAACTATGAATATCATTCTTCGGCTTCGAAATATTTTTCAATAATATTTCGAGTTGGATATTGCCCAACGATAATTAATTCGTAAATGCATTTTTATTCGCACGAAGTTGGTAGCCTGCCAAAAACACATTGTATTCTCACCCCCACTCTTACCGCCAAGGAACGGTATCGAAACTCCTTAAGAGGTTAGGCTACTCTGACGACCCGAAAATGGGGGTTATTTGAAAAAATTAATTTTTAAGGAATAAGTGAGATTATTGAAAAATCGTTTGGAAATTTATTTGTTTATTTGTTCACTTGTTTATTTGTTCATTTGTTTATTTGTTTGTTTGTTTGTTTGTTTATGTGTTTGTTTGTTTATTTGTTTATTTGTTTATTTGTTTATTTGTTTATTTGTTTATTTGTTTATTTGTTTATTTGTTTATTTGTTTATTTGTTTATTTGTTTATTTGTTTATTTGTTTATTTGTTTATTTGTTTATTTGTTTATTTGTTTATTTGTTTATTTGTTTATTTGTTTATTTGTTTATTTGTTTATTTGTTTATTTGTTTATTTGTTTATTTGTTTATTTGTTTATTTGTTTATTTGTTTATTCGTATATTCGTTTATTCGTTTATTTATTCGTTTATTTATTTGTTTATTTATTTATTTATTTATTTATTTATTTATTTATTTATTTATTTATTTATTTATTTATTTATTTATTTATTTATTTATTTGTTTATTTATGTACATGAGAAAGTTGCGTACCCATTTTTATTTTTAAATATTAATAATTAAAGAAATTATAAGCAATCTCACGAAAGACGTTCGAGCATGAGGGGCTCAACGCAACGGGGTACTTGATTTTGGCCATCCGGTTGATCTGCAACGAAAAATAACGACTTCCTTCTTAAATGTATAATATTGTCTAAGACTTGACCGAGCTTTTTTATTAACATGTTCGTCATCAGAAAAAAAAGATTTTCTTTCGATTTTTCGATGAGAAATGGCATTGTTAACCAATAAAAAAAATGTTAAGAAAAAAACGCCCTTCAAGAGTAACTATTACACTGAATGAGTGTACCAAATTTCGAGTCAATCTGTTCATTAGATGTCATGAAATTGTGCACACGGTTCTGAAAAACGTAATTTCGAGAAAAACTCGTTTCAAGTTTTGCTGGCGGTTCTATCGTTGTCATCATCGGTTTACCTTTAATCTACGATTCCTGCAACATATGTTGGACCTCCCTCTTCAATTTGAGTCGCCTCAGGCGACCATCGATGTTCTAAAACTTTCACAGTAGCCTAACCCCTTAAGCCTCGATTAACTCAATTAACCGAGAGTTCTGGGCTCGAGGCTAACTCTACCGAAATTCTTCCCAATATGAAAAATTGAGATGGTTTGGGTATCATCCACAAGACAGTCTTGCCAGATCTGGGGATTCCCCCTAGGTTTACGGTTGTTTCGCTCGCGTTATGGGGTAAACGGAGGAGAAAGTTGTTCAGGGTATTTTTAAGAAAATATACGTAGGACCGTTTATCCTGTTTTGACTGTTTACCTCATATTATACTTAGCACTTACTTTTTTGCACATTTACGTAAGCATTTTGCTAACCAAACAAGAAATCCAGTCACTGCCTGACAAGTAAACGTACGATAGCACATTATTATCGCACACAGTCTGTGGGATTATTTCCATCATGATACAAAATTTGAGAATTTATTCTACTCGTACGCTGATAGGCAATAGCAAATGCGAGTTTTTTTTACTCATACTGATATTGGCTTATTGGGGCGCCTTCAAATTAGATGCATGAAGAAGCGCCGCCCTGGTGCAACTACAGCGCTTTCTTAAATAATAAAATATACATGCCGTCTCATTGGTTACCATTTGCCAATCAGCGTATAAGAGAATGACACCTTTCAATATTCGATACGTCGAACATTTCGATTATATGCAAAATGTTAATGACATTAATACTTATATTTTCTGTTTTCGCGAAAATAGGATATTTAAAAATTTTTTTTTTAAATCCTTTGGTTTATTTGTCACTCCCCTTTCATATTATTTTCTTCTTTAAAATAGGGAATGTTGACGCGCTTCGCGCAAAACTTGTATACAGTGAGTTTTTTCTGAGCAAATTTCGAATGTTGGCCCGTTTATTGGACCTGAAATGGCGGGGAAATCGATTCAGGTCTGTGCCGTACGTGAAACATCTGGTTTCAAAGTGTTCTATTAATTTGAAAATGGTAGTTCACAAGAGATAAACTGCAAAGTGTTTGTATACATGTCAATATTACGTGTAATACGATTTATTTATTATTTACTTATCATTGACAATATCCTGATGAGTACGATAATCTTGGCCCATTTACAATAGTTCTACGCCCCTGGTACGATACGCGCCTCGCTTCAGGTGGCCAACCATGGAAGCTAAAGTGGGAGAAGTCCGAACTCTTATGGAGAGGCTTGAAAAAAGTGACTAAAGAATGGTGGTCAAACAGGGATGGCGCCACTATTGCTAAGACCTCGCGAAGTGAACTGCGTGTGACAGAGACGGAACAAATAAATCATGAGAAGTGAGCTGTGTCTGAGGCAGAATAATACTTGAGAAGTGAGCTGCGCGTGACAAAGACGGAACAAATAAATCATGAGAAGTGAGCTGTATATGAGGCAGAATAATACTTGAGAAGTGGGCTGCGTGCGAGAGAGATATAAAATGATATATACCAGAGGGGTCTCCATAAATGCGTAAAGATAGAAGAATATTTTTAATACAGCAATGGCCAATAAACAATATGCATTAGTTGCATAATTAACCGTGAAAAAGGTCGAAAATAATAATACGAATGCAATACGCAGTAATAGAAGAATATTTTTATTATAACAGTGTTCAATTGTACAACGAACGGTATAAAATGTCTTAAATAATACTGATGCTTGTTTTTCTTGAACCAATTTTTATTTTCTTAGGTAAATACGACGGTAAATTATTCCTAGTGAAAGTACAATGCTTTGCGATCGGTTTGTATTGAAACTCACAATAAGCGAATCGGTACAGGATTATTCTGACGATAACATATTTGAATGAATATATAAAGGAAAACACACGAAAGAAATTGCAATTACTCATTGAGGCAAGAAATTTAAAAAATGTTCAGTATTTATTTTCCGATGTGAGAAAAACACCGTGATAACAATAAAAAGTCAAAGCGATATTGCTTGCTTCAATTTTTTAAAGATAAAAACATGCTTTAAAGATGTTTTATATATTAACATGTTTTAAAGATAAAATATCTGTATCCTCTTGGCAGCATCAAGGCTCGTTTGTCTCGAAAATTCAACTTTAACAATTCTCAAATTTTTCGAATATTGTGTGTATATTACCGTATTTGCTGGAACAGTAGAACCTCGTTTATCCGACCTTCGATTAACCGACTTGCCACATTATCCGAGTCACCTAACTCACTCGAGTCTTCCGCTACTAAATTCTTCGCAACATTCTTTAGAAATATTGAGTCTATGCATAATTTCATAAGAAAAATTGAGTAAATTTCAAACGCAAGATATTTATCAAAACAGGCGATTTTAATCAACTAAATATGTTCCATCGTGTTCAATGACTTTCAGCCATCTCTCTACAAGCTTCATTATCCCTCTGTCATAGAAGGCCTGAGATCTTTGGGCGAAAAAGTCATCCAAGTGGTTTACAAAGACGCCCGGGGAACTAAAGGTTTTATTATTCAAACCGTTCTGTAGCGCCCGGAACGGGTGAGAGTCTGCAGATGCAAGATCTGGACTTTACGGTTAATGCACCAAAACATCCCACCCAAGCTTCAGTAACTGTTTCGAGGTCACCAGAGAAACGTGTGGCCTAGCGTTGCCCCAGAGGGCCACAATGCGCTTCCTATTCACCGCTTCTTACCGATTGCTTCCTTTATTTTGGCCAGTTGTTAGCAGTACTTGGTCGAATCAATCGTCTTATTGTGCGGTGGCAGCTCAGAATGGACAACCCTTTCCACCTCCACCAGATACAGAGCATGACCTTTGGGTGTAATCCAGTCTTTGCGACCGTCTGAGCAGCCTCAACGCACTGCGACCATGATCTTTGTCGACTGACATTGTTGTAGACAATCCACTTTTCATCACCAGTATTCATTCGCTTTCAAAATCGTTCGCTTCGATGACGTTTGAGCGGCAAATGGCAAGCGAAATTCAGTTCATTCAATAGGGTATTCCACCCTTTTTTGAAAGGTGTCTCTATTTGATCCGTGGCTATAGATTAGTGGCAATAAACTACTAGAATTTTTATCTCTATTTTATGAAAGCGATAAGTGCCATAAAAGAGCGTTGAAATTTTAGCTTTCAAATTTTCGCGCGAAAACGCTAGCCCCCATGCTGCTTCGGTTCGTGACGTCACTTGCATAGTAAACATCGACGCTGCGCCAATTGTGAATACGTACATTTTTTTGGTTAAAAGTGAGGTACAATCCCTATTTTTGGTTCGCTGTTCCTAAATGTAGGATTACTAGTGTAAAAACACCGAGAAAGTTGTGGATTAAAATCCCAATTGATATAAATATGAAGAAGACTTGGTTATAACTTGCGAGAAGAGATCCAAAGTCATAGTCCGAAAAAAACGCATTTGTTCTCTTTTGAAGTACGGATAACTAATTGAAATTTTGCAATTTACAATGACAAACGAGAATACATAGTTGTTGACGCTTTCTTTCACAGGTTAGGACAATATGACTAGAGGTAATGGCCTCTGCACACTGCGCGCGATTTGCGATGAGCGATGAGCGATATCCAATGGGAGCTCAGGTATTCCAGAAACCCCCTGAGAAAGGGAAGCTCCCATTGGATATCGCTCATCGCTCATCACTCATCGCGCGCAGTGTGCAGAGGCCATAAGGAGTACGAACGCTATACAGCGATCACAATCCAAAAGCATCGACGAAAATCTAATTCACGGTCTTATAGACAGATCTGGGCACTCCAAGCCCCTTCCTATATAACGCAGCGTGACCGTCTTGAAGCCTGTGTTTCTCAATTTGTGCACCAAAGACCGGAGCGCTGCAATCTCCGAGGCCGGTGTACAACAAAGAGAGGAATATAGGGCAGCCGTCTTTTTCTCCGTGCGCTAATCAGCTATCGATGGAATGGCTGATTTTGCCAGTCTTGGATGGTGATAAGCAACCTGCATATTCATTTAAAACATCAGTTATGTCAAGCAAAAATTATATTGCTACTCACTGAGCATGCCAAATGATTTTTTACGCTAGATTGCCGAGTAACAATGGGACAGTTTATGATTATCAATATTTTATTAATTTTCGTCGTTCCTGTTTAGATTGTTTGGGTATATTCAACGCCAATTAATTATGAACTGTTTTTATAATAGGAAATCTATCATGTTACAAATACATTACAATTAGCATGCTCTTGCAGTACGCTTACACGAAAAAAATAGAAAACGTATAACAGAATTACTTACATTAGCAATGATCTTTCCATTTATATCTTTATGCACGAAATTGCGTACAATGTCGGAGGGAAGAAAATGTTTTTAGCATATTGAGTGCGCGCTCGTTACGTTTATTCTTGTAGCAGGAATAACGCTCACCCACTTTGCACGTAACTCGTCATTTTGCGGAAAAAGGAACAAAGAGACGCGTTCTTTGTTGCTCGTGTATCCACTTTTACATCCCGGAATTACACATTTTTTACCCATTTTTCTTTTTTAAAATAAATATTTCGAAACACATACCGATAAATTTATACTGAATAAATAATAAAATACTGGCGTAAATATTGAACTGAGTGAACTGTCGAAAGAGGTTAACGGATTGTAAATAAAGAAACAGTTGCCGCGCATGCGTACTAAGTAGGCCTCTCCCTCACTAGCGCTAGCGGTGAAAATTCACAACATCGGCTTCATTTTCGAGCACGGTTTTACAGCCGAAGTGCCCAGACCTGTGTATACGACCGTGACCCAATTATTAGTAATTGGTGGATTCACCGCGTGCGTCGCTGGTACATCACCGAACCGAAATGAACTAAGCGACAAGAACGCAACCGACGCTATCCGCCGTCGATGATTTCCGCTTGTCGTTCATTTTGGAATAAAGCGTGTGCAGACCGTGCAGACTAACAAATTTCGCGAATTGTGTTAGATTCAATAACAAATAATTTTGTCTCGGTATAAAATTGATTATCGTGATCTGCGGTGAAAATGATTAAACGAGTAATATGTATTTTCTCGTGTTTATAAATCAATTTTGTTTGTTACTGCTTTCGCAGAGAAAAGAAAACATTGACTTAATTACTGTATTTCGTTATTATTCTTTATCTGTGCAGTATATCATAATATGTGAATATGATGTGTAATAATTTGTAAAACTTTTGTCTGGGTTGGAAATTCTTATGAATTTTCGTGTATCTAGAAATAAATTTTGTTTGTTACTGCTTCCGCAACGAAAAAAAAACATTGACATAATTTCTGTATTTCCTTATTGTTCTTTATCTATACAGCCTATGATAATGTGTGATAATTTGTAGATGTTTTGTCTAGATTTGAAATTCTTATGAATTTTGTGAGAGTGATAAACTATTATATCGTCATGAGAGGCCATTTTCTAGCGCGATAGATCAACGAAAATAATAATGCAAGGAAAATTAAAACGAAAGACAATAGGAAAAAATCAAAACTGTAAGATCGATTTATCTGTACAGTGTACCATAACATGTGAATACGATGTGTGATAATTTGTAAAAGTTTTGGCTGGATTCCAAATTCTTATGAATTTTCTCATGTCTATAAATAAATTTTGTTTTGTTACTTCCTCTGCAACGAAAAAAAAACATATTGGCTAAATTTCCGTATTTCGTTATTGTTCTTTAATACAATCTATATTATCTATATAAGAATTCTATCTATCTATATAAAAATTTCCTTCACCAACTGGTTCCACAATTAATTTTATCAAATTACCGCTCCATATGAAGAAGCAAAGGGTGCTTTCTGCATATTGTACGGCACTGGTTCGTTGCTCACTTCAATTCGGTTCAGTAGAAGAGCAGCGCACCTCTCTCATCTGGATTTTCATGGGCATTTATTTTACACTGCGTTCGTACTCCTTACCTCTAGTCTTCTTGGGTTAAAGAGTAATACGTCTACCGCCTTCTTTGTTTACTATGTCAATGACGTCACGTCGGAATCCATTATGGCGGCTACCGTTTCGCATGTTTGTTGAACAAATAGAAAAAGTATTTTTTTAAATTATTTATAAAACTAATTGTGTGTTTATGAATTAAAACCAACATTAGTCGATTGCTTATTGCGAAAACTACCTTATTTACACATTCTTAGTATTTTCTTACGTAGAGTGAAATACCCTACTCTTTGGCAGCCAAACATGAAGCTTGTTAACCATCCCAAGCTTCCGTAAATGGCTCGAAGCAGTTGATTGGTCAATGTTGAGGCTACGTCCAATCTCTGTAGTCGTCGAATGCCGGTTGGCGGTAAAAAAAAGCCTCGATTTTATCGACATCGGTAATAACCGGCCGACCGAAGTGTCGAGCCTCTGCAACATCAAAATCTCCACAAAAAAATTTCGCAAATCACTTCCGACACACACTTTCGCTTACGCCATTCTCTCCGTACACGGCGCATATATTTTTGTGAGTTTACGACGCGTTTTTTCCTTCACGTAAATGAAAAAGCGAAATGCATCGAAAATACAAGGTTTTTCCTTCCATTTTTCAAAATACAATTAAACTTCACGGATCTCGATGGATGTTTTTTTAAATACGGTTACAAGTTTCTGCTTCCACTCGATATAGGCCTCCGAAGTAACTCTTGTGGCGCACCCTTGCGGCGAGTTTTGGCAAAACTTGGATTGGTTTTCGACTGCTAGTGCAGTATGCCGGTCGCCATTTAAATCAGGTGTTTGCGTGAATGACAGTACCGCGTTGACTTAACCGCCATGCGCCAATCCAAGTTTTGCCAGCGGCAGCCGTTACGGGGCGCCACCACGAAAGTTACTTCGGAGGCCTATACGACACTTCGGAAAAACTTCCGAAAAGCTGGTGCACCCGATTTGACTGAAATTTTGCACAGAGGTTTCATTTAATATATAAAGACATCCCCCAAAGGGATTTTTGGCGCATTCCGATAGTTCACGAGAAATCGAATTTTAAACTTTATTTTTTAGCCCGCACGAGAATATCTATATCGTTCGCCCATCTTTATCGGTAACCCAACAAACGAACCCAAGCAAAGCCAAACACACAAACACAAACAAACAAACCCCAAAAAAAACCACCCCTAAACATATTCGATATCTCGTAAACTATGGGAATGCGCCAAAAATCCCTTTGGGGGTGACTTTATATATTAAGGAGGTACGATCACTTCCACGGGGTCGAAAAAGAGTCTAAATTTATTTTACCCACAGCTGCTCTGATTGGTGTTTACTTATGTTGATTATTCGTATCATCGATTATGGCGTGCCAACAGTAGTTGGCAACAGGCGCATGAAGTATTCGTCAAAATCATATAAAACTTTCAAAACCGAAAGTTGGATTCGTAGTAATGATCGTACCTCCTTAAATGGAACAGCTGTGCAAAATTTCAGCCAAATCCGGTGCAACAGCTTTTCGGAAGTTCACCCGACACTTCGTACGGTTGACGCATGCGCGAGCGGAGACCCAACTGCGAACGACATCTGTCGGGGTTTTGCTACGGACTTGTGCACAGACCCAATACTTTTCCCTTCGCTCCGGACACAAGATACAAGTGTAAAGAACGCAACACCAGCCTTTGCAGCGATAATGAATACAGTGGTAAAAAGTGTCATAGAAAAAATCTCTATTTCCAATACAGAAACAATATAAATAATTTGGATTCAATACTCCCTTACGCTAGTATCACTTGTTTACATGTGTTTCTCACGTACATAATAAATTGAGATTTAAACAACGCTCGTATTAAGGATTTTAGTCGGAATCCTCGTATCGTCGCGACGGCGAAGAAATAACTCTTCGCTCCTTATTTGGAGGTTGTTCGTTTGTGTCTTTTTTTTTCTCAACGAGGTCCATGCGATAAGAACGTCTCAATGGAGAGAAAAATTCATCATGTCCGTGTCTGTCGTAGCCGAGAGTCCCATCCTCCTTCTTGTAACATTTTGCCTTGAAAATCTATAACGATTTATGAAAATAGCATTTAATTGAGTACTTTTGCGTTAAATCTTGCACGTTATCGCAAAATAATACGTTATACTTCCGACACTGCGAAAAAATGTTCACGTTGGATATGGATAATTGGCGGTGTTTGTGAAGAACCGTTAAGGGATTAGGCTTACCCAAACAAAATTAATTTCTTTAAATAATCTTCATTTTCGGGTTGTCACCTAACCCCTTAAACGGACAGCTGGTCCATCAGCACCTTTTTCGCAAGTAACTAAATTTTTATCCTTCGAGAACACGCGAGGTCTGAACCAAACATTTTATCGCAGCATTATCAAATTTGCTGCCCAAAACGATTCCACATTTCTTTCCAAGTGTACAAGTTGCGAAATATTGGAAACCAACGTTCGGGTCAGTTTGACTCCACGTGCGCGTCAATATTCGATTTAAGGGACTACGTCTACCCGGAGGTCGAAAAAAAATGGGCAAGGATCGATGTATTTCTGCGAAACGTCTGGGGAAAAAAAGAAACGCATCTTTGTTAACACAAAAGTACATATACTGAGCGGCTTCGAAAAAACATCATCAAAAAAATTAAGGAAAACAACAAAAACATGGCCGCCGACAGATGAAACTGTTTTCAAAGTCGGTGGACATCATACCTCGAGAAACACTTGATGGATTGTTCGGCAATTTACAGGAGATAAGATGAAAAACATTTAAGGCCTTAGGCCACAGTAACGGGTAGAAGATCATGTGCGAATTTAACAATTTTTTTTCGTATGAAAAAGTGATCGACTCGTAAAATTAAATACATATCTATTTAGTATGAATATCAAGCTGATAGAAAATATTGGGTAATTTTCGGTATTATGACTCCACCTTTAAACCACGTGCCTGTGAAAGCGGAAACAGGAAACGTGCACCGTACTCTCTTCGGCTTTCTTTTATTTACAGTTTTGAAGTATGAACTCGGACACTGCAGCCGAAGGGTGTTCTTATTAATTTCAATATACTCGTAAGTACCACATTCACGACACACAACGTTCTTTCTACTAGGTGTGCAATTAAGTTCCCGGGTTTCACACATGGATATGGCGCTAGCGACACGTGTAGTCGGCATAGAGGTCTGAAATTGGGTGTCTTTATAGCTTGGACATCTGTTAAGAATACCCAGTCGTAATATAAACAAATATCGCAACACAACGACCTTTTTTCTAACCTCGAAAATGTTAAAGTTTGTGCCAAATAAACAGCATTTGCGGCAAGCGGGAAGCCACTTCCGAAATTTTGCTTTTGCGGCAGAACAGAAAGAGTTTCCTGCATCGAATTGTTACTGGCGATGAAAAATGGATATATTTCAAGAATCCCAAAGGCAGAAAATCGTGGCTTTCACTTGGCGAAGTGTCAACATCGACGGCACGGCCAAATCGCTTCGGAAAAAAGGCAATGCTCTGCGTTTGGTGGGACCAGAAAGGAATCGTGTGCTATGAGCTGCTGAAACCGGGCGAAACTGTCAATGGGCATCGCTACCGACAACAACTAATCAATTTGAATCACGCATTGCTCGAAAAACGGCCAGAATGGGACACGAGACACGAACGTGTGATATTGCAGCACGACAACGCTCCGTGCCATCGCAGTTCCATCGTCCAGGACACCATAAAAACACTGAAATGGGATCTGCTACCGCACCCGCCGTATTCGCCAGACCTGGCACCTTCAGACTATCACTTGTTCCGGTCGATGGCGCATGGCTTGGGTGGGCTACACTTGGCCAATTACGATGCAGTACAAAATTGCTTGGACGAATGGGTTCAGTTCAAAGACGCGTCTTTTTATCGTCGCGGTATTTATGTATTGCCAGAGAGATGGCAAAAATGTGTAAATAGCGAGGGACAATACTTCGAATGAACCATTTTTTGTATTTGTCTTGAAATTTTCGATTTTTTATTGGTCAAAAAAACCCGGAAACTTAGTTCCACACCTAGTAATTACTTTTTTGTCAATAAGAAAGTGTATCAAATTATCCCGGTTATCGATTTTTCGCAAATATCTATAGAGTCGCATATTACCACGAAAGCCGAAACTATACTGATCATTCACAAAGAAAATGTGAGCATCGTTCCTATGTTCTCATTCTATTTATATGCCTATTCGCACGATGTAAACAAATACTACAACGACCAGCAAAATTACCAAAAATTGTTTGTTTTTCGATGCACAAAATGGCCGACTACTCGAAACTTCTCGAAACAGCTTTTTTCCAATTGGCGTGACAAATAACTTCAACAATTTACACTCGATTTACTTCAAATTTGAAGTTATGTTCCTAATTGCATTTCGCAGAGAAGTACGTACGGAATTTCTGATTAATCGGAAACTTTTCCTTTTATGAGCAGTTATAACGAAATTTGTCACTAAAAATTCATTTCTTAAGTTCAAATACATACAACTTTTGAATAAAACAATATTTTTTAAATTCCGTACGTACTACTCTAGGTATTCTAATGTAGATTGACGGAATTTTTGTTTTTTGTTTTGGTCAAAATTTGTGGATGCTAAATGTCACGCCGTGGAGCGCCTTAAAAAAAGATGAAAGAAAACATAGTAGTCGGTCATTTTGTACATCGAAAAAAATATATATTTTTTCTCACAGTTTGATATTCATACTAAATAGATGCGTAATTAATTTTCTGAGTGAATCACTTTTCCATACGAAAAAAAATTGTTCAATCCGCACATGATTTTATACCCGTTACTGTGGCCTAAGGCCTTAACACGAATAACCCGTTTCGTTTTTAGATTTCGGATGGACCGTTCAAGCTGGAGTGTCCACCGTCAAAGGACTAAGAAAAAAATGTCATCATCTGCCGGCGGCCATGTTTTTGCTGTTTTTCTGCACTTAGTAACTTTTTTTTATTCAAAGCTCTCAACATATATACCTTCGTGTGTAAAAAAATGCGTTTCTTTTTCACCAACCGTTTCCCAGAAAGCGGAATTTCGCCATTTTCTTCGGCCCTCTAGGTAGATGTAGTCCCTTATGCACAATTACAATTATTCAAGCATCGGTAATTATGCAATATGAGGACTTTCCCGAGAAACGACGGGAAAATGTTTCTTTCGCCATGTTGTTTATTCCATTATAGTAAGTGATATTCCGTCGGGGAAGGCTGACATTTCCCATTAATTCCATATGTTATGGGGTATTGAAGTTTCCAGAAAAACGTAATATCTCGACACCTCGCTGAACAGCTACGTGTTTCTTTATACATAATACATTGTGAAGGTACCAATGTATATGTTTTGATTTCGGTGACCACGACTGTCCTATTTCCGGAAAATTTATACATTTTCCCACCTTTCCGGCAATTTATGAATGCCACGCAAAAAAACAGTTCTTTTGAAGCGAACCAGTTTGTCAAGCCATTTTCGTACATTTTCATACGAATTGAAGCGTTGTTTAGCGAGAGCGTGTCCCATTGATGCGAATAGATGATAATCGGACAGAGCCAAGACTGGAGGATAAGCCGCATGCGCGAGTATTATCCAACTGAACGCCTCGATCGTTTCCCTGACCCGTTTTGCTGTGTGTGATGGAGCATTATCATGGAGCAAAATGACTTTCTGTCGCCTTTTTCCATATTCCGGTCGTTTTTCACGCAATGCTCGATTTAAATCGATCATTTGCTGTTAGTAGCGATCAGTGTTAACGGTTTTGCCAGGTTTTAGCAGCCCATAATAGATTACACCCTTCTGATCCCACCAAACACAGAGCACTGTCTTCTTTCCAAAGCGATTTGGTCTTGCAGTGGATGTCGATGGTTCGCCTGGATTCACCCATGATTTCCGACGCGTAGGATTCTCAAAGTATATCCATTTTTCATCACCCGTCACGATTCGATGGAGAAATGACTTTCTTTTGTATCTGTCGAGCAGCATTTCACAAGTGGTTTTTCGATTTTCTTGATGTCTTTCATTCAGTTCATGCGGAACCCATTTTCCCACTTTCTGAATCTTTCCCGTGGCTTTCGAACGAACGGAGACGACTTTCTGCGTCACATTCAATTGATCCGCGAGTTCTTGTTGACTTTGAGTATCATCTTCATCCAATAAGGCTTGCAATTCGTTGTCTGCGAACTTTTTCGGTGGTTTCCCACGCTCTTCGTTTCTCACGTCAAAATCACTTTTGAATTTTTTGAACCACACGAAACACTGTGTTTTACCAAGAGCATGATCACCGTAAGCTTCGACAAGCATTCGACGCGATTCTGCAGCAGTTTTATTCAAATGATAACAGAAAACCAATGCTGTCCGCAAATCGTAGTTCGTAGGCACAAAACTCGACATGTTTAAGGTTACAGAAAAATATACCGGTGTAGGGAACTTGGGTTGTTGTGTGTTGAAAATCTTCGTCAGCTGTTAGAGGGAGATGATGGCGCTGCAGGAGCGGCCTCACGGTCCCGAAACTGATGGCTAGCACCATCTATAGGGAAATTCCGGTTTCATACTTCTACATCTGGTAGGCGTCGAAACATTTGTAAATTCGCTGCTCCGTCACGTGTTTCCGCGAACTTCAAAACCTCATAACTTATGGAATTAATGGAAAATGTCGGAATATCACTCGTCATAATAGAATAAACAAGTTCGCGGTGAAATAAAAAGAACCTCCCGTCGCTTTTTGGAAAAGTCCTCATACCGTCGTTCAGTACGCACTTGACTTTTTTCGTTTCCCACATGAAGTTCTCATACCGATGCTGTGTCATGCCCGGCTCAAATCGGTTGTCAATTCTCAAGCACATCGTCCCCCAAGCTCGTGCACAGCGTGAACGCAACGGACTACGAATCGTCGTCCCGCACGCTGCGTTCAAGTCAGTTTTCCGCGATACCAAGACGTTCATCTGAAACGCACGATGTCGCGTTAAACAACACGACGAATAATTTCGCAATTACGGAATATCACGTGATATAATTAAGTAATAAAATAGCAATACCTCTCAAGCTCGCGTTCGACCGAAAAACGAATGGTCATAAATAAAGAAAAAGCATCGTGCTACAGTGTCGGGCAGAGAAGAGAAAATGACGGACGAACAACGATTACGAAATTGTGAACAATATATTTATTCGATCTTTTGTTTTTCATCTTACCACAGCCCAAACGTAGAGAGAAAAAATCAACTTTAAGTTAACGTAGGTACATGGTGTCTTTAATTACAATGTTTCGATTCCGCGTGTTCGACACCGTCGTTTGGGCCGTGCGCTCGGAAGCGGTATTCCTTTCTTTTTTTTTTTAACAAAACGCGTGTGTTTGTGCGCGAAGTTCTACAAGTACGATTCTAAAAGAGCAACGGCAGCAGTAGTCATCGAAATAAATAAATATTTTTAAAAAACAACAATTATGCTTAGCAACTGCAGTCGAGGAATGACGTCAATGTGAGATTTCACTGTGAGATTAACGTTTAAAAATCGTATTTCTAGTCCCTTCATCGTCAAATGTGCAAGAACGTATCAGTGCCATAAAAATTAGTTCATTCAGTCGCGAAAATATTCAGCCACACGCACGCCACGTTTTACAAGTATGGAACAAAAGCGTGTTTACAAAAATTAAAATGCTACATAGAAATGACCGAGCCGAGGGTCTTTGGTAGTTTGGTTTTTCACCGGTCAATGGAATAGAAAAATCAATCAGAATTTCAGTATGAAAGAAATAATACTGTCATCGAAATACCACGAGTCTCGACAGAAATCCCAAACACGAACGTTCGGAGAGAAGAAAAGAGATTTTCGTCGAGACTCGTTTGTTTTGTTCCATTGTGCTTCAGAACTCGCGCATTTGTATATAGAGATTGGAACATACACTAGTTTGAAAAATATTCGTCATGTGGAGAACGGGATGCTTAAGGGGTCTTAGGGGTCTGTGTCTCAGAAAAGGGCTCGGTGTGGAGCCCCTCTGATTGTTCGGCTCCGCTAGCGCCAACGCCGGACTTCGAGGGTCGTTAATTCTCGCCGAGGTTTGTTCCTGCTGTTTGAATTCGTCGTGCTCATTTAGGGACTTGCCTCTTTCAGCTTTGTCGCGCTCCCATTCGAGTACCGGAAGTATAGCACCGAGCAATGGACGACGCGATGGCTCACCGGCCCAACATTGTTCCATAAGTTGCCAGCACTCATCGTCAAACACGGCTAGCCTTTCTGGTCTCAAACCTGAGGAGCGAAAAGCGACGTTTCAGGAGTGATGAATCTTTCCGATGGAAACGGGACAGGTGGATCTCGAAATTTAAAGCCTTGGGCAACAATAACGCATATAAAATCATGTGCGAATTTAACAATTTTTTTTTCGTATGAAAAAGTGATTCACTCATACAATTAATTACACATATATTTAGTATGAATATCAAGCTGTTAGAAAATATATATATATTTTTTTTCGATGTACAAAATTTCCGACTACTAGTATTTTCTTTTGTTCTTTTTTTTAGGCGCTCCGCGGCGTGACATTTAGCATCCACAATTTTTTACCTCGAACGAAAACAAAAATTCTCGTCAATCTGCATTTCATTCAAAAGTTGTAGGTATTTGAACTTAAGAAATGAATTTTCAGTGAAAAATTTCGTTATGACTGCTCATAAACTGCGCATAAAATGAAAAGTTTTCGATTAATCAGAAATTCCGTACGTACTTCTCTGCGAAATTCAATTAGGAGCATAACTTTTAAATTTCAAGTAAATCGAGTGAAAATTGTTGAAGTTATTTGTCACGCCAATTGGAAAAAATTTGTTTCGAGAAGTTTCGAGTAGTCGGCCATTTTGTGCATCGAAAGAAATATATATATATATTTTTTCTAGCAGTTTGATATTCATACTAAATAGATGTGTAATTAATTTTATGAGTGAATCACTTTTCCATACGAAAAAAAAATTGTTAAATTCGCACCTGATTTTCTACCCGTTACTGTGGCCTAAGGCCTTAAACACGGGCGCCTGTAACAACTGCCAACCTCGATTAATTAAGTTTTCGGTTACGTTAAATATATAAATGTCAGCTAATAAATATGTGGAATTCATATAATTGACTGTTTAGATATGTTATTCATCTTTTTTGTTTATTTACATCGCGAATAAGTTATTAACCAAATTGAAATGTGGCAGAGCGCAATTTAGTTCTCAGTAACTGGTATCACTGAGCCCAAATACCAAGGAGACTAGAGATAAGGAGTGGGCACACATTGCTTACGAAACGTCCGCAAAAACGCAGCAAATAAGGAGGCGCTGCGATCGTATGTGTCCGATCGGTTAGCTCCGCCTACCAGCCTCGTGCTCTTAGCGTGCTCTCGGTTGCTGTTGACAGCACATTCGTGGCGGGGGACCTAACTGTTGTGTCTACCTTTCCTATTTCGCTGTCTTTCTCATTGTTGCAAACTCATAATAGCAACGAATAATCAATGAAATTAAGCGATGAATCAACTAACGATGCGAATGAAAGTTGGAAAAAAATTGCCCTATGCAAACAATATTACTCTTTATGTGGCTTGTAAATGCAACTGCACTGGAGAAAAAAAGGAACTTGTCAAAAAATTGCAGTTGGATTTGCAAGAAAAATAACTTTTAAATTATGCTCCATTTTATGCTCATTACTCCCTGGAGAATGAAGCGTAAAGGTTATGTTTCTCATGAACTAAACTACACGCGTGAAAAAAAGAAACTGAAGGCTAACCCTAATGACGATTGATTGGGAGCAATATTGAAAGTAATTCTACCTTGCGTTTCGAAGAAAACAATTTCGTGAAGATTTTCTCAATATTACAAAACACAATAATATTAAAAATGAGCCTCAAAGCGGAGCACAAAGGCACATCGCAATCAAATTCTTTTATTAGTTGTGCGCATGCGTTAGGTTTGGACTATTATAATTATTTGAGACGTTATCGTCAGGAGAACTGCTAGTGGCACGATCTGGAACTATTGCAAGTCGGATTTTTTAAGACGCCGGAACTCCGTATTGGCCTTTGCCGTGTCCACGCCTTCTCTCTAGTCTCCCTGCCAGATACGAACGCCACATCGGAAGCGCTTAGTTGTCAAACATTCTTCGCGGATTCCGTTTTTTTGTTCAGCGAAAATGAAAAGGTGGAAGGGACAAATGCAAACCGAAAAACAGTACAATCGACGGTTTGAGCAAGTACAACCTGGAAAGCGGCGGAAAAAAAGTAGTTGAGCCGGAAAATGAATGTGCAGTCGAGGAACGACGCGTAATTGATTTGAAGGTTATGTCGAAACGCATGCACTACAGCTTCTGTAAAGAATTATTCCAAATATTTAAATACTATTTATGAAACCGCGGTGAGAAATTTATAGCAAGAAAGTAATAGTTTGTGCGTGTCAAATTTTGGCGCCTTTTCAAAATGGCCGACTTGACAGCAGCGTTGCCACGTTCCCTGGCGCGCTTTATCGTCTTACGCAAATCAGCCGAAATTTCCTGTTTTATTTCACGAATATCTCGATAACGAGACAGACAAAACGCTGTACTCTTCGTTGAAATTGTTCATAAAAATCTCAAGAATTTTTTCCGCCTATTTCCATTCAATTTTTACTATTTTTATTATGTTGCGATAGTCGTATTAAAGTTCCCATGAAGCTTTTGCTATGTCGCCCGTGTATAAGAACCTAACTTCAATAATTAATTGCTCAGCAATCACGCAGACGAAATACTTGAAATTTCACACGAAGTCGTAACACCTGTTCGCAAATGTCCTCAATAAATTTCAGCAAACTCTCACTATTTCGCAATAGCAGAGCAACCTCCTTAATCCGGCCGACGCTACGTGTCACGCCGTCGGACAATGTCATACCTCCGCCATTTTGAAAAATCAATTAAGAAGTGAGATGCGGTCAGAATTTTCATAAAGTTCAGAATACATAAATCAAGTGTAAAATTGGAAAACTCACAAGTTTTCAAAACTTTATTACTCAAAAACTATGAACTTTAGCAACATTTTAAAAATACTTTCGTTTTAAAATTGCCCAAAATGTTTTCAAAACATTATTCATCCCGAAAAACTTTATTTTTTTGATCAATTGTTTTAACAATTGGCTATAAACAATTGAGCGCTCGACTTTCCGGCAAAAAATTGTGATATTCGGATTCAGCGGATCAAAATACATCAAAAACGTTTGGCTTCATCCGTCGAGCTCAAAATTTACGAACATATAATACCGTATCCACTCGGGTGATCCGTTTCAAAGCAACTTTTTTTTGACCCGTCGTGCCCGAAAACCTTTAGTTGGTACCCAAAAACAAAGTTTCGTGAAAGGGGGATGTTGTCAAAAAATGTTTAGGGGTCGCGAATCAAAATTGAAGGTTTCCCATTTGATTAACATTGAAAAAAATGTTTTTCTCATTATTAGTGTTACCATTCCGCGAATTTTGATATCGCGATATTTTCCAAGTGGGTTCTCATAGGAAATATGATACTCTACAATAAAGTTCCTTGAGCCATGTCCGTAAATTCAACCGTTTCAGCGGTATCATTGTTTCAAGTGAATATTGTATGGAAATATCTATTCAAACGGCTGTAACGCCTCAGCTATTAGATACATCGAAAAAATTCAAATAAGAACTTTGTAGAGAAAGTCATTTGCTACCAAAAAGTCCTATAAGCCGAGCCTCTAAATTCAACTCTTTCTCAGCTATAGGTGGATGAAGTGAAATCGATTTTTTTTGTTCACAAACAAACAAAAAACAGTTATCTGTCTGAAGCCGCCATTTTGTTAATTTTTTAAAAAAAGCTCCGATTGAGGACTAGATTTATTATTAAACCAATGATTTTTTTTGGTTTTTTTATTTCAGATGATCCAGTAAAAAGTTATTATGGTCACCGCAAAGCCCTACATGCCGAAGGGGGTCCGACAAAGATTGCGACATTTCTATAAATTATCAATATTTTTCTTTGAAAATTTGTACAAGTCAAGTTGAAATATAACATAAAAAGGCTGTGCTAACCACTTTTGTAAAACAAACTTAAGGGAGCTTTCCAGTGTGAAATTTTCAAAAAATCGATTTTTTTTTTTTTTGCTTTATCGAATAGTATACACTCTTCCGAATATTCCCTGAAATTTTCATGCCGAAATTCAGATTATTTCGGTTACTGTACAGCATTTCTTGGAAGAAGGCAACGGAGCGCTACAGCTACAGCGAAACTTTGAACGCGTTTTTCTCGAAACAGCATTTTTCAAAACGGTGTCCAACTTGGAGGGCAGAGTTTTAAAGCTATCGAGTTGAATTTTTTACACAATATTCTTAACGTCATTGTTTATCGTGCTATGGAAGCTTTTTTTTTTTTGACATCTTCCTATTTTTTTGTAAAAAAAACTGCCAAAAAAATGCTAAAATCGATACTTTTTGTTCAAACCGGCGCCATTTTTGCAAAAAAAAAAAAAAAAAAAAAGCCTCCATAGCACGAAAGCCAATTATATACCGATCAATAATCTTTTTGTGTTTTTTGTTTCAGATCAAAATTGTAACCCCCAACGTGGACACCACATCCAAGTGCATTTTCTGCAACAATTGTTTCATCATTTTTATAGATATTAATTAATAAATAAATCGATCTTTAAAAAATTGTTTTGTATTCTTCAATACCCAATTAATATACAAAAAAAAAACCAGACCGATTAGATTATTTTTTCTTAAAAAAAAAAATCGCGAAAAACAGCGATTTTTCGGGCTGTCACACTGGAAAGCTTCCTTAATGACTATGAAAAATATATATTAAAAACGCTCGTTTTTTTCACGCTTCTGACTGCATCTCACTCCTTAAAAAATACCACGTAACAGCCGAAAAGCAGTAACAAAACATACGCCAAGACTCAAAATTGGTGAAAATATCTTTCCTCCAAACGAAAAATCATCAAGTCAGCCATTTTTTCCTCGCCGAAATCCTCCCCATCAAACGAAAATGGTAAATTGAGGATAGAAAAGCATCGCTCAAGGCGGTTCGCTCTTCCGCAAGAGCCTCCGGGTAGAAGCCAGCATACCTCGCTTGACGCTCGTCCAGAGTTGATCCTTGTTGTTGAATTGTTCAAAGGCGTAAGGCATCCTGACGTGTCCGGCGCATATGTACCAGAACAATATGCCGAAGGCGTAAACGTCAACGGTGCTGTCGTAATGTCCAGTGAGTAATTCGGGGGCCATGTGGACGGGGGTGCCAACGACGCTTCCGGACATCATAGCCTCGGTAATGCAAAATCCAAGGTCCGTCAGTTTGGCCCGATTCTCAGTATCGAGGAGGATATTCTTCAGCTTTATATCACGATGCAGTAATCCGAGAGAGTGAAGATATCGTATGCCCTCGAGTACGTCGATGGCGATTTGTATTCTCTCGAGCCAGGAGAGTCCAGCGCGCAAGCCGCAGTAGAGATCGCGACTCATGCGATCGGTGATGAGTAGAACAGCGGCGCCGATGCCGCAGCCACCGCCGTAGCTGTGATCGATCACGGAGCCCCGAAGCTTAACGATCCTCTTGTGATCGGGTATCGATCGTGTGTAATAAAATTCCATGGCAAGGTCGTTCCAGTGTTTCTCGTCGGGTGGAACGACGGATTTGACGGCGCAAGGCCCGGGCGCGCCGCCCCAACCGTCGCACGAGAATACAACGCCGTACTGTCCTCGTCCGATTTCTTTGCCCTGATGGGGAATGCCGTAGCGCACAATGTCGCTCATCGACGTCGATTCTAGCGCCAGTTTGGCCAGTCGCGGCGCGTGAATCTTCCTGATCGCTACTCTCTGCTCCTCGGTTCTCTCGAGTTTGCCGGAGTGATGATTCTCGAGGGAGCGCAGCGCCGAGTGAAAGGCGTCGTGGGCCGATTTGATTTTAACGCGAAATTGGGTGGATATGCTGCGGGCGAGTCTCGCCGCGGAGAGCGAGTTGAGAACGTCGATGGTGACGCGTCGTCGCCAATCAGCGTCGAGATTCGGCGTTGGGAGCCAGGGCAACGGCAAGAACTTGAAAATTTGACGCATTCGTTCGATGAACGAGTGGACCAGGGACGGCGACGAATTGTGCAATTCGACGTTGTAAGCGACCGATAGAATTTGCTTGAGGGCGTCACTCGCGAGAGGACTGGTGTCCTGATCGTAAGACTTTTCGAGGCTCAGCAAGCAACGTTCGAGGGTACCGACGAAAGTCTCGCGCAGACAATCGACCGAGCGTACGATTTGACGAGCCACCCGGTCGCTCAAATGCCCGAGGACCATTCGCTGAACTTCGGCGGTTGCCGTGCGCACGGTGGTGTTCCATTCGGGCGTCTCGCCATCGGTGAACAGGTAAGTCGCCAGTTCGCGAGTCTCTACGTCGCTCGAACGCAAGTCCTCGATCATCTCTTGTATTATGTTGTTTATCAGCTCGGTCAGTTCCTCCTGATTCTTGCTCACCACGTCCATCAGACTGGCGTACAGCTCGTTCTCCTTCTGCTGCGCGTACTGTATTCTTCTCGGCGTTATCTGTATCTCGCGAGCCATGTCGAACGCGCTGAGAATGAATTTTCTCAAGCTCGACGTGTGCACGTCGTTCAGCAGGCTGCTGGAATCGACGAGATACGTTTGGAGACAGCCCCGAACGAAGTGCAGTACTCGATCGATTTTCTTGCACGAGTCGAGGAGCTCGCTGGTGTTGTTGGAAGGTCCGTCCATCAGCCACGGGACGCTATCGACCTCGAGGCTATCGTCCACCCTCACGAAACCCAACGTCGACAATTGATCGAGCCACGTTAGACCGAGCGTATTGATATTTTCTAATGTCGCGCTATTCTCGTTCGCCGGTAAATCGACGTTGGCCAGATTCGATTGGCTCTGTACACGATGCTGCTCCGATTCCGTTAACGCCGGATCGAAAGTGTTGAACTCGATGTCGACCAACGAGGATACGAACATGACCGGATTGTACGGATATATGTCGCGCAACTCGCGCAATTCGCCGATATTCTCCTCCGTGAGGGGATACTCGCCGAGAGCGTAGAGAAATATCGGCAAGACGCCGAAGTTGCCTTTCGACATTAGCCGCACGGCACCGACGTCCGGCACGACGAATATCTGCACCCCGTCCTTGAGAATACTCCTGTCCAACTTGACCTCGAGTATCGTCGGGCAATTCGAATCCTCGTTGCCCGATCTCGTGAGATCCTCGATCGGCAGGGTGCTCCATGATTTCTCGTTGGCGCTCACCCTCTCGAGCACCTCGTAATCCAGGCCGAGCGTCAGACTCACGTGGTCCGCTTGACCGTAGCCGAATTTGATCCAACGCCAGAGACCGTCGCATACCGGCAGTATGTCCGTCGACAGGAGATTGTTCACCAGGGCGGCCTTCGACTTGCTGTCCTGACCGCCGATTACGATCGACGGGTTGTTGTAGAGATTGTAGTTCAGCCGGTCCACCGTCAAAGGCGGCAACAGTCCCTCCAATATGTTCTCTGCGAATCGATGGGATTGTTAGGTTCGTTAGCGAGTCTTGCGACACGAACGCCTTTTTTTAACCCCTTCGTTGGCATTGACGCAATAGTGCGTCAAATAATTCCGAGCCATGTGTGGCATTGACGCTATAATGCGTCAACCTTTATTTCTCTATTTAACTTGCTCTGATTTGAATTCGGAGCCTCACTCGGGGGTTTTTGGGCTAGCTGAATCCCTATTTGAAGTCAAAATTTGGAACTTCCAAATGGCGGCGCCAATATGGCGGACAAAAATCAAAAACTTTACTCGATTTAGATGAAAATTGGTACTCCGGGATTTTTGAGGTCGCTTATTACGAATCTGAACACAAAATTCAAAAATGTTTAATGGCGGATCTAATACGGCGGACGAAAGTGCAAAAAAGAGCTCGATTTGGACAAATTTTGGTACTCGGGGATTTTCGGGGACGTTGAGTATGATGCTGAACTCAAAATGAAGGAATTTTTCATGATGAATTCAATAACATGGAGCATAATACAATAAATAGGTGGAAATATATGAAGTTTGAGTACCGAGTTTCATCTAAATCGATCTGTGTTATTTGTATTTTCATTCGACATATTTGTTCGTCATTGTGAATTCGTGAATGTTGAGTTCGGAATCGTAATCAGCACCCTCAAAAACCCCAGAAGACAAGTTTTCAGGATAAAAAAATGTTCCTGCCATTTTGGGCACTTTTTGTCGAATTCTCTCTGCCAGCGAAGGGATTAATAAACATTACATTTTGCTGAGATGTCATTAATTTATGATGTAGGGTCTCATGAATACTTAGGTTTCGGATTTTAAAACTCTTCAAGGATATTTTGAAGACCAGTTTGATTATCAAATTATTTTCAAAGGGTAGTTTTTCAAAGTGGTATCTATTAGAAGCAATTGGTGAGGCAGGAGCTTTTTACGGGGTAGAGATATGGGGCTTGGATAATATGGCTCGGTTTCAGGTAACGAAAAATTGGTATTGCGAAATGGCGTTAGAAATCGACGGAAGAACCCCCAGATACGTGTGCAGATCTACAATGTAGATAAAATGTGATATTTTAACGTGTATATCATGGTCGTTCGATAAAATTCAGTTTTATACATAAAAAAATTCTTAAACACAACGTTACTTTTAGCCGTATGAGGCGTATGTAAGCCCTGCAGAAGAAAGACCATAGAAAGAGAAAAACAGATTCAAAAATCGACATATAATAGTTTATACAATGCGATAGTAGAAAACGACGAAGTTACGTGGAAGTATTGGGCGGCAAAAGACATTAAAGAAAAGGATAAGGAAACATGGACGAGGATAAGGTGTGGAGATGTGGGAGTGATGGAAGAAGGGGCAAGTGGAATGGACTTGTAGGTTATGTAAACGAGAAAGAGAAACAATGGAGCACCTGATTACGTGTGAAAAAGGAAGAGGGGTAATATTTAACGAAGCAAAAACATATCTAGAGGAGAGGGTAAAGGGAGAAAAGGATAAGGGGAGAATAGAAGATATGATATGATTAGAAGATATGAAGAAGAAATAGAAGATAGATAATTAATAGGGTGGCTGTGGGGGGAGATAGATGTAAATATGTGTACATTTTTCTAGGGAATCAGGAAGAGAGTGTGAGAAAAGAGAAACGATGATAATGGAGAGAGAGAATGCAGAGTGTGACTAACATTTAAAATAATAAAAGATAAAAGATATAACTTAGATTGTGAGAGCGATATTAAACGGTGTAACTTTGTAGAAAGCCGAAAAGGCAATGCAAATAAAACTTCTTACTACTAGTTTTTTAAAGCGCGAAATAAATGATAATCTGACGAGGCTAAGCTGGGTAAGTATGATGGAGGTGATAGTACTTCACATTTCAATTCTGAAATAATGTTTTGTGTCATTTTAGCTACGTGGGGCCGAGCGTTGTCGTGAACACAAACTTGTCGCTCTTTACGACATTTTTGTATAATAATTTCAGACGGCTTCCGTAATTGTGTGTAGATTTCGGCATTTAGTGCGGTGTTAGGCGGAAGAAGCTCATAATACAACAGGCCCTCGAAATTCCACCAACAACAAAGTGAAACTTTTCTCTCTACACGGGATCGTTTGGGAGTTGGTTCTGGTTTTTCCCCTTGAGGCAGCCATTGGCGCTTTCGTGTTCGGTTAACGTATGACACCCAGCTTTCATCTCCAGTGACTATTGCCTTGAGCAAATCCTTTCTGCGCGAACGAAGCAACAATGGAAGGCGAATAGAAACGCGTGTCGCCTTGTTCGACTCGCTGAGATCGTGGGGTATCCGAAATGATATTACTTTTCTATATCCAAGCTCTTTCAAATGTTCGAGGATCGTGGGGTGACTACAGTCGAGTTCGTTCGCTAACTCTCCTGACGGTGCATTAGGTTTCATTCGTAGAAGAGATCGCAATGCTTCGTCGTTAACAGCTTTTCCTGCCAGACCTAGGTTTGCCTTCGAAGGATATATCGCCAGAACGGAAACGTTCAAACCAACGGGATACTGTTGAATGAAGAACTACGTTACTGTTGGACACACTGCACATAGTAGCAGCAGCGCAGATCTTGCAGAACGTCCTCGTAGAAATTCGTAATTGGCGATCACTCGAAGTGTTCTTTGATCCATATTTACTAATAGCGTCTGATCGCACCGAAGGAGCGGCTTATTTATGTAGGGTCAAAATGGGAAGTGACGACAGTGTCCCCGACACAAAAAGTCCTTTTCCATCACGACAACGCACCAGCTCACGCCTCAGCAGTTGTGGCCGCAAAATTAATGGGAATAGGGTTCCAACCCGTTTCACATCCCCCCTATTCTCCAGATTTGGCCCCCTCGGACTATTATTTGTTCCCCAATATGCAGACTTAGACAAATCCTATTATACGGAAGGGATCAACAAACTAGAGCAGTGCTAGATGAAGTGTATAAGCCTAAAAGGAGACTATGTTGAAAAGTAAAAAAGGTTTATCCGAAAAAATTAAGTAGTTTACATTTTTGCACGGACTTATCAAACGGCCCTCGTACGTGCGTCTCTTTCACGTTAAAACCGCCCTCGGATACCAACAAGTTTGAACCTGTTTGCGAGTCACTCCCGCGCAACTAGGTTGAGAGAAGTGATTTTATATTTTTTGTGTCAAAAGTTCAAAAACCAGCTGAGTTTGTTTGTTTTTTTGCTTCTTTACCTATCGCGGTTACGTTCGAAGTCATTGTTCTCCCGCAATATACAGCTATATCGCGCTATTTGAGCATTGTGTCTGTTAACCTAACAAAAGTAGAAACTTGTAAGTACTCGCTTCAGAAATAAGAGAGAATCGGTACCCAGTGGCTTAAGGGAGCTTTCCAGTGTGAAATTTTCAAAAAATCGATTTTTTTTTTTTTTGCTTTATCGAATAGTATACACTCTTCCGAATATTCCCTGAAATTTTCATGCCGAAATTCAGATTATTTCGGTTACTGTACAGCATTTCTTGGAAGAAGGCAACGGAGCGCTACAGCTACAGCGAAACTTTGAACGCGTTTTTCTCGAAACAGCATTTTTCAAAACGGTGTCCAACTTGGAGGGCAGAGTTTTAAAGCTATCGAGTTGAATTTTTTACACAATATTCTTAACGTCATTGTTTATCGTGCTATGGAAGATTTTTTTTTTTTTGACATCTTCCTATTTTTTTGTAAAAAAAACTGCCAAAAAAAATGCTAAAATCGATACTTTTTGTTCAAACCGGCGCCATTTTTGCAAAAAAAAAAAAAAAAGCCTCCATAGCACGAAAGCCAATTATATACCGATCAATAATCTTTTTGCGTTTTTTGTTTCAGATCAAAATTGTGACCCCCAACGTGGACACCACATCCAAGTGCATTTTCTGCAACAATTGCTTCATCATTTTTATAGATATTAATTAATAAATAAATCGATCTTTAGAAAATTGTTTTGTATTCTTCAATACCCAATTAATATACAAAAAAAAACCAGACCGATTAGATTATTTTTTCTTTAAAAAAAAAAATCGCGAAAAACAGCGATTTTTCGGGCTGTCACACTGGAAAGCTTCCTTAATTTTTCGAGGTACACAATGGACCGTGATTCAGTGTGCCCCGAGTGGTTCACTGTGTACCTTGAGGCGTTATACGCAATTAGAAATTTCAAAAAATCGATTTTTTTTAATTGCATTTTCGGAATGTACAAATATGTGGGTATATTCCCGGAAAATTTCAAATCGATCCAGCGAATATTCTCGGAAATACACACATATTTGTAAGGACGCTCTGAGTATGCTTCTGGCGCCGCCCCTATGTTTTTCCATCCGCTGCTGTTCTTTTTTTAAGCATCCTGCAATGGTAAATTAAATTTAAAGTTTTTTAGAATTCACGAATGACTTTATTTGTGAATTCTAAAAAACCTTAAATTCAGACCTCAATACCTTAAATATAGAACGGCGAGCACGCGGTCGGGCAAATATTGTTCAAATATTGTCAACATTGCTGCCGATATTGCCACGTGCGTTTTTAAGTGTGGGGCAAAATCCTATCTCCAAGCAATGGATGCCTTGGGAATTCAAGTCGAGAGAAATGCTGACAGGCAATGCGAGATCGATGATGCGGACCGCATTGCGAAGGCCAAAATTCAAATTCGAAACGCGACCCGTGAAGGGAGAATTCAGGGCAGACAATCGAGAATTGCAGCTGACGAAGCAGCGAGTAATTCGGAGGGACCAATGTATGGCCCTGGGATTGCTGATTAACGGTAAGGTAAAAAATATCTCTATCCTGCGAGTAATTTTTCTGACAAACTTCGAAACAGCATTGATGTACACTTTTTGAATCATCGATTTTAACTTCTTTTTTTTAATGTTCGAAGTACGAAGAATATTGTGTGAACATTTCATGTTGAAATTCCGCAGTCGCCAAAATTATACGGAGAATTTACCGAAAGATCGTGCAGCGTCCCAACGGCCGAGCGCGTCATTTCTTTACCCACTTTTCAAACGCGATTATCTCGAAACATAGTTTTCAAAGTCGGTGCCGGACGTATCTCGAAAACGGCTTGTCCGATTTTGTCCAAATTTGGATACAATATTCTTCGATAGTTTTTCTCGTTCGCCACGTAGGGTTTTTCATTTGATCGAACCATTGCTTTTTTATGCAACCAAAATCGTCGGGAATTGCGAACGAGAAACGAATGTTAAATTAAAACGGTCGCAATTCCGTCAAAAATGAAAATTTCGAAAAAAAATCCTACGAGGCGAACTCCTTTGTATATTATATTTCAAGAATCCGTTGCGTTTTCATGTTTCGGATCAACCGACTGCCCTGAATCCTCGGCACCACAAGCCACGTCAACGAACACACGTCTGACCACAACAACGGCGCTTCCAGTCAACGAATTTCGATGATATTGAAGTTTGCATCGTTGGAACGCGACCGAAGTTTCGATGTATAACAAAAGATTCCGGATGATGAATATAAGGAAACAAAATTGAAAAGAATTTTCGTCGTGTTCCAACGATGTTCGGCATCGTCGATTTCGCTTGTCTCTGCTGTGGGGAAAAATTAGATAAAATTCCGCCCTCCATGCGCCACGAACATGTCGGAAAGCCGCCCTGAGATACGTTACCTTCCGGAAAGAAGTTCTCGTGCGCTATGACCTCCAAGACCCTCAGAGTGTCCTTGAACATGTGGCGCAGCTGATTTCGGTTGCGCTGGTACCGCCGGAACTCTTGCGGCAGCTTGCTCACCATTTTAATCGTTGGAGCCCGAAGAGCTGCAACAGCGCTCGGCACATACCCTGGGAGAACGTAAAATCGCAGCATCAAAATGCAATCGTCCAACGGAGTCTATTAAAGACAACGGATCACCACGGTGTTGAAGTTTGCATCGTTGAAACTCAACCGAAGTTTGTTGACTTTTTATTTCATCTTCCATTCACAGGCGAAACGTACCAACGGTGCAAGCTTCAACCTCGCGAATTTCCTCAATCGAAAACGAAACTTGGCCTCACGCAATTACGAGAACTAAAACCGAGCCACGGGAACGAACGCGAAATTCGCAGAAGTAAAAATTCAACGAAAACGAAGATTGGGTTAACCTAATCGTGTTAACCTAATTGTTTACTGACCCGAAACGAGCTAACCATGCCGAAGACACTCGGAACAATCAGTCGCGAACATTTTTTCGCGTTCATTGCATTCGCGTGCATCGTTTCTATCGTCAGCTCGTCATGCGTCCGATACAGATATATGATTCACAAAGAATGGTGATCGGGGAATAGATCATGTTCGCAAATAGCTCAAAGCGGAGACGAGGGCAACGAAGCTCGCATTGACGAAGGTTATGTGCACACATTCGTAATACCGCACGCAACGGCTTGTACATAAGCCGTATAGATCCGAGCTTCCTGACGGCTGGCCTGACTGGCAGACTTTTTTTGGACGAATTCTACACTCGTCGGTAAAAACAAAACAATAGCTCCGCGACATTGGCGCCGCGGAAGATCGTACACACAGCGATGTATAGATTTCCGCGAGAGAAAGACGTAGGGAATACTTTGAAACGAAGTTTCGCGCAACAAAAGACTCGCGAGGTAAAGATTCGATCGGTCGGATCATTGTAGAATTGCTTTTATATCGTATGCGAAAGAAAAAAAAACGCGTACCTGTTTGACTTCCGCACAAGCATATCAATACGGAAATATAGAGTATATGTATATATATATATATATGTATAGATGCGATTACATACTCGTATATAAATTTCGCCTTCCTCGAGTTGCCACAGGCAATCAACCGACGCAAAGGCACTTTGAGTACACGTTATACATGACGAAACGAGCGGAAAAGGTGTTCGCTGACAGACTCGAGAAACTCGAAGCCAGGCCCAATATTATCTCTCACTATAGTCCGTTTTAACGGCGCGATTTTTCAAAAACTTTAGGCAGGGTGCAAAGGTCGGGAAGAGTGTCATGCCCGTTCGACAAATCGAATTATTATCAATTATCGGAGTCGTGAACTTTTGTGCGGTCATCGGCGGCGTGTGCGAGTATGTACGTGCGACCGTTCGAAAATTGCGTGTATTTTGAACGTTTGTAGATATGTTTATGCGTGCGGTTAACGCCGAAGGGAGATACGGCCGTACGTTTATCGTTAATTGTTAAAAAGGTTGCTGCAAGACCAGTACATTGACTGTTCGCATTCCAACCGCGACTACGACGCGCGAAGAGCGCTTCTTTTGCCAACGACCGCGAAAACCCCTACCCCGCTGCGTCGACTCTTCGTAACAGTAGCCAGACCTCCCGCTCTTCGTATCTCTCCGTTGTAACGTATATCTCCATTCAAAAGTTTGCGCGAGGCAGCGGCGTCCTCGTGTGAGAAATGTAATGCGGAACATCAATTATGGCCGATACGGACAAGGAAGATTCTCTTTTTAGGCTTAAGGGGGGAGATTCGCTGCTAACCTTCAGGTTGGGAACAAATTTTCGGCTTTTCATGATTTTTTGTTCAAAGCAGAGTTTCCTTCGCCATTTTTGAGACTCAGGGCATGTATTATTACTACTTTTTGCTGTTAGATGGTATTTTTTTTACTACTTTTTGCTGTTAGATAGTATTTTTTTGTTAATCTTTAAAAATGGGGCTTCTATGGCACGGTCTTGTCATCTGCATTTTCAAAACCGGCGTGACGTATGATTACAAAACTATTCGACCGATTCTAATGAAATTTGGTATTCATTTTCCTAACCTTATTCTCTGAAACGTGAGCCTAAATATTTTTGAAAATAAAAAAAACGTATTAATTTCAAAATGTAGCCATTTTTTTCGGAAAATTCAATTTTTTGTATTTCAAAGCTTACCAATTCGTCGATTTCCAACATTTTCAACTTTTTTTGGAAATTTAAAAGAAAAAGTATTTTTTATTGCCAAATGTAGTTCTTTTTTCCGTAAATTGAATCGTTTGGTTTCCAAGCGTACCGTTTCATCGATTTTCAACATTTCTCACTTTTTCATGGTTCATATTCTGCGTATGAGTGTTAACGCGGTCATCCCACGTGACAGCTATTTTTTTCGCCTTTTTGGGATTTTTCAAAAATGAACCATTGAAACACACTAGCCTTGAATTTTTACCATATATTTATTAACATTTTTACAGTCCTCAGAATTTTAGCGATCCAAAATAAGTTGAATCGGCTTTACGTTGTTCAAAAGACACTGTAAAAAAAAAGTTGGTCAACGGCTGCCATGTAAAACATGCCCTACGTCTTAGGAATGGTGAAGAAAATTTTCCTTTAACAACGTTTATTTACACTAGACGCCCATTTACTGGTAATTTCGTCCATTTATTGACGATTTAGTCATTTCGCTACAATCAATGCCTCCAATATTATTTGTTGCAATTACTTCGAATATTTGTTTACACAAAGAGAATAATATCTTTTGTTAGCTATACCAATTAAAAATCGCGTTTCCATATTTTCACTTTACAATCCATTTGAATCCTACATTGTCGTTGTTCGTCCATTCACTGGTCGGGTTCCCCTATCTCCACGCAGCCTGTCCAAACTGCTCGATTAAGAGTGAAGAAAAATGACGCGAACTATCAGTACTTCGATAAGTCGTTGTTCGCGTATAAATACGACATGCTCAAAGTGAGATATAGAATACGATGGGAAAAAGACGAAGGGGCGCTCCACGACGTCTAATAAGAAATATTTTTTTTTTTTCAACCGAATAACAAGAATAACATCGAAGGAGATTCGTGGTCGTCTTTTTTCCGCGATATGCACAGAGATAAGAGCATTACGTGATCGAATGGCATTCTTAAAACAAGCTTAACGTCTGTCGAACGTTACGCTTGCTGAATTCTTTTAGCATTATGAATTTCGAAATTTTAGTACTTTCGTGCTTTTTGGGTGGACAATCCACTGGCGCGGTTGAGCTGACAACGAGTTCTTTTTTTTGAGGTAGTCCTATCGCTTCACACTAGTCATACCACTGATCATACTTGAGACTTGTACAATTTATATTTTTAACATACGAAAGAAAAAAAATTTGTAATAACTGAAATTTTCCATTTGTAAACTGTTTAATGAATGTTCACATTTAGTTAGAAAAATGAAAAAATAGCTATTCCAACGATTCGCGTAGTATCTCTAGGTTTAATATTTGGCAGAAGGGAGACTAGAGTAAAGGAGTGGACACTCCATAGGAGATAAGCAGCGAAAGACGGCCCCGAAATCCCGACTCATAAGTGACCGCAAGAGGCGCCGCGATCGCAATTCCCCGATGTATAGTAAAACTTGTAGCTAAAGGTTCCAGGCATGCGCATGTAGCCGATGGAAAGCTAAGCAAGAGAGTATATCTATATATAAGGGAAAGCCGATTGCAACGCCACTTACAAACTCTTATTTTCCTTGATTTTGGAACCACATCGCTAGCACACAGTGTCCACTGCTTTACTCTGGTCTCCCTGTTCGGCAACATCGGTTCCAGGAAGACTAGAGGTAAGGAGTGGACGCACAGTGCTTACGAAACGTCCGCAAAAACGCAGCAAATAAGGAGGCGCTGCGATCGTATGTGTCCGATCGATTAGCTCCGCCTACTAGACTAGATTCGTGCTCTCGGTTGCTGTTGACAGCACATTCGTGGTGGGGGACCCAATTGTTACGTCTACCTCTCCTATTTCGATATCTTTCTCGTTGTTGCAAACTCATAATAACAACTAATAATTAATGAAATTAAGCGGCGAACCAAATAAATAAACCAACTAAGAAATAAAACCAGAACACAAATGTAGCCTTGACTTTCGTGGATTGGAAATATGTTTCAGAAAAGAGTATTCAGTTGATTTATTTTTTTCACCGATGCGAATGAAAGTTTGAAAAAAATTGCCCTATGCAAGCAATATTACTCTTTCTGTGGCTTGTAAATGCAACTGCACTGGAGAAAAAAGGAACTTGTCAAAAAATTGCAGTTGTATTGATTTCGATGTGTCTTTGTGCTCCGCTTTGAGGCTCATTTTTAATATTATTGAGTTTTGTAATATTGAGAAAATCTTCACGAAATTGTTTTCTTCAAAGCCCAAGGTACAATTATTTTCAATATTGCTCCCAATCAACGTCATTAGGGTTAGTCTACAGTTTCTTTTTTCATGCATATAGTTCAGTTCATGAGAAACATAACCTTTACGCTTCATTCTCCCTGGAGTAATAAGCAGAAAATGGAGCATAATTTATAAGTTATTTTTCTTGCAAATACAACTGCACTTTTTTGACAAGTTCCTTTTTTTCTCCAGTGCAGTGGCATTTATAAGCCACATACAGAGAGTATCATTGTTTGCATAGGGCAATTTTTTTCAAACTTTCATTCGCATCGGTGAAAAAAATAAATCAACTGAATACCTTGTTCTGAAACATATTTCCAATCCACGACAGTCAAGGCTACATTCGTGTTCTGTTTTTATTTTATTAGTTGGTTTATTTAGTTGGTTCAGCGCTTAATTTCATGAATTGTTAGTTGCTATTATAAGTTTGCAACAATGAGAAAGACAGCGAAATAGGAGAGGTAGACGCAACGGTTAGGTCCCCCACCACGAATGCGCTGTCAACGGCAACCGAGAGCACGCCAAGAGCACGAGGCTAGTAGGCAGAGCTAATCGATCGGACACATACGATCGCAGCGCCTCTTATTCGGTCCATTTTTGCGGACATTTCGTATGCATTGTGTGTCCACTCCTTACCTCTAGTCTCCCTAAACACAACGAACGCTCCCAATCGTGTCGATAAAGTAGGGATAGCAGTACCACGCTATGCTACATATCGATAAACATGCGCGCTAATGTATCAACATTCAAAATTGGCACATTATTGCGAAGCGCCAGAAATACATTTACCGGGTGTCTTCTATTATTAAAAATTCTTCCAACTATGTGGAAAAGATTTTTTAAGACAGAAAAAAAACGATTTTTTATAATAACCTTGTCGTATGACTCTCAATACGATGATATGACCCTAAAATTCATTAGAGGCAAACGCATGAACTAAGTTTTGTAGCTATAGTGTACGATGTTTAAGGTGAAGTTATATACCGACCGAGCTGCAATGATTGCAAGAAAGATAGCCGATAATCAATTTATATCTTTTTTGCCGCACGACTAAAATGTTTACGGAAACAGAAAATAATCGGCTTATGGCATGTCAAAAACTGAACAGAATTGCTTCGTACTTTGTTCCGAAACAATTGCGTCCTTCGAGACAAGTCTTGAAAACCAGATTTTTACCGACTGAGCGTATTTCATATTGCCTTCGGATTTCAGGCATAAGGGTCTATCGTGTATAGCAGTAGTTGTAAATATATCCTGCTCTGCCGTCAGCGCCACTATTACCATCCTTCTCGCACTCACTTTTTCTCCACTCCTCGAGTGCCTCTGCGTTTACACGAAAAGTAGTCCGCCTGGGAGAAAACTTTGCTGCAGGATTTGTACCGACTGAGCGGGTGATACAGCGTCCTATCGTAGAATTAATAACGCATTATCAGGGGGTCTCTATCGGTCGAAACATCGGTCGGTAACAAAATTGATGATTATTGAGAAATTAGAAATTACGAACGAAATAAGAAAACTACAAGTACAATTTGGAAGGTCCTTATTTTTAACGGGTCTGCATAAGCTCGGGGCATACAAAACAGGTCGATTTTCAATATTTTTTCTGATGAGAATATTGGGATTACGCCGTCGGGATTTTACCCACGATTAATACATACTTTTACCAGGTTTGAGTTTTGTTTTTAATGAAAAATATTGATAAAGAATGAAGTTATTATTGTTGAAACAGAGTGGAGCCACTGCTGCATGGTCGGTGTAGGTAATTGTCACACATGAAGTGATATGAAATAGGAAATATGAAATGTACTTTTAGTACAATAATCAAACTTTCTTATGATCCGATACTTTTTTGAAACTCAACAAATTACGAAAACCGCAATCTGTGTTAAAATGCTTAATTTTTGACATGAAACATCTTTAAGGGTCAAGATACTTTGGGCGAGAAAAAATGTGCTGATTTTCATGACTTTTTTTTTAAGGAAATATTTGTTCACCTTTTTCGAGACTCAAGGCATGTTTTATTATCACTTTCAGCTGTTGAAGTGGAATATGGTGGGAAATGTAATAAGGGGAAGGACCCTTACAAATGGAAGTTACAATAAATAAATAATTTCGGCTGGTACATGGTATTTTTATCAAAATTTACAAATGGCGGAAGTATAGCATGGTCTTCTAAACTGCATTTCCAAAACTGCCGCGACGTATAATTAAAAAACTAATCGACCGATTCTGATGAAATTTGGTATGAATCTTTCTAACCTTATTGACTAAAAAAACGACTCGAAACGTTTTTGATATCCAAAAAGTGTTTTATATTGAAAAATGTAGCTATTTTTTTTTTAATTCAATCTTTTCGTTTCAAAGCGTGCCATTTAAACGATTTTTGACATTTCTCACTTTTTCTTGGTTTATATTATTCGTATTAGTGTTGATGGAAAAAGAATTTTCGTTGTTCCTATTTCAGATTAACTCCACCGATGGTACGCGTCACACCGTCTGACAACATCCGCCGCAACGCGCTTAGAATATCGTGCCAGTTTTAAAGATTAATAAAAAATGTTCAAAAACACCCTCCAACAGCGAAAAGTAGTTAATACCCTAAGTCTCAAAAATGGTGAAGAAATTTTCGTTAAAAAAAATCATGGAAATCAGCGATTTTCGGCTCACCTTAAGGTATCTCTCCCCTTAACCATTTGTTACTAACAAATGGATAAATATAGAAAATCATCCGACCATACGACATAAAAGGTTACAAGCTATGGTCTGTCCGAATGTGAAATAAATCGGACGATTACATTTTGAGATACGACTACGTTTCATAAAACAGATTCGAAAAAAGCATAAGAAGGCTAAAACGGGGTGGGTTTGAAGTTTGCATGGTTGGAATGCAACAAAAATTCGTTTAATGTATTACTATCACTATTATCTAGTCATATTTGGCAGATTTAGGTCGTAGATTGCTAAATAAGAATCCTAAAAAATATTTGCGAGATTTTCGTAGCTTGAATCTACCAAAGGAAATTTGAGGTATCGGAAAAAGAATCATTTCCGTTGCACTCCAACGGTGCTAACTTCACCGTCATAAAATATGACACGCTTACAATATCTTCAGTCAATAAGCAACGTAGGCGTATTTCATCACATTCATCAACAATAAGACGATGGTTTTAAAAACTTTTCTCCGTTATTTTCCAACATGTGGTAATGGTTGAGTGGCAAGATGCGTGTTTCTATAGTGACTAGGTCGAGTTTCTCTGCGATCTGCGATTAGTTCAACCAAAACTCCATTTCCTAAGCATTGTGGATCAAAATATTGCGTGGTAAATAAATCGTGGTTATTTTTTATGCCTGTTTCACTTCGTTTTATACATATTTGCTTAAATGTATTCCAATCATTTGTGGTCAGTTTTGATGAAAACGTCAAGTTGCGCAAAAGGGCAAAGCGAGTACGTGCCCGCTATGCCCAGTATAAAAGATGGCTATGTGAAATGAAGGTGATACTTAATTTAAATAAATTCCCTGATTATTTATCTTTATTGTAGAAAATCGAGCACGTGCCCGATATGCTCTAACGACAGATGACTATGAGAAATTGAGATGATAATAGAAAATGACTATGTTACTTTATTTTTACGATTTTCCCATTTATTTATCAATATAGAAACTGACCAAAACGCTATTACTTATTGCAACTATGTTGTTTTACATTTTTGGCAGTAGTATTGTTACCTTCTTATAACGATATCCATTATAACGATATTTTCAGACGGTAAATAAATATAAAAGGTACACACGACAAGCTTCTTGGTCTGAGAGCCTAAAGAAGATTTTAAAAACTAAGGAATATCCAAAAAGGCCAGAAAAGAAACAAACCACAGACAAGGAAAATTACGTGTACATTTTATGCAACGAACCATATGGGTCGTTTCACCGAAGACTGGATTCAATGCAATGCGAAATATGGGCTCATGATGCATGCACTGCTTATCCTGGCGTTGGATTATTTCACTGTGATAATTGCAAAAAAAAGTAAAGTTTACTCTGTTAAGAAGACACGTTAAGTTTTTCTTCTTTTATGATAATAATAATTTCTCTGCAATAAAATATGTGGGTACATTCATAGTTTCCCCCCCATGATTCCCTATTTTCTTCTTATTTATGCCTAATCGCAGGAAAGAATATTAAAATAATAAATAGAGTACCCACTTCGGGCCCCCTCCCCTATGCAGTGGATCAAAAAAGTATTCGTACACTCAATTTTTCTCAAATTACTTTATAGGCACAAGTGATGCACATAAAAAAGAACTCTTTTATTCAAGACTCCACCAGGTACAGAGATAATCTGCAAGTGAAAACTATTTTATAAGGCGTAATAAAAGACTAATGCAAAAAATACAAGAATTCGAGACCAAAAAAGTATCCGTACACTTACCATTATAGGGAAAAGCTACATATAATAATCTCCGTTATATTATTGTAATTAATGTTTTTTGTGCAGCCCTTTTCCTTGAGTTGTGACCTCAAGTCTTCTAGGCATGGATTCCACCAAGTTCTAAGTTGCCGTTGACATTGTTTTCCATTTTTTCTAAAACTACTCGTAGATCAGATTTGTTAGACATTTTTTCTTTTTCTTACTCCTGCATTCAACAAGTGCTATACACGTTTTATAGGATTAATATCCGGAGATTGTGGTGGTGTAATTAATTGTTTAGAAACATTGTACAACTATTCTCTCGTTTTCATCGCCTTATGTTTTGGGTCGTTGTCTTGTTAAAAGTGATAACTTTCATTCGGGTCCATTTTAACTGCATTTTCCTCCAAATTATTACGCAACACCTCCATGTACTTCTGAGAATTCATTATCCCATCTATAAGTGCAAGATTTTCAATATCTTTTACCCCATACAGCTTTAAATCATTACGCCTCCTCCGCCATCCTTTACTGTTTGTATAATATGCTTTTGTTGAAACTCGGTATTGGGTTTGCGCCAGACGAATCTTTTCCCATCTGACCCGAAAATGTTGATCTCAGATTCATCAGAGAATATATGTTTCCAAAATTCTATGGGTCCATTTACACAAGTTTTAGCGAAACCTAAACGTTTTTCTCTGTTCGTATTATCAATATATGGTTTCTTTCTCCCAGTTCTGACGTATATATTGGCAGAATGCGAAACGTATCGTCCGGTTTGGGGACACACGTTCTTTTCTTATGTTGACACGACACCATTGCAAAGTTTAAGCCCTTATAGATTTTACGTAGCGTTTTGAATTATACTTCGACGCTCTCTAACTGTGAGTATCCTTGGCCAACCTGTCCGTCGCTTATTTTCTGTAATTTTTATTGTCTCATACCCTTTTAACAATGTACTGTACCGTGGTGGAACTGAAATTTAGTTCTTTCCCAATTTTTCGATAACTTTCACTGCGTTTCCGAAGAAAAATTATCCTATCTCGCTGATATTGTGCTTTTTTCGATGTCATCTATGTCAAGTGTCTGAAAATGTACTAACGGCATAGAAGCAGCCAAGACCACTGTGTAAACAAGGACTCGTTTACATTTTAGACAGAGACCATGCGAGAGTGTGTATTAAGGTTTAGCAGTCAAATTACTTTTTTTCCTCAAATTCTTGTATTTTTTGCATTACTCTTGTATTGCGCCTGATAAAAGTTGGTAATTTGCAGATCATCTCTGCACCTGATGGACTATTTAAGGCCCCACACCACGGTTTGTGCGCGGTACGAGGCTGTATTTTGCGTAATTATTTTCAAGCAAACGATGAATGGAATTTTTTTTTATCCTCATAGTCAATATATACATATAGAAGACTGTATACAAATTTTTGTACTCGAATCTAAGGTATAGTTTGCGGTGTGCGCCGCTTTCAAGAAGACACTCCGACGCAATTGCTGCTCGGCGGTTGACCACACGGTTCATCGGAAAAATAAAATAAAAATATATTTAGAAAATAGACATATAGGTTTACAGCATCACGTAGGGGAATTTCGATATATAAAAAATGGCGGACCAGCGAATTTTATTTCCGATTTTCAAGAAAAATTTTCATCGTTCATAAAAAAAAATAGAAGGGGCCCTTTATAAGAAAAATCTCTGCATGGTGCCATAGAGACTGGATTTTCGAACAGTTTAAGGGGCTATACCAGTGTCACTTTCAAAAATTGATCAGCCTCTTAGCAGGCATTATTCGAGGAAGAGGGTCCATTGTATGCGGCAGGTATAGCTGATTAACAGTTTTTATGGTAAATATTTTAATTTACAAAAATCGAAAGTTAAATCTTTAAACGCATCCTTTTCGAAACGAGATTGTTCAATTTTGCTGACATTGTAACTCAGAGAGCAATTATCCCATAGACTTAAAATTGGAAACTGTCAACAGTGGAGAAACTTTTTTTTGGCGCCTCCGAAAGCAGCGCATAAGTCGCTTGGATCTCAATATTTTTCTATGAAAAAATTACCTAATATAAGTCAAATATAGCCAAATATATTCTTAATATTCCGAAACATTTAATTGAGTACTTTTCTTCCAAAAAATCAGCCAAATTTTCAGCGTTCACACTGGTGTAGTCCCTTAAGACTAATTACTCTTTATAATTTTTATTTAACTTCAAAGTTATATAAAAAATAACTGTTGTTTGTGTATCACTTATGCCTATGAAGTTATTGCGAAAAAACTAAGTGTACGAATGGTAACACGCGTTTTGACCCGACAAAATATCCGACGACTGAATATCCGCAGGACAAAATATCCTCATGACAGAACATCCGCAAAACAAAATATCTGCCGATATTATATCCGCTGTTGGTAATTAAATGTTGAGGTATTTGTTTGGTGTTTTGTTTGGTATTTTTGGGTTTGTTTGGTGTTTTGTTTGCGTTTGTTGGGTGTTTTGTTTGCATTTGTTTGGTGTTTGATTGAGTTGGTTGCCAATCTTATATCCGCTGCCGGTAATTAAATGTTGAGGCGATTGTTTGGTGTTTTTGGTGTTGTTTTGATGTTTTGTTTGGGTTTATTCGGGTTGGCTGCCGATATTATATCCGCTGTCGGTAATTAAATGTTGAGGTGTTTCTTTGCGTTTGTTTGGTGTTTTGTTTGCGTTTGTTTGGTGTATTGTTTGGGTTTGTTTGAGTTGCTTGCCAATCTTACATCCGCTGTCGGTAATTAAATGTTGAAGTGTTTGTTTGGTGTTTTGTTTGCATTTGTTTGGTGTTTTGTTTGCGTTTGTTTGAGTTAGTTGCCAATCTTATATCCGCTGTCGGTAATTAAATGTTGAGGTGTTACTTTGGTGTTTTGGTGTTGTTTGGGTTTGTTCGGGTTGGTTGCCGATATTATATCCGCTGTCGGTAATTAAATGTTGAGGTGTTTGTTTGGTGTTTTGTTTGCATTTGTTTGGCGTTTTGTTTGGGTTTGTTTGAGTTGGTTGCCAATCTTATATCCGCTTTCGGTAATTAAAAGTTAAGGCGTTTGTTTGGATTTGTTTGGTGTTTTGTTTGTTTTTGGTTTGGTGTTTTGGCGCGCAGAAGACTGAAGGTTTTGTGCCGGACGAGCTTTAGGATTTTGTCTCGCGGATGTTTTGTCATGAGGATATTTTGTCTTCCGGATATTTTGTCATGAGGATATATTGTCTTTCGGACATTTTGTCCTCGGATATTTTGTCGCGGATGTTTTGTCGTCGGGTCAGATGTCGCGTAGCCCAACCCCCTGGCACTGCTGGGTCTACCGTGTCCCCGTTATTGTCGCCACGTAAACTAACCCACCATGTGGCGCTAGTAGTCACCCGCATGATCCCCACTGCAGTCGCGCAGCGACTGCATAATTTGCATTTGACGCGAAAAATGCGATTTTTCCTTGTTGGATTGATAACCTGACGTGCAGCCAAGCACCACGCACGCAGGCATTCTCAAATATGAGCACAAAAACCACAAAAATCGTTTTTATTTTATCGCTACACTAAAATTGTTTATTATTTTATCCCTCGTAATACCACACTACGATTTTTTTTTCGAGAACAATGACAGATCGAGAAAAGAAAAGAAATATTCACTTGGTTCACGCGACGAAAAAGATGACGAAATAATACGGAGAGGTGCTTTGCGGAGTGGGGGTGATGCGGGTGACTACTAGCGCCGCATGGTGGGTTAGTTACGAAGCGACAATAACGGGGACACGTTACTGTTAAGAGAATTTATCCCAGTGTCAGCCCCCTGGCGTAGCCGTACGAATACCTTTTTAAGTCACTGCACTCCTGACCGGTAAGTCCTTTCTCCAGTAGGCAGACGTCGACTGTAAAAAAAAATCAAGTATTGCGACTCTGGGAAAACTTTTTCCGGCAACTTTTCACGGATTCCTTCACACCGCGAAATCGTATCATTTTAACCCGCGAACCTCTTCGTACATCGAGGACACCGAAATTGACGAACGGTGAAAGATTAGGACTTTTCCGTGTGGCTCGATAAGATTTTTTTTCCTCGCGATTTACGTTTATTTTTCAATCACATTACACGTATTTTTGTTCTTTCTCGCTTTCCTTAAATTAATAGTCTCCGTTTTGTTGACAAAGTACATAACGCCGTGGAATAAACATCGATACATCTTCTTGCTGCCCTTGGCGACGAGTCTCGTGGATACGAGGCTTCACACGAGTTCGGCAGGTGCCGTTACATCGTTAAATAAATAAGTACAAGCAAAGTTCTACGAGGGCTATTCTTTTCGTTCCTCGGTTTTTCAATCTTATATCCGCTGAGAACGTTGACAACTTTTCGCTTGAGTGCGTGTCGGTCTCCCTCTCAAGTCGTTCGCGACTCTTTCTTTGTACGGTTTTCACCGCGAAAGCCAAAAAAACAAACACTTCGATACAGCTCGTAATTCTCGATTCCATTTTTTCTGAACAATCGTTTTAAGTACAATTACGACGCATTTATTTTCCTCTCGCGAACGACTCGCGCTTTTTTCCGAACCGTCCTGTAAGACGTTTCACGGTCGAGAACGAATCGCATGGAAAATGAGGGATGAAAGGGGTGAGGTGAAAAAAGTGACCATGGACGAGACAGCGAAGCGACGAAAACGGAACGAAAAAAAACCTTACGAGCGACACCGGAAAAGGAGCTGCGCAATAAATAAGTCGTAAGTAAGTCGGAGCTGCTTTTCTCGTGCGCGGATTCGCGTTTGTTTTTCTTTCATTCTTTTCTTTTCTCAGGTCTGTTCGGCCAAAACATTGCTATTGAGTAATTCGGTGTTCGCGTTGTTGAGAGCAAGCTGCTGTTGCTGTTTCAATCGCTGTCGGGCTTTCTTCCTGTTGTTGCGCTTGTGTATGCAGTAAAGTGTGAGAAACAAAAAGAGCAGCGAAACACCGAGGCACGAGGCAACGACGATCCAGGTTGAGCGGGCTTTTGCAGTCTTGGCCCGGGTCTCGATGACGTTGCGACAGGTATCGAAGGCCCGCATGGTTTCGTTGGAAAATTTCGCTTCTTCCGTTGCACCGGCCAGCGCGCATTCTTGCGGATTCTTGTTCCTCTTGGTGCAGTTGAATCTCGACGGTTTGACTCTTATTCCGCGTGTCTCGATCCAGAGATTCACATTCTCGCAGTCGCACCTCGTCTCGTCGAACTTCAACGGATTTCCCGTTAAATCGAGAATCTCGAGGGAACAAAATTTCGCCAAATCCTCGGTTGTCACGTTGCTTATGGAATTTTTCGACACGTTGAGATACTTGAGCGACGGCATGTGTCCCAACGTGGGTAATCGCTTCAACAGATTGATCGACAATTCGAGAAACTCGAGATTCGATTCTTCCGACAACGAGGCAGGCGCAGCGAACGATGCATCGGTCAATTTGTTGTCGGAGAGAAATAACTTTCGCAAACGCGGCAGACGAAGGGTGCTCTTGGGAAAGTCCTGACATCCGTTTTTCGTCAGGTCGATCACCTCGAGACGATGCAACCGATCGAACGCCCCTTCCTCGATCGTTTGTATGAAATTGTCCTGCAGATACAGAAAGCCCAGGCTCGTGTAGGCGCTCAGTGTCTCGTTCTTCAATTCTCTCAAACGATTCACGGAAAAGTCGAGAATCTGAAAGATAATTTCGGAAGGTTGATTCATCGGAAGCTCGCGGTTTGATATTCGTGGGATATTTCTTATCGGAGGGAAGAACTTTCGGAAATTTCTACGTGAAAGTACCATTATTTTTACAGGATGAGGCATTTTGAGGGGCTGTACCCTGTACAGCCCCTCAAAATGCCCCTCAAAATGTGTAGATGACCCTCGATGGTTTTATAATTTTGATCTTTACTCTTTTTTTTTGGCGAAAAGCTGCGAAAAAAACGCTTTTTTTCTCAGTTCTTACTTTTCACTAGGTTTCTTTTTATGGGATTTCGTGAGAAAAAAAACGCCGACGGTAGCATCTACCACGATTGACGCATGAAAGAAAAAATGCGCCGAGCATATGCTGAAATTATACCACAGATGTTGGCTGAAGTTGGACGATCTTTTCATCACAGAATAAACAAGTGCTCAAGAGTCGAGGGTCACAATTTCTACCATCTCCCGTAGGTTGAACCAAACCGAGGTTTGCAAAACGTTGAAAAGTGATTATTCCAATTTGATTCGATTTTTCGACCATTTTCATACTTTGCCTGACTAGAATTGACTTGTATTTTAAGTAACTGATTCCGTCTCAAACTCAGTGATGTTATGAAAAAAAAAAATGCATGGTTCGATTACAAATAGTGGACCTTGAAGTAGCTTTGGCGCCTCCGGCGAAATAAACGACGGTCCCATATGACATTCTTTTCGAACAATCCAATTTTCGTCTGAAACTTTAAATGCCCCACCCTGTGTATATGTATATATATATATATATATATATATATATATTGAGTGTCATGTTATGACAAGTTAAGACAAGTTAAGACAAGTTAAGACAAGAAGAGTGTCAAGTCCTACTGGAATTTTAGTTTAGTAAAAGTCCCACCGTTTTAGAGATCTTCGGCTTTGTGTTATTTAAAAAAAAATCATCTGCTTTTGGTTTTTCGCATGACATTTCTACAAATAGTACGAATCACAATAAATAAGCAACTTTTTAACGTAATTGGCACGATATCTGTATTACATTTTTTACACTGCAGGCTATCAAAATCAGACGTTCAAATTGTTTTGTATGAAAATTCTGGAAAATATCTCTTCATAAAGTTTCCTTAACATTTGAGATTAGAAAGAAGACGTTTCTAGATAAAACAAATAACCAAAAGTATTTTAGAAAAAAAAACGGGGTTAAAAAAGGTATATTTACAGATGATTTTTCTCTCGAAAACCGTGGGGCTGTTACTACACTGAAATTCCAGCATACAGTAGTAGGACATGATGTGACCTATCGACAGTTGCAGGATTATCCATTGATAACAAGATACCCTGCATATATATATATATATGCATCTATATATAGCCCCTGCATATTCGTATGAGAAATGCAGAAAACTGCATATATGTGTGCAGAAATATAGTCAAAATACAAATATAATATTTATAAATGCTCTGCATATAAATATAGTGAAAAAACATCCCGTGGTAATTCGTATGAGAAAAATGATTCTAAAACTTTTTCAAATGACACCAAAGCTATAAAGCTCAGCTTTAGGAATATTCCGCCCGGTTTAGCATATAATCATTAGTCGTTCAGTTACTAGAGATTAAAAGTGAGGGGTAAAATTTCGGTACGAATAAAATAGGAAAGGAAACTATCGGGTGCTTCCGCATAGACCCACATTGGAGAACTCAAATTTGCGTGTTGAAGAACAGAGACACGGAGATTGATACATACGTACGAAGATTGTTGATACCGTATTTGATTGTCTTTATCAATAAATCGAACGATTATGAAATCCAGGACAATATATGAGTGACAATTTCCACGACTTCAAACTCGGATGGTAGCGGACCACAGAAACAAGTTGAAGAATGGCAAAAGCACGATCATCATCGAGTTATTCATTATTATCAAATAATAGTACTTTACTATCTGCGGCTATCCCATGTGACAGGGCCAAATGATCAAAAACATTTGTTTGCATAAAGTGTATTTTTCAAATTGGCTTCCATTGTATCTGAAAAACTATTGAACGGATTACGCTCAAATTTTTATGGTTTGGTCAGCTCATCTATGGTTCTCACCCGAACTAGAATATTTCTGATCACTTTCATAGTCTTCTTTGAGCTGAATAAAATCGAAAAAAAAATGACGAAACTCGGAAACTTTTATAACCGTGCCAAAAATTCAACTTTCGATATTTTTACTCTACATATATATTTTACTTTACTCTGGATGTCCCGATAGCCTCAGATCTACAACTAAAAATGCAGTTTGATTTTTTTTATTTCAAATGAGTAAAACCTCCGGAATCATGGCAGCCGTCGACCAACTTTTTTTACGCATGAGTGTCTTCCGAACGGTGTAAAGTCGATGCAACTCGTTAGTTTGATTTGATAAATTTCTGAGGGACTTTGAAAATGTTCATAAATGTGTGGTACAAAGGTCAAAGATAGCGTGGAGGATATTACGATATCGGCGCCCCCTAATTCTTTCGTCGCGCAGCTTTCATATTTGACCCAAAATAAGACTTTTTTCGAGAGTGGTAAAAATCGAAGTTCGACCCTTAAGGGGGTGAAACGGGGGTTTTAAAGTTTGTAACGGACAACATATTTTTTGTGGGATTTGCTTGAAACTTGGCGTGAATACTCTGCAATGCAATTGAACATGTATTTTACCATTTCCTAAAGTTCGTCTCTTAAGAGGGTTAAACGGGGGTGTTAAAGTTTGTACGAGGCAACATATTTTTTGTCAAATTTCCTTAAAACTTGGCATAAATACACTAAAATACAAATAACTAAACATGCATTTCAGCTGTTTAACCTTTAACCGCAATTTAACGTTTAAGGGGGTTAAACGGGAGTGTTAACGTTTGTACGAGAAAACATATTTTTCAGCCAGATTTACTTGAAACTTGCCAAATTAATTTTATGTATAACACTACGTGTTTTCCTCGCAGTTCGGTGCCGAAAGACAGCCAAGTAGGACTTTTAACCCCTTAACTGTGTTTGTTTGAGTTGGCATAAGCACACCAAACAAACCCAAACAACCCCTTAAGGGTCGAATTTCGATTTTTACCGCTCTTGAAAAAAAGTCTTATTTTGGGTCAAATACGAAGACTACGTGGTCAGAATTAGGGGCCATAGATATCGTAATACTGCCGTAAGGTAAATGTCCCAATTATTGAACACTATCTTGTATTTTTATTATTTCTCATTCACCTGCATGCATTGACTTATTTATAAAAATTTCATTACATATATGGAACTTTTAGCTATCGAAATGTTACCTTACTTGTGCAAAAAAAGCTTTAATTAATAGAGAACAAAATTATTTGATCAGCAACGGTGACCCGATTTGACGTCTCGTGGTAACTGCTTATCGTTTTTGCTAAGACGCGCCGCTTCATACGTAAGGGCATAAAAAATTCAAAAACTGTCGCATCTCAAAAAGTAAAGGCGTTTCAGGTTCCTCAGAAAATTTCTTACAAATAACAATTTAAAAAAAATGTTTTTAATTAACTATTTGTTAAAAATTACGGTGTTCGATCATTGGGACATAGAAAATGCAGTGTGTCCCAATTATTGAACACTCGAATTCTCCAAGATGGCGTCATTAAACCCATCAAAACATCGAGACAGTTAACGTGTGACAGATCGTGTGCATCGGATTTATTCAAACAAAAACTGTAAGTTCCTGAATAAACTTACCTTTATTCTTTTAATAATAACTCTAAGATCGTCAAATATATTTTTTATTTGTATTTTCGTGCAATAAACATAAAAAGAAAAGTAAAAAGAGAATATAACCTAAATGTAACCTAAAAATACGAATGTAATGTTCAATATTTTTTGCTCTCCGATATTTCAGGGACAAAATTTCAAGAGGGAAAGAGAATTCTCGAGAGTGTTCAATAACTGGGACATGCCTGTTCAATATTAGGGACATAGGCAATTCCAGTGTTCAATAATTGGGACATTTGCATGCTTCACATTGTTATTCTTTTTTTTCATTTGAAATCATTTGAAAATAATTTAAAGGGTGGTTTTTCGAAAGTAAAAATATCAAAGTATCATTTAAACATGAAGTCGATGGTTTTTTCTTGATTTAATTTTTTTTCTCCCACCGAATTCAATCCCCCAGATCCTTAGCTGTTCAATAATTGGGACATTTACCTTAGTGTGTTTTAACGGGTCTCACTTCACACGCTAAAAAGCTGATTTCATGATTTTTTTTAAAGGTTTATATTATAGATATTGATATGAAGGGTTGTAACACTTAAGGTAGTACGAGCGCGCAATCTTGATTTCTATAGATTTTGTTCAAATTTTAACCAGACATTGTTCATATCATTATACATGTTTGAGTGAAGTTTCAGAACAGTCGAATATCTAGATTGGGAGATAATGGGTTTTGAAATTGCAACTTTTAACACTGCAGGGTCTGCGTTGAAATTTAGACACAATAATTTTCCGTAAAAGATGTTTGGTCCCCTATAATGAGACGAAATATGGCAACACCACAGAACAGTATTGTTCAATATTTCGAGAAAAAAATAATTATCGTGTTCTTGAAGTTAAAAATGTTGTTGAAAAAATACTTGCATTATAAATATTAATATTCTATATTGTTTATGTTATCTTTATTAACAAATAAAAGTGTTGGTTTATTCATAACTAATTAGAAACTTTGTTTGGGTTTGTTTGGGTTTATGGAACTTTGTTCGATTAAAAATTAGTTCCAAATAAAAATTTGTGTTGCAGTATTATTTTAAATATACCGCCCAAACGTGGAACGATGCGGTGTTGCCATATGTTTTCTTATTATAGGGGACAAATATTTTTTACGGAAGATTAATCTGTCGAAATTTCAATGCAGGCCCTGCAGTGTTAAAAGTTGCAATTTCAAAACCCATTATCTCCCAATCTAAATAGTCGATTGTTCTGAAGTTTCACTCAAACATCCATGATGATATGAACAACGTCTGGTTTAAATTTGAACAAAATCTATAGAAATCAAGATTGCGCGCTCGTACTACCTTAAGGGACCAGTCCACTTTGAAAATGTAAAATTTTCAATTTGAAAATTTCACTTGAAGAGTCATTTTGTTATTTTTGCAAATATCGAAAATCGTATGATATGCGCTATAGCCATTAACATACTGAAACAAAAACCGTTTGATTTTTTTGTTTCGGATAATCCATCTCCGAGATTCCACGAACAGCGCAGATCTACAATTTTTCAGGACATTTTTTTTTAACTACCATTTTCGTCTACAAATAGTGACTTAAATATATCAAATTTGTTTCAAAATGCATTCCAAAAGTGTATTTATTAAGTGTAACAACTTGTATATCAATATCTATAATATAAACCTATTAAAAAGATTCATGAAAATAACCTTTTTTAGCGTCCAAAGTGAGACGACCCCTTAATGGTTCATAAAGAAAAAATCCCAACAAAATAGCTGTCACATTGGATGACCCCGTTAAGTTGCTAATTTTTATCAAGCATTTGCGACGAGATGTTGCCGTCTCGAAATAACCGATTTCGTAGTAACTCGTTTTATTATACAGCTTTGGAGCTGTCGTTTCTGCTTTCGGAAGACGCTCCACGCATGCGTACTACGATTTTCGACACGAAATTTCGTGCCGAGTAAACTCACGTGAATCACTTCGCACTTTCACCAGGTGAAAAGAACCGTAATAGGGTGATCTGCTGACTTTGCTAATTTCCCCCCGAACTGAGAATCGCAATAGCCCCCAAACGCAGCATTTGTTTTTTATCAGAGAATCGATCACTCGACAAGGTATGCGGCCACATTTGGCAAAGTTGAACCCACCTGAATGTCAGTTCGAAGATTTTTCGGTATTTCTCTGAGGCCGAGATCGGCGCAGCGCGCCTGTATCATGGAGTACGGATGATTGTAGCGACACTTTTTCGCATATAGTTCGCGATCCGTCAGCAGAGTGGCGCGCGCCTCGCTCCCGAGTATCATCACTTCCTCCGGCCTTACTGCAGAGACCCCGGATGCCAGCAGGAGCATCAAATTTATGACGAGGGCGAACATGTCGTCGACTGTAATGGTAAATCAGAACAGAGCGCGTGTAAACGAGTATCGGCTTCGTGCAGGGTATAGGGTGGGGGTAACGAAATCGAACGCAGTGCCCGCAGTGGACACAAATTGCAATAAACTCGGCTATTTATCTGTCAAATCTGTACGAGCGTGCGGCGAGATTTTTGCGATCAAAGTTAAAATATTGTTTCATTAAGGGAGCTTTCCAGTGTGAAATTTTCAAAAAATCGATTTTTTTTTTTGCTTTATCGAATAGTATACACTCTTCCGAATATTCCCTGAAATTTTCATGCCGAAATTCAGATTATTTCGGTTACTGTACAGCATTTCTTGAAAGAAGGCAACGGAGCGCTACAGCTACAGCGAAACTTTGAACGCGTTTTTCTCGAAACAGCATTTTTCAAAACGGTGTCCAACTTGGAGGGCAGAGTTTTAAAGCTATCGAGTTCAATTTTTTACACAATATTCTTAACGTCATTGTTTATCGTGCTATGGAAGCTTTTTTTTTTTTTGACATCTTCCTATTTTTTTGTAAAAAAAACTGCCAAAAAAATGCTAAAATCGATACTTTTTGTTCAAACCGGCGCCATTTTTGCAAAAAAAAAAGCCTCCATAGCACGAAAGCCAATTATATACCGATCAATAATCTTTTTGTGTTTTTTGTTTCAGATCAAAATTGTGACCCCCAACGTGGACACCACATCCAAGTGCATTTTCTGCAACAATTGTTTCATCATTTTTATAGATATTAATTAATAAATAAATCGATCTTTAAAAAATTGTTTTGTATTCTTCAATACCCAATTAATATACAAAAAAAAAACCAGACCGATTAGATTATTTTTTCTTTAAAAAAAAAAATCGCGAAAAACAGCGATTTTTCGGGCTGTCACACTGGAAAGCTTCCTTAAAAATGGGCCACGACAGTTACTGTACAATAAATTGCTACGACACCTAAAGGAATATAGTAAATGCAAATTTTATGGATTCCCTAGGGCAAATTGGAAATTAGAACGCAACAAATGGATAGCTGCAGTTTTGTCTTCGAAAAAGTTTCGCAAGGCTTCACAGAAATAGAAGTTTATCTTATGACACGAGATTGAATTATTAATAATTCACAATAACTCTGATTGATAATGACAAAGCATGACCCAAGTTTCAAGACAAGTTTAAAGTTGGGTTATGTTGTGTCCATAACTCTTCTACGTCCCTGACGTGCTCAGCAGATACCAAAAGTTCTTCCTTAGATTGAGTTTGAGGTTGGAAATTAATATTGCGTTATACTCTCGAAGCCGGACTTGAAAATTATGCTTATTTCGGTCCGAAAACAATTTATTTTTATTATAAAGGGTGTCTCAGAATGACCTGACATTTTAATTTATTAATAAAACGTATTATTTATTTGAAAAGTACAAATATTGTATATTAGAGGTTATGTGTGGAACACAATAACCGATAAATGGCCGCCTCGTCCCTGTTTGCAAACGTTTATTCTTTTGAGGAAAATTTTGGCATAATTGCGGACTAATTTCATTAATGGGGCGTCCAATTGCTTCCTTGAGCTCCGGAATGGTCTGTGGATCGTTGGCATACACATTTCCTTTCGTAAAACCCCAAAAGAAAGGAGTCCAATGGCGTCGAATCGAACGATCTTGGTGGGCAATTCACATCGCCGCGGGCGAGATAACATGATCATGAAACTTCGTCTGCGATAACTTCATTGTTTCGCCCGCAGTGTGGCCGGTTGCGCCATCTTGTTGAAATCATATGTATTGCAAGTTCGTGCCGTTTATCCCATTTATCGGATATTGTGTTCCACACATAACCTCCATGTTTGTACCTTACATTAAAATAAAAATATTCGTACTTTTCAACTAAATAATGCGTTTTATTAACTCCGTCGTTGGCATTGACGCAGTAGTGCGTCCAATAATTCCGTGCCCTGTGTGGTATTGACGCAATAGTGCGTCCACCTTTATTTCCCCATTTAACTTGCTCCGATTTGAAATCGGAACCTTACGCGGGGGTTTTTGGGCTCGCTGAATCCGAATTTTTAGTCAAAATTTGACAGTTCAAAATGGCGGCGCCAATATGGCGGACAAAAATCAAAAACATTACTCGGTTTAGATGAAAATTAGTACTCCGGGATTTTTGAGGTCGCTTATTACGAATCTGAACGTTAAATTTGAAAATTCAAAATGGCGGACCGAAATTGAAAATTTGACTCGATTTAGATAAAAATTGGTACGCTGGGATTTTCGAGGTCGCTTATTACGAATCTGAACACAAAATTCAAAAAATTTTAATGGCGGATCTAATATGGCGGACAAAAGTGCAAAAAACAGCTCGATTTGGATAAATCTTGGGACTCGGGGGTTTTCGGGGACGCTGAGTGTGATGCTGAACTCAAAATAATGGCATTTTTTATGGTGAATTCAATAGGATGGAGCATAATAGCATAAATAGGTGGAAATATATGAAGCTTGAGTACCGAGTTTCATCTAAATCAATCTGTATTATTTGGATTTTCATTCGTCATTGTGAATTCCTGAATTTTGAGTTCAGATTCGTATCAGCACCCTCATAAACCCCAGAGTACATGTTTTCAGGATAAAACAATTCTCCTGCCATTTTGGGCACTTTTTATCGAATTCTCTCTGCCAACGAAGCGGTTAATAAATTTAAGCGTCAAGTCATTTTGGGACATTCTTAATTATAAAGTGGTGCCGCAACAATATAAGTTTGTTAAACTTAAAAAGCAATTATATAGCTTTATTTTTCTCGTCTTATAACAAAATTACAATTAAACCAAAATATATTGTACATTTTGAATCAATGTTCCTTACTTTTTTTCACTTTACTGAAAAGAAACGCTTCTTCCCTTGCGATTAAATGCAATTAAGGGGGCAAATCCCTTTAGACGCCCGAAAAGGAGTCATTTTTCATAAATTTTTTAAAAGTCATAAAATAATCGCATCATTTTTTAATTTTGACATTATTTTATTACAACTTTCAAAGGCTAAATGTTTTTCCTTTTTACACAAAACAAAATGGCGACGTTATAAGGTATTTCTTTAGGCCTCTTTTGAAAAACTGTTCAAGTGATAGCTCAAAAAGCAATTGATCGATCTGGTTGAAATTTTGGCAGGTTCTTCGCTATGACACTACTAACTGAAGTAGGCTTTGTAATAGAATTTTTATATTTTTGACCATTTTCTCGACAGCTTTTGCCCCAAAAAAGTAATTAATTTGCGTGATAACTTTTAAACTTTAGGTATATCCTACCATTAATGTTATAGTGAGAACCTCCCAAAATTTCAGCCAGATCGATCAATAACTTTTTGAGCTACAACATGAGCAGTTTTTCAGAAGACGCCTAAAGGAATACCTTATAACGCCACCATTTTGTTTTGTTTAAAAAAGAAAATTTTCACACTTGACAGTTGTAATAAGATAATGTCAAAATGTTTAAATGACGCGAATATTTTATCATCTTTGAAGAAATTCATGAAAAATTACTCATTTCCGAGCGTCTAAAGGGATCCCCCCTCCCTTTAGGGCGCGATTTTAATTTTTATAATTTATCACAATTTTATGAGCATAATTCCAGAGCCTTTGACGGGGCCGACAAAAATACGAAGGCTACGCGGCGCTAGGGTCGCGCACGATCGCGAGCTTACACGCGCAACATACACGCAACCACTTGAATACCTGATTTACTAAAAATATCATACCCAGTTCAAATAATCGACGTTAACCGTACCCGAGCGTAATTCTTTTTCAGATAATCAATGGCCGGCAGCTCAACGCGTAAATAAAGTCACGAGGTTGAAGTTTGCACCGTTGGAACGCAACAAAAATTAATATTCCTGAATTCCTTCACTTTCTTTTAGCGAGCTTTGTAAAAATCCTTCAACCATTTTTCAAGACATTTAGTTAGCGATCTACAATATAAATCCAAAAGCGATCTTCTATAATAATAAAAGTATGGAAAATGAAATGTAAAAAGAACTTTCGTTGCGTTCTAACGATGCAAACTTCAACACCATATAAAAATGAGATTGAAGCTTGCATCGTTGGAACGCAACGGAAGTTCCGTAGCACAATTTTTTTCGGCACGTTTAGCCCTCCACGATCACTCAAACGTTTTTCAAAAACCTTAATAGCGATTTTTAGCCTTAAAATGTAAAAAAAAGACTGGATGGTGATGACCGTAAGGAAATAAAAAATAATGTTCGTTGCATTGCGACGATGCAAACTTCAGCATCTTCGACGTGCACAATCACGACGTTAGATCAAGTGCTCATATGTAGCCCGAGATATAGTTGGGTTAAGGGGTGAGATGCAGACAGAATTTTCAAAAAATCGATTTTTTTCATTACATTTTCTTGAAGCATGATGTTTCGAAAATATTCCCTGAAAATTTCAAGTCAATGCGATGAATAGTTTCCGGGATATCCCACAATTAGTGAAGGGGCGTCGGGTCCCCATGGCAGGTAGCAGACGGCAGCTGCAAGCAACCGGTTTCAACCCGGGAAGGCAGAATGCTTCGAAGACAACAACAAATTGATATTGTGGAAGCTTCCACATCGGCAGAAGCCCTATTGTATGGGCCAGGAATTGATGATTCGATGTAAGTAATTTTTTAATTAGTGCTTCTATACATAAATCAAGTGTAAAAGTGGAAAACTCTTTCAGAAATTTTCAAAAATGTATTACTCAAAAACGATGACCTTTAGGAAAATTTTATAATGAATACTTTGGTTTCAAAATTGCCCAAAATATTTTTTTTTAAATAATTCATCCCAAAAAACTTAAATTTTTTGAAAAACTGCTTTAACAATTGGTTATAAACAATTAAATGCTCGACTTTTCGGCAAAAATTGTAATATTCGGATTCAGCGGATCAAAATACATAAAAAAAAGTTTAGCTTCATGCATCGAGCTCAAATTTTTACGAACATAACCGTACTCACATCGAATAACTTTAAACCCGTTTTTCTCGCAACTATGTTTTTCAAGTCGGTGACCACTATAATTCAAAAACCACTCGATGGATTTTGATGAAGTTTGAAGAAAAAAAACAGCGACCCGAAAATGCACATTTTATCACATGTTTCCACGAACTTCAAAACCCCATAACTTTTTATGGGAAGGTGGAATTCAGCTTCCCCCGACTGAATATCATAATTTATGATCCAATCAATGAGAAAATAGCAAAAAAAAAAAAATTTCGGAATAGTGACTATCATTTTTCTTTTTTCGGAAAAGTGGCTCATTTTTCGGAAACGTGACTAAAGTAAATAAAGATGGACAATTTTGGCGATGCCAATTAAGAGTAAACAAAGATGGACAATTTTGGTGGAAAAAAAACAACGACCCGAAAATGCACATTTTATCACGTGTTTCCGCGAGCTTCAAAACCCCATAACTTTTTATGGGAAGGTGGAATTCAGCTTCCCCCGACTAAATATCATAATTTATGACCCAATCAATGAGAAAATAGCAACAAAAAAAAAAATTTACGCTCATTTTTCGGAAAAGTGACTAAAGTAGATAATTACCAAATTTCATGATGGTCACCGCAAAGCACTACATGCCGAAGGGGGCCCGACAAAGATGGCGATATTTATATAAATAATGAATATTGTTCTTGGAAAATTTCTACAAGTCAAGTTGAAATATAACATAAAAAGTCTGTGTAACCACTTTTGTAAAACAAACTTAATTACTACAATAAAAAAATTATTGAAAATGCTCGTTTTTTTCACGCCTCTGACTGCATGTCACTCCTTAAGGGAGGCGATACCCTTAGGCGAGGGCAACATTTGCTGATCTTCATGATTTTTATTTAAAGGAAAGTTTTCACCACCATTTTTGAGACTGAGTGTATGTTTTATTACCACTTTTGACTTTTACTTGGTATTTTTTTATTAATCTTTCAAAATGGCGGATCTATGATACAGTCTTCTAAACTGCATTTCCAAAACCATAGCTAAAAAACTAATCGACCGATTCTGATGAAATTTCGTATCAATCTTTCTAACCTCATTGTCTAAAACATGACCTTAAATATTGTGAAATAAAAAAAAGTATTTTTTTATTACAAAATGTAAAAAGTTATGTGCAAAAAAAAATCTTTGGTTTTTTTGCACACTAATCCCGCCGACACTACATGTCACGCCGTCTGACAACACCCGCTGGAACCTGTTCAGAACCCGTTTAGACCATGCTCTGTTTCCGCCATTTTTAACGATTGATAAAAAAAACAAAGCTATACCATCCAACAGCCAAAATAAGTAGGAACACATACCCTAGGTCTCAAAAATGGTGAAGAAATATTGTCCCTTAAAAAAAATCATGAAAGTCAGCTATTTTTACCTTGACCATAGGTATCGCCCCCCCTTAACAGATCTGTCCGTGAAAAGCTTTGGACCCATTAAGCACCAGTGGCCGAGTGGACATGCGAGCTTAACGGTCATCAGCCACGTGGGCTGGAGAGAGAGAAACACTCGCCCCTTTCCCACTTTCTCGAGGGTCGTACCAAAATAGTCACACGAAAGTTTTACCAAAAGTTTTCAGTCCGCAAACGAGCGTAAGAGAGGAAGAGAAAGAGATTAAAGAATAGTGAGAAATACAACTCGAAGGCCGTTCAATCGCCTCGGCAACGAAGTGAACCACATGACGCGTCCATATTGAAAGTTTAGCTTGCGAGAAGAATTTTGTGATCGGATCTGGCTGAAATTTACTTCGACCCTTCTCTCTCTTTCTCGCTCTTTCCCCCTTTCTCTATTTTCCATTGCCTCGCAGCGAGAAACGTTTTCAGAAAAAAAGACGACGGTTACTCGATAGCGAATACGACTTGTACTACGATACGAGCAACATGAGACGCGTATAGGTGGAGGGTCACGATCACAAAATGGACAGGAGCGAAACCCGTGGTAGCAAATTCTTTTGTTTTCTTCTTTTTTCAATAAGAATTTGGCCGAAGCAATAAAGAATGGATTTGATAGCCCAACGGAGCTAAAATGAATTTCCTTAAGGCGGTATTACCGTCTAGAAACTTCGACTAATACGATTTTTTGGCATTTTCTTATAGTTTGGGGTTATGAGAATGTGTCTCGGAAATATTCATTTAAAATTGGTAGAAGTCCCATAGTTACATTATACATGAAATTGGTAGAAGTCCCATAGTTACATTATACATACATAATCGGCATTGCCGATTAGCGGTAATTATAAACACATTTGTGTAAACACATTACAAAACTTTAAACGCCTTTTTCTCGAAAACACGTTTTTAAAAATGGCTGACATTCTTCTGACCGCTGTAATTAACATATCGACCTGAAATTTGGAGAGCATACTCGGAAAATATGTCTTCACGGAATGACGGATCGTTTTTCCGATAGATACATTTTTGCATTTATTAAATATTCCACAAAAAAAATATTCCACAAATACAAACTTTCATTAAAAAATCGATTTTTTTTTGTTCGTCCACTTTCCACCCATGAATTTTACGCTTTATAATTTTTAAATTAACCTCGCGAAAGTTCCTGCCAGCCGATGAATATTTAGTGGTCGATCAAGGTTTTCGAAATTCGGCATTTCCGCCAAAAAAATTAATATCGCATGCGTCGTCTTTTTAATTGAAATTTGAAATTTGAATCGTCAGCAGGCTTGAGTGACCTCTCCGTATTTTCTGAACGCTCGCATGTTCCGCAATTTTTTTTTTTCAAGAGGATAATTGGATGTTGAGAAAAAGGAAAAAATAGAGCTCCGAATAGTACCGCGTTCGAACATTGCATTATACACGAGGATTAACAGCGAAAAATATGCGTAGGTACTCTTTACGAATTTTCGATCAAGATGAAGAGTTACCGATCTTGCCCGAGGCAATGTGCAAAATTAATTGCGATTCCTCTCTAATCTCGAACTCGTAAAAAAAAATGTTCGTTCGAATGCAATATGCGCAGAAAGTTCGCACACGTACAACTACATAGATATATTCGTATACGTAAGTATGCATGCGAAGGTGGATTTTCTCGGATATGTCGGAATTGTGTGTATATTCCAGTGGGAACCCGAGTCCCTTTGCTACTACGAACTTGACGGGCAAACTTCCTTTGCTGCAACTTCGGCAACCGTATATTACGCGTGTATGGGACATTCCACGTTGAGCCGGCGAGCGGCAATTGACTATAGATTTCGAGGTTTCTATAAATAATTACAATCATATTTCTTAGAAGAAAAAAAACTATATACTCCGAAAAAACCATATCGTAAATATATATATTATTTTATATCGTAAATATATCGTAAATATATATATATCGTAAAAATATATATATTATATTTGGAGGTAAGAAATGAGAGGAAAATGCTGGTACTTCGAATTACCACAAAAAATGCTCCCGTCGAGAATTATTATTTATGTGTACATAAGTCTGGATCAGAAACCAGCCAATTATTGTTCTTTTTATATAGAGAATAAAAGAAATATCAAACGGACGTGAAGAAGTATGATATTGTTTTTTTTTTATGTCAACATCGGAAGTATCTGTAATTTTTTGTTTCCCGCGTTTGTTGCAATGGCGTTTAGGCGAATGGAATTCATTGAAATTTTCGGACAAAGTGTGTGAATTGGAACGCCCCGCATGTACATAGTTCCAGAAACACTATTTTCTAGGCGATGGTTCGTCAGTGGCAAAGTATCGTAGACCGAGTGCTATCGAATTTTGAAACTCGAACTTTCGCCCCCGTCCCGTAATTTCCGTCATTAAAACTTTGAAATCCTGTTAAAGCAAACTGGCAGACTGGTCGTCCTTTCGCAAGGAGTTACCAACGAGGATCTCGCTTTCTTGCGCTCTATCTCGCTATACACACACATATATATATATGTGTATATATATATGCGAGTGATGCACATATATACGTGCATACACCCACGCACACACATATTCGAAAAGTTTCAGCGTCCCATCGTCTTGCAGCAATGTGTCTGTCGATTCGCGCGAAGAAGTCGTCCTTACATTTATCGATCCTACGATCGATCGTCGAAAGTCACCCGATGACAATGAAACGTAAGACCACCGATGAAGTAGACACTCAAAACTTTTTCGACGTCCCGAGAGAAATTTTATAGGAATATATATATATATATATATATATATATATATATATATATATATATATATATATATATATATATATATATATAAACATCACAGAAGCTGTGTACTGGATCCCCCCCTCTCCGTCGATAAGAGAGATTTCCCAGTGGTACCACAAATAGTAATCAGAAAGGTTTCGAAACGTCAATGTTTAGGTTTTCGAAAAACTTGTCCATCAGAATCAGACTTCCCCGAGCGATTGGGAACGGTGCTGAGGTTGGCATCTTTGGAACGCAACGAAAATTCTTTTTATTTTGTTTTTTATCCTCTACATTTTTTTGTGTCGGTTTGTTGATCTCCAACGATCATTCAAAAAAACAAAGTTTGATTATCGTAGTTTTGATCAGTCGAAAACATGTGGACGGTTCGAAAAAAAAATTCCATTGCGTCCCAACGATGCAAACTTTGATATAGGTATGAGAATTCGACACGCCCCGTGCAGAAACGTGACCAGGCATTCCCGACTTTATATAGGATCCAGTCCTGGCTTGCCTCGTCCGACTTACCTAACCGGGCCCTTTCATGGAACAGACTAGGAATATCACTAAATCTTTTCCTGAGCAGAACATTGACATTTCTTGAATATTAAATTCCGACCTATTATTGAATGATACTTGTTGCGTCATTAAAGATATTAATAATTAAACATAACAAGATGATTCAATTTATTGTAATTGTATATTCCGTTTTATTATCATATTATTACCTTCAACGATAATCAACGCCTGATAATGCTATCGTAAAGAATAAATTATGATGGTTGCGGAAAATTATATGATGATAAAACGGAATATACAATTACAATAAATTGATCTTCTCATCTTGTTATATTTAATTATTAATATTTATAGAACAACGCCGACGTTGATTTTATTTAATTTTTCTTGTCCTCTATATATCAACAAAAGTAAATAGGAAATGGCTTTATAGGTATTTCGAGAGAAAAAACTAAAGATGTTATCGTACATAACGGTATTAACAATATATGTAACGACTTAAACGTTGCAGATTTGTTTGACTCTCTTAACCGGACTGTACCATTCGACGGAGTTTAATCAGATGATCCTGGCTTCCAGATGAATCAAAGAATGATCTTTCACTTATAGTAATAACAATAAAGCTTCTATATATGGAATACGAGGCTTTTCGGTCTGTGTACGTTTTTCGGTCTCCTTGCCTATCAGGAAATGCGAGCAAGCGTATGTATACATTCTTATACTACCTTAGCAAGTAGATTAACCAACAAACAGTATGTCGTTGGAATTCAGCTGAGGATCTCCGTTATATATGGAAGTATCTTTCTGTTCTCTTAAGGGGTTACCCCACTTGCGATTTTTAAAAAATCGATTTTTTTTATTGCATTTTTTTGAAGTATAAGTATCTGAGAATATATCCTGAAAATTTCAAGTCGATCCGAACAAAATTGACTGAGATATGAGCGTTGAAAGAGAAGAATCCGTGAATTGAAGAACTGAAATTGAAACTTTAAACGCGTTTTTCTTAAAATGGCATTTCCGAAGTCGGTGACCAAGATTACTCGAACACTAATGAACCGATCTTCTTGAAATTTTGCAGGCTTATTTAATACATAAAAATGTAGTCTTTAATCGTTCGATTTTTTTTTTCGGAAAAAAATGGCCGTTTTATAGCCAAAAAACGGCCGTTTTTTTTCGTTAAAATCGAACCATTAACTTTGACGCCATTTTGTGAAAAATGAATATTTTTAAAAATCCTTCGATTAAAGACTAGTTTATGCTTATATTTGACTAAATCCATTCGCATTTTTTTTTCGGATGATCCACTTCGCCGCAATGTTGGTCACCGCAAACCGTGTATATAAAAACATTATTTCATTGACGGCCATTTGCCACTAAACAATGTAATATTTTTCAATAAAAAAATTACTGAAAGTGCTTCAAGATGTGTTCTTTAAGATGGTATATTGATCGATTAAAAAAGTTTTGTAGTTTTCTTTTAAAAAAATCATGAAAAAAGCCTTTTTTTGCGCTACAAGTGGGGGTAACGCCTTAAAGACACGCATGTTCGGGATATATGGTTCTTCCTCTAATAATCAGAGGTTGACTGCAAACATCTTGCGTCATTTGGTCCAGCCCAGGGAGACTAGAGAGAAGGAATGGACACAGCATAGGCCAATACGTAGTTCCAGCTTTTTAAAAAATCCGACTTGCAATAGTGCCAGATCGTGCCACTAGCAGCTCTCCTGACGATAACGTCTCAAATGATTATAATCGTCCAAACTTAACGCATGCGCACAAATAATGAAAAGAATTTGATTTCGACCTCTGGCGTCATCCTGAATCTTTTTATAAGAAAAAATTCTGGATGTCAATAACAGTAACGAAACCAACAAAGATATTTAAAAAGAAAAGAATTTTCGTTACACTACAATTGATTTGATCCTGCTGTTTTTGACAAACGTCGAAAAATCTTTCATGCTTCACCAGCGTCATCGTTTTTTACTTCATATAGAAAGACATCGTTTCGTAGGTCGCATTTCAGTAATTATTCTATTCAGTCAATTCAGCAATAACGCCGAAGCAGTATCACTTTTTCGGATTCCACGAAATCTGAACGAACGATTTCGGCAGTTCGACAAGTTGGTAAATCGAAGGCTAGCCATCGCGTAGTTTCATCCGAAAAAGGATCGATACGATGCGAAACGTTCTTATCTCCCGTTGCCGAAGATGCGCGAGGGTGGCGTACAGGACCAGAGTCACAATACTCCGCTGGGGTTTTTTCATCCGGGGCTAGAAGAACCGCACGCGCTTTCGACAAGTTCTCCTCCCAGAATAAATACGGAAGATTTCCGCGACTCTTTCCATGGTTGGATGGATCCGAAGAGAGTACATCTTCATCGCGGAAATGGGAGTGCGCCTACGTATATCCGAGTTTTAGCGAATATGGTTTCGATATCCGTATAGGTCCGATGGGAATTAAGGCAGGATTCTACTTTGAAACTTTGAAAAGGCTAAATTGGATGAAAACACCCACCTGGAACACGTCGAAGGCATATTATATGGCCCAGGCATCGCTGATTGAGGGTAAGATAATTTTTTCCTACGATTTATCACTCACCAAAACTTTAAACGCGTTTTTCTCGAAACGACATTTTCAAGTACCGTGGTCGTGATAACTCAAAAAGTACTGAACCGATCCTTATGAAATTTGGAACACATATTCTATATGTGTGTACCAACCGACCTAACTACAATCAACTTAAAATTTTGATTAGAACTATTTTTTTATTGCAAAAAAAGACCAAAAAAAACGCATTTTTTTCGTATTTTAGCCGCCATTTTGTTAATTTTGCACGTATATAAAATATTCTAGTTAGGTCGGTTCCTGAAGACATACTGAACATGAAACTATTTGATTTTTTTGTTTCAGACCATCCGTCGGGAAGATTTCACGACCACGGCAACGGTACCTGCTTTTCGAGGCGTTGGCTTTAAACATATTTTACGTGTACAAAAAATGAATAAAATACATTAAAATTTTTTTTTTATGTACTTAAAGAGTGTATTTATTGAACAGTTTAAACCCCATATCGATATCTTCAATAGTATTCTCAGAAAAAATTCACGAAAATAGCGTTTTTTTCATTGTCATCAGACAATGTCATCAGACAGTCATCCTGAGAAATAGGAAATTTACAGTGAAACCTCAACGTCGCGAGAGCTCACGCTTTCGATGCAGGAAATGCGTTTTCCGATTACATCAAGCCCGCTCCCTGCGCCCCACGTGCTCTTCTTTTCTTTCTTTTTTTTTCGGATCTGACGACGTGAGCAATTCGGGCCGAGAGAGAAAGGAAGAAAGATTGAAGAGAAACGGAGAGAATGGCAGAGAGGTTGACAAAAGGTCACTGAATATCACCTTTGGGGGGGAGTCTACGGGTAACGAGGGTCAGCTAAAATAGTCAAATGCGGCGAACGCGCCCAATGCAACGACGAAAATAAATGCACTACTGCATAGCATTTGCACGAGGGCACAGGGCAACTATGGACAACCTGTGCCGATACACCGTCCTTCGATTTTGGTGGAACTCGTTTATGTGGTTGAGCATTGAAAATTATTAGATGCGTATTTTTTTTTATCGGCGGAAAACCGTTTTCAAGAGCTCAAATGTGCCAGATGTTTGGGGTTTGGGGTTCGGTGTTTAAACTCGTACTAGAAATATGCTTCTACATATACGCGCGAAATGGAGTAGAAAGTGGTCCGACGTGAAAATACAGGTACTGAAGAGCTAGGGGTAGTTTACCCCCCCCCCCCCACCCGTCCTGCCGTGCCGGAAGCTTAATGCACATATGCAAATATAAACAAACATAAAACTCATACCGCCGATGGAACGGCAGCAGTTTTAGCGAAATAGATGAGCAAATATTTGAAACCGCGAGTGAGATGGAAACGAGGGGGTGGTTCACCATCTAAGACGGACGAAATAGTTTCGGAACACGCGAAAATATTAATTTGGAGATCGTGGAAATACTTTGAATCAACAGACACATCTAAACAAAAAAAATAGCGGTGGAGAAATTCAAGGAAGGTGTGGTTTACGCCCTAAGCTTGGTATCCACCAAAAATGCAGACGCGTAGAGTTCGTTTTTCTCCCCCTTTCAAAGTGGAGGCTATTTCCTACAATGTTATGCACCCCTTCTAGGTATCGGGCGAGAGAGGAAAATAAAGGGGCAGATCACCCCTTAGGTTTTCTTATTAACGTACCCACAGTGGGTCAGCGTTTTACATTATAGAAATTTCATTTTTGTTATAGGAAAACGTTGTGATAGGAAAAACGACGTACTGACTAGCTTTTAATGCTCTACTACATACAAGAGTGCCGGCAAAATCTCGGACACCAAAGCGATGTTCCTTGTTAGTTGTGTCACGTCGATGAAAATGACAGAATCTTGCCGAGCAGATCAAAATTAAATGAGAGTTCTCCTCGCACGTATCTATGTTCTGTAGTTCCTGATACTTTTTAGCAATAGTTCGGGTGATTTTATTTTTTAAAAGAGGTGATTGGAAAACTGATCTGCTAACTCCCAATAGCAGATCATTTTTCAGAAAATCATAAATTACCGGGAGTTCTTCTCCCATGAGGTTGAGTTCTATTGTTTCTGATAGTTTTTTGCAATTCTTCTGGGGATTTTGCAAGAAAAGGTGGTTGGAAAAATAATTTGGTAGCATCGCATGGCAATATGCTGATACATAAGCGTGAGTTCTAGGTGCTTTTTATGGGTTACATCATAGTTCCAGTATTATTCGATGTATTTGAAAAGCGTTCTGACTTCTAGCTATTTTCTAATAGTTAGTAGCAATTTTAACAGCATCTTAACTATACAAGTGTGATCTGCTGATGAATAGGTGTAAGTTCTGGGCTCTTTTCTATCGCTGGGTTATAGTCCCAATAATCTCCGATGTATTCAATAAGAGTTCTGGCTTGTAGCGATTTTCAAATAATAATTAACAATTTTTGTCAACATCTCAACTATACAAGTGCAATCTGTTGGTGGATGGGCGTGCGTTTTTGGTGGTACATTATAGTTCCAGTAGTCGTTGATGTATTTAGGAAGAGTTCTCCCAGCTACTTTGAAACATTTATTGACAATTTTTTTAGACATCACAATTGTAAAAGTGTAACCTGCTGTTATCAGCAGGTTTATATAGGCGTGAGTTCTAGGTGCTATATTTATATAGGCGTGAGTTCTAGGTGCTTTCTATGCAGTATTGTATAGTTCCAGTATTTGTCGATATATTTGAGAAGAGTTCTGACTTGTAGCTATTTTCAAATAATCATTTAAAATTTTTATCAACATCTGAACTGTATAAATGTAACCTGCTGATGCATGGACGCGAGTTCTAGGTACTTTCCGTGTGGTGCATTGTAGTTTTAGTATTGTTTAATGTATTCGAGAAGAGTTCTGGCTTCTAGCTATTTTCTAATTAGACATTTGAAAAAAGCTGGAAGCGCGGATTTTGTAAAAATGCATCATAGAATACTGGAACTATAATATCCTAGACAAAAATCACTAAGAACTCACACCTATCCATCAGAACTTTACACTTGCATAGTTGGGATGCTGATCAAAACTGTCAATGATTATGTGAAAGTAGCTAGATGCGAGAAATCTTTTGCCATACATAAAAAAAACGCGGGAACTCTAATGTACCACATTGGAACTGCAATGCACCACGCAGAAAGTACCTAGAACTCAAACATATGCGTTAGCATTTTGCTATGGGAAGTTACCAGATCATTTGTTCAATCATCTTCTTTTTATAAAATCACCAGAACTATTGCAAAAAACTAGCACGAACCATAGAACTCAACTGCATACGAGAAGAACTCTTATTTAATTTCCATCTGCTGGAAACAGATCCGCCAACTTCACCGACATCGTTGGTTACCATCTCGGAAACTCTGCACAACTGCTTCCTGTTCGATATTCGGCCCGCAAGCCATTGCGCGACTGAGCGGTCACCCATCCGAGTATTGGCCCTGGCGAAGGCTGTTTTACATGGGAAATCGTCGAAGTTGCTCACTGACCGTGCGTTCAATACTGACTCCCGGTCATCCTAATATTATTTTTGCTTACCGTAGATCGAAGATATGGTCGTAGGAAACGTACCGTAGTCCGGTATTGGCTCATACATACATGAAGACAGTTTTCCACGAGGCTAAGGTCGTGGCCGAGTTATCGGGCAGGACATTAATGAAGAGATACTCGACTCTCACGTTGACGAGAAAGCGCCCGCATACGTTTCAAAGATATATCGGGCACACGTATATGTGCAAAGATATAACTATAGCTCTACGAGCTAGTGCGGGCCACTCATCCTTTTATTTGCCGCGACGTGCAAGTTTTTTGCATATCCACGATCCAATTATTGCTCTTCGAGGTAGCCCTTTCCAAGGATAAATCCAGAACCGACAATAAAACCCAAACAAACTCCGAGTGTGAGAACGAAAACTTTCCACCACAAATCGTGATTTGTATCGGTGAATGCAATGAAAATTAATCCTTAATCGCCATTTTTTAGCAGATTCAAATTTGGGTCAAGCAATGAAACGTTTTTTTGGGATTCTCGTCGGAGAGCTACGAAATATGATTTGAAGCTTGCATCGCTGGAATGCAACGAAGGCTCTTTTTTACATTTTATTCCCCTTCTTTTAATTATTATTATTATTATTATTATTATTATAGATCTTTTTTTATCGTTTCGTATTGGGGATCGCAAAATACGTATCGTAAAAGATGGTTGAAGAATTTTTGTTAGAAAAATGTGCCAAACGAAATTAACGGGCTATATTTTAAGGGGCTATATATTACCTACTATATTAAGGGGCTATAAACTACCTAAAGGCCCGAAAAAAATTGTCATATTCCGATTTTTTTTCTGGGGAAAGGATGGTGAAAAAGAAATGCATTTTTTTAACACAAAGGTACATGCAGGGTGTCCTGCTATGGATGAATAATCCTGCAACTGCCGATAGATGAGATCATGTCCTACTATATGCTGGAATTTCTGTTTAATAAATATTCCATGTTTTTCGAGATTTTTTACTTTGTATTATTTTTTTAATCGTCCACTTTTGGTTTCTTTCACCAATCGTTTCCCAGGAAAAAAAAACTTCGGAATTCGCCCATTTTTCGGCCTGTAGATAAATGTAGCCCCTTAAAGGAATTCAAATATATATAGCTTCGTTGGCTTCCAACGATGCAAACTTCAACCTCATTACGAAAATGAAGATACGAAAGCCAGTCCGTATATGCCTCCATCGCTCTGCCGTCAGCGGCGTCATTGCTGTCTCCCTCGTGCCCATTACGGTTTTACATTCTTTTATGACGATATCGTTAGATGCCACCCCTATAGCGGTCACGAAAACAATTTGCCAGTGAGAAACACGCACGCATTTTACCACGATTATCAACAATTGCCTGCACGCTAGTTTTCCGAAAGTTGCTCAGTTATTTGTTCAAAGAACGCGATGTTTCGGATATCGAAATGCGCGGTTCTATCGTGACTAGGTCGAGTTTTCTCTTCGATTTGCGATAAGCCCAATCGAAAGTTAATTTCCGAACCTCTTTCGATTGCAGTTTCCCGTGGTAAATTGACCCGTAATTCCATTCAAAGTTTCGAAAACGTTCCATAGATTCCCGCATAGGGAGATTCGGTTCGATAAAAGAAGAAAAAAAAAGCCCAGCTCGGTCCGTAAGCGATCGGTGCACCTCGTGACCCGCGTTACCCCGACTCAGGAGAAAAAGCTTCCGCGACGTTCTCTCGCTTCGTGCCCTCCTCTCATTTCTTCATTTCCGCTCGTCTTCATTTCCCGCTACGTTTTTTTTTTTTTTCACGAGTTCTTCGTGGCCTGAAAGTGTGACGCGTCTCGTCGCGAACCACTTCGTTTGCGAGCGCTCGATGTGACAGCAAAGTGAAGACAAACGAAATGGAGAAAACGAGGGGCACGGAGAGGAGGTCCAGTAAGAATTCGAGGGAGAGATGAAAATTGAAAGTGAGCACACACGTACACGCACATACACACGGATGTCACCTGTTCAACCGCAAAACTCGCCCGAACGTCATTCCAAACGTTCAGCAGAGTGGATGAAGAGATGACGAGAGAAAAACAAACGAGAGACGGGAAAAAAGAGAGAAAAGGAGATTAAGAGTCTACCGCGATGCCGAAGAGAAAATACGAGGACGATCATTTCCCATTCCCGTTGGGCCAAGGGCCGGGTTCTTTTTGGTTTAAAACGTTCGGGAACAGGTATTTTTTTTTTTGGAATATGTTCAGGGGTGTCCCCTGAATGTAAATCCAAGTGGGCGTCGTGGCTTAAGGTTCACTTCAGCCGCCATCTTGAAAAACACGTTTTATTAAATATCTCGCGAACCGCGCATCGTACGACAAAAATTGTGGAGATCATTATTGTACATAATAATATTTGCTATCTTTTTTATTTGAAACTTTTTTTTGTATAACGCATAGATTTTTAATTATAGCGTTCCAAACTTTTTTCAATATGGTTTTTGCTAAATATTTAGTTAATGATCAATGATAAATAAAAAATGGTGGTAACTGAATTGTAGAGCATGAAATTTCCTATCAATTTCATTTGACACTTTTCCCGTAGTATTTATAGTTTAGGAGCTGCAGCTTGGTAAAACTTGCACCTCGTACATTATCAGTGGCAATATTGCTCGTTGTATACGAAAAAAATTTCATAACGCATAAAATGGCATAAAGTGTTCAAAAAAATGTCAATGCAGCTGTGTAGCGAATGAATTAAAATTATAAATAGTGTGGAGAACAACTAATAATTTATCGATCTTTATTGTTACTTAAAACGGTATAATCATACAAGAATGTCCATGTGGCAAAAAACAATAGTCCATAACGCTACGTCGTAAGAATTGTTATTGTTATTATTAATATTATTATTATTAATTAACGTTATGCTTGTATAATGCTATTTTATATTGTACAGTATTATTTTATATTGTATATTGTAATGTGTTGTAATATTAATAATGATTTCTTTTTTAATAGAAGAATATGAAGGTTGGTATTCAATTTGAATTTTTTATTTTTTTGAATTCAACGTGAATCTGAGTTTTTCGGAAAATCGCTAAACCGTTTTAATTGTTGCAAATTTTGTAAAATACTGTGTATAATCGTCAGCACTTTATTTTCTCTTTCGAATATTGTTGTCGAAATCACTGAAATAAAAAGAATTTTACGAATGCTACTTCAAAAAAACGGACTCAGACATTTGTTATATAAAAAGTGGCGCACTATTTTACGGGGCGCATTATTTTACGGGGCGATTGAATATACAGCATTATATTTCGTTATAATCTCATTTACAGCGTAATAGCTCCTAAACTATAAATACTACGGGAAAAGTTTCAAATGAAATTTATAGGAAATTTCATGCTCTACAAATTAGTTGCCACCATTTTTAATTTATCAATGACCATTAACTAAATATTTAGCAAAAACCATATTGAAAAAAGTTTGAAGCGCTATAATTAAAAATCTATGCGTTATACAAAAAAAAGTTTCAAATAAAAAAGATAGCAAATATTATTATCTACATTAATGATCTCTACAATTTTTGTCGTACGATGCGCGGTTCGCGAGATATTTAATAAAACGTGTTTTTCAAGACGGCGGCTGAAGTGAACCTTAAGCCACGACGGCCCCTTGGATTTACATTCAGGGGACACCTCTGAACATATTCCAAAAAAAAATACCTGTTCCCGAACGTTTTTAGCCAAACCTACTTTTTTGGTTGGGGCTCTTGGACTACGTATGTAGTTCCTCATTCTCTCTCTCTCTCTCTCTCTCTCTCTCTCTCTCTCTCTCTCTTTCTCCCTCTCTCTCGCCCCCTCTTTTGCAGTCTTCGTAATCTCTCGACACGCTCGCTTGTATCTCCGCCCAGCGCTCGTTGTCACGGTGAAGCGAGGGGAACGATTTGTTAACCACGACCCACAAAAGCGTCCGGGAATGCGGGAAAATATGGCAAAATTTATGAATCCTCGAGGGATGATCTACCGCACATAGTCACTATGTCATTTCGTAACGCCTACTTCGGTCTTATTATTTTCATCGATTTGGTCGGGGTTTTCCACTGCTAAGATGGAAAGCTTTCCATGTGGATCCCCCGAGTTTATTTCCGGGTGAGATTACGGAGCTCGGGAACTCTTACGTATTTATTTTTGGGAAAACGGATGCGACGGATATTGACCAACGTCGAAAATGTTTTCAAGCGCGGTGCTTACGAAATTGTGAGAAAAAGTCTTTTCTTTCGAGCAGTTAACTGGGCGATGACGAACGAACATTTTTCGTTTATCTTCCGTAGTGCGATAAGAGTGAAAACGCGAAACGAGAACGTTGCCCAATTCCGGGGCGATCGACTACGAATTACCGACAAATCATTTTTTTTTTGCCGCTGTATATGAAAGATGGATTGGAAAATTAAAATAATCTCAGGTGGAGACGATGTGCAATGAAGAAAGGCACAAAAAGTTTTTTGGAAATTCGTTCGAAAACGGGTACAGCCGAATGACTCGACGTTATCAAAGCGGACGTTGGATTGCTTGAGGAAGAGCCGACGAGTCGCGGATATTATTGAGAGAAACAAAATTAGGTCATCTTACCGCGGTGGAGGTAGCCGAAAAAGGTCAGGAAATGAACTTTCGGTCGAGCTAATGGCAAATCGAAGAGCAACTCGACCTAGTCACGATAAAATCATGCACCCTGACACCTAAGGAGGTTGGAGTGGTCCAGTTGAATGAAATGACGGTTTATGAATTTTTTCTTCAATTAACCTCAAAAGAATGCGTACTGTGTATAGATTTATTCTATTTATTATAAATATATTATTGAAGAACAAACCTACGCGTTTTTATTTTTTTATTGCGTAAATAAGAAAAACCTTTGTGTTGCTACCAACTTGGAGAAGTATAAAACATTTTCGATGATCGTTATGAAAAAACTGCGTCAGCAAAGTCTTCTACATCTCAGAGGGAAATATCGAGTCATTTATAACGATGCATATTTATATGTATATCGCGAGATTATTTATCATAACCATTAATTAATATTAAGACATTGACGTTGGCAGCAATGATCTTCATTCTCGCCAATACTCGTAATCATTCATCAAACCTTGATGGTTCAATAGTGAACCTATATATGTGGTTTACGATGGGCAAGGTAGGGTTTCTTTCTCTAAATGTTTACAAAGGTTTGGTTTGTGTTGATCCGTTGTTAGAAGTGGTTTATCTTGGTGCTAAATAGCAAAAAGAACGCCCGTAACGTGAACGTCTGCCCCATCTAACCGCACGTAAACTTAAATACATTAAACTATTTTTTTATCTGCAATATTGTGTGGTGAAAACATTTCAAAATATCCGTAAAGACTCAGTATAGTCTAGATCAGCGGTTCCCAAACTGGGCATCGCGGAGCAAGGTCTGGGGCATCGCGACGCTGGCCGAAATATTTCAGAAGGCAGACCGAAAAACTTTGGGAACCCTTGGTGTAGACAAGAAAATATATATATTTTTGGGTATCTTGGATTGTGACTAAAACTCCTTAAGACGATGCATTCTGTTAAAAAATAACTGATCAAAGTTCCGAAAACTACCGCATAGGTCATTGTTGGCAATTATGACAAAATGCCTGTTTATTGTCCACACGTACAGAATGCATTACTCTGCATGAGTGACATCCAAGGTAGACCGCCAGAAAAAGACGGAATGTCGATAAATATTTACTGTGTAATTATTATGCGTTTAAGGAAGCTTTCCAGTGTGACAGCCCGAAAAATCGCTGTTTTTCGCGATTTTTTTTTTTAAAGAAAAAATAATCTAATCGGTCTGGTTTTTTTTTGTATATTAATTGGGTATTGAAGAATACAAAACAATTTTTTAAAGATCGATTTATTTATTAATTAATATCTATAAAAATGATGAAACAATTGTTGCAGAAAATGCACTTGGATGTGGTGTCCACGTTGGGGGTCACAATTTTGATCTGAAACAAAAAACACAAAAAGATTATTGATCGGTATATAATTGGCTTTCGTGCTATGGAGGCTTTTTTTTTTTTTTTGCAAAAATGGCGCCGGTTTGAACAAAAAGTATCGATTTTAGCATTTTTTTTGGCAGTTTTTTTTACAAAAAAATAGGAAGATGTCGAAAAAAAAAAAAAAGCTTCCATAGCACGATAAACAATGACGTTAAGAATATTGTGTAAAAAATTCAACTCGATAGCTTTAAAACTCTGCCCTCCAAGTTGGACACCGTTTTGAAAAATGCTGTTTCGAGAAAAACGCGTTCAAAGTTTCGCTGTAGCTGTAGCGCTCCGTTGCCTTCTTCCAAGAAATGCTGTACAGTAACCGAAATAATCTGAATTTCGGCATGAAAATTTCAGGGAATATTCGGAAGAGTGTATACTATTCGATAAAGCAAAAAAAAAAAAATCGATTTTTTGAAAATTTCACACTGGAAAGCTCCCTTAAGGACGCGATATTACGGAATATTTTAGTGGTATCTTTTATCTTTACCTGCAGACGCTTCGTCTCGGAGTGAGATATCTTATCGAGGTTTAGTGTAGCTCGTTCTGGATACAGTGGAATGGTAGAGCAGAATGGGGAGTTAAAAAAAAATCTCGTGCACCCTCTCGATGGTGTTGAACTTTTCATCGTTGGTATGCAACGAAAATTCTTTCTCATTCGTTTATTTATTCATTTTCATTATCATGCGAAATATTTTTCGCAAGTTTAAGGAGGTTGGAGCGGTCCGGTTGAGTCAGTTGACGGTTTATGAATTTCAGCATTGAAAATACTTTTGAAGCTGCATATGTTTGTTGAGGTAGGCGGGGTATAGGGGTCTGAGTTGGGGTACTGTGTTGTAACAGAGTAGGAGGAGCTGCGGCATGCTGAATGCCTCTGATCGGTTAAAAAATGCCCTCTCCCCACCCAATTCTAATCTTGTTATTAATTTAATAATTATATTATGCCAATCTACCAATATTTTCTTAAGATTAATCAAAACCAACTCATATTATATCCATTTACCTGTTTTTTCTGTTACCCGTAATGTCTACATCTTCAATGCCATGACATATTTGCACTTTGTGTAATATCTATAAATTTTTTTTCAATAAGCTTAAAAAAAATGCATACGATGTATAAATTTATTTTGTAGATGCTAATTTTTCATAAAATATACAACTAACGAGCAAAATTATACATTTTTATACTTTTATTACGTGAATAAGAAAAACTTTTCCGCTGTTCCTACCAACTTGAAAAGGTACATTTTTTAAATGTGTAATATCTATAAATTTTTTTGTGTAATATCTATAAATTTTTTTTCAATAAGCTTAAAAAAAATGCATACGATGTATAAATTTATTTTGTAGATGCTAATTTTTCATAAAATATACAACTAACGAGCAAAATTATACATTTTTATACTTTTATTACGTGAATAAGAAAAACTTTTTCGCTGTTCCTACCAACTTGAAAAGGTACATTTTTTAAATGTTCACAAAGGTTTAGGTTGCCTTAATCCGTTGTTAGAAATCGTTTATCTTGAGGCTAAATTTCAACGTGATACAACGCTCCAAGCATCAGTATCATCGACGAGGTTATCGATAAACTCGTCGCCATTGGAAAATGACAAGGAATGAATTGAACTAAAAAAACCTCGTGACATCGATAACCTCGTCGTCTTTGGCGGATGATTCGTCATGGAAGTGTTTAATGTTTTTTTTTTCTCACAAAATATAATATTGAGAAGAAAAAAATAGATATACTACCACCGAAAAGTACACTCGGAGAAATGGATGGTGTTTTCAACCATATTTTATATTCCCCTGAAGGGAAAATAATATTTTATAGCCATAGTCACTGCCAAAAGTATATGCTTATTGATATTTTAGCAGGTGCATAAATTGTGCACATATGTTATCCGCAACCACTAATTTTACAACCATACGTTGATTGTTCAATGCTACATAATGTAGTAGGTTTGAGGCCGTCCATGAATTTCGTAATTTTAAAATAGGGGGGGGGGGGGGGCTGGTACTTGGATTACGATAACGATAATTGGATTATGACGATAGGAAGGATAGGATGACTTCGCTATAAGTAAACATGGCCATAGTTTTTCCTAATATAGTCACCTTTCATATGGGGTTGAAGTTTGCATCGTTGAAATGCATCGAAAATTCTTTCCAATGTATCATCTTTATTACTATCCAAAATCATATTTCGCAGATTTGGCTCGTACATGACTGAATAAGAATCCTAAAAAACATTTGCGTGATTTTCGTAGCTCAAACCTACTCAAGGAAATTTGGCCACTCAATAAAATATTTATTTTCGTTGCACTCCAACAATGAAAGCTTCAACGTTACCTTTTCATAAGGTCTTCTAACAAATTATACTCGATACACGTTAACGTTAACCATATGAATTGTACAAACTTGAATAGAATAGTGGAAGTTAAACCTAACGTATAGTATACAGTTGTAGTATTTGTTTGCCGATTTTGTGATATTGTGATATTGTGATTTTTTTATATTTTGTGATCAGTGATTTTCTGAATTATGAATACCTCGTTATCAAGCCTTTTACAGTAGTTAATAATTATTTGGGGGATAATAGATACTTACCCAAATTGCATGTTGAGCTACACTTTTCGCTTATAGGTGTGTTAACCATATTATGATTGCGGTGTCAATAAACTATAGGGAAATTTACTATCCCCACTTTACCATGGATTTTTTTTTTACAAATACCATGGGCCTTTCTCTCAGTTTTTCCAAACTATAATCTGTAATTATTGTTGTTCAATCTTTTTTTTCTTTTCTGGACTAGGAGATCCCAACCACTTACTGCTCACGCCCCCAAATGTTTTCCTACGTCCCCGCACCCCCCTTCTAGGCATTTTTTTACTTACTAACAATATACCTAACTAAAAAAATTATGGTTTATTTTTGGGGCCACCACGCCCCCTCTTGGTCCACTCTACGCCCCACTGGTTGGGAACCCATACTCTAGCCCTTTTATCATAAGCCACATACTTATCCCGTCACAGCGTATTTTGGAAAACCGAGCTACTTCATAAAATGGCGAATAAACTTGAGGAAAAAAATCAGAAAAAAAGTTTGGAGGCAAATTCGCTCTAAATTTCGGCCCTTTCGAGTTCCTCTGAGAAGACATTTCCGTTCTTCAAAAAATGACACGCGACGTTATGAAGGTAGGAAAATTGCGAGAAAAAAAAACAATCATCACAGTATATCATCGCGCAAAAAAAGTGTAACACGAGACTCGTCGTATCCGAGGGCTCAGAGCTATGTGCACGTACGAATATATTCTGTGTCCGGAAACTCGATAGTCGTCTCTGCTCGATACTATTCGAAGGTATCCATTCGGCTCACTCGATCGTGCTCTCTATTCACTCAGGGCCATATCTCACGATTGATTCTCATCAATTCTCCTCGTTCTTCCGGAAGGTCCGAATGCATTCGAAGTAAACAGTGCGTGATCGAAGTAAATGTTATTAGAACGCGAGCGAGATTCACGGAGTCGGCGTTTCGCATCGAACTCATCGTGAAGCGAAAATATTTTATTGATTCCCGTGTACAAGACTTGCCAAGGTGGTGCTGAATTCTGCATCTTTGAAATGCAATGAAAATTCATTTTTTATTGCTATTTTTTTTACGTTTTTGTTGTGCAAAACCACTCACAAGGAACATCCCTCAGGTGACAGCCTTCGATTGTGTTGAAATTTGGATATTTTATAAAGCACCGAAAAGTAAGCGATACGTATTTTTTTTATCGGCGGGCAAACGGTTTTAAGGGGTGCAACCACCCCTCGGAAAAGGCATCTCTAGGGTGGTTCACCCCTTAATTTTTTTTTTGCAATGTCACAGTGGATTTTTCATTGCTTCGGATTAGAAGATTTTTCGTTTTTTGTTTCATTAAAATCGGTAGACTCCTTGTGTGTGAAACTGCTATAAATTACCCCTAGGGATGCCTTTTTCGAGGGGTGGTTTCACCCCTTAAAAACGTTTTTCCGCCGATAAAAAAAAATACGTATCGCTTACTTTTCGGTGCTTTATAACATATCCAAATTTCAACAAAATCGAAGGTTGTCACCTGAAGGATGTTCCTTGTCAGACATTTTTTCGGGCCCATGTTAGACATCCGGGACTTGAATTGAAAAAAGCATTTCCGATAATAACATAATGAAGATTTTTTAAAAATATTGTGTGCCAAAAATGTGAACTTAAGGGGGAGGGGTTACCGGGTAAGGTTTCGAACTCCCCCCCCCCCCCCCCCCCTTCGATCGAGCTGAAATGTTGCACAATCCTTCGTTTTAATATTTTAAGAAAACCCCTAAAGGGATTTTTGGCGACGCGCAAGTTTTTGGGTTTGGGTTTGTTTGGGCATTTTTGTTTGGACAAAACGGAGAGCGCGATCACATATAGAGGTATGAACGTAGACGTAGCAGATACAGATATAGTAGACCCGCGTTAAAAAAAAAACTTTTAAATTCAATATCTCGAAAACTATTGCAAGTCGCTAAAAATTCCTTCAGGGGTTGTCTTAAAATATTAAAAGGAAAGGTCGTGCAAAATTTCAGCTCGATCGGAAGGGGGTGTGGAACCTTATCCGGGATACTTTTAGCGAGGAAAAAAATTGTGATTTTGATTATTTTTTTTTAAAGAAAAGACTTCTTCCCATTTTTTAAGCTTAGGGTATGTCTTGTCACTACCTTTGGCGGTTATATTGTATTTTTCATTTATTAATCTTCCAAAATGGCGGAGGTATAGCACGGTCTTTTAAACGGGTTGCGGCGGACGTTGACAGATGGCGTGACACGTAGAGTTGGCGGGAATAATCCGAAAAAAAGTAACGAAGATTTTTCTTTCATTAACATCCATGCACAGAATATGAACCGAGAAAAAGTGAGAAATTAAAAAAATTGATGAAATGGTACGCTTTGAAACAAGCAGATTGATTTTTTCGAAAAAAATGGCTAGATTTTACAATAAAAAATACTTTTTTCGGTAAACATTCGCAAGTGGGGCTCCTACTAGAACCAGGCAAATTTTCTTCAAGGGTTCAAACAACCCCAAACAACCCTAAACAACCTTAAACAAACCCAAACAAAAATTAGCCTAATTCTAGCAGGAGCCCCACTTCCGAATATTTACCCTTTTTTCATTTACGAAAATATTTAGGTTCATGTTTTAGACGACAAAGTTAGAAAGATTTATATCGAATTTCATCAGAGTCGATCGATTAGTTTTTTAGCCATAAGCCACGACAGTTCTGAAAATGCAGTTACACAAGACCGGGCTATATCTCCGCCATTTTTGAAGATTAATTTTCAAAAATACCATGTAATAGTCAAAAATAGTAATAAAAAATACCCGAAGCGTCAAAAACGGTGGAGGATTATTTTCCTTAAAAAAAAATCATAAAAATCAACAAATTTTTTCCTCGCCGAAATGTATCTTCCCCCTCAAACACTCAGCCAATCTTTCCATCGCGAACTGTACATCGAAGCGAGCATCTACGAATTTTACGATTTTTTTCACTCGTGAGTCATATTTTAAGAAATCAAACAACGCATATCGTAATAAAAATAATTGAAGTAAAAGTTTTCGAAACCTTAAAAAAAGCCGGCACCCTCGTACTAAACATTCTGTTCGAAAGTCCACCGAACGAGGCTATGACTTCGTCGATTCGGTCTGAAAAGCCTCGTGCATTTTTCGCTGAAATGTAGGACGTCGTTTAATTTTTTATTCAATCGATTCCCCACCACTCAACATCCCGAGGGAAATCATTAATTATGGATTTTTTTATATTTTTCAAAAGAAACGAAAACTTTAATTGCGATTGCTCTTGCTTGATTCTCCACGTCTCTTTGAAACGAGCGCGAAGAAAACGGAAAAGAAAAGAAAATGAAAAAGAAGCAGTGTCGGCAAAGTTCTCACCGACGATAGGCAAGCGATGGTTAGGGGCGAACAGAAGGGCGAACGAGAACGTGAGAATTCCTCGCTCCTGAAATATCCAGAAAGAAAACGAAATATATATACTTCGAAAATACTCTCGAGTTCTCGTGTCGAGCGTGTCCTACGTCCCATAAAACATCGCCCGAGCTCGTTCGCGCTCTACGTCTCGTGTCTAAATATCGCGGTTAATCGAAGCGCTCGCGTACTCGCACAACGTAAACATTTTGAAAGATCTGACAAGTCTGAGAAAGCGCAGTCTCGCGCGAAAGACATATTCGCGCAATACATTAAGATTTTCGAATGGTCAAAAACAACAATGGGAATCGTAGGGAGCGAAAAGTACACTGGGATCCACTATAATGTGTGAGAAAAAGAATCGACTGTGAAAGGTGATGAAACGAAATCGTCGTAACGCTTTTACTAGCGTTTTCTTCTCGCGTATTTTCCCTGGTCCACATACGCACCCGTAAAGCCATTTACCAGGCTATGGTGGGGTAAAATGGACCAGTTTTCATGTACCCGAAATGAATCTTCCATCACTTTTTGCTTGATTTCATCACTACAATTATCTCTCGGTGGTCCATTTTGCCCCACCCTGCTCTGTAAATACTGTATACGTGTGGCAAAATGCTGGAAAAAAATGGATGCCATGGGACTCACTTTATGGTTATAATCCATGTCGACTCAGAGCGTTTTTACAACGACCTAGACTGCGACAATTCCAATCGAGATTTGAGAGGCACATGTCTCGCTTCTTTCCAACCGGTTTGACTTTACCGTTTCGTATTTGCGTATCCTCAATTCCTCGATCTTTTCTACATTCTCAACTACATTTTTATTTTCCGCTACTCGCAATAACGGAGCGCCAAGAAGAATTTTTCCATCCGCAAGGTTTTTTAAATTTTGCTCGGATATCGACGTGGATCGCAATATTGTTCGTTTGATAATGACAGCAGGGCTGACTTTATGGGAGAATTCGCTGGCGGGAATTTTTTCCCCCTTATGAATTTCCTGGCCTACTCTCACTCACAGTCGTAACTTTTCGTCGCTAACGGATACGTACGTGACTTTACGATAAATGCACGATACGTGCATGTAAATATATATATATATATATATATATATATATATATATATATATATATATATATATATATATATATATATATGATCGATGGCTAAAGATCGTAAGGGCGTTTCGAGCGTGTTCAATCGTGGACTATTGCGTCGTCGAGGATTTGAGTCATGGCTACATGCGTGTGCGCGGACTTTAGATTATTATTATATGTATATATAAATTTTGCAGCAAGCACCGCCAATTCCAGAAGTTCTAAAAATAATGCTTTGCAATTTGCTTTCCGATATTATGAACGATCGTTTGGCGGGCGAAATCAACTGCCAATCAATTCGGCAAACCTATACCGAGAGAAAAGTCAACGGTATTTACAACAAACGCCCATGGTAAAAGAGGGAATAGTAAAATTCGTTGTAGTTTCTTGGTACCGCAATCATAATATGGTTAACACAACTATAAGCGAAAAGTACATCCAAGCATGCGATTTGGGTGGCGCGTTTGACTCTTTATTATCCCCGAAATGATTATTCACTGTTGTAAAAGGTTTGACCATATAGGTGTAGTTAATGCAGTGCTATAACAAAATCAGTGTACAATACTGATGTTGTACACGGTACGTTCGGTTTTGTTCGGTCAAACTCGTACTATTCTTTGCAAGTTTGTACAATGTATGTGGTTAACATTAACGTTTTTCAAGTATAACTTGTTTGAAGACCTTACTAAAAGTGAGTATTCGAAAAAATTATAGTAAGGTTACTTATAGAGAAGACGAAAATCATTTGCAGTTCGAGCAACCGCAGCTTAAGGGGGGAAATCACAGGAAAATTTTCAATTTTTCGAAAAAAAAATTTTTCGCTTAAAAGGTGCTTTAGGGTCTTAAAAATAATATACCAAATGATGGAATACGGCAAAGTGTCCGAGCGCCCGAATTTCTTGCGTTGAATACAACGCTTTTTCACGACGCTTCACTTTCGAGCATACATATATAACATAAATAGTGATAAAAAACAGTGATATTTGTAAATCATTGTCATTATGAGTGACACATCGTCGAGTCGTGTTAGAAAAGGGACGAAAAAGGATACTGCGTACGAAAATCGACTGTACGGTGCAGGCATTGCAGATTAGAGGTATATGAAATTTTCATATGGTTTCTCAGTACTTAAAACTTTAAACGCGTTTTTCTCGAAACCACTTTTTTTGAGCTCGCCGAAGACATAACTCGAGCAAATCTTTACCGATCGACTTGAAATTTTGACAGTAGCTTCGAAACATCTTTCTCCACGGAGCTACGTAGAATTTTTTATTTTATATGGCTTAGTTTTTTTTTATCGACGATTTCATGGCGTTTTTTTTTGTTAAAAATTTAACTTTATTTTCAAACATGCACCATTTTGCGAAAAATCAATATATCGAAAAAATCCTACGTAGCTCGCTAGCTGTTGTTATATGGAAACTAAAAAATTTTGGTTTTTTCTTTCAGGTCAAAAATTAAGGAGTCTACGTCTTCGGCCATCGACACGCTTCCAAAAATAGGCGCCTTGGGGCATATGCTGCGCAGGCGCCGTTTTTAAATATTTTTTATCGAAAAAATTACATTTTGTACTTTTTCAGTATTGCTATAAAACCTACTTTACAGATTTTCGATTGATACTTTTATTCGGCCAAAATTAATTCCCGAAAATATGCCTATTTTTTTGTGTGCTACTGTGATTTCCCCCCTTAATAGTTTGAAGAACTACGCGTGTCTCACAAACTGCTACATAGTATGTTTGTTGCATTGCAAAAATAGGATATCAGTTCAACACTTCTTCTTGCAGTTCAACTTCCGTTCTTGTAGGGCACACATTACTGCATGACACACATTACAGTTACGAAAAAAATTGGACTACACAACTTTCGTTGCATTCCAACGATGCAAACTTCAATATCATAGCAGATTTATCAATCGTATAAATTGCCCGCTACGAACAATCAAGAAATCAGCCAATGAAAATCGATGTTTCAGGATTACGTCAACCGTTTGGAATTATTGTTTGAAGTATTGTCCGTCAGGAGATTGTTGTGTGAAAGTCCGAGGTACAAAATAATTCCCGACGAGTCAGAGGAGATCGAGGTAAAGTTATGCGAATAGTGGAGAACGAACGATTCACTCGTCGAGAGTCGATTGGATAACTGTAAACAAACGGAAACCGCGTTTATGAAGTCTCGCTCTGGCAGCGAGCAGCGGCAAACCGGCTGGGAAATACCGATGGTTCGTTTCACAGAGTGACGGTTCGCAATGATTTTCTTTGCGGCTTGCTCACGTAGGTATTGTTGTGTACGCGCACATCTGTAGCGTTATACGCAAAGATGGGGCAAAATGGACCACCCATCAAGAGCCGTAGGATTTCGCATTGTTTTTTTTCCCTGCTCTTTATCGATCTCGAGCGCATTTTCCTCCTGTCCTCGACACCGTTGCATCTTTTGTATTCGATATCCGACGCTCGTGATTCCTATCTTCACCCGATACGGCAAACCTAGCGATTCCAATGTGCAAAAAGGCGTTTCCCCCCTACATGGACTCCACTTTTCTACTCTTCATTTCGAAGTGGATTTTCATATGTGTTGGCAAATCTTCTTTCGTACCGAGCTTCTCAATTTGTTACGGATGCTCGATAATCGTCGAGACAAAATAATATCCATTTCCCCGATTAATGCACGATCTAAATACGTCGAATGTTTGATATTACCGAGGTGGTCCATTTTCCCACACCAGGCTCTAAATAACAGATCTCGACGTCTCTCGTGCACGAGGAAACTTTTGGTTATCTCTCGCACGCTCGTGCATTCGAAAATTGAGATAAAATGGCCCATTCGTAAAAATCCACGGAACTCGATATCGTGTACTGGATTTTTTTGACCCCAGCAAATTTATATTTTTTTTCAAATTTAGAACGCGAGATAAGCAGCGGTGCAAAAACAAATTTTGTGCCTTAAGGGCGGGGTAAAGTATTTAAATTTTTTTAATTTTTGAAATGAATGCATAATATATCAAGAATATTGTGTTAAAATTTCAAGTCGATCGGAGTAAAATTGACGAAGTTATGAGTATTTGAGCGTTGACAAGTTGGCGATTTGCGAATTAGTAGAGCAGAGGAGCAAGCGGCGGACGACAGTAAAGAAGAAAGAGTTTTGCGTAGACAAACGCAAAAAGATGCTCTCGATCATCTTGATGGAAGCCTTTTGCTCTACGGACCTGGCATCGACGACTTTGAGTGAGTATAAGAAAATTATCGAGTTTTATTTTGAATTTCTAAAAATTCAAAGATAATTGAAAAATCTGAAAAAATTCATACGTATTCAGAAAAATGAACGAATCACGAAAAAAAATTGGGTTGCGGGGAAATTTGTTGACTAATTTTTTTTTTCATCATTTTGTTAATAACATTTTGGAATTATTATTCTGCAAAATTAATCTTTTGAGTACCTTTAATATGCATGAATTTTCTCAGATTTTTATGCAATCGAGAAGTGTTCTCAAACTTATGTGCAATGAGCGCTAAGCGACCAAACTCTTCTGCGTTTTTCAAACCGTTTTTCTGAGACTTGTCATATTTGAAGTCCGTGTGCACGATAACTCAAAATCTACTGGACCAATCGCTTTGAAATTTTGCACAGTACTTCTTCACATAATTCACCAGGTATTGTCGAGAGCTTTTTTGTTTTTTTTAATAATTACTAATTTTTCAACAACAAATTAGCCGATTTTTTTTAGCGAAAATTGGGTTTTTGCCTCCCAAGTGCTACGAAAAATCGAAAAATCGAAAAAAAAAAATCCTCCCGTCATTACCTCGAGAAACATCTCCTTTAACAGATGCATTTTGATTTTTTTGTTTCAGATGATTCTGTTGCGAGTTATGGTGCACACCGCAAACCAACTTTTTTTCGAGGCGCCTCCGGGATTTAATTTTCACTCGCTCAATTTTGAATATTTTGCAATGCAAATTTAGGAGAATGTTGTTCAAATGTTACTTTATTATATGTAAATTTTTCAATAAACGAACACTATTCGTTACGCCAAAAAAAAATCTTTAAAACATGCCTTTTTTTCGCCGAATTAACTTTACCCCGCCCTTAACGCGTTTCATCATGCACATACGGCGAAAATTCGACTTCGTCAAGGTGGTCCATTTTGCCCCGACTAGCTTCAAATATCAGGATGCGCGTGTAACATACGGGCGCGGGAATCGTGCACGGCGCCTTTGACGTCTCCATCGAAAGTCTCGGAGGTTTATAGAGTAAACGCGAGCGAATATGTAAACTGGCGCGCGCGAGCTGAACTTTCTGTGTTAGCAGCCAATCGAGAAAACCGCCGCGCGGCTGCCCACGTGCGTGTGCGCAATACAATTACCCCGCAGCACGGACCAGCCGCTAAACCATTCAAGATTTACGATCGAAACACGATATAGTGTGTTGCGTGCGTGTGAGTTCCGACTTGATGATTTTTTATCATGCTGTTATAGCGCTGAATGAGAGACGGGAAGCAGAGCGAGAGAGAAGTATGCAACCGATAAACATGAAAATAATCGCATAGATTTGATAGGAACAACGAAAGAGAGAGAAAATGCGAGAACTGACGTGAGAGTTACGGACTTGGTGCCTAAGCATATAACATGCCTTCTGCTTATGATCAGCGTGTCTCTCTCTCTCTCTCTCTCTCTCTCTCTCTCTCTCTCTCTCTCTCTCTCTCTCTCTCTCTCTCTCTCTCTCTCTCTCTCTCTCTCTCTCTCTCTCTCTCTCCCCTCTCCGTCTGTCTTGCTTTCCCCCTGTCTCTCTCCGTCTCGCTCGTTCCGCACAATATGGAAAAGAGCCTTCCAACCGCAGAACAGCTACCGCAGCAAACGTCAGGATTCTTGTTCGTTTTCTCGTTTCTGTTTTTTCCCTTTTTCGAAGTAACCGGAGCCACATCGGAGAGCGATGAGCAGTTCAACATTTCCGAGTAATTCCTGACTCGGATTCGACCCTTCGAAGAAAAATCGAGCATTCACAGTGATTTTTACCCGTTATAACTTCCGTCACGTTTTTTTTTTTTTTTTCGCAAAATGTTCGGTGCAAAGAAAACCGAGCTCGAGTATTTCGTTCTACGAACATAGTCAACGGCAGTGTTGGGCAAAATTGTAATAAAAAATTAACAATTACAAATTACTAAAGGTAATTTGTAATTAAATCGTATTCCATCAAAATTACTTTTAGTAATAATAATTGAATCGGAGTTCATTGAAATTACTTTCGATAATTGCAATTGAATTAGAGTCCATTGAAATTATTTCCAGTAATTGTAATTGCATTGGAGTTAATTCAAATTACATTGAGTCATTTTAATTAAGTCGAAGTTCATTAAAATTACTTTCAGTGATTGTAATTGAATCAGAAATCATTACAATTATTTTCAGTGATTGTAATTAAATCAGAAGTTGTGAAAATTACTTTCAGTAATAGTAAACCACGCAATGTGGTTTCATTAGATTTTTTTTGCCCGAGAGAATTCTATGCATCGAAATGAATATTTCGTTTTTGTTCTCGTAAAAACCAAGCTTTTTTTATACAGTATTTTACAAAAATATTGTATAAAAAATAATTTTAGCGAAGTTTGAGTTGCGCCATTCGAAAGAGCGGCTTTGAAAATAGTCGACAAGCTACTTTAGGAATTTTTTCCCCGATATTTTTATGGTAAATAATCACGTCAAAAAGAAGACTTGTGAAAAGTGTCTTTGTGACGTTACAGGGTTAATCGTAAGAAAATTGTAATTGATATAAAAAAGTAACAATTTTCCCAAGTAATTGTAATAAATAATACAAAAAATACTACTTTTTCCAGTAATTGTAATTGATAGCGGAAAAATTACAGTTCTTTCAAGTAATTGCAATTGGCAGCAAAAAATTACAATTTTTTCAAGTAATTTCATTTGGCAACGAAAAAATTACAATTATTTCGAGTAATTGTAGTCGATAATCACAAAATTACTATTGTTTATAGTAGCTGTAATTGATGAATAAAAATGTATAATTGTTGCCCGTAGTTGTAATTAGTGACTAAATATTGCAGTTATTTACAGTAATTGTAATTTACGGGTAATGAAATTACAAAAGTAATGTCTGCTGTCCAATTCTGGTCAACGGATGACGATGAAGGTTGCATCGTTGGAACGCAACGAAAATTATTTTTTGTCATATCTGCCAAAATTCTTTTGGCAGATTCAAGCGACGAAAATGTTGCAAATAATTTTTAGGGTTCTTATTTAGGCGATCTACAACCTAAATCTGCTAAGTATAACTTTGGATAATAATGAAAGTGATTAATTAAAAAGAGTTATCGTTGCATTCCAACGATGCTAACTTCAAACCCATGTCAACGGAGAATCTCTCAACTTTGGTATTCTGTTCTCCATAGAATTATTGCTTTGCATTGTTCTAACCCAAATTGATCCATCAAAGGCTGCTAATTCGAAGATGTTTTTCGACAAATATTTTTCTCGAAATCTAACTGTACCGCCTCAAATCTGAACGAATTTGCTAGATAAACGTTTATTCGTCATTGCGAAGAAGGTGAGTAGTTTTCGAGATAAGCGAAGGCGAAAATCGCGTGGGGTCGATACGACCCCACGGGTGCTTCGAGATTCGTTGAACGGAGGTGCGTCTTCGAAGGGTCGCATAGATGTGAATCGAAGGAAAATATAAATCCTGTATTTCAGAATTTTCCGTATGTAAAATCTTCATGAGGTTATCATTGTTGAAATGCAACGAAAATACTTTTTTTTTTACAATGGCGGATTTTGTTTTTTTGCAAATCAAAGCTACTGCGAACTGTTTTAACATCCTTATTAGAGGCCTTCAACCCGAATCGATAAAAAATTATTTCGAATAACAATAAAAATGAAAAAAAAAACGATAAAGAATTTCCGTTGGATTCCAACGATGCAAACTTCAATATCGTAAAAATCGACCTGTTTTTTGGGTCCCAAACTTATGCAGACCTACTAACCCAGACTGGTCACTTCACTATATCTCGTTCTTCGGAGACATCTTGCCGGTTTGCCCACACAACCACTCTCCTAATGCCCTACTGTTTTGCACGTGCATGAGGGCACAGGGAAACTTCGAAAAACCTCTTTCGATACAGGCAATTTTTTTTCTTAAGTATGAGGTTGAATTTTGCATCGTTGGAATGTAACGAAAAATAATATTTCTGGATTCCCGTTATTCCTTTTGGCAAATTTTTCCTACAAATACCCCACAACTATTTTTTAAGATATTTATCGACCAGCCCGCGTAAAAATGTTGATTTGGCCCGTTGGTTGGGCCCGACTCAGGGTGCATTTAGGATGCCTCTCTGCCCCGGGGGGCACTTATAAGGCAGCCTGAAAGCGCTCTGCTAGAAAATGTAACGTTGTGTCACATATGGACCGGATGGTTGCCTGATGAGGCCCTTATTAGGTTTCCCTGATCAGGCCCTTATCGAGTTTCCTGGGCAGGCCGCTGCCGGGTTGCCTGATTAGGCATTTATAATATTCTCTGACGCAGCCAGAGCACATACGGACTTTACAATTAATTTCAAAACCTAGTATATATTTGTTAGCATATTTTTTTTATTAAACTTGGCTACAAAAAAACGAAATTATATTACTTCAATAATTGCACTATATTGCTTAAGTAATTTAATTGCACGGTATAATTATACTATACTATTATTCTTTAAGTTTATAATACTTCATAGTTATATTACTCTGAGCAATATAATTCTACGATACTGAACGAGTTTTATGTTGTAGTATTTTTATTCCGAATCGTGCGGTTGCTCTCCCAATCTTTGGCATTGTTGATCACTTTTGCTACGGCTTGTTCAAAATCTTTCCTTCACGCAGCTTTCGAAGGCAGCTCGTCTTGTCCGAGCTGCGTTCTCGGTGTTAGAATGTTTTGTTATGATGACTCCTATGAAATAAACATCGTGCTATAGTTGATTCTTATATACATACAGTTAAGGGGGGAAATCACAGTAGCACACAAAAAAATAGGCATATTTTCGCGAATTAATTTTGGCTGAATAAAAGTATCAATCGAAAATCTGTGAAGTAGGTTTTATAGCAATACTAAAAAAGTACAAAATGTAATTTTTTCAATAAAAAATATTTAAAAATGGCGGCTGTGCAGCATATGCCCCAAGGCGCCTATTTTTTGAGAGCGTGTCGATGGCCGAAGACGTAGACTCCTTAATTTTTTACCTGGAAGAAAAAACGAAAATTTTTTAGTTTCCATATAACAACAGCTAGCGAGCAACGTAGGATTTTTTCGATATATTGATTTTTCGCAAAATGGTGCATGTTTGAAAATAAAGTTAAATTGTTAACAAAAAAAACGCCATAAAATCGTCGATAAAAAAAACGAAGCCATATAAAATTTTAAAAAATCCTGCGTAGCTCCGTGGAGAAAGATGTTTCGAAGCTACTGTCAAAATTTCAAATCGATCGGTAAAGATTTGCTCGAGTTATGTCTTCGGCGAGCTCAAAAAAAGTGGTTTCGAGAAAAACGCGTTTAAAGTTTTAAGTACTGAGAAACCATATGAAAATTTCATATACCTCTAATCTGCAATGCCTGCACCGTACAGTCGATTTTCGTACGCAGTATCCTTTTTCGTCCCTTTTCTAACACGACTCGACGATGTGTCACTCCTAATGACAATGATTTAGAAATATCACTGTTTTTTATCACTATTTATGTTATATATGTATGCACGAAGGTGAAGCGTCGTGAAAAAGCGTTGTATTCAACGCAAGAAATTTGGGCACTCGGACACTTTTGCCGTATTCCATCATTTGGTATATTATTTTTAAGACCCTAAAGCACCTTTTAAGCGAAAATTTTTTTTTTCGAAAAATTGAAAATTATGCTGTGATTTTCCCCCTTAATGCCTTCATTAAGCGTTATGCATATGAATGATCCGCCCCGATACCTTGAACGTATGAATAACATGTTAAACGTCTATAAACACGGTTAGGTTATACATACCTTGTGTCCACGACGATGACACTTGCTGATCTGTGCTCTAAGATTTACAAGGCTGCGGAAATTCTCCATCACGCATCCGATTTGCATAACGTTTTTTGTCGCGATAGTCCATAACGCATTTTTTTATGGAATTCAGGAATACATCGAAATTCCAAAGCTACGATGCTGTCGAATCGAAGTTTCCATGTGGAAAACGAGAGGTTATGTGCATTTATCGCCTGCTGGAGCAGTTTTAGGGCAAAACAGCTTGTGGCCTTATCAGGGAAAGCCTTAGTAAGGCCTCACCTGGAAAAGCCTGCATAGGGCCTTCTAAGGAGAAGCCTCAGTAGGACCTTATCAGGGAAAGCCTTAGTAGGGCTTTATCAGGGACAGACTCAGGCTGTCCGTAATAGATGTTACCCGTATCACATCCGGATCATGCCCTGATCTCGATCAGGCTAACCCAAAGAAATTTCTACGCGGGAATCTACACTATAAATCTATAAAAAGTTCGTTTACATCACTGGAATGCAACGAAAATTTATATTTTCCAATTCCTGTAATTTGGTTCGGAAAATATTGCCTACAATCATTTTATAAGATGTTTGTTGAGCAATCTACAATATAAATGTGTGAAAAAGATGTATAAAAATAAAAATATGCAGAATGAAATAAAAAAAAAAGAACTTCCGTTGGGTTTTAACGATGCAAATTTCACCACCCTCACTGAGTTTCGGTCGTGTTACCATCGAGGCCTTGGAAAAACTGAGTTCCGCTCGTTAGTCAGTACGCGGATGAGCGGTCACCCATCCAAGTACTAACCGAGACCGACGCTGCTTGACACGGAAGAACATCGCAGGTGCACAGACCTCGCATCCACTACCGTCGGTTTTTCAATACGTATAATCTTCGCACAAATCTTTCGACGACTGTACTTACAAAACTGGTAAGCTAACGACCTCGAAAGTCAGCAAAATTTCAGCCTTTCACTCGGTTCGCATGAAATTCGAGTTTTAGAGGCGATTGTATAGGTTAAGCTTCATCAAGGATGTATCGCGCGTACCTTCCTGTCCAAAAGTAAAATAAAAACGGTGCTCAACGTGGATGGAATTCCCGCGCAATTCGATGAAACGCGATGCCTTAAAAAATTAAACATTAAATTTGGAATTCAATTCATTGTACCGTAGAAATGTTGAGAATTTTGTACTCTGACGAGAAACATTCCTGCAACATCACGAACGTTACGGTTCGCTAAATATTCATGGTTTGAAGTTTGTAACGTCATTACGTAACGAATTTTCTTTTTTCAATTGTCGAATTTCAAGTATTTGATAGCACATTCCGCTTCTAGGTGCCTATAATCGTACTGAACACTTTAAGAGATTTCGACGACCAGAATTTACCCTTAATGGGGGGATGAAATTTGAAAAACATCATATCTGCCATGGTCCTGAGATTGTCACCTTTTTAAGGGGCTATACCAGTGTGAACGCGGAAAATTTGGGTGATTTTCGGGAAATTATTGGAAGAAAAGTACTCAATTAAATGTTTCGGAAAATTAAGAATATATTTGGATATATTTGACCTATATTACATAATTTTTTCATAGAAAAATATTGAGATCCAAGCGACTTATGTGCTGCCTTCGGAGGCGTAAAAAAAAAAGTTCCTCCACTGCTGACATGATTCCGGCCGATTGAGTAGCCGAAACCGAAAAAGGAAAAAATGTTAAACTGGAAGGTATTTCTGGTTAAAGTGGTTAAACCAGAAATTAAAGGTTAAACTGTAACGTACAATGACGTAGGATTTTCGAAAAATATCAAAATCTAACAAAATGGCGTAGTTATGAAAAGTCTGTTTTCTTGCCTATAAAATGGTCGTTTTTTTCAATGCCAAATCGTCAATTTTCATCCAATCAAAAATATCCTACGTCATTGTAGAGTAAATATATTCAAGAGTACTCAGTTCAAATTTCAAGTCAATCGGATAATTGCTCTTTAAGTTACAATGTCAGCAAATTTGAAAAACCTCATTTCGAGAAAAACGCGTTTAAAGATTTAACTGGGGCATTTTATATGGTGCTGAAGTTTGCATCGTTGGAACGCAACGAAAGTTCCGTTTTACAATTTATTTTCCACATTTTTATTATTATAGGCGATCTTTTTTCGATAGATTTTTATGTAGATCGCAAAATAAATATCTTAAAAAATGGTTGATGGATTTTTGTAGGCGAAATCTGCCGAAATAAATTAAATTCGTTACAGTCCAACGATGCAAACTTCAGCATCGTCATTTTATACCCACGAGCGGTTGCCCTTTAGAAGGCTGCTAATCGGGGAGTATTGGAGATACGGCCTTGACATTTTTACAGGATATTCTAGAAAGTATAAGCTATCGAAAAAGGCAAAAAAAATTGATTTATTGAAAATGTCACTCTGGTATAGCCCCTTAATTGGCGTTATGGGTAAACTAGCTCTGAGTGAGCTTCTAAACAAAATTGAGAGATTTTCATTAGCCGGAACCTATCCTTGTGGGGGGGAGGGGTGACAGTTTTAAAAAATCGTATCTCCGCTGGTATCAAGATTGCCAACATTTTATTGGCGTTATGGGTAGACTAGCCGAAAATGAGGCTAATCTTTCTCGTTAACTTATTATACCACCTCAGTTTTCCTTAATGTTTTCCTTTGAAGGGATTGCACAAGATTGAAATTTCATAAATACGATTTTGTTCATTGCACAGTTTTATAGCCTAGGGTCTTAGTTTCAATTTGCAACAAAGATTTTGTAAAAATTTGACGAATTTCGGATGACCCTACTTGCCAGCACCACCCACACCGATTGGCCATGCATGACTGGTGGCACATTATATAGTTATGCCATTGAAGTTTGCATCTTTGGAACGCAACGTAAGTTCTGTTTCACGTTTTATTTTCTATATTTTTATTATCATAGGCGATCTTTTGTTGTAGATTTATCATGTAGATCGCTGAATAAATGTGTTTGAAAATAGTTGAATGACTTATGTAAGCGAAATATGCCAAAATGAATTAAATTCGTTGCAGTCCAACGATGCAAACTTCAGCATCGTATATAGTTAACTTCATTGTCTACCAATATTTGTCAATTTTAAATAACTCAAATTTGGCCAGAACATGTAATAATTGTGCGGAAAATCCTGACCCTGCGATTCCGATACTTTCATCTGAAAAAAAAAACATAAAAAATTCACTTGCCCTTTGGTCCAAGATTAAGCTGACCCCTTGAATACGCCAACCAAAGTCTTCGATACCGAACGATTCTTATTATATTAATATTTTCCTCGCGCACGACGAGTCATGCGAAAAGTACAAACTATCCGAATAATCCGTTCCCGATATTATTCAAGAGGAGTTATTTATACGACAGACCAGTCGATGACCGTGAAATTGCACAAGTGCCACAAGCCGGCTCAACACCAAATATGTCCGCCCTCGCTTTCTTTCTGTCCCCCTCTCTCCCTCTCTATTTCCGTATGGACCTATCCAGCGAGCTGAAGAAATAATTTTTCGAAATTCCATACCTAGCTGTAAAAGCTCCTAAGGAACGAAAGTAGTATTCCACCAGGTCCATATTCACACCAATTCTCCTTACGCGTGTATATTCTCGAAGTGTCGAGTCCTCCGCGACAGAAAGATATAGGATCAAGGAACAAAGAACTCGTGACGCAAGGAGAGAACCGAGAACACATAAGGCTCCTGGCACAAAATCTTGGATAAGTAATACACCGTAGGGCTTCCCCCCCCCCCCCCCCCCCCACTGCAAGGCTGCGAGAATGCCCCACACGAGACATATTTCAAAACTGGACCACCGATAGGCCGAAGGCGATTATCCGTCTCTTTCGTAGCCTTTTACCCACGGACGTACACCCATATGTGGGATACGTAGGGTAAACCCACCCAGTGGAAGAACGAAAGCTGATTTATATTTGAACTAAGTTTTTTTTCCAATTATATGTGCTTAATTGGTATTTGTTATTTCTTTAACATTCGGCAATTTCACTGGCTGTAGGTGGTTTTGCATGTTTCTAGTTGGTATCCATTGATGCCCATCTCTAGAGTGTCGCTGTTTTTATTTATCATTATGGTTTTTATTATTATTATTGTTGTTGTTGTTATTATTTTGTTGTGTTCAGTTTGGTATTCTAAAGCGGGTGTTCAAGTCTTTTGGACGATGCTGAAGTTTGCATCGTTGGACTGCAACGAATTTAATTTATTTCGGCAGATTTCGCCTACAAAAATCCATCAACCATTTTTTAAGATATTTATTTTGCGATCTACATAAAAATCTATAGAAAAAAGATCGCCTATAATAATAAAAATGTGGAAAATAAAATGTAAAACGGAACTTTCGTTGCGTTCCAACGAAAATATATTTCTTTCCAGTTACCGTATTTTTTTTAAGCACATCAAGGCTGTGCAAGTCGCCGAAACTTTCCTGACAATCTTTCAACATTATAACCAAAAGTTGCAAAAAATTTTTTTTGGGAAATAGTAAAAATTAAGAAGTAAAAAAAAATCGAAAAAAAATTTCGTTGCATTCCAACGATGCAAACTTCAGCACCATACTTCAGCACCATGTCTTTTGGCTTGTGTCTCTTCAGCCTTCGTCTGATGTTGTCTTCTCTGAGCAGATTTGCTGCAAGTTGATTAGGGTGCATATTTTTCGCTGAATCGTCTCACTTCCTCTTTGATTGTATTGATTTCTAGGTCCTTGTGTACAATTGCATTGGAAACGAACCATGGGGCGTTGGTAATTGTTCGGAGAATTTTTGACTGGGGTCTCTGCAGGATTTCGATGGTTGAGTTGCACGCTGTGCCCCATAGATGGATTCCGTATGTCCAAATTGGCTTGAGTATTGATTTATATATGCAGAGTTTGTTGTAGAGGGAAAGCTTCGATTTTATGCCGATGAGCCAATACATTGTTCTTAGATTAAGTTCTATTTCTTTTCTTTTAGTTTTAATGTGTTTTGACCAAGTCAATCGTCTATCGAGGTGGATTCCTAGATAAACTAAGTAAAGAATATGAATTGTCGATAAAACGTCGAATCACTGTGATTCAGCAAAAAAAGATTGCAGGTGTCGTTAAAACCGATTTCTCGAATATTTCTAGTTTGAGGTACTTGCACACCGTGCAACTTCGTTACGAGACGGCTGTGCACAGCAGGTGTTTCAAAGGCGAAAACAAAAGTTTTTATGAGTTTCGAGGCTAAATATTACTTTTATCACTTGAGATAGAATCAATCTTTGTTTTTTTTTCTGCGAATTTCAAAAATAAATTCGTAATAATGGGTCAGAATCAGACATGTTTATTCACTGGTGCTGTATTCTACCCTCTTGCCAGTGAACGGATGGTGTTTAAGTTTGCATCGTTGGAAGGCAACTAAAGTTCTTTTTTTACATTTCGTTTTCCATATTTTTATTGTTATAGAAGATGGTATAGAAGACCTTTTCGTTATAGATTTATTATATATTGTAGATTGCTAAAAAATATCTTGACAAATGTTTGGAGGATTTTTGTAGGCAGAGCTTGCTAAAAGAAATGAAAAGAATTCAGAAAAATGAATTTTTGGTGCGTTCCAACGGCGCAAATTTCAACCTCACAGTGAACGGACATATGTTGTAATAATTGTCAAAGGAGAGTAAAAAATTGAGCTCAGCTGCTGAAAATTGAAAAATTAATTACTGTTAAGAGTTATGACAATGTACGTTCCATTAAATGTTGTTATAAAATCATTTCATTCTTTTTTTTTTATTTTGACAAAATTCAATTTTATATTTTTCCGTCGATACAAGTTTTGTTAGTTTTTCTGACAATGTCACGTCTAGGTGACAAAAAGCGTTGTGAATATTCTACGAAATCGTAATAAGAAATATAATACTCATATGTATAAGAATATTATAACTGTTGTGCAACGCAGTGATCTCCAAATCTAGCATTTAATAAAAATGGATAATAAATCGTAATCATGATGTTGAAGTTTGCATCGTTGAAATGCAATTAAATGTTTTTTCCTGCATTTCCAATATTTTCTTCGACAGAATTAAACTATGAAGATGCCGCGATCAATTTCGAGGTTCCTTACTTAGCGATCTGCAACCCAAATCCACGGAATATGATTTTCGATACTAATAAAAATGAGTAAGTATGGAAAAAATCGTTACATTCCAACGATGCCAACTTCAAGACCATTCATAATTCTTTACAGTGTTCATCTGCACTGCACGTTCATTTACTGGTAATTTCGTCCCTTCCCTCACGATTTAGTCGTTTCGCGCCTTCAATCCCTCCAATATAATTTGTTGCAATTACTTCGAATATTTTTTCCTACTATCAGAACAATATTTTTCGCTGAGGCTAGCCGTCCGGTTATCGGACGAATGGGCGTATGTTATTCGACCGGACAGCGGCTAATTTCACGCGGTTCGCGCTCTACAATGACCCAAACAAACAATCCCAAACACACAAACAAATCAACCCAAACCCAAACCTACAAACTCAAACAAAACCAACCCAAACCAAACAAACACGCCCAAACAAACCAACCCAAACGCAAACAAAGCCAAACAAACACGCCCAAACAAACCAGCCCAAACGCAAACAAAGCCAAACAAACACGCCCAAACAAACCAACCCAAACGCAAACAAAGCCAAACAACAGAAACCCACAAAAACCAAAACCCAAACAAAACCAACCAACCCAAACAAAACCAACCAACCCAAACCAAACAAAGCCGAACACAACTAACCAGCCCAAACCGAACAAACCCGAACAGAACTAACCAACCCAAACCCAAACGCAAACCCAAACCCAAACCCAACCAACGAACTCAAACCCAAACAGAATAATAAAGATTTTCTTCGGATGACTACGTGTAAATTATCCTTCCGGATAGTTTGTTTAACAATTTCTCACATTCTACCCGGACAATTATATATATATATATATATATATATATATATATATATATATATATATATATATATATATATATATATATATATATATATATATATATATATATATATTATTCGTCCGATAACCGGATGGGGAGACACTCCGAATATCTTTTGTTAGCTATATCAATTAAAAAATCAGTTTTCACAATATTTTCATTTTACAGTCGATTTAAATCCTACAGTGTCGTCATTCGTCCATTCACTGGTTGGTTTACCCTACGTCCGTGTGTGTGTCCATATGCTTGGTTGTTACGCATTAGTGACTCAGGAATTCCCTGATTTTGCCAGGTTTTCCACACTGGTTTCAAAAATATTCCAAGGCGATTGGGGTCAAATGAAAAACATTTTTTTTTTATAAATTCAAACATGAAATTGTGGTAATTCTTTAGATAAGTGACTTTTCCGAAAAATCAGCCGAATTTTTTTTTTGCCATTTTTTCGTCGATTGGGTTATAAATAATGAAATTCACGCCCCCCATAAAAAGTTATGGGGTTTCGAAGTTCGCGGAAACATGTGATAAAATAAAGCATTTTTGAAAATGTCGACGCCGCTATTGGGTTTGTTTGGACTTTTGAAAAATTCGAAATTAATTTTAACGATTTTTTGGTCGTAAAAAATTTGTTACTAAAAAATGTTCAGCTTCCCCCGACTAAATATCATCATTCATAACCCAATAAATGAGAAATTAGCGAACAATTTTTTTCGAAAAAATTCCTTATCGAAAATGTTTAATATTGACATTTTTTAAAATGTGATTCGGAAAATAATTTAAAAAATTAAAGTATAAACAAAAACATTCAAATACCGAAACTGTTTTTTAAACTTATCAACAGAAATGTTGATGTTTAAAAAAAATCAAAATGATGTTTCGGTGCCAATAAATTAAAAAAAAATAGCACATATCTACAATAATAATTGTAGATGGTGTATCAACAAATCAATTGCAAATGTATAGAGCTCTAGAGAAAATCAGTTTTTAATTTTTCGAACGTTCGGCACTGACACAACATTTTTTTAAATATAATGAAAAATATAAATATTTTGAAAATATACAAAAATCTTTATTTTTACAACTACCGATTTTTCTTCAATTCGGTTTCATTTTTCGTAATTCTTGCAGAGTAAATTGTGAAGAAATTTCCGAAAATTTTGAAAATCCCCGATTTTAATTTTTCCATGCTCGGCACTGACATAACTTTTTAAATATATTTTAATTAAGAATAATATAAATATTCAAAATATACAAAAAAAATCTTTATTTTTATACCTTCCACTTTTTTTTCAAGTCGGTTTTATTTTTCGTAATTCTTGCAAAAATTAAATTCTGAAGGAATTGCAGCGAATTTCCAAAATCCCCTGATTTCAATTTTTGAATTTTTCTATGTTTGGCACTGACATAACTTTTCAAATATAATTAAGAAGAATATAAATATTAAAAATATACAAAACAATCTTTATTTTTATACCTTCCGCTTTTGTTTTCCTTCAAGTCGGTTTCATTTTTCGTAATTCTTGCAAAAAGTAAATTCCGAAGGAATTCCAGACAATTAAAAAAATACCCCGATTTTTCCCTGACAATTCCAGCAGGAAAGAAATTCCCTGAGTTTTCCCGGTTTTCTCCGTTGTCCATACGCGTAGCAGCCATAATATGGGGCATGACGTTATACGTATGAATATCTCTCTCGCTCCCGCACCCTTTGGGTTCGTACCGGGGGTGCCCTACGCATTGTCCGGACGCCATGTCCTTCGAGACCCTCACCCGCTTCCAGATCGACCGGTTATTTTGCTGCGTAGTTCCTCCCTCACGAAAAAAAAAACAACCGCGAAAACAAATCGCCCGGTCATTTTCGCTGCCCGCCCGTTTTATCGCTTCCACGCTGCTGCGAATATTCCGAATCTCGTTTTCCTCCAGGCAACTTGTCCATATTTGTTTTTCCCGTTGTCTATTCCGTGCCGACGCGAGCGAACGAAAAACCGGTCGTTTTCAATGGCGCGCGATAAGGAATCGATAGGAGGCGCTTTAAACGCGATAAAACGATCGACGACGATAATCTAAGATTATCGTGTACATTGTTTATTTCGAAGTATTCCGTGCCTGCGCAAGGCTCTTATCCCACATTATTCGCCTTATTTTCGAGCACGACCGAAATCTCATTTAGACAACAGAAAAAAACACCAACGATATACTTACGTTTATTCCGTTTGATTTATACGGGAGATTCTCTGAGCATATCGATCAGGCATCGAAGTACACGCGTCGATGAATTAGCGCGTCTGAATCACGCGGCCTCATACCAGCGCGCGCGTCTAGTCAGCGATGACACGCGTGTACGCGAAGGGATGAAAAAAAACGTCGAATTTCACGGTAACGTATTCCCGGTAGATTCGAGGCTGCTCATTGTTCGGAAACATCGAGGCATCGATGCGGTATTCGGACGAAAGTTTACAGTTACGGTGTCACGAATGTACACACATATGGATACGTGTATACAGTACAGCGCACGTACATCGATATGAAAGCTTCGGTGGTATGTGACGCCTAGTGTGATATTACTTCGACACTATTCTCCTCTCTATCCCAATTTCTCTCCGCGAACGATATAGTTTTCCAATATCGAAAATACACGCTTCGACGTCGAGTTTTCCTCCCTCTCCCCCCTGCAACGCCGAGCAAAGTTTTCCAAACTATTCCCACACACGCGGGCGGTGGACGTAGCCAGTAGAATCTCACGTTTGCGCGCAAAGCGCCGCCCGACACACAACCGTATACGAAAATATAAACCAATGTGCAAAAAGGCGAGCGCGATTGTCCGAGGAATAATGCTCTAGCCACAGGATAATACGCACACGCGCGAAAAGTCGTAGCCGAGCGTGTGGAACGAAGAGAATAATTTTAAAAAACAACTGGAATGACGCCTTCGAGGATCGAGCTCTCGCAGGATGTAGAAAAAACGAGGCTGGAGCAGTCGCAGATGTGTGAGAGGAGCGATGTTGCCCCTGCCGCGTCTCACGTAAGACTGCGTGCTCGGAGAGGACTTCTTCGGCAATTCGTGGCCGCTCGCTTTGTATAACTGTATAGTGCGCGTTGCGAGAAACGCCGCGACGCGGCTCTCGAACTGCCTGTCCGTATTCTCCCAACACATACGCACGTCGATGTATTCTTTACGTATGGTGTTTTCAAAACTACGTACACCGTAGCGTATCGCGACTCCGTGCGATTTTCGTTGCACTTTAGCCGAATTTCCTTTTTTCAACGCCTCGACGTTCGAACGTTGAACAGCGAAGCGAAGAATAAACGAGGAACAACGGAAAGGTCGTTCGCTCGCCAATGAGACGTGTGGCGTTCGACGTTTGTAAATATGGGAGAAGCAGCGTTAGGACGAATGGCCCTCGAAACGTATATACGTGATGCGTCGAAGAAATAATATTTTGAAAAGGTTCTGGTGACTCTGCTATAGCGTTGTCCTCGCATGGAGGAATGTAACGTTGTATACTGTTGAGAAAGCTAGAGAACGAGTCTGAGAGAGAAAAAAAAACTTTTGGATCTACATTGGAGGGTTAGGCTTAGGTCTCTCCACACGTGTGGCGGGCTACGTGTTTGTGTGCGTGATCAGTTGAACCGGAATAGTTCCGACGTAGGGTACTTCAAGAGAGTAGGTAATACGTAGTTTCTATTGGGGCATATATATATTTGTTTATATATACATATATACACATAGATATATATATATACATATATATACGTTTGCGAACAAGATATATATATATATATATATATATATATATATATATATATATATATATATATCATTTGTTCTCAAACGTGCGTATATACGCACCTATGTTGGAAACGACCCTTCTTTAGATTCCGGTCCACCTGGCCACGGCGTAGTTACCGCGGGCAGCGTGCAGGAAAGGGAGACAAAATGGCGGAACTCGTGCCCCGTTTTTTTTTCAAGGCCCGCAAGGGGCTAGGGTGAAACGACCAGTGACGAACGAACAAAGAAACTGTAGGACTCAAATGGACTGTAAAGAAAAAATATTACGAAAACTATTTTTTTAGGTGCTATAGCTGATAAAAGATATTAAAAAAAGATTCAAAGTAATGGCGAGAAGTGATATCGATGGAATTGATAAATAAGTAGCGAAATGACAAAATTACTAAATCGTTCGCATCGTTGAAACACGACGAAAAATAATATTTCCGAATTCCTTTAATTTCTTTTGGCAAACTTTGATGGCAAAAATCGTTAAAAAATTATCATTTTTCAACATATTCGTTTCTCTATATTCATCTATAAAGCAAATATTGATAACAATAAAAATATGGAAAATGAAATGTAAAAAAAACTTTCGTTAAGGACGGTGTAAAATTTTCAAAAAATATTTTTAAACACTATATTATTGTCTTAGATATTACGTACTAGTATAATAATTATGTATGTATGTATAGTAATTATGTATGTATTAGTATAGTAATTATGTATGTATTAGTATAGTAATTATGCATGTACATAGATATTGTGTATTAATTAAAACAATAAATCGTGTTAAAGAAATATATATTTCAAGCTTTCGCAAACCCCTTAATGCTGTGAAAGTGCAACTATAGATATAGCGCATATGAAGATTTTTTTTTAAATTATGATATTAACTATTTTTGCCAAAAAACGGTTTAAAAAAACGTTTTTTTTTTTTCGAAAAATGTCCGCCATTTTGTTATTTTTGCAGCTATCAAAAATTGTATGATATGCGATATGGCTGATCCATCTCCGAGATTTCATCAACAGCGCAGACCTACAATTTTTTTAGGACATTTTTTTAACCACCATTTTCATCTATAAATACTGACGAATAAATAACTTTTTTTTTAAATGTATTTCGAAAGTGTATTTATCAAGTGTAACAACTTTTATATCAATATTTATAATATAAATCTACCAACAAAAAAATCATGAAAATAGCCTTTTCTAGCGTCTAAAGTGAAAAGACCCCTTAAACGTGTCAAATGTTTTGCTAAAAAATTATTTGCGGAGAATTTTCCTGCATAACTTCCTTTTTTTTAAATCTGCAGCTTAAGTATGGGGTTAAAGTGCGCATCATTGGAACGCAACGAAAATTGTTTTTGATTTTTTAATGTCTTTATTTTTATAATAGTCCAAAATCTTTTTTGCCGCTTTTGGTTATGAATTTTAAATAAGTATTCTCTACGATGTTTCCATGACTTCCGTATGCTAGATGTGCAACGAAAAATACGGAAATGCGAAAAAAAATTAATTCACACTCCAACGATGCAAACTTCAATAACATGCTCAAGGCCTTGGGCCACTCTAGAGGCCGAAAAAATAGGCTTTTTGGGGATTTTTTTCTCCAGAAAAACTACAAAATAAATCGAGATTACAAAAAAGGGTGTTTATCATACATACCAGTGATTGTATACAATAATTTTTTTAAAGCGATTAATTTCAAAATGGCGGCCGTGTAACGTTTTTGCGATGACGTCACCGTTTGACGTTGACCGGAAACATAACAGACAATTTTCAACCGATTCACTTGAAATGTTGAATACATCTTGAAAAATACATCGCTATGGAAGGATTTTTTTTATATTGCAAAGTTCATTTGTTATTAACAATTATTTCACGATTTTTAAGGCTAATTTGTCATTTTCCTCTTCAGAAGTGCGCCATTTGGCCAAAAGTCAATATATCGAAAAAAAATCCTACGTACTTCTATAGCAGTTATTATACATAATTGAAAAAAAATCATTGGCTCATTAAAATTTTTTAATGACAGAAGCTGTTTATCCAGCCGTGGACAACTTTCTGGAAAAAAATCCCCAAAAAGCTTATTTTTACGGCCTCTAGAGTGGCCTAAGGCCTTAAGTACACAAAATCCTCGTTGAAGCTTACGACCACCATGCTCTGTCGGGAACAACATGCAGAGATGAGTATAGACGCTTCGAAAGTAATGATTTTTAGGAGTTGAACACAACAGTTTCGAAACGTTTGAAAGCACTAGGAATGATTTTTTAAAATATAGCATTAATTTTCACGAAAAAACAGCGAGAACTTATGCAACATCCCAATATATATATATATATATGCATACAGCATTACATATATATACAACAAACCGACGCCTTCATAAATATGCAGTGGTTCAAATTAGCACCAATCCATCCTTAACACGTTAAAAAACTGTAAATTTAGTGGTTTTCCTACTGACGCGTCTCAAACCGCGATTTATCACGATGAACGAAACGTTTTCCTATACCTCAATACTTTCCTTACTCTTTACCATCGCACAACAGCAGACCGCGATTTTCGGCGAAATATAGGGTGCCCAAAAGGACTTGAAATTTAAATTTATTAATAAAACGTATTACTCATTAGAAAAGTACGATTTTTTCTATTTTAATATAAGGCACAAAAATGGAGATTATGTGTGGAACACAATATCCGATAAATGGCCGCCTCGTCCCTGTTTGCGATCGTTCACTCTTTTGACGAAATATTCAACAACATTGTGGCATAATTGCGGACTAATTTCATTAATGGTGCGTCCAATTGCTTTCTTGAGTTCCGAAATGGTCTGTGGTTCATTGCCATACACTTGTCCTTTCGGAAAACCCCAAAAGCCCCCCCCCCCTCCTCCCAAGAAGTCCAATGGCGTCAAATCGCACGATCTTGGTGGGCAATCCACATCGCCGCGGGTCCGAGATAACACGATCATGAAACTTCGTCTGCAATAACTTCATTGTTTCGCCAGCAGTGTGGCAGGTTGCGCCATCTTGTGGAAAGATAGCGTTCCAACTCCACGCCGTTTATGCCATTTATCGGATATTGCGTTCCACACATAACCTCCATCTTTGTACCTTATATCGAAACAAAGATATTCGTACGTTTCAAACAAACAATACGTTCTATCGATAAACAAAAATGTCGGGTCATTTCGAGACAGCCTTTATTTTCTAAACGGTCCGAGATAAAGTGATGTTTCGAGCGATCGGAAAATCGCCCGAGGATCAACGAAATCGTGCGAAATCGATGAGCGAGACGGTAAAACGTCTTTCTTTTATTCTTTGCCGGGCTGTTTCAACGCGAGCTGAAAGAACGGATTCAGGAATGATTTGCGGTTAGTTAAGATTTGGCCCGCTTCGCGTAGAGGGAGCGCCGTTAATACCGTAGTTCTGTAATATACCGCCCGTAGAGCTCACGAATGAGAACGCACACGGGCGCCTTATAATGGGCGAACGTGCGGTCAGTAATTAGATTACGTGTAGCTCCCTCTATCGTCCTTTCTCTCTCTCTCTATCACTCTCTCTAGTCCCCTCCTACTGACAAGGTAAATCCAACTTTTCGATTATCTCGCAACGCACATCGCCCTCTCCCGCCTCTGCTGCGAAGCTCGCCGTATTTCCTCCGGTTTTAATAACCATACGAAACGCTTACAGCGTTAACCCGACGTACACGCATTAGTATAGCTCGCATCGCACGATAGGGTTAGGTATTGTGGGTCGCGCGGCGCGAGACCACTTGATAAGTGGTTACAAAGTATTATTTATTTCGTACACGCGGCGCGCGGTGGTGTGCGCGCGTGTAAACAGGAATCGGTGGGAATATGGACCACCCGGGCACGATTTAACGTATATTCATGCCTGGAACAATTCACCGGAAGTGGACAAATCAATAGGTGATCACGAGCGTCAGCCCATCAGTGATTTTCGAGCTTTTCTGGCTTCGTAACGATATCGGTGTGAATATGGACCACCACGATAGATGGACTTAAGGGGGGATTGTCTTTTTTTTTCGCAAAATTTACCGCTTTTTGGGAATTTTTTTGTGAAGAAAGTATACAACGGAAAACTTGTGAAACTTGCCATATAGTTTTATTGATCTGTTTACTACATACAAAAAATTTTTTAAACAATTTCATCAAAACATCCGCCTCCCACCCCCCTCGACGCGCGATGGTCCTTTTTTGATGGTGTGCACGATTTCTCAAAAACTATTCAACCGATTGCCTTCAAATTTGGACAGAATGCTCAGCTGACATCCTTTTATCGTTTGATGAAGCAAAAAAGCAATACGTTTAATAGTTTTTTATTTATAACAAAAAATCGATCAATTTTTTTCGAAAAATCGATACTTCAAGTTCAAAACGTCACCAAATCGTCAATTTTTTTTCCCCTTCATCGGACGATAGCTATATGTGTCTAAAGTAAAATGCTTTTTGGGTTTTTGTTGCAAGATGAACGTAAAGGCTGTAATCGTGCACACCATCAAAAAAGGACCACCGCGCGTCGAGGGGGGTGGGAGGCGGATTTTTTGATGAAATTGTTTAAAAATTTTTTTGTATGTAGTAAACAGATCAATAAAACTATATGCCAAGTTTCACAAGTTTTCCGTTGTATACTTTCTTCACAAAAAAATTCCCAAAAAGCGGTAAATTTTGCGAAAAAAAAAGACAATCCCCCCTTAATGAAGAGATTTTTGTTGAAGGATAATACTGTTATGTTTTTTTAATGCAAACATTTGCGTTATGCGATCGACGTCGAAGCTTCGTGAAATTCATTACATCTTTTTGAGAAAATAAACGACCAAATCTGGGCGGTTTTGCACGGGTGAAGAAAAATGGAATTTCTTTAAATGCGCTGGACGTATAACGTCGATGACTGCGGTTGGGCTATTGTGAAAATGACGAACACTGGTTCGTCGCTTGAGGCAACTCAAATTGAAGAAGGTCATCATACGGTGCAGAAATCGCAAATAGAAAGTAAACTTGTGAGTACAACGATATAACCGTTAGTAACACTTTTTTAAACGGTGTACACGTTTTTTCGACATCTAATGAATGGATCGACTTGAAACTTGGTACACTTATTCAGTGTTATAGCAGTTTAGGTTTGACCGACGTTTTTCTTAATACAAAAAAAATCGTTCTTAACGATAATGAGGTATTTTTTCCTCGAAAAATCGAAAAAAACATCAACACTTTTTTGGTTATTAAAATACGGAAACCACAAAAAAAACCCTCGGTCAAGGCTTAGCCAATATTATCTATTTTAAGAAAAAAAAATTGTGTTTTGTTTCAGATCAACCGGGTGGCCAAAACCAAGTACACCGTTGAGCCCCTTCAAAGGTCCTTCACGAGATTGTTTGCAACTTCTTTCGCTATTGATATTTTGTAATGAAATTTGGTACACAACTTTGTTAATGTACAAATAAAAATTGTAAATGTTCAAAACATTTTTCAATCATCATATTTGTGCGATTTTTTTTTTTAATACTCCTGATTTTCCGATCCCCACAGTAGCCTAACCCTTCAAGGAGGTTGAAGCGGTGCAGTTGAGTCAAACGACGGTTCATGCATTTCTTTCTCCGCGATTTCTCTCCGTCGATTTATTTCGTAGTTGCTAATTTTTGCTAGAATTATGCATTTTTATATTTTTATTGCGAAAATAAGAAAAACTTTTGTGTTACTACCAACACGAAAAAGTACAACATTTATAGTTATGCCTATTTATATTTATGTCACGAGGTTATTTTTTATTAACTTTAATTAATATTAAGCGACTCAAGGCCGTCTGCTAGTTTGGAATTTTGAAAAAATCGATTTTTTCGTGCATATTTTCAATGTTTAGTCTTTCAAGAATATACCCTCTAAAAGAAATTTCAAAATTCCAAACATTTATGCAGTTACATTATTATGGACCAGGAATCGCCGATTAACGAAATGTAAGTATATGTACTATTATACGACTTGGACTGCCTAAAACTTTACTCGAATCTTTAAATGCGTTTTCCTCGGAACTATTTTTTTCGATACGATTGACACGATATCTCAAGTTGTAATGAACCGATTTACTTGAAATTTTTTATGAACCTTCTCTATACACCCCTCTATCGCCCCTACCAGATTTATTGCGAAATTTTAATAACTATTTTTAAAAAATCAAAAATTGTGAGAAAAATGGCAAAAACTGACTTTTTTTTAAACAGCCGCCATTTTGCGGTTTTGTTCTTGCCTGAAGTAGGGGCTATAATGACATCCTTACTAATTAGGAATCGCTTTCCATTTTTTTTTCAGAAGACCAGGAGGGTTGGAATCGTGTCAACCAGGAGAGGCCGTTTTTTTTCCACCCCCACTTTGCCAGCCTGTAACTATCGGAATTATGGATCTTTTTTCAATTTTTTTATATAATGTTAAAGGATGAATAAATATGTGGTAAAAAATAGATACTAAAAATATTTTTTGTTTTCTTTATCGCATCTTAAAAACCCCCAAATTTTGGCTCTCTAGACCAGAAGACGGCCTTAAATATAAATATTTATTAAGCTAACTTAAATACTAAGTTCTCTGGTGTTTTGTGGTAAAAAAATTTCGAAATTTCGAAAAAGGCGATTGGATCCAAATACCTTGATTTTTTCTTCGTGAATACAAGTTAGCGAAGGTAGCGAAGTTTAGGAAACCTTCGACAACGAACTTTCATCAGACTTGCGAAAAATGATCAGATGTCAAATAAAAATCAATGATTTGGAACATTAAGGTGTCCGGAAGAAAAACCGGAAGTCACAGTGACAATTTTAACGATTTTTATTTTTTTCTTTCCACAGTTTAAAACAGAATTTAATCTCATAAAAAAGTATTTTTGCTTTGGTACTCATTAAAATGAAAATTTATCACGATTTCATAAATACTTTCAATCGACATTGGTTATTGAACATTCGGTTGATCATTGTCGACTTTACTACTGAGTTCATGTTTTAAGCAGTTGGCTACGCTACTTAACCTCACTTGAGAAGAATTCAAACGTCCCCTCTCCGTCTAGGAATGTCCCTTATCAATCACAATTTTTCGGAGGTTACGTTTGAGTTCGTGTATTTTAGGCTTTCAACGTTCATATCTCGGAAATGGTACGGTGGACTGGCTTAAAATGTTTTATTTCAACGTGGTTAATGACATACTATCTCTTTCTCACAAACAATCGGAGGTTAAACGTCAGTCGATTTATGAATTGTTTCTTCCGAACCACCTTAATCTCTCAAAAAAGTCCGAATGGTTTTAAACCAAATAAAAAATAAACCAAACCAAACGTTCAAAACAAAATGTAATATCCGCTTAATGTAAGATCCGTTGTCACTTCAAACTGTCATAACCTCGAAAAGTGTCTTACTCAACGGCTTCGATACGCTATTGCGAACCGCAACGACTGTGACGCAAAATGTCGGACACAACCGTACATAACCTACAATCTGGATATATACGCACCTGCAGGTGAATGCACCCGAGATTCTCGGATATTCGAGGAGTCCAAATTTGCACCAATTTCACCGTACACTACGTACTGGATCTTGATACGTATGGTAGCGCATATAGCGGTATCATTAATCACCGAAGGAAATCCGCGTGCAGCGAGTAAACGAGTTTAGCGATTGTTAACTCTCCAAGTACCGATTTCCATTAAAGTTATTTTCCGCGATTCTTCGAGCACGGCCATTTTGAAATGACACTTGATGCGCGGTATCGCTTCGCTTCTTTTTTGCATCCGCTTTTGCGTGAAGTAGGGTAAATCGACTGGTGAATGGACGAAAGTTGATTTGTATTTAAGGGGGTATCGCTCTCTGGAAACTTCAAAAAATCGTTATTTTTTTGCATATTGTTATGGTTTGAACTTTCAAGAATATTTGAAGACGAACCGGATATCTTGAGTAACTTTCACACTATTCGGTTTAATGTGCACAGTTAGAGTTCAAGCAGCGGTCATTTTCAGTTCACGATCGCATTTTTTAATTCGGTGAACCATTTGTTAATAACGATAACTTCAGCATGCTGTTTTTCAGCAGAAAAATGAGGTTTTCTTTGGAGAAGCTGTCATTTTTCGTATTTGTCGAAATTTCGAAACGTTGATCGCGAAACCCAGCCGGTTGGATATATTCGAAGAAAAAGATGTTTGTTTTCGATTCAAATTACATTTGAGCCTGGTCGAGATCCCGCAGTTTCTGCCTCGCCGCTGGAGGACTGCAACGCCAACTACAGGACCACCAACACTTTGAAAGATATTCTTAAACATACTGGGAAAAGGTCTATTCCAACCAATGTGCTACTAGAAAAAAATTCATCATTCTGAACCTTCAAATTGGGCTTCCTCAGAGGGCTACCCCATTAAAATACGTGAAGAATATGAATTGTTGATTAAAAAAAATCAAATCCCCATCATTTAGCAAATAAATCGCTCCTGTTAACCGATTAAAACCGATTTTTCACTTTAATGATGCATCAAAATACAACATTACAGTGGAAAATTGATTTTAACTCAACAAGTTAACTCAAAAAGTTAACTGAACAAGTTAACTCAACAGGTTAACTCAACAAGTTAACTCAACAAGTTAACTCAACAAGTTAACTCAACAGGTTAACTCAACAATTTAACTCAACGAGTTAACTCGTCAAATTAACTAGACACGTTAACTCAAGAAGTTGACTCAACAAGTTAACTCAACAGGTTAACTCAACAAGTTAACTCAACAAGTTAACCCGACACGTTAACTCACGAGGTTAACTCAACAGGTTAACTCAACAATTTAACTCAACGAGTTAACTCATCAAATTAACTAGACACGTTAACTCAAGAAGTTAACTCAACAAGTTAACTCACAAGTAAACTTGTTAAGTTAACTTAACAAGTTGACAAGAACTACGAATTAGAGAAATCCCGGGTAGCCTCAAAATGCTACACGGGATTTCTCTAGTTTGTAGTACTTGCACACCGCCCAACTTAGTTACGACACGGCTGTGACAGTAGGTGTTATAAAGACGAATACAAACGTTTTTATGAGTTTTGAGGAAATTTGAGAGTAAGTATAACTTTAATTACTTAAGGAGGTTGGAGCAGTCCGGTACAGTCCAATGACGGTCTATGATTGTTTTCTCCGATGAACCTCAAAAAAATCCATACGAGGTATAGATTTATTCTGCAGATGCTAATTTTTTATAAATTATATAATTCAAGGGCGAATTTATATACATTTTTATATTTTTGTTACGTAAATGAGAAAAACTTTTGCGTTACTACCAACTTGAAAAACTATAAGATTATCGATGATTATTATGAAAAAAATTGCGTCAGCGAATGGTTTATACAATTCAGAATGAAATTTTGAGTCATTGATAATTATGCCTACTTATATTTATTTTACGAGATTATTTGAGAAGCTGGCGGACAAAACCGGCCTTGTCCATGAATTACTTTTTTACAGGAGAGGTTAGAAACCAAAATAGCCAAATGGAGATGAGTTTGAATTTTTAAGCTTTAATATATGAAGGCTCTATTAAAATGTGAGCCTGGACCTGGCTTTTAATTTAAAAAATACTAACTACCATTGGTTTATTTTTATTTTGAACAAGTCCGGTTTTGAACGAGAATGGTGGACGATTCCGCTTTCGAATGGAAATCTTATGGACGTATCCCGTTATGAAATAAAACAGATTCTTTGAATTGAATATAAATTTTTTTATATTACAATTGATTAAGGGGTCTTCTCACTTTAGACGCTAAAAAAGGCTACTGTCGTGACTTTTTTAAATAAGTTTATATTATAGATATTGATATAAATGTTGTTACACTTGATAAATACACTTTCGAAAAACATTTAAAATTTTGTTTTTTTTTCATGTATTTATGTAACCCAAACAAACTTTAAACGCGTTTTTATCGAAACCACGTCTTCCGACGGCTTTTTGAAAAAATTTTCAAAACTACTGAACCGATCCTTATGAAATTTTAACCACATATTCTTTACAAGTATAGCTATAGCGCATATCAAGGATTTTTTTAAATTTTGATATTTACTATTTTTTTGTCACATACGGAGAAAAAACACGTTTTTTGTTGTTTTTTTCGAAAAATGTCCGCCATTTTGTTATTTTTGCATATATAAAAAATCGTATGATATGCGTTATAGCCATTAACATACTGAACCTAAAACCGCTTGATTTTTTTGTTTCGGGTATCGGTATTAATAAGTCAGAATTAAACATGTTTTTCACTGGTGCTGTATTCTAACCTCTTTTCAGTATAAATGGACATATTTTTTCTGTTCTGACAATTCTCAAAGCAGAGTACGAAATTTAGCTCACATGCTAAAACTATTCAAATCAATTACTGTTAAGAGATGACAATGTATATTTCATTAAGTATTGTAAAATAATTTTATTCGTTTTTTATTTTATTTTGACAAGGTAGCAAAAATCTTTGTGTATTTTCTACGAAATCGTAATAACAAAAAATACTCGAATGTACAAAAAAATTATAATTTTCAATTTGAAGGCACTTTACATCTAGCATTTGATGAAAATAAATAATATATCGTAATCCTTCACAGTTTTTATCTCACACGTCCATTTACTGGCGGTCGATGGCCCATTTACCAGTAATTACGTCCATTCGCTGACGAATTAGTTATTTCGCTACGCATTTATCGATTCCTCCAATATTATTTATTGCAATTACGTCGAATAATTTTTTTTCGCAGCATATTCGTAGTTAGCAATATAGCAATGAAAAATTAGTTTTCATAATATTTTCCTTCTACAGTCCATTTGAATCCTACAGTGTCGTCATTCGTCCATTTACTGGTCGGTTTACCCTCCAATCAGCATACACACGTTTTTCTACGAGTTCGACGTAAATAACGTCAAAGATGAAGAAACGGAGATACGCGACTGAGCGCAAAGTGGATAGATCGAGGCGAGGAAAAAAAATATGACGAATATGTATTTCTTACGTTATGCATATTATTTTTTATCGCGTAAGACTCCGTCCAATCTTCATAGAGTGCGCCGGAAGGCTCGAAGACCATAACTCAGACGTGTATTATCGCCGGCGAGTATCGAGAACTGCGTGACCTCTTCGTGCCTATTCGTCTTGCTCGGACATTCGTTTTTCAGCAGTGCAAAAAAATAGAGCGAGGGAGAGATAGAGAGGGAGCATAAAGAAAGGCTACCTACCGGTGTCAACATACCGAGATACGAAATCTATCTCTAGGGCTCTCGAGTTCCCCAAAAGAATCTCGTTTAATTTTATTTTATATCTCCCGAGTGTTTATCGCTCGCGCGTGCACGCCTTTGACTCTGCTCTCAATCCTTCACAGTTTACAATCCGCTCGAAATCTTCGCGGCGAAATAGTACGCTACCGTGCGCGGGAATCGCCAAATTCTTGGAGTGTTCGATAAACAGCGAAGCTCAAAATGCACATGGGGTCCAATTGACCCCAAGCGGTTTTTCGCTTCCAATATCTCGGAAACTGTGCACTTTTGGGGGGAAAAACGTAGAGACGCTTTTCGTAGCATATTTGCCCAACTTTGGAGCTGCAGGGTAGGATTTTAGCAACTTAGTTGGTTACATGGGGTCCGTGTGACCCCACCCACGCTTGCACGATTGCCACGTCGATTCTATCGGTCCCAATGGCTTGTAAAAATTCAGGGTGCTAGTTTGAACCTTCTAGAATGTGGGCATTCTCAGTATAATATTGTTATCGACATTTAAAATGGCGGAAAAAAATCACTAAGGGATCAATGGGGGAAAAAGCCATTTTGTACATAAAAAATCATAACTCTTGCAATTTTTTATTTAAAAAATAAACATTTAGGAGGATACTCTTGAGATATGATAGTTTAAGGAAAAAAAATAGCTTCATAATGGGCGTTTCGAAAAAGGTATTCATTTAGACATTTGAAGAGGATCCATATCGGAGTAGAAAAAAGAACGATAATCTTGAAAAATGAGCAATTTATACGCAACAGTGACTCGAAAAGCTATGAGACGAAGATAAAAAAAATCAACCGTTTTGAAGTTGTTAAGAACATTGGTTTTTAACAATAAAAATGCCGAAAATTTATAAATAAATTGTCAAACAAAAAATGGTTTAAAAAATCTCCGGTAAACTTGATTTTTTGTAACATTAAATGAATTATTATATTTTTCTGTATACATACAATTTTTAAAAGAATTTTCTCTCCATTTCGAAAATCCCGATTTTGAAATTTTTCAGAGGCTGTAGCTATGACACTGTTCGTTCAATACCCCGGACACTTCTTGGATTTAATAGGGAACATTGATCCGAAAACATATTGAAAATTTGTGACCCTTCATCCAAATGTTTTTAATTTAAAAAATTAAAATACAAATGGAAAGAAAATTCTTTCAAAAAATCACACCTATTTAGAAAAGTCTACGAATTCATTTTATAATATAAAAAATGTAGTTCACCGGACATTTGTTGAACAATTCTTGTTTTTCAACAATTTACTTATAACTTTTTTGCGTTATCACTACCGGAAATTAATGTTCTAAGCATTTTCAATGTGGTTGATCTTTTTTAAATTTTAATCTCATCGCAAAGTACTCAAAATTGTCACAGTGAAAACAGTTGTCATTCGTTTAATTTCTATTCAACTTATAAAATACGATTGGGGTAGAATATCCATAAGTGAATATTCATGAGTGAATATCCATAAGTGAATATCCATAAGTGAATATCCATAAGTGAATATTCATAAGTGAATATCCATAAGTGAATATCCATAAGTGAATATTCATAAGTGAATATTCACTTATGGATATTCACTTATGGATATTCACTTATGGATATTCACATAAGTGAATATCCATAAGTGAATATCCATAAGTGAATATCCATAAATGAATATCCATAAGTGAATATCCATAAGTGAATATCCATAAGTGAATATCCATAAGTGAATATCCATAAGTGAATATCCATAAGTGAATATCCATAAGTGAATATCCATAAGTGAATATCCATAAGTGAATATTCATAAGTGAATATCCATAAGTGAATATCCATAAGTGAATATCCATAAGTGAATATTCATAAGTGAATATCCATAAGTGAATATCCATACGTGAATATCCATAAGTGAATATCCATAAATGAATATCCATAAGAGAATATTCATAAGTCTAATATCCATAAGTCGAATATCCATAAGTTGAATATCCATAAGTCGAATATCCATAAGTGGAATATCCATAAGTCGAATATCCATAAATCAAACATCCATAAGTGCCAATATCCATAAGTCAATATCCATAAGTGTATATCCATAAGTACGAATACCGACAAGTGAGTATAAAGTATAAATGAGTGCCCGAAATTGCGGGAGGTGGAGGAAAAGTGAGTAAAGAGGGTGAGTATGGAGTAGAAATAAGCGCCAAAAATAAACCCAAACGAACTCGAGTAAGCCCAAACAAACCAAAACAAACCCAAACCAACAAACTCATTTCTACTCTATACTCATTTATGGATATTCGACTTATGGATATTCGACTTACGGATGTTCGACTTATGGATATTCATACTTATGGATATTCGACTTATGGATATTCATACTTATGGACATTCGACTTATGGATGTTCGTACTTATGGATATTTATACTTATGGATATTCGACTTATGGAGATTCACTTATGGATGTTGGACGACAGTGATAAAATACTTCATAAGTTATAAAAATATTGTGTGAAACTTGCAGAACTCTCAGTCTATAAAAATACATATATTCGGTGAATAGCCACTGCGAATTTTCACCCCACGTGCCGGGTAATTACGATGGCTCTCAGAAGGAGGCAATTTTGCCCTCTTTAACGTCCGACGTGACGTTAATTCGATTTCGATCAAAAGGGAAAGAAGGAGAGGACGAGAGGCTGCCCTGTCACGTCGTGTATTGGCAAGAAAGCTTACAAAGCTGCGGAATACGCCGTTTAAGTGAATTATCGTACGTGGCCAGTCGATCGGAGATCGCGCCCGATAACGACGTGCAACCGGCGCACCTGTGCATTTCCCAACAGCAAAAAATGAAGAAAAAAAAAAAGACTTCGTCCCGGTTGAGAACGCTTTGACGCGCTGCTCGCGTCTTCTTCGCGGCGTTTATCATCGACGATGCGTCTAACGCCGTGTCGAGCGTGACACGTACACACTCGTGATCTACACGGGAGATCGTCTTATCACGTGGCCGACTAACTGCAGACGACGCTCGGAGAATTCCGAGCCTCCTCACGGCATATTGTTCGTTGGTTTCGTTTAAGGGGGAGATAACTTTGGGCGAGGAAAAAATTGTTCATTTTCGTGATGTTTTTTTAAGGGGTGAGATGCAGTCGGTGGCGTGAAAAAAGAGCATTTTTATTGATTTTTTTTTTATAGTAATTAAGTTTGTTTTACAAAAGTGGTTACACAGACTTTTTATGTTATGTTTCAACTTGACTTGTACAAATTTTCAAAGAAAAATATTGATTATTTATAAAAATATCGCCATCTTTGTCGGATCCCCTTCGTGCTTTGCGGTGACCATCAGAAAACTTTACTGGATCATCTGAAATCAAAAAACAAAAAAAAATCATTAGTTTAATAATAAATCTAGTCCTTGATCGAAGCTTTTTTAAAAAATTAACAAAATGGCGGCTTCCGACAGATAACTTTCGATTTTCGAACAAAAAATCGCTCGTTTATTGTTTTAAAAAAATAGACATTTTCAACAAAAATGAAAATCCTTAGATTAAGGACTAGTTCTTATTGCTATCGATAAGCACATCAAATTTCATCAAAATCCATCGAGTGGTTTTTGAATTATAGTGGTCACCGACTTGAAAAACATAGTTTCGAGAAAAACGCGTTCAAAGTTTTTCGATGTGGATGCGGTATTATATGTTCGTAAAATTTTGAGCTCGATGGCTGAAGCTAAACTGTTTTTATGTATTTTGATCCGCTGAATCCGAAAATCACAATTTTTTGCCGAAAAGTCGTGCATTCCATTGTTTATAGCCAATTGTTAGAACAATTTTTCAAAAAATTAAAGTTTTTCGGGATGAATTATTTTTTTAAAAATATTTTGGGCTATTTTAAAACGAAAGTATTCTTTATGAAATATTGCTAAAGTTCATGGTTTTTGAGTAATACATTTTTGAAAATTTCTGAAAGAGTTTTCCAATTTTACACTTGATTTATGTACAAAAATACTAATTAAAAAATTACGTACATCGAATCATTAATTCCTGGCCCATACGATAGGGCTTCTGCCGATGTGGAAGCTTCCAAAATATCAATTTGTTGTTGTCTTCGAAGCTTTTCGGATTGACTTGAAATTTTCAGGGAATATTTTCGAAATATCATACTTCAAGAAAATGTTTAAAAAATCGATTTTTTGAAAATTCTGACTGCATCTCACCCTTTAAGGAAATATTTTTTTACCATTTTTGAGAATTTGGGTGTGTGGCCGCGACGTGGTATTTTTAAAAATTTTATTTAAAAATACGGAGGTATGGCAAACGGCGTGACACGTAGCGTCCGCGGGATTAATATGCAACAAAACAAACGACGATTTTTTTTTAATTAGCACTCATACGCGGAATATGAACCAAGAATAAGTGACACATGTTGAAAGTCGACGAAATGGTACGCTTTGAAACAAAAAGATTCAGTTTTACGAGAAAAGGTGGCTACATTTTGCTATAAAAAAGACATTTTTTTGCAAAAACAATTACGGTTGTGTTTTTGACGATAAGGTTAGCAAGATTTGTCCCAAATTTCGTTAGAATCAATCGATCAGTTTAATAGCTGTACGTCATGCCAATTTTGCAAATGCAGTTTTGAAGCCCGTGCCTTACCGTGGCCAGTTTGAAAAATTAATAAAAAATAATACCATGTGATAGCCAAAAGTGGCAATAAAAGTCTCTTAGTCTCAAAAACGGTGAAGAAATCTTTCCTTTGAAAAAAAAACATGAAAATCAGCAAATTTTTTCCTCGTCTGAAGGTATTCTTGGTAAATATTCGGAAGTGTCACTCCTGTCAGAATCAAGCTGATTTTTTTGTGTAGTATCTTACAGTTGGAAAACATCATATTTAAGGGGGATTGTCCTTTTTTTCGCAAAATTTACCGCTTTTTGGGAATTTTTTTGTGAAGAAAGTATACAACGGATAACCTGTGAAACTTGGCATATAGTCTTATTGATCTGCTTACTACATACCAAAAAATTTTTAAACAATTTCATCAAAAAATCCGCCTCCCACCCCCCTCGACGCGCGATGGTCCTTTTTTGATGGTGTGCACGATTTCTCAAAAACTATTCAACCGATTGCCTTCAAATTTGGACAGAATGCTCAGCTGACATCCTTTTATCGTTTGATGAAGCAAAAAATCAATACGTTTAATAGTTTTTTATTTATAACAAAAAACTCGATCAATTTTTTTCGAAAAATCGATACTTCAAGTTTAAAACGTCACCAAATAGTCAATTTTTTTTCCCTCCATCGAACGATAGCTATATGTGTCTAAAGTAAAATGCTTTTTGGGTTTTTGTTGCAAGATGAACGTGAAGGCTGTAATCGTGCACACCATCAAAAAAGGACCATCGCGCGTCGAGGGGGGTGGGAGGCGGATTTTTTGATGAAATTGTTTAAAATTTTTTTTGTATGTAGTAAACAGATCAATAAAACTATATGCCAAGTTTCACAAGTTTTCCGTTGTATACTTTCTTCACAAAAAAATTCCCAAAAAGCGGTAAATTTTGCGAAAAAAAGACAATCCCCCCTTAATATTATTATGGCAGCGTATCAACCAAAACAAGCAACACTTGACACGAGATAAATGTGAATTGTGTAGCCAAGTGTCTATTTTTATCGATTGTGTAAAATTACACTTTTTCCTGATTATTTTTTTGTTCTTTTTCACTTTTTTAACCCGTTGGCATCGCCAGTGCAAGGTTTTTTTCATTTAACTCAGCACTCTCTCCACACTGCGAACGTTTTGTTTCGCGTGAAAGTATTCCGTGTTTCCGCAAAAATTCTACACTATCGGTACAATTTTTGAATAAAGTGCACGCGTCTACAAGACTTATTGTACAACCAGTACACTCCATTGTGAAATATAAACTGAATATTTTCGAATATTTTCTTACCTAAGTCTCGATGTATATTAGTGTGTTTACTTTTGTGTTGCCCAGTATATTGGTGACCTATGCGCACATTGTATTTGCATGTTTACATTTTACCCACATCTAATAAGAATCGCTTGAGAGCTCGTTCGAAAGTTGAAAATGGATTTGAAACAATGTAAAATTAAAGTGAAAAACAATGTTAATGCATTAAAAACAATATGGGCCATTAAAATATAACTTAATATATGGTTTGTCTTAATTTTTAATGAAGAATTACTTAAAAAACTTTTCTTAAATATAAATACAAAACTTGACTTGAAAATAAAAAAACTTAAGTTAAAAAACATACAATAAAATAAAGGATTACTTAAAAAACAATTTTTAATAAATTATTAAAAAAAATTGACAGCCTTTTTTTGGCGGGAGTGACACTTCCGAATACTTACCGTATTTTTAAGTGCTTAAGGTACCCGTAAGTGCTTTTAGGATATTAGTCATTTTCGTATTGAGGAGACATATACCGCGAATTTTTTTTCTCGTACTATACGGCGTACGTTCCACACGAAAACTCTCGAAGTCGTGCCAGTAATCATTTTGCAAAAAGATTTTAAAAAATATTTCTTCACTAACTTTTTTTAAGGGGTCCTCTCACTTTAGACGGTAAAAAGGCTATTTCCATGAATTTTTTTGATAGGCTTATATTATAGATATTGAGATAAAAGTTGTTACACTTAATAAATACACTTTCGAAATACATTTTAATTTTTTTTTATGTATTTATGTAACCCAAACAAATTTTAATCGCGTTTTCCTCGAAACAACGTTTTTCGACGGCTTGTGGATAAAATCTTCGCAACTACGGAAACTTATGGAATTTTAACCACGTATTCTTCACAACTATAGCTATGGCGCGTATCAAGGATTTTTTAAATTTCGATATTTACTATTTTTTTTTGCAAAAAAACGGTGAAAAACCACGTTTTTTTGTTTTTTTCGGAAAATGTCCGCCATTTTGTTACTTTTTGCATATATCAAAAATCGTACGACATGCGCTATAGCCGTTAACATACTGAATCTAAAGCCGTTCGATTTTTTTGTTTCGAATAATCCATCTCCGAGATTTCATCAAGAGCGCAGACCTACAATTTTTTTAGAACAATTTTTTAACTACCACTTTCGTCTATAAATAGTGACTTAAAAAAATAATTTAAAAAAAAATGTATTTCGAAAGTGTCCTTATTAAGGGAGCTTTCCAGTGTGAAATTTCCAAAAAATCGATTTTTTTTTTTTTTGCTTTATCGAATAGTTTACACTCTTCCGAATGTTCCCTGAAATTTTCATGCCGGAATTCAGATTATTTCGGTGACTGTACAGCATTTCTTGGAAGAAGGCAACGGAGCGCTACAGCTACAGCGAAACTTTGAACGCATTTTTCTCGAAACAGCATTTTTCAAAACGGTGTCCAACTTGGAGGGCAGAGTTTTAAAGCTATCGAGTTGAATTTTTTACACAATATTCTTAACGTCATTGTTTATCGTGCTATGGAAGCTTTTTTTTTTTTTGACATCTTCCTATCTTTTTGTAAAAAAACTGCCAAAAAAATGCTAAAATCGATACTTTTTGTTCAAACCGGCGCCATTTTTGCAAAAAAAAAAAAAAAAAAGCCTCCATAGCACGAAAGCCAATTATATACCGATCAATAATCTTTTTGTGTTTTTTGTTTCAGATCAAAATTGTGACCCCCAACGTGGACACCACATCCAAGTGCATTTTCTGCAACAATTGTTTCATCATTTTTATAGATATTAATTAATAAATAAATCGATCTTTAAAAAATTGTTTTGTATTCTTCAATACCCAATTAATATACAAAAAAAACCAGACCGATTAGATTATTTTTTCTTTAAAAAAAAAAATCGCGAAAAACAGCGATTTTTCGGGCTGTCACACTGGAAAGCTTCCTTAAGTGTGACAACTTTTATATCAATATCTATAATATATATCTAGCGCAAAAATTCATGAAAATAGCCCTCTTTAAAGCCCCCTTAAGTTTCGAGAGCACACCTGCGAATCTGAAAGTGCTCAAGGGGCCATATTGACCCCAAGCGCTTTCGGCTTCAAATATATCGAAAACTGTGCACTTTTTGAAAACTTTGCAGGAACGTTTTCTTTAGCCGTTTTTCCAAGCGTCAAGAAGTCGGATTTTGGGTAAAAAATAAAACAAAATAACAATCTATCGAAAAATGTGCTTAAATTCGAAGCGAAAAATGTTGAGGTCAGAGGCCGGTGCCCTCGAAGGATTGATTTCACATTCATCGATACTACCGTATCCTCCGCAGTGCCCCCGTGCGTTTTTTTGTACAGTCTTCACCTCTGAAACCGCCCGCGGTTGTTTTTTTTCGTCCATGCGACGAGCGTGACGACAACTCTCGGTCGTCCGTCAACGCGAAAAATGCGGAATAAAGAAGGGACTTTTTCGCAGCTCGGGCTATAATATAAAAATTCATGAGGCAAATAGTCGAGGGTGCGACGATCACAAGTAGGTCGTGCCGGGTAGAAATACCTCGTACGTACTGACACTTTTTTTTAATACTATAATGTACACATATCTAATACCGAGAAGCAAAAAAAAACGTAAGTATGGGATAAACGTGACGTTCCGTTATCTTACAGTATAGGATATAATAGAAATAATAATCCGTCGACTTCAGCACGTCTGGATACCAAGAATAATCTTTCGTCCCCTTCCCCCACTCCTCTGGCCCGCTCCACGAACGCCCTCTGTTGCCCGTATTATATTACGCTGAGCGCACTTACTGTATTCCGCTTCGCGTTCGTTAGGTTCGCAATTCGAGTTGCCAGCAACTCGAAGTGGACCTCCACGATCGAGTGCTCTGCCTATTTTGAACGTAACTTCGTACTATGCATTGTTTTGATTCGTATCCGGTTATGCGGAACGTACGTTGCGCAAGATGACGCAAACTGACAGTCACCTTGTACACACGACTCCACCTGACAGACATATAAGCCAAGCCGTACGGAATTCCAAACGAAAGATAATGAACGAGAAATAATCTGTCCGTCGAACGACAGGATCAGAAACAAAGCGACGGTTTACCGTGGAGGCGTGTCTTCACGTCCAGCAAGCGACCCTGGTGGACTACATTTGAACTGGACGAAATGGACGTAAAACTACGTGTGCGCGCGCCACTATCGTTGTGTCTCCCGCGCACGTATCTGTTTCACGTCACCTCACTTTCAGCACGGCGAGCACGAATGAACATGAACAAATTCGCATTGATACATCTTTCTAATTCTAGACGGTCCACAAACGACCATTCATCAAGGGGCAAATACTTTCAGGCGAGGAAAAAATTGCCGTTTTCATGATTTTTGTTTAATGCGTTACCCCCACTTGTAGCGCAAAAAAAACCTTTTTCATGAATTTTTTTAAAGAAAACTACAAAACTTTTTTAATCGATCAATATACCATCTTAAAGAACACATCTTGAAGAACTTTCAGTAATTTGTTTATTGAAAAATATTACATTGTTTAGTGGCAAATGGCCGTCAATGAAATAATGTTTTTATATACACGGTTTGCGGTGACCAACATTGCGGCGAAGTGGATCATCTGAAAAAAAAATGCGGATGGATTTAGTCAAATATAAGTATAAACTAGTCTTTAATCGAAGGATTTTAAAAAATATTCATTTTTCACAAAATGGCGGACAGTCAAAATTAATGGTTCGATTTTAACGAAAAAAAACGGCCGTTTTTTGGCTATAAAACGGCCATTTTTTTCGAAAAAAAAAAAGGAACGATTAAAGACTACATTTTTATGTATTAAATAAGCCTGCAAAATTTCAAGAAGATCGGTTCATTAGTGTTCGAGTAATCTTGGTCACCGACTTCAGAAATGCCATTTTGAGAAAAACGCGTTTAAAGTTTCAATTTCAGTTCTTCAATTCACGGATTCTTCTCTTTCAACGCTCATATCTCATTCAATTTTGTTCGGATCGACTTGAAATTCTCAGGACATATTCTCAGATACTTATACTTCAAAAAAATGCAATAAAAAAAATCGGTTTTTTCAAAATTGCAAGTGGGAGTAACCCCTTAAAGGAAAGATTTCTTTACCATTTTTGACACTTACGGTATTTACCATATTTACACTAAGTAAGTATGTGTGTTTCAATATTTTTCGCTTTTCGCTCGTACGTTTCAATTCGTAGGCATGTTTTAATATTAGGTGTAGTAAAAAGAAATCCATTATTTTTGCATGAAATTGAAGGCACAAATAATGGATTTCTTTTTACTACACGTAATATTTTTCGCTGTTACGTGATATTTATGTTCATTAATCTTTGAAAATGGCGATGGTACGGTACCGTCTTCTAAAATGCATTTTCAAAACTGGCGTGACGTATAGCTGAAATACTGATCAACTGATTCCGATGAAATTTGGTACAAATATTTCTAACCTTATGAATCCGGTGCGATGGTCTAGTCGTTAGCGTGCTTGCCACTAAACCTGCGGACCGGAAGGTCCAGGGTTCGAATCCCAGGCGTGTCCATTTCGTCGCGAAATGTTTTTCTTCGGCATTTTGCGGCAAAATAAGGCTCAGGTATGATCAGTGGTATGACTAGTGTGAAGCGATAGGACTACTTTAAATAGATACTATTCGCTGAGACGTGACCGTGGTTTTTTGTTAGCGGGTTTCAGTCGGAAAAAAAATTATGAATTCCAATTTTTTCAAAAAAAAATATCATTATTGTTAATAACTAAGTAAAAAAACAAAACGTTAAGGAAAATCTCGGTCAAGTCTAAACTACTATTACACTGAATAAGTGTACCAAATTTTAAGTCAATCCTTTCATTAGATGTCGATAAATCGTGTACACAGCTTTGGAAAACAAAGCTATGAAATAAACGCGTTCAAAGTTTTACTAGCAGTTCTATCGTTGTAATCATAATAACCTCCAATCTACGATTTCCGCACCATATGTTGGACCTTTTTCTTCAATTTGAATTGCCTTAAGCAATTGACAAGTGTTTGTCATTTTCACAGTAGCCTAACTCCTTAATAAATCATTTTAAAGTGGAGAGCATTTGGAATAATGGGCACGAGTCAATGGGCGATTACATACTGTAGTATGTCAATAACAGTTGTCAGCACCTGAGTTATCACAATGAGGTATCGCCCGTAGATGTTTGTGCTGATTGTTCCTTTTTTAAATGTCGTTCGCAATTATTTCCGAGTACAGCGTTATTCACGAGCAACCACGAAACAGCGATAGGTACGAAGGTTTTGAAATTCGAATTAGTGATGCCGGTGAAAAATAATAGAAAATATTAATGATGAGGGGAACCGGTGCGATGGTCTAGTGGTTAGCGTACGTGCCACTAAACCTGCGGACTGGGAGGTCCCGGGTTCGAAACCCAGTCGCATACATTTCGTCGTAAAATTTTTTTCTTCGGCGTTTCGCGGCGAATTAAGACTAGTTCCACGACTGGTGGGGGCGAACTTGATGACCGGCTGTATTGGTGTGGGTTTTCCGCAGTTTCCCTATACCCCGGACAGATATGCCATGGTGAATACGATACAGAGGGGGAAGTCGCCTGCAGGGGGGGGGTTGGAATTGGAGGTAGAGGGGGGAGTAGTTGGATCACGGGCGATATATAGGAGGGGGGGGGGGGGGGGGTGGTAGTGGACTGCCGGTGGAAAGTTGATGCGGATTGGGGCTCGTTAAAAGGGGGGAAGCCTGTAGGGCTGGAACCAATACCAATAAATTTTTTTTTTTAAATATTAATGCGGATGGACAATGGTAAAAAATATCAATGCAAATGGAAAATAATATAAACATATGAATGCGGATGGAACACAATATTATTTTTTTTCGTTGTATGTGTACGCTTCCGGCAAGAAGTATGAGTGCACTTTATAAATTTTCGATTGGGACTAAAAGTAAATCTCGGCCATCAAAAGGTGCAAGTGTATGATCGAGATTGTATTTGAAAGATTATAAAAGTGGGTCAGTGTGGTGCTTGCTTATTCTTATTTTGTCTGCTGACTAACTGACTTTAAACCTGGTTCCCTTTTTGCATTTTTCACTCGCATTAACTCGTGTGTCATTTTTTGAGAAATGGCGATGATAATTGACATTCCATTTTTCTTAAGGGAGAAGATATCTTTAGGCGAGAAAAAAATGGCTGATGTTCATTATTTTATTTCACGGAAAGATTTCTTCATCTTTTTTGAGACTCACGGTATGTTTTATTACTACTTTTATCGGAGACGTTTGATGTTGTCAGACGGCGTGACACATAGCGTTGGCGAGATTAATATGAAGAAAAAAACCAATGAAGATTTTTCTTCCATGAACACTCAACACAGAATATGAACCAAGAAAAAGTGACAAATGTTGAAAATCGATCAAATGGTACGCTTCGAAACAAAAAGATTGAATTTTCTGAAAAAATTTGCTGTATTTTGAAATTAAAAAAGAACTTTTTTGTCAATTTGCAAAAACATTTAGGTTCATGTTTTCGACGATAAGGTTAGAAAGATTTATACCAAATTTCATGAGAATCGGCCGATTAGTTTTTTAGCTATATGTCACGCCAGTTTTGAAAATGCAGTTCAGAAGGTCATGCTACACCGGCGCCATTTCGAGAGATCAATTTTTTAAAAATCCCAGTTACAGCTAAAAACGTAATAAAACATACCCTAGGTCTCAAAAATGACAAAGAAATATTTTCTCTTAAAAAAATCATGAAAACTAAGCAAATTTTTCCCTAGCCTAAAGGTATCTCACCCCTCAAATTTATTACAATTTTTTCTGTTCGATTAGTCAAGTTCGAAAAATTTAAGACAACTTGAAAAAAAATATGGGTATTTTGTTTTCAAGACTGCTATGATTGGAGGACCACTCACTAGTGACCTCCAATCTGCACTATTCCTGCAGATTGGAGGTCACAATCTGCACCTCCAATAGTGCATTTCCACTTGTTCGGTAAGCGATATGAGCACTAACTTCTTTGCCTAAACTCAATAACGTCGATGTCGATACCTCTGCTCCAACGGTAAGTTACCGACGGTAGGTATCACACCGAAGCGAGTAGTTGCTCCAGCAAGAGCTGGCGCCACGGACTCGATCCTCGAGCGGTTGGTTCCGTCGTATCGACTAAAAGTATTAAGGGATTATATACAGTCAGGAGGCCCAAAAAGATCGAATTTTCAAGAATTTTTCTTGAGAAGACCTTTAAACCTATTAACGCAAAAATTTGTACACATATCACGGTAACTTTTAACTGTATTTTAACATTTTTTATTTGTAAAAATAATTATTTTGAAAGCTGCTGCTGATCTCCGGGAGCACCCCTAAAAAAAGGCGTCCTGCGGTGAGCACGATATCTCTGGACTGGATCATCTAAAATGAAAAAACCAAAAGTATTTTGTTAGGATAACAGATGATCTTGTAATTGATCGAAGGAATAAGCAAAATAATAATTTTTGACAAAATAGCGGCATCTTAAAAAAAATCGATTTTTGACAAAAATGTCGGCCTCAAATTGTTTCTAAAATGGAAAATATTTATTGGTGAGAAAAAAACCTTCGATTAAACACTAAAAGATATACTTGAAAAGATTGTGTTAAAATATGAGACTGATCGGTTCACTCGTTTCCGAAAAATCTTGCTCACCGACTTCAAAAACACAGTTTTGAGAAAAACGCGTTTAAAGTTTCAAAAGCACTTTACATGTAGTCTAACACGTAATATTTTTCGAAATACGCGTTGTTCGCAAAAAATGCTTAAAATCAAATTTATCGTGTTTTCAGAACTTGGAAACACTGCGCAGTTTTTCGATCCGAGGCACTCGTAAAAACATCATTTCAAAAATTTGTTTTTTTTTCCATCTCTTTAACCACTTCAGCACTGGAAGTCTATTTTTCTTACGAGGCAATACAATTATTACCGTTTGTGACACCCATACTGAATGTTGGATGAAACACGTGCGTCTTCGTGTGGCGACAGCCATTCGACTATTTTCTTCCCTCTTCGTATGAAAGCCGTGATGAAAGTTTTCCCGCTGGAGCTCCGAGCGCTACGATCGAAAACAGCCCGAGTCAGACCACTGAACTATAGTTATATAGGTCAGTGAGTCAGACTCACCATCAGAGGACAGGCCATAATATTTCTTTTTCATCGCTATGCGAGAGCAACGAAGATTTTCAGGAATTAGATCGAAAACAGTTTTACACACGTGTGCCTTAATCCAGCAAGTATATCATTCAATCTCTAAAAACTCCCTGCTGCAACGAACCTTGCGCTCAGCCGTCGAAATTTTCGACTCCGGTAGACTGATAGAAAAAGTTCATTAAAATCAACTACATGCGTTTATTTCATCTTTTTTATATGAATTCATTGATATTTTCGTAAAATTAATTTTTTTTCTATTTGATTCTTCTATTTCAGAGGTATATCTCAAATATATTTATTTATTGAAATCAAAATATATTTAACACTGTTGGATACTACAAAATGTGCTTCGATATTAATACTTCTGGTATTTAATATTATTTACTTTGAAAAATATTACGTCGTATAGACTAAATGGGTCTACTTAATTTTTTAATTTGAATTCGTTAGTGAATTCATAGACGTAGAGTTCATACTACATAGAGTAGTAGTACGCTGTGCGACCGCGGTGTGGCGCAGGGCCGAGACTTCTCCCCAAGCTATTTGTACTCCGACCAAGCATATAAGGGGGCGTGCGTAAATTACGTTACGCAAAAGTTCCCAATTTTTACCCCCCCCCCCCCGCCCCCCCACACGTAACAGAACCGTAACGCCTGGCTTGACCTCCCCCCTATTCCGTTACATAACGGGTGCTTTGTCGTCAATAATTGCGTTTTTTTCAAAGAAATTACTAATTATGAAAGGATCGGTTTTAAACTCATTTTATGAAGTATATATTCATCTAGTTTTATACCAATTTTTGTGATTTTTAAAATTAACCCTGATTTGGCAACAAAAAGTCTCTCTTCATTATCCCATCGATATCTTTATGAAAGGTTATCTGTCAATAAAAAGTCAACAATTTATCGATATCTATACAAATGTAACTATCGTCATGCGTAGCCGTTTTTTTATTTTGTTTTTTTTTTTTACAAAATGCCGACAGTTTGGCCATTTTTTTTCTATCTTCAAGGCCCTTTTTTGTACTCAAACAATCTTTAAAAATAGTAATGATCAAATGCCAAAAAATGAAAAAGATTAAATCTTCCGAAAAAATGGCTACATTTTGCAAGAAAAAATAATTTTAAAAATTTTCAATAATATTTAGGCTCAAGTTTGAGAGAATGAGGTTAGAAAGATTGATACCGAATTTCATCAGAATCGGTGGATTAGTTTTTGAGCTATACGTTACAGTTATTTAAAAGATTAATACGTAAAATGCCATATAACAGGCAAAGGTAGCAATAAAACATAACCTAAATCTTAAAACTAGTGAAGAAATCTTTCCTTAAAAAAAAATTAAAATCAGCCAATTTTTTCTTCGACTAAAGGTTCCCCCTTAAAGACCCAGTGAACCCAAGCGAAATTAAAATTCTAGTAATTTAAATACAATTTTTATTCGTTCGAAATATGAATGTGTTTCAATGTAAAATACATTTTTAAAAATAAACATTATTTTTTAAATCTTAAATCTTTAAAGTCTTTAAAATCAAACGCGTATTTATTGAATCGTTCAGTATTATTACAGTATAGTATTATTATAGGATTTTTTTTTCCGTCACTTAGTTTTTGTTTTATAGGCAAAATAATAACTAATTTTTGGCCCAAAAATCACTATTTATATTCAAACGTCCGCCATTTTGTCATAAATTGATATTTTCAAAATCGGCTATGACAAGCACTAGATAATGGTGTATAGAATAACCACAAAAAACCTCAAGGCAATCGGTTCATTGATTTTCGAGAAATTTTGGGTACCGATTTTTTTACGACGCTCCAAGGATCATACCTTGGATATTTTGGATATTTTTAAATAAAAAAAATTAAACATATTTTTGAATGTATATACTTTTAGATAATTAAAATCCCCCATCCGAAATTTCAAATAGTTTTCCTTGAAAAAATTCACAAAAATGCCCTATTTTCCGGCTCCTAAGTGTAAATCTGCCCTTAATTGGAATAGGGAACCTTACGTAACGCTCAGCGCAGATGGCGCCACGTAAACATAACGTAAACAAAAGAAGCTGTCAACGGGCGCAGTACATTTTCACCGTGTTGGTCTTGTACTAAAATCATATGAATGGACATAATGGACAATAAATACGAATATTTGACTACACCGTAATTGAAAAATCGGCGTCTACTCTTGTCCTTCTGTGAGCATACTTTAAAGTTTTTTTTGCTCCAAACGAACAGGGAAGGTATAACCCCTTTCTTCAATATTTTCCGGCTCAGTTTTATCCCTCTAAAGAGTGAAAATGAGCTAGGTAAGTATTGTGTAATAAAATAATACCAGAAGGTACAAAAATACAAATATTTCAATTAGAAATTTGTAGGTTATGATGCTTAACTACTTTACAATATAGTTTTAGAAGTAAATAGCGTAAAAAATATTATGTTTATACACTGAGCTGTAACAAATCCTTCGTTTCTATAGTCTGTAGATCTAACATGATCAGAATATAGCCTTGAATGTTTTGCGGCTGTAAAGTGCTTTCGACGTGTAGCAATTTCCGATTGCTTGCGAAGTTTTTCGTTTTTAGGAAATAAATGAATCCTTTCGATTCTGCATCCAATTGCACAACACCGATGCATTCTTCACAATTTATTCACGACAAACGGATTATCACAACAAGATTCAACAGTACTCGTAGAAACACGGGCATAACCAAAGCGAATGTCACAAAACGTCATGTTCTCTTTACGTTACAATAGAATATACCCTCTAGCGGGAGAAAGTGGCGGTTGGGTTCCCTATTTATCGGATATTATAGACCGGGATGTATTCAAATAAATAGTCGTAAATATATTCAAATAATCGTAGAGATTCGCTAAATATATATATTTTTTCGTTTTATTAAATGGCCATATGGCGTTGCAAGCCCGAGAAATCGTGATCCGTCCTCATATGACTGTGCGCTGGTCTGCTATGCAAACAGATTACGCGAAGTCTTGGCTCGGCTCTAATATGAGCTTCGCTCTTATAAAATGCAAGATCATTTGTCCTTCCCCGTCTGCCGCGGGGGCAATGGAGAGTTCTTCGTCATCGAGGGCATGCACGTATCTTTTTTATCGCTCTTGTGACGATTGCGCACACCTCGGGAGGTTATGTTACCGGGTCGCCGATCCGGTAGCGACAACTGACGTGTGAGACATTTGCATTCCTGGAATTGGGCGTGCGGTCAGTGCCTATATATATACACATATATACATCTATCGTGTTCACGTATATGCGTGTACGTGTGTGTCGAAAATATGGCGAGGCCTCGTTTTATGAAATGACACACGTTTCCGCCCGTAAAAGACCGTGAATAGTTTTCTAAAAGGTCCATCAAAACGGCTAAATCGGATTGACATGAAGTTTTCACACTCAACATGGTGAGTGGTGACACTCACTGATTCGGTCATTCACATTCGATGTCTCTGTCATTTCTCACTCACTCACTCGATCACCTACTCACTCACTCGATCACTCGCTCACTCACTCGATCATTCGCTCACTCACTCGATCACTCACTCACTCACTCAAACACTCACTCACTCGATCACTCACTCACTTGATCACTCGATCACTCACTCGCTCGATCACTCATAAACTCGATCAATCACACACTCGATCACTCACTCACTTGATCACTCACTCACTCGATCACTCACTCACTCACTCGATCACTCACTCACTCGATCACTCACTCACTCGATCACTCACTCACTCGATCACTCACTCACTCGATCACTCACTCACTCGATCACTCACTCACTCACTCGATCACTAACTCACTCGATCACCCACTCACTCGATCGCTCACTCACTCGATCACTCACTCACTCGATCACTCACTCACTCACTCGATCACTAACCCACTCGATCACTAACTCACTCGATCACTCACTCACTCGATCACTCACTCACTCACTCGATCACTCACTCGATCACTCACTCACTCACTCGATCACTCACTCACTCACTCGATTTCTCACTCACTCACTCGATTTCTCACTCACTCGATTTCTCACTCACTCGATCACTCACTCACTCGATCACTAACTCACTCGATCACTCACGCACTCGATCGCTCACTCACTCACTCGATTACTCCCTCACTCGATCACTCACTCACTCACTCAATCACTCACTCACTCGATCACTCCCTCACTCGATCACTCACTCACTCACTCACTCACTCACTCGATTACTCACTCACTCGATCACTCACTCACTCACTCACTCACTCAATCACTCACTCACTCACTCGATCACCCACTCGATCACCCACTCGATCACTCACCCACTCACTCGATCACTCACTCACTTGATCACTCACTCACTCACTCACTCGATCACTCACCCACTCACTCGATCACTCACTCACTCGATCACTCACTCACTCACTCACTCACTCACTCACTCACTCACTCACTCAAACACTCACTCACTCGATCACTCACTCACTTGATCACTCGATCACTCACTCGCTCGATCACTCATAAACTCAATCACTCACACACTCGATCACTCACTCACTCGATCACTCACTCACTCGATCACTCACTCACTCGATCACTCACTCACTCGATCACTCACTCACTCACTCGATCACTAACTCACTCGATCACCCACTCACTCGATCGCTCACTCACTCGATCACTCACTCACTCGATCACTCACTCACTCACTCGATCACTAACTCACTCGATCACTCACTCACTCGATCACTCACTCACTCACTCGATTTCTCACTCACTCGATCACTCACTCACTCGATCACTAAATCACTCGATCACTCACGCACTCGATCACTCACTCACTCACTCGATTACTCCCTCACTCGATCACTCACTCACTCACTCAATCACTCACTCACTCGATCACTCCCTCACTCGATCATTCCCTCACTCGATCACTCCCTCACTCGATCACTCACTCGATCACTCACTCACTCACTCACTCGATTACTCACTCACTCACTCACTCACTCAATCACGCACTCACTCACTCGATCACTCACTCACTCACTCGATCACTCACCCACTCACTCGATCACTCACTCACTCGATCACTCACTCACTTGATCACTCACTCACTCACTCACTCGAGCACTCACCCACTCACTCGATCACTCACTCACTCGATCACTCACTCATTCACTCACTCACTCGATCACTCACTCACTCACTCACTCGATCACTCACTCACTCACAGTTGATGACTCACTCACTCATTCGATCACTCACTCACTTGATGACTCACTCACTCACTCGTGGGCTAAGGTGAGCTAAGGTCGGAAGGAACAACTCGACAAAAGGACACCGAGTTTCGAACTGTTGCTTAATCCATGTAGGTCGCGTGTACGCAGCATATAGATTTATATATACGAACTCGTACGCGATCACGAGTCGGCTGGTTCGCGAAGCCGGAGAGTTCGGGGAAAGAGATTACGGAACGCTGAGCTGCGCTCGCTGCATGAGTTTGCTCTGTCCTCTCCCACTTCCTCTGCTCCTGCCTCGCGTGTACACACAGCAGCAGGCAACAAGACACACAATCGAGTTTAACCACCCCACCCGTAGCAGTTGCCAGCAAAATTACGATTTAGTTTGAGAACTCGATTTGCCAGGGAGAATTTTACTGCCAAGAGTTATATCGCGATGCTTCTGAATTGGGTCGAGCTCTGGGGAAACGTATTTTCTCATACACGATTTTAAGGTATTCTTTACGCGGGCCGTATTTTGTGGGGGCATGAGGAGGGCCCTTCTCAATGATTGTCAACTTACCGTGGGGCTTAATAAAAAATAAGTCACAATCAATTATTATACCCAACGATAAACTGGAATGAAGAAGACACTTTTACATTTTCTCTGGAAAGTCGCGGCTACAAAAATTCTTCTACGTTTTTCTAAGTTTTCCCATTAGTGTTTTTTTTTTTATTCGGTGAGCCCCTGTTTTTACTGCCGTTACGGAATCTTTAGAATTTTTTACACGCGTGAGCAGTTTATATGAGACATCTGGAGTTATTTAGTGGATAAATTATTAGATAGAAATGTGGCCAGCGTGCCGTCTCCATCAAGTGCCGTATAAAGTAGACGATTTTTAGAGTCGTAATTTTGTGCTAAAAGTTTGGTAACTTGACTTAAAATTTCACTAGTCTAGTAGGATATATTTTTACTTTCTCGTAGACGAAAATCAGTTTATTGTTGAATATTCGGCTTCGTGAAAGGAATACCTTAATTAAACTTCTCGCTACCTCCGCATCGCTGCTAGCCCCCCCCCCGCTGTCGCACTTTTTCGCTTTCGCTCTCTCCATTTCCCAGGTCTATCGTGTCGATCCGGTCGCAAACTCGCATCACTACAGTTCAGCAAACAAGACCACAGCTGCCATTAAAACCGAATTAAAATAAATTTTGAAAAAAAATTGAGAATTGAACGTTGGAACGTGGTTGAAAAAAAGTGATCGATTTTTAGCATTTGTCCCCGGTATTTCGCGATAAAAAATATCTTTTAAGCAATCTAATCTTTCCAACTTGTGGTTCATGTTTTGGTAAATTACATTATGTCAACGTGTTCCAAATTTGAAGATGATCCATCGATTAATTTTTGAGTTATGATTCCCGCAAATTGAAAAAATGTCGTTTCGAGAAAAATGCGATTGAAAGTTTTAGTATATGTAAATCGTTGAGCTCCCCGTTCTCACTAAATCGTCTGTTACTGGGTCAGTTTTAAATATTTCAACTTGAATTTTTTTCACATATTCTCGAATATGTACACTCTGAGAAAAAGCAAAATAAAATCGAATGTTTTGACCCGTCGTAGCGGTTGAGAGTCGAGCGGAGAGTTTTTATCATTTATATACATACCGTTAGGAGGAATCTGAATATCGTTTCGAAATTTTCAGAGTGCATTCTTAAAATATTTTGCTTACGATTTATGAAACAAATAAAAAAAGTTAAGTGATGGTCTTTGTTACTTACGATACGGTTGTGCATAGTAGGTGTTTTAAAGGCAAAAACAAAAGCTTTTATGAGTTTTGAGAGTAAATATTACTTTTATATCTCAAGAAAGTTAGAGCGTTACCGCAATCCTAAATCAAATTAAAAAAAAATATATATGTTATTTTCTAGACTATACTGAGGCTTTACGAATTTTTTGAATTTTTTCACGAGAAAACACTAGAGATAAAAAATAGTCTAATGTATGTCATTTTACGTGTAGTTAGATAGCCAAGACAATCACGCTATGCGTAATGTAATTTTTTCGGCTACTTGGTACTAAGATAAACCATTTCTAAAAACAGATTAAGTAACACAAAAGTTTTTCTGATTTACGTAATAAAAATATTAAAATATATAATTTTCCCCTTCAAATACATATTTGATGAAAAATTAGCATTTGCAGAATAAATCTATGCCTCGTTATGCATTGTTTGAGGTTTATTTTAAAAAATGAATAAACCGTCATTTGACTCAACTGGACTACTCCAACCTGCTTAAAATAGAATCAAACTTTAATTAATTGCAACATTTTAAAATATATTCGTAATAATGACCAGAATTAGACACGTCGATTCACTTGGTGCTGCATTCTAACCTCTTTCCAGTGAATGGGCACATGGGCTCTGGTCTGATAATTCTCAAAGCAGCAAATTTAGCTAATTTGCTGAAAATTCCGAAATTGATTACGGTTGAGAGATAACAATGTATTTTTCATTAAATATTGACGTCAAATCATTTGGTTCGTTTTTCAAATTTTGCCACAATTTAATATGCTATTTCTCGATTGAAACAAACTTTGGTAGTTTTTTTATAATGTCACGTTAAGATGGCAAAAAGCATTGTGTATTTTCAATGAAATCGTAATAGTAAATGCAATACTCCTCCAATATTATTGGTTGCAATTACTTCGAATATTTTTTTCTATTATCTATATAATAGAAATATCTATTTCTATTATAATATTTTTTGTTAACTGTAACAATTAAAAAATAATATTTCACAATGTTTTAATTTTACAATCCATTTGAATACTACAGTGTCGTTATTCGTCCCTTCATTGGTCGGTTTACCCTACGTTCGCTCGGCCACAACTGGATCAGTATGTATTTTCTATCTTTCCCGTGCACTACGTGACTCGAATCTTCCAAGCGACCGACTGCGCGCTCTCCGCGCGCACGAGCGACAATTCCAATCCTATTACGATCACGCGGTACGTCTCGTCACGTGCCCATCGCGAGCGTTCATTTTCGTTCGGAATTACGCACACGTTTCGATAAATTGGATCAACGAAACGCGCGTACTTTTTGCTAATTTTTGCACCGCTTTGAAAGGGCTCACTGGCATGACTTCAACGGCATTTCCTCCATAGGGAAGGTGGAAAATTGTTAGAGGGCATGTCGAAAGTGCACGTGGCGCCCCGACCGCGATGAATCCGAAGCTTTTGTAGGTAGTTTAGCGTTTGAATATGCGGCATTCGTAGCAAAATGCGATTTAACTTTTCGTGAAAGCGTAGATGAACGTGACGGCAATGGTGCGTGCCTGGCCGTGTCACCGAGTCGAGGAGACAAACGACGTTGGGCAAAAAGTCAACATAACCTCTGAAGTCATGGCCCAAACAGAAATAAATAAAAAATACAGTGTTTTGCTATCAGTTCGTATCATTTTATTATACCATAATTAGGAGAAAATTGTACAAATGGTGTCTCAAAATCACCTGACATTTAAATTTATTACTAAAACGTGTCATTTATTTGAAAAGTACGAATACATTTATTTTAATATACGGGAAGGTCGGGTAGCTACGGGCACATAAATAAAACTCATGTCTCACTTATTATACGTTTATTTTTAACTCAAAAAGAAACGCAACATATTTCATATAATTAAAACTAACTAACAATGAGATAGTTTCATTATCTTACCTTAAATCGAGTCTCGAGGTCAGTCTTTAATTTTCGACAACTAATTTTTTTGTGGGGTAGCCCTGGACGTACATATCAACGATGTCCAAAGCGTCCTTTGGCTTTACACACTTGATTTTCGCTATTTATTTTTTGATTGCTAAAATACGCCAATCAGTCTGATTTCTTATGTCAAATCCGAGCACATCATGGAGAACAGAAAATAAATTTTTAAACGTTTATTTCTATTTCTTTCACATTTGTTAACGATTGAAAATATCTTCGGAAAAAGGGCGTTCTCATGGTGCACACGGTTGTGGCCGTAAATATTGACGGAAACAAAATTTGTAAAAAGTTCACTGATCAGTATGGAAGCGGCTATCTTGCTACGGAGGCTTTTTTACATCAAAATTGACGAAATGGGGGCGGTTTGAAAAAGAAAAGTATAAAATTTATCCTATTTTTTCCATTGTTGTCGAATATCCATAAGTGAATATCCATAAGCCGAATATCCATAAGTACGAATATCCATAGTATGAATATCCATAAGTACGAATGTCCATAAGTACGAACATCCATAAGTACGAATATCCATAAGTCAAATATCCATAAGCACGAATATCCATAAGTACGAATATCCATAAGTACGAATGTCCATAAGTACGAATGTCCATAAGTACGAATATCCATAAGTACGAATATCCATAAGTACGAATATCCATAAGTCGAATATCCATAAGCGAGTATAGAGCAGAAATGGGTGCCAGAAATGGCGGGAGGTAGAGATAAGTGAGTATAGAGTAGAAATGAGCGCCAGAATTGACGGGAGGTAGAGGAAAAGTGAGTTTGTTTGGGTTCGTTTGTTTGTTTGGGTTTGAAAGCAGCTTGGAAGCAGACTGATTTCTGACTGAGGATCGTCGGTCTATTTATACTGTTGTCTCATTTCTACTCTATACTTACCTTCAATACTCACTGTATTTGTCTACTTCCCACCGTTTTAGGCACTCATATTTACTCTATACTCACTTATGGATATTCGACTTATGGATATTGGCACTTATGGATATCCATTTATGGATATTGGCACTTATGGATACCCACTTATGGATATTGGCACTTATGGATATACACGTATGGATATTTGCACTTATGGATATTGGCACTTATGGATATTGGCACTTATGGATATACACGTATGGATATTGGCACTTATGGATATTGGCACTTATGTATATTGGCACTTGCGGATATTGGCACTTATGGATATTGGCACTTATGGATATTGGCACTTATGGATATTGGCACTTATGGATATTGGCACTTATGGATATTGGCACTTATGGATATTGGCACTTATTGGATATTGGCACTTATGGATATTGGCACTTATGGATATTGGCACTTATGGATATTGGCACTTATGGATATTGGCACTTATGGATATTGGCACTTATGGATATTGGCACTTATGGATATTGGCACTTATGGATATTGGCCCTTGTGGATATTCGTATTTATGGAAATTCGATTTATGAATATCGACTTATGAATTAATTAGGCGTAGTACGTGCACTGTGTCTGTAGCATACGGAATGCCGCTTGTCACCGGCACGCATCGGATTGGTTGCCCGTTCGAGAAATTGCGACGGTATTACCGCCGAGCCGATGCGTGCGGTCCGTCCGATGCGGATTAGTGGACGCCCTTGTATAGTTATACATACATAGAATTCTAAAATCTGTTTGATGCGATCCGTCCGATGCGGACTTGTGGACGCTTACCTTTAAAGTGAAGAGAATTCAAATTGAAGCGAATGACATGCATTTACAAAAAAAAATCACCATTTCACGCAGTTCCTGTAAAATTTGGATCGACAAAGTTTTTTTTTCTAATTTTTCAAAAAGAATTCTCGCCAAGTAGAAGATAGCAATATTATCAATATTTTTACAAAGTTTCAACTCAATCGGCATAATAGTTTTCGAGTAATCGTGCACTCCAATTTTGAAAATGGAGTTTTGAGAAAAAAGGCGTTTGAAGTTTTCGCCCGCTCCAAATCTGAGCGGTGAGGCACAGCGTTGACGGGCTGTAACTTTTGAAGATTTTCGAACTTTGTTTTGAAACTTCAGGAAAATATTTTACATATGGGGGATTCTCCGTCAATTCAGCCACTTTTTTTCGACCATCTCTGATCTGCCCCATAATTGGTTATATCAATGTACTACTAAAAGGCATTCTATGTGCATTTTTTCAGATTTTTTAATTCAACATTTTAGAAAATGCCGTTTTTTTCCAAATGAATATATCTCGGAAACTAGAAGTAACTGAAAAAAAATGTCTGTACATAAAAGTTGTAGTTTTGTGTTAGCTTTCGAGCGGACGACTTGAAATCATTTTTACGTTCCGGTAACGCTGATTTTTTAATAAAAAAGGGGGAAATTATTTTTTTATTCAAAAACGGCCATTTTTTTGGCTGAAAAAAATTACAGAATCTTCCAGTATGTCTGACGATATCGCATAAAAATCGCCAGAGTGGCACAGATCGAGGTTCTAGGGTAAAAAAAATGAAACCACAAAAATTAATTTTTTTATACCAAAACCTCGCTCCGTGCCAGTCTGGCGAATTTTTTTTGCGATATCGTCAAACATACTGGAAGTCTCTGTAATTATTTCAGCCAAAAAAAATGGCCGTTTTTGAATAAAAACATAATTTCCCCCTTTTTGAACATTCATACTAACAAGGAACATCCCTCGGGTGACACCCTTCGATTTTGTTGAAATTTGGATATGTTATAAAGCACCGAAAAGTAAGCGATACGTATTTTTTTATATCGGCGGAAAAACGGTTTTACGGGGTGAAACCACCCCTCGAAAAAAGGCATGTCTAGGGGTGATATAGTAGTTGCACACACGAGGAGTTCACCGATTTTAATGAAACAAAAACGAAAATTCTTCTAATCCGAAGCAATGAAATATCCACTATAGTGCCATTGCAAAAAAAAATTAAGGGGTGAACCACCCTAGAGATGCCTTTTTTCGAGGGGTGGTTTCACCCCTTAAAACCGTTTTTCCGCCGATAAAAAAAATACATATCGCTTACTTTTCGGTACTTTATAACATATCCAAATTTCAACAAAATCGAAGGGATGTTCCTTGTAAATAGATGTGTAATTAATTTTATGAGTAAATTACTTTTTCATGCGAAAAAAATTGTTAAATTCGCACATGATTTTATACCCGTTACTGTGGCCTAAAGCCTTTACAGCCTGAAAATATTATATTATACATTAAATATTTCCGAAGTTTCAACTTATTTATCCACAAGTGTGGAATCAGAAAGGACCTTTTTTCCACGGCTTACACTTGCAAGAAGGTAAGGTGTTATCTGAAAGACGAAACTTTAGATGCACTCTCCTTTTTATGGCCATTGTTTCAACAATCTCAATCTCGTTAATTGAAGTGACCATGCTGTGGGTGTAGTTCCGAAAAGCCCATACCGCATTTTTCTTTGAAATTTTGTATACTTTTGTATTTTGCCTCGCTGAACACGAATATGATAATTAAAATTGGCGCAAATTTGATTTTCAAGATAAAAACAGAAAAAAAGGGTTTTTGTAGTTTTTTAAAATTTTATTTCAACAAATGTTGATCGTAGAAGAAAATGTCTTCTACAAAAGTTGTAGCCCATCAAAAGATTGATAATTTATGTTTAATAGAAATTTTGTTTTAAATCATTATTTTCCAAGAAAATGGGATAATACTCCAATAAGTATATTTTGCTAAACTCTATTAGTTTCGATGTTATCCAAAGTACCCAACAAACCCACCCGAAGTCGAAAAAACTGTATATTGATCTTAGAGGAAAATGTTTCCTACAAAAGTTGTAGATTATAGAAAAATATACATTTTACGTTCTATTCATTTTTTGTCTAAAACATTTTTTTTTGTTGAGAAAAACGGGACATTTTTCTCTAAGATCAATATACAATTTTTTCAAGTTTTGACCTTGAAAATCAAATTCGCGCCAATTTTAATGATCATATTCGTGTTCAGTGAGTCGAAATACATAAGTATACAAAATTTCAAGGAAAAAAGCGATATGGGCTTTTCGGAACTTTATCCAAAGATTGTTCTTTTATGTTCTATAAAGTTTTTGTCTAAAACCAGTCTGTTCCGAGGAAAATGGGATAATCCTCCAATAAGTACTTTTTCGTAGACTCCATTAGTTTCGATATTATCTACTTACGCACTTTACCGCGGAAAGGTTCGAGTTCGTTCGTTATGTTGTGTATTGTTTGGGTTTGTTTGTTATGTTGTGTGTTGTTTGGCCTTGTTTGCTGTGTGTTGTTTGTTGTTTAGGTATCCATATAGACTTAAGGCAGTCCTATCGACAGGCTTCAACTTATAGGATTTTCATAATTTTTTTTTGAGCTTCACCAAATATATTAATAATCGTCTCTGTAAAATTTCAGGGTCGGTTATCGACGAGTCATCAGCGATTAAAAATACATGGGTACACAAAATTCCAAATTAATCGGTCGTATGTCCTTTTTGGATCTTGATCCAATTTTAACTTTGCTTGAATTCACCTTGCATGAAAGTTCCTATTTTTTGTTTGTTTGTTTATTTTATTTTGGGTTGTACATATTTAAGAACACAGCAGTGTGTTAAAAAATGTAAAATAAATTAAGATCTCAATAAAGGACGTTGATTGTTAAATAAATACTGTGGTTTCACTCAGCTAAAATTTCTACAACTTTCACCTTTATTTTAGAGCTTCTAATGTTTCTAATCAAAGTTTCCCATAAATATCGAAAAATATCGAAATACCGGTATTGCGATATTTTAATTTATTTTTTGCCGTATTAAAACTCGTTGATATTGAAATAACACGGGTAATAGAAAACCCCCGATAGCCTAAGCTCTAGTCTCCGGACTTGACTGCGAGAATGTTTCGTCGCCAGTTGTGCGCGTGAGCACAGAAGATTTTTTCCGAAGTCTCGTGTGGACTAGGGTGAATGAAAACGCAAGAAATGCTATTCGTGCTAGAAGCGTGTATGAAAACGACGACAGGTTGTTTTGACACTGCCGGTGCCGAAAGCCAAAGTCAACGCAACGGACAGTGACCTTAGGTGTGTACAGCGAAAGATATCGAATAAAACTGAGAAACGATATAGCGAATGGAAAAGAGAGAAGGTTGAACCGGCAACAGGCGGCTCGTTTGGGAAGTTGGTGGTTTCGCCAGCAGCGGCGCTAGAGTCGCTGACCGGCGCGCCGCGAGCGCGCGAGCCCCGACTCCCGAGCTGCGAATCCATCGCTTCAGTAAAACGCCGGTACTCGAGGCGTGATGATCGTTTTGCGTACGTTTGCTTTGTCGCTTCTTCCGCTCAACATCCTTCTCTCGATCTCTCAGATCGCACATTCGATTTGACAGTTGTCCAACGTCGTTCTCTCTTCAATCGTAGTTACGAATACTCTTTAATTTTCGAGATATATCGCAGTGTCGGTGAAACGCGACGAAATCGTCTCGCAACGCGGTGCGCGTTGCACGCGATAATTCAACGATAAGAAGACTTCCGAGTAATCGGCGGGATTGCGTTCCTCGAAAAGTGCTTCAAAATGATTAGGAACAGCTAATCGAAGCCGGAAAAAGCCTCCGTGAGCAGATTGATCCCGAGTGAAGAGAATAAAGTCGCGAATCGTAACTCGTACTTATCGGAATAATTATCGATGTTTCGTACAAAATCCTTAGCTTGAGTCATCGAACCCCGAAGCATTCGTTTTTTTTCTTCGCTTCACGTGCGCTTGGCTCGTCTCGCGTTTCAACCGGAAGCTGCAGCGAGCAGGAATACGACGGTACGGTGAGAATAAAGACGCCGGTATCCTCGCGAGTGATTTGAAGTACGTACCTGTTGTATCGGTGTAAACACACCTATACACGCGCGTAAATACGACACGGGCGCAACGGGTGGTGCCTCCACGCGGAGGAAAAGAACGAAAACGAAGTAAAGGAAGAGAGAGGGGTGGAAGTCTCGCGTGCTCGTAACCGCAGAGACACAAGAACCGCTCCTCATCCCTTTTACTTCTTTCACGGTGTTCGACGCGTTGTTTGACAACGACAAATATCAAACAGAGGCGGCCAAGTGAGCCAATGATATACCTATATACAAACACCCGTACATCCGCTCTGTACACCTCAATATATATCTATATACATATATGAATACATATAAATATAAATAAAAGAGGGACTCGGAGAAACGGCGAAGCGCGAAAGTTTGACGGCGCCCCCTAGCGAGTGAAAAACCCGTCGCGAGAAAAAATTCCCAAACTTATCATTCCGTTCAACCCAAGAACGCACATTACTCACAGCGCACGTTTTCCCCGAGATAATTCTTGAACTTTGAAAGATTCTTTTTTTTCCCCAAAATTTCACCTCGGGACGACGCGTGCGTCCGTCGCATTTTTTTTCGAGCGTGGGAAGTTCCGGCAAAAGTCAGAGAGAGAGGGACAGAGACAGTGGTGCGTAGGTACAAGAAATTTTACCGATCGGTCGCTCGATTAGCGGTGAACCGACAAAACGTGTCCCGCGCTCGCTCGTAACATAATACACAAATTGTAAACGTGCTACGTGACACATATTCACCTGTATATACGTTCTCGTAAAGAAAAAAAAGAGAATTACCGCGGTCGCAAATCAAGTTCCAGCGTGAAAAAAAAATGTGTTCCTTTGAGCCCGCGAGACGAGTATATCAAGAGTGAATACATAATCAACGGCAACGCGATCGAAACTTGTGATAACACTTTTATCGTCCCGTAAATCCTGGCAAGATGAAGAATAATAGGGGAGACAAAGTGAGGCTGGTGTTGATCGCGAGTATACTCCTCGTGATTTTTTGCGCTCCTTGCTGCGACTCGAACGAGCTGAAGGATTATTGCTCGATGCACCGATACGAAAATTTGTCCATCGGCGGTCTGAGATTCACGAAAGAGGTCGTTACTACCGAGTACGCTAACGGCGGTGCTTTCAAGGCTATACACTGCTGTCTGCGCGGTTACAGGAGCATCGAATGGTAAGTTCGGGCAAATTAACTTGTAATTATTATTATTGTTGCTTTTGTTGTTATCATCAACGTTACTGATATTACCTTACTCGTAACACAGGTTCGTACTTTATTCCGCACATTTTTTACATTATCTTGGTCTTTCGTAAATGAACTTGGTAATATTTGTTTTATTCCTTTTCCATGAGGTTGGGCGCTCCAGTTGAGTCAAATGACGGTTTATGCATTTGCTTTTTCAGTGAACCTCGAAAAAATACATACGAGGTAGAGATTTTGTAGATTCTAATTTCTCATTGAATATATAATTGACGAGCGATATTATGCATTTTTATATTCTTCTTACACGAATAAGAAAAACTTTTGTGTTACTGCACGGACAGAAAAATTCTATTTATATTAACTAACCACGTATATTCGATTTTGAAAAATTTGAATTAACTACATTTTTCGGGATATCCAATTTTTCCCATTGTATTCCATTATTGGAATGATTTATTTGATATTTATTTATTCAAATGAAAATCCATTTAATATCGTCCGATAACTAAATATTTTATTTAATCCTAATGAATATGTGATTCGGTTTCGTGTGTTCAAAAAACAATTCAGTCGAATCCACTAAATGTATCTATTTGATTTTAAAAAAATCGTAGGGTCAACCATTTTTCTATTTGGTTGTACTAATGGTCTGCTTTTAATGCAACGCACATATTAGAGGGGAGTGGGGGTAGGGACGGTGGAGAGCGAAGAATTATATATATATAGGTTATGTTTGAAAATTATATAGCATGTTATTCGATAAAACTCTAAGTGTCACAATGATATTAACTAATTGATAAAGTTTATGTGGTACAACAAATAATTATAGGAACTCACTTGGTCTCTTATGCCATATCAGCGACCAAGATGTTACAAGTATTTACTCGGTTGCATACGGGCAGCGTGCGTAGATACGAGTAGGTAGGTTCCAGGTTCGATTCCACATAGGTGAAATATTTTCTTCGAAAAAAAATCATTTCCGAATGCCAGGGAATGACGAATTACGATACAAAATCTTTGTGGCAAAACTCTCAACTAAGTGTTTCATTTCATTTTGGATATTCTGAAATATTTTACGCGTATAGTACACTAGATGTACAGCGTACATTGTAGGCAAATAAAGCTTTATTTGCCTACATCTTTATCTTTGAATGAAATGAATCTTTATTCGTTTAGTTCTTTATTCATTTATTCATTTTTTCATTTATTCAAAATGAATTTTTGAATATTTCTTTATTCTTTAATGTAATAAATAACTTTAAGTTAACTCAAATTAAATAAACTTAAAATTAACTTTAATTTATTTTTAACTTTTTGAGTAAACTCAACTTTTAACTTAACTTAACTTTTAACTTTAATTAATTTAAACTTAACTTACATTAATTTAAAAAATTAACTTCAATTAAGGTAACACGAAGTTAATTAAATTGACTCAAATTTAAGTTAAGTTGAATTAACTTACATTTGAGTTACCTTAAAAGTGAACTTAAATTAAATTAATTTCAATTAACTTAAAATACTTCAAGTTAATAAATAACTTTATTCATTTTTTTAAATGAATTTTTATTCATTTTATTCTTTATCTTTGAATGAAATGAATCTTTATTCATTTTATTCTTTATCTTTGAATGAAACGAATCTTTATTCATTTAATTTTAATATATTTAATATTTAGAAAAAAAAATGACACATAAGAAAATATATTTGAAACAAATAAGATCGCAGTAGGCCGTGTGACAATGATATTGAAGTTTGCATCGTTGGAACCCAACGAAAGTTTTGTAGGCCAATTTTTTTTCGCACGTTCAGATCTCCAAATTCACTGAAACGTTTTTCGGTATACTTATTAGAAATCTCCAGCCTAAAAACGCGAGTAAAGATTCTGGATAATAATGGAATTGAGGAAATACGAAAAGGAAAAGGAAATACGAGCGAGGGTCCGGTATAAAAAAATTAATTTGTGTCGTTTCATTTTTTTTACCCTAGAACCTCGATCCGTGCCACTGGCGATTTTTTTGCGATATCGTCAGACATACTGGAAGACCCTGTAATTTTTACAGCCAAAAACAAATGGCCGTTTTTGAATAAAAAAATAATTTCCCACTTTTTTGGTACAAAAACCAGCGTTACCGGAACGTAAAAATTAGTTCAAGTCGTCCGCTCGAAAGCTAACACGAAACTACAACTTTTATGTACAGACATTTTTTTCCACTTACTTCTAGTTTCCGAGATTTATGCATTTGGAAAAAAAACGGCATTTTCCAAAATGTTGGATTAAAAAATGTGAAAAAATTCACATAGACTGACTTTTAGTAGTACTTTGATATAACCAATTATGGGGCAGATCTGAGATGGTCGAAAAAAAGTGGCCGAATCGACGGAGAATCCCTCATATATCTATTGCTCATCGCGTCTGTAGTCACATCCCGTAGAATCCGGCAATTATACTCGCAATCGCGTTACCGTGAAATTCAAATGATCGTACGTAATCGCGATAGCGAGGCGAGCACGATATTTCCGCTCGTTCGGGCAATTTCGCTCTCTCGCGAAATGCCACTTTGCATAGTCAAATGAGTCGTTACCGCGCGAAGATAAAAATATCTATACGTACGCAGAGAGTTTCTCACGGGATAAATAAAAACAGCGCAAGCATGAAATACTAACGTAATTGTCATAATTGTTTCTTCGTTTCGATGCATCGCGTGCAATTAGCGCTGCAACGTTGTATACACGGACCGGAGAAGATTTGCATGTCAATTCGTTGGCCGTATAATCGCCGCGCGGAAATAAACAACGAAAACGCGAAGAAAAAAAAATTGACAAACGCGTGCCGTTTTAATGACGTAGCAATAATAATAATAAATGAGATTGAAGTTTGCATCGTTGGAATGCAACGAAAATGCTTTTTTCATTGTCGTTTTTCTCCATTTTCATTGTTATCCAAAATGATTTTTGGTAGATTTAGGTCTTAAGTATCTAAAAAGGGTTTGAGAATTCAACGTAGCTTTAAGGCGGGATTCTACTTTGAAACCATGAAAAAAACGCTATTTTCGTGAATTTTTTCTGAGAATACTATTAAAGATATCGATATGGGGTTTAAACTGTTCAATAAATACACTCTTTAAGTACATAAAAAAAAAATTTTAATGTATTTTATTCATTTTTTGTACACGTAAAATATGTTTAAAGCCGACGCCTCGAAAAGCAGGTACCGTTGCCGTGGTCGTGAAATCTTCCCGACGGATGGTCTGAAACAAAAAAATCAAATAGTTTCATGTTCAGTATGTCTTCAGGAACCGACCTAACTAGAATATTTTATATACGTGCAAAATTAACAAAATGGTGGCTAAAATACGAAAAAAAAATGCGTTTTTTTGGGTCTTTTTTTGCAATAAAAAAATAGTTCTAATCAAAATTTTAAGTTGATTGTAGTTAGGTCGGTTGGTACACACATATAGAATATGTGTTCCAAATTTCATAAGGATCGGTTCAGTACTTTTTGAGTTATCACGACCACGGTACTTGAAAATGTCGTTTCGAGAAAAACGCGTTTAAAGTTTTGGTGAGTGATAAATCGTAGAAAAAATTATCTTACCCTCAATCAGCGATGCCTGGGCCATATAATATGCCTTCGACGTGTTCCAGGTGGGTGTTTTCATCCAATTTAGCCTTTTCAAAGTTTCAAAGTAGAATCCCGCCTTAATTTGCCAATCGAAAAATTGACAATTGGAAAAAAATTGTTTTCGTTCAATTCAAAGGATGCAAACTTCAACATCATAATAATAATAATGAGAGAAGTGTTCAAGAAAGCGTTCGGATAATATTAAGTGGTTGCATTGCTGTTCAGCTGGAGGTATTTTTTATACTTTAGGACGGACGGATGTTGCTCATGTCACCTTGAAGGATGGCCCTGCGCCACTAACTTCCAGCCAAAAGACGTCATATTTGGTTGAGAAACGTGCGTCGAATGAGCGACAAGTTGTTTTTCCCATGTGTCCCCCTACACTACTTTGATTTGAAAAAAAAGTACAACTAAAACTCACCTATTGCTTACGCAGACTTAGGGCGAGACAGCAATATCCGATATAGTGCTTCGACTATCGGAGCTTCTTCTATTAGGTGTACAACTTAGTTCGGTCCGTTTTCAAAAGATGGCTCTAGGTGCTATAGATGGTTGACGGCAACAGCCGATTTTTGCTGTATCGTGAAGTATCAACATCTCTTGACCAAATATCGTTTACAGACCTTTGAGTTTTGCGCATCGAGTCTAATTTTTACTGCGGTGAAAATGTCGAATTTCGTCCCAAATAAGCACTATTTGCGGGAAGTGTTGATTTTCTGTTTCAATTGGAAGGAAAGTGCAGCTGAAGCCCACCGAATGCTTGTGGAAGTTTCACGGGAGACTTCTACAGGCAACAATTGATCCGTTTAAAGCGAGCTATAGCCGAAAAACGTCCAGAATATGCGACCAGACACGAGTCCATAATCTTTCAACATGACAACGCTCGGCCTCACGTTGCTATTGTGGTTGAAAAGTATTTGGAAAATAGCGGGTGGGAAATTCTGGCTCACCCGCCTTATAGCCCAGACCTTGCCCCTTCCGACTACCATTTGTTTCGATCGACGCAGAACGCTTTGACTGGAATACGCTTCACGTCAAAACAGGGTATCAAAAATTGGCTCGATTCATTCTTGGCTTCAAAAGATGAACGCTTCTTCCGCGACGGAATTCATAAATTACCAGAAAGATGGGGAAAAGTAGCGGCTAGCGATGGACAATGTTTTGATTAATGTATTTATTCATTTTATCGTTCAAATAAGTGCGTATTTTAAGCAAAAAAACGGACCGAATTAAGTTGTGCACTCACTATTACCGGTATTATTTCGATATCAACAAGTTGTAATATCAGAATACTGGTATTTCGATATTTTCCGATATTTACGAGGGTGAATAAAAAAAATTTGGAATCCCTATAAAAATATTAGAAAATTCAAACTGGAATATTTTATTTTTCGAAATAATATTCTTCTACTTCTACACATTTGGAATAACGCTTGCGAATGATCTTATTCCTTCGTTGAAGAAACATTTTCTTGACTCTCAATAAAGTCAAGAAAAACCGCGTCATCATCGTCAAAGTCGTCATCTTCACAACTCGCTCTACCCCCTTTTAAATTTAGCGTAAGCGAACGTAGAATAGGGTGAGCAGATGCGATTGAAGTTTTCATTGTTGGAGTGCAATGAAAATGATTTTTTTTCACCTTCTTAAATTTCTTTCGTCAGATTTTAGCTACGAAAATCTCTCGAACATTCCTTAAGATGCTTATTGGTAGATCTGCAATTGAAACTTGTCGAAAAGATTTCGTATCATATACATACAAAAAAAAGGCAAGAAAAATATGAATACGAACTTCCGTTGCATTCTAACGATGCAAACTTCAATGCCATTTAGACCGTGAAAGTCGTTTCGACGTTTTTACGTATTCTTATTAGAGATTCACTGCTCCAATTTTGGAACGAAAAGCTTTGGATGATAAAAATGAAGAAATGAAAAATTAACGAAAAAGGAGGTTTTTCGAAGTTTTTCGCAAAAAAAAAAGACTAAAAATCAAAATTTTAAAACCATCGAGAGTCATCTTGTTGCGAATCATGTTTACAATATGTGGTTCAAATTTCGAGAGAATCGGTCCATTAATTCTTGCGATACGATGGAGCTAGATTTTGAAAACGTTGTTTCGAGAAAAACGTTTTCTAAACTTTTTTTACTTAATTTTCTGTCGGTATTTTATTTAAAAAAAATTTTTTGTGCCATTGAACTTTTTTTACTCAATTTTCCGTCGGTATTTTTATTTTTTTATTTTTTTGAGCCATTGAAATGTTTGTTTCTGTGGTTCACACGATAGGTGACGATACTAAGAATATGTTGTGAAAATTTCAAAGCGATCGGAACCTTCGTTCAAGAGTCAGAACTTTCACAAGGTTCAAAAAAGTGAATCGTGGAAAAACAGCTTTGGAGTTGGCGGTCGGGCGCGCCGCGCGGTAAAGTTTTTACGCTCTAAATGCTGTAACTCAAACAATTTTTTTGGAATTTATCAATTCTGTAAAGCTCAAAATATTCCTAACCGTTCAGGGGCTAATGGAATCAAAGATATAAAAAAAAATTGTAATTTTTCGCGTATATAAGGCTTTAATTCCCTCAAAATCTAAACCGTCTTCGTTTAGGTTCAAAGATTGTCGCGGAATTTGATTTGAAAATACCTTGGACCACCGTTTCCGGATGATTACAAAAAAGCAAGTGACAAAAAACAAATGGATATGCAAAAATGCAGCAAAGTATCTCGAAAAATAAGTTTTTGTGGGGCCCAAAAAATCACTAATTACGTTTCCATTCGACTCTCGAAAAAAAAACATTTCCGACAAAAAAAAGCTCTACGACGAAGCAGAAAAAAAATAAAACAATGGAAAAAAAAAGATTTTTCCATTGTCCAATTTCAAGAACTCGCTTTTCTTCGTGAACTTTTCGTTTATTTCTCTGGCAAACTTCACGACGATTCGCATGGACGATCAGCGCAATAATACAAGAAAACCGAACGCGCGACCTCGGGAAGAAACGAACAAATGGTAACCACATATCCGGAGGTAAGATCGAGAACCGACGAGTCTTGACCTGCGCCGGGGATTTTACATTTTTTCTTCATCTCGTTCCCATTCTTTTTGTTTCGACGAACGGGTTTTGTGAGTCATCGACGACCCGAACGACACGACTTACCGTGTTTCCGTTGCTACTCGACAACTTCCTCGTGTTCTCGGGCGGGTTGTCCCCTGGTCCATCCATACGATTGCGTAGTGCGGTCTGTACACACGGGCACCTATATTCGCGTAAAAAGAGAACGCGCGCGCAGGCTTGCTTCGATATGACGCAACGGCGTTCGACTCGCCACAGCGAAGTATCCTGCGTCGCCTTCCGCTACCATTCAAATTACACTCGAGATACACTGGGCGGCAAACGGAATTCTCATATCCGTCCGCCTCTAGTTTCTCAACAACGAACGTTGCATTTTTAATTTCGTTTACAGAGGTAACGAAATAAAATAAGATCCCGAAGACGCACATTTAGGATGGGAAAAATAGGTCGATATTCAAGATGAGAGGATGACCGAGAATTAGATCGGGACTACGATATTTGGGGCGTCAAGATTCGACCACGTAACATTGTAGTTTTGGCCAACAGAAACACTTTTTCAAGAGTAAAAAGAAATCGATTTTCGATCAAATAAGGTCGATTTTTGATCATCAAAAAATCGAGCAATCGAAAAAAGTCAGTTCTCGCGTGTGGGTTTGTTAGGGTTTGATTCCCAAACCCAAACTAAAACAAACCTAAACAACCCAAACAACACGAATCCCGGAAAAAAATACCCCCGGCAAAGTGTAAAAAAATCTAGGAATTACATGCAATGATTAAGCCAGTTAACTATTATGCATATTTTCGCCAAATTATCTTTACAAATAAAACATTAAGGAAGCTTTCCAGTGTGACAGCCCGAAAAATCGCTGTTTTTCGCGATTTTTTTTTTTAAAGAAAAAATAATCTAATCGGTCTGGTTTTTTTTTGTATATTAATTGGGTATTGAAGAATACAAAACAATTTTTTAAAGATCGATTTATTAATTAATTAATATCTATAAAAATGATGAAACAATTGTTGCAGAAAATGCACTTGGATGTGATGTCCACGTTGGGGGTCACAATTTTGATCTGAAACAAAAAACACAAAAAGATTATTGATCGGTATATAATTGGCTTTCGTGCTATGGAGGCTTTTTTTTTCTTTTTTGCAAAAATGGCGCCGGTTTGAACAAAAAGTATCGATTTTAGCATTTTTTTTGGCAGTTTTTTTTTACAAAAAAATAGGAAGCTGTCAAAAAAAAAAAAGCTTCCATAGCACGATAAACAATGACGTTAAGAATATTGTGTAAAAAATTCAACTCGATAGCTTTAAAACTCTGCCCTCCAAGTTGGACACCGTTTTGAAAAATGCTGTTTCGAGAAAAACGCGTTCAAAGTTTCGCTGTAGCTGTAGCGCTCCGTTGCCTTCTTCCAAGAAATGCTGTACAGTAACCGAAATAATCTGAATTTCGGCATGAAAATTTCAGGGAATATTCGGAAGAGTGTATACTATTCGATAAAGCAAAAAAAAAAAATCGATTTTTTGAAAATTTCACACTGGAAAGCTCCCTTAACGGGAGATATACACCTAGGAGCCGGAAAAAAGGTAATTTTTGTGAATTTTTTCACGGAAAACTATTTGAAATTTCGGATGGGGGTTTTAATTATCTAAAAGTATATACATTCAAAAATAGGTTTAATTTTCTTTATTTAAAAATATCAAACATATACAAGGATATTGTATGATCCTTGAAGCGTCGTAAAAAAATCGGTACCCAAAATTTCTCGAAAACCAATGAACCGATTGCCTTGAGGTTTTTTGTGGCTTTTCTATACACCATTATCTAGAACTTGTCATAGGATTTTTTTTCCGTTACTTAGTTTTTGTTTTATAGGCAAAATAATAACTAATTTTTGGCCAAAAAATCACTATTTATGTTCAAACGTCCGCCATTTTGTCATAAATCGATATTTTCAAAATCGGCTATGACAAGTACTAGATAATAGTGTATAGAATAACCATAAAAAACCTCAAGGCAATCGGTTCGTTGGTTTTCGAGAAATTTTGGGTACCGATTTTTTTACGACGCTCCAAGGATCATACAATATCCTTGTATATTTTGGATATTTTTAAATAAAGAAAATTGAACATATTTTTGAATGTATATACTTTTAGATAATTAAAACCCCAGTCCGAAATTTCAAATAGTTTTTCTTGAAAAAGTTCACAAAAATTACCCTTTTTCCGGCTCCTAGGTGTATATCTACCCTTATTACATCCGAATTAATGACGTCGACTTATTCATTCGGATATACATTTAAAAACTATGTTTAGTGTCTTTGGGGGGCTCCGCCCCTTGACCTCGCTGGGCGCTGCACCCCCAGGACCTCCCGCCTAGAAGCATCAAAAATCGACCTTATTTGATCGAAAATCGATTTTTTTTACTCTTGAAAAAGTTTTTCTTTTGGCCAAACCTGCAATGTTGCGTCCCAAAATTTGACGCCCCAGATATCGTAGAATCCCCTAGATCGGAATTAAGGGGGGGGGGGGGGGGTAACCTAAAAAGAGGAAAAAGTTTGGTGATTTTCATGATTTTTTTTTTACCGGAAAGTTTTCTTCACAAGTTTGGAGACTTAGCGTATGTTTTATTACTACTTTTGGCTGTTACGTCGTATATTTTTTTTTATTAATCTTTAAAAATGGCGGAAAAATGCAATTTCGGCAGACATGCCATAAGACGACAAACCAAACAACCAAATACTAGTGACTAAGTTGGATACGGATGTTCATTATTGACACATGTATGACGACAAAACAACGAAATAAACTATCTTTATAAAACCAAAAACCGAAGCATATTTAAATATTAATAAAAAGAAAAAACTAGCCATGTAACATGAAAAGTATTAATAAAGCATACCCTATGTTTAAGAAAATGGTGAAGAAATCTCTCTTTTAAGACGAAAAAAGAATCGTGAAAATCAGCAATTTTCTCCCCGCCTAAAGGTCTCCCCTTGATGTACACTTTTTAAATATCGATTATGTGGAGGATCTTCTATTGCTATTCGTTCGAGGTTTATGGCTGTTTTTATACCGCAATTCGGCACCGTAAAGCAAACTATGTTCAGCTGTTCTCGTTATTTTATTATTATTATTATTATTATTATTATTATTATTATTATTATTATCATCGCCAGTGTTGCTATTTATTGTTGTTATTGTCTTTATCATTATATCACATATTATCATTATAATAATAGATCTTATCAGTCCGGGTAACGGACTTCTTCAGTTTGCACTGGGAAACATTCACCTACCCCCGGGGGTTAAGCTCGATCTTAATCTAGACCGGAATAATAATACTGAGCGGCACTCGGAGGCTCTCATACCACCTCGGATGTCGCACAGTAGAAGATGACATAACCCGAATCATCATCATCGTTATTTTTATAATTATAAATTATAATTATATTTATACCTATATAATAATTATAACTATAAATTATAATTATTATTTATAAGATTATTATTACACTGTGACTATGAATATTATTGTTGTTGTTGTTGTTACTGTTCTTTCATACGCCCAGTACACGGCAAAGCAATAATCTATCCAAGTATTGGCTCAGGCCAACGCTGCTTGGACGACGTTGAAGTTTGCATCGTTTGAATGCAACGAAAGTTCTCTTTTATTTACTTATTTCCTCATTTTCGTTACCGTCCGGATTTTTTTCTTACATATTTAGGCTCAAGATCTCTAATGAGCATTCTGAAAAGCGTTTGAGTGATTTTGGAGGTCTAAATGTGCCGAAAAAAATTGGGCTACGAAACTTTTGATGCGTTCCAACGACCGAAACTTCGATGTCATCTGCTTGGCACGAGAAATGCCAATTTTTTCCATTCACTTCCGCCAGTTATTATCCTCGGCAACATCATCATCAAGATTATTGTTTGGATTTGTTATTCTTATTGTTGCTATCATCACTATAATCATTTTTTTTATCGTTATTGATGTCGTTGTTTGGATTTAAAAAATGATCATTACTGCTCCCATTTGAAGTTGGAACCATTGGAACGTCACGAAAGTTTAGTAACTGAACTGAATTGAACTGAAAGTTTGAACTTTTTTTTGGCAAATTTGGGCTACAAAAATCGCTAAACTGCTCTTCAGGATCCTCGTGAAAAATCTACAGCGTTGGTTTGCAGGATAAGAATTCGGACGATGAGAGAACTGAAATGATAAATTTAAAAAAAAAACATTTTCGTTGCGTTCCCTTGATGCAAACTACAACACCTTAATTACTGCAAGTTGAGGTTTATAAGCTGTCATCCCGCAAGCGGCCATGGGAATCATCGTTGCGCAAATTTGGATCTCCGGTACGTAGAAGGATTAAAAGATCAAAGGGACAATCGATCGGTCCAGGATGCCGTTTTACCGAGAAATCTGGTCCCTTTGTGCACAATGGGTAATCCCCGCCTGCATCAGCATAATGGTACTAATTACGCCCAATTATGAGAAATTCTCTCTCTCTCTCTCTCTCTCTCTCTCTCTCTCTCTCTCTCTCTCTCTCTCTCTCTCTCTCTCTCTCTCTCTCTCTCTCTCTCTCTCTCTCTCGGTCTCTCTCGCTTATCCTTTGACCTGCTTTTTCGACACGCCATTACACTTCCTCGTCGCACTATCAGAAAATTGTTCAATCGTCTTCCTGGTACGTACCGTGATGGTGCTCGAGCGTGCACCACACTCAATTTGTCGCGCTTAATTCACTCAAAGGCCCCTCTCCCCGTCTTCGTACGTCGGTGCACGGCCTCTGTTCGCTATTCTCGTTAACAGTATTAATATTATAAGGGGAAAGGTCACGCGATCAACGACTCGAAACCTCGAGATATTGCCTTCTTCCTTTGCTCTTTAGTTTTCTTCTCCTATATAGCACGATTGACACTTTGCCCGCGCCTGTCCCACTTTCCGCTGACGGAAATTCGCATCGAAGATTTTGAATTGCAAACAACGGTTATAGCTTTTTGTTTATGCTCGTTTTTCAAGCAATTTACATTTGTTTCTTCTACGCAAATATTGATGAAAAGACAGGTATCAGGGAGAGAAAAGGTGAGGTAAGGCTGTGCCGAAAAATCGCTCATAAGACAGATATTGATTAATCAATAGACGAATGTATTTAATTGAATGAATGTACACAGAGAGAAATGTATAGTAGCCTCAACCATATTTCAACCATATTTTATATTACCCTGAGGGGACAATAATATTTTGTAGTCATGGTTACTGCCGAAAATATCGTACTGCTTATGATGTTTTAGCAGTTGTGTTTACTATGATCGTATGTTGAACGCAACCAACAATCTTTCGAGCATACGTTGTTTGTCAATGCTATATAATATAGTAGGTTTTCATAAAATCGATGATTCCTTACACTATCAAACAATAGTGGTTTTTGCCATATTGAATGGTATGTCTACTAAATGTATATGATATTTCATAAATTCAAAAATGCAAAAAAATTCAATTGAGAGTACTACCTGTATGATTGTTTATCATGGTTTGTTATTCCCTGACCTACTGAAATGATTCCTATCGAAGAAAATGTTTCACCTACATGGAGATTCGAACCTACGACCTACCTATCTATATTCAGGCACGCTGCCACTATGCTACCGGGTACTTATGGTATTTCGATCGTAGATTTGGCATAACGGATAAAAGTAATTCCAGCTGCATTTCCGAATAGCTGCTACCTCTGATATAGGTGGAATTTTGCACAGATTGCTTTTTTGATAATATATGTCACCGCTTAAATGGATTTTTGGCGCGGCCCAATAGTTTTCGAAATATCGGATTCTAAAAACTGATAAATGAATGCGCTAATATATCTATATCGATCATAGCGTGCCACCGCTGTCTCTACTTTATTGTTCAATAATTGGGACATTTACCTTATATTGTATATGGCTCTAAACCCATTTTCGATACATCCATAAATCGAATTTCCGCCAAACCTGCGAGAAAAAACCATATGTAACTTTGAATGCACACAAATGGAAAATTGACCAACCGAAATATCCCCGTTCATTTAATTGAAACTTCGATGACTATTGTCAGATAACGATTGTCTGGTAAATAGAAAAGAAAAAAGTAGCCAGTATCGGTGTCCTTATTATTATTATTATTATTTCCATCAAACAAATGCACATCTCTCTGTTTTCAAAGGGTCACAAGTCTCGTATTTCTTACACGATACAATACCTACAAAAGAGCTGGGGCATCCTTCGTGAATCTTAAAATACAAACAACAGTCAACCGCAAACTGTGCTCTCGTTCGTTCGAGGGCATCGAGACTTTGATCCACCCGCGAACCCCCCCCGTGGTGAGCTTCGAGGAAATCCCGTGAAAAGTCTCCGCCCTCAACCCCAGCCCGAACGAGTCTGGCAAAGAAGCCTGGAAAAGCTGCCACAATGTGAGAATATCTCGGATTTTTCGTTATTTCCACTCCAGCACACGCACGTAGACGTGTGCATGAATGTGTACATTTTGTACCTACAGGGTGACCAATTTCACGCAAAATGTCTGGATATTACGAAAACGGTAGCATCGATGCAAAAAAAAGGTCAACATGGTGTAAAGTAGCACACAGGAACGATGGTGAAGTTTGCATCGTTGGAATGCAACGAAAAGTCTTTTTAATTTTTTCCCCTCCTTTTCATTATCATTCAGAATATTTTCTTACATATTTACACTGAAAATCGCTAACAGTGATCTTGGAAAAAATGTTTGAGCGATTTTGGCGGGCTAGATATGCCGAAAGAAAATTAGGTCACGAAACTTAAGGGGCTATACCAGTGTGACACTTGAAAAAAATCGATTTTTTCCCCTTTTTCGACGGATTATACTTTCAAGAATTTCTTTCTTTTCAAGAGTTTATACTTTCAGTTAAATCTTTAAGGGCGGGGTAAAGTTAATTCGGCGAAAAAAGGCATGTTTTTAAGAATTTTTTTTGGCGTAACGAGTAGTGTTCGTTTATTGAAAAATTTACATATAATAAAGTAACATTTGAACAACATTCTCCTAAATTTGCATTGCAAAATATTCAAAATTGAGCGAGTAAAAATTAAACCCCGGAGGCGCCTCGAAAAAAAGTTGGTTTGCGGTGTGCACCATAACTCACAACAGAATCATCTGAAACAAAAAAATCAAAATGCATTCGTTAAAGGAGATGTTTCTCGAGGTAATGACGGGAGGATTTTTTTTTTTCGATTTTTCGTAGCACTTGGGAGCCAAAAACCCGATTTTCGCTAAAAAATCGACTAATTTGTTGTTGAAAAATTAGTAATTATTTAAAAAAAACAAAAAAGCTCTCGACAATACCTGGTGAATTATGTGAAGAAGTACTGTGCAAAATTTCAAAGCGATTGGTCCAGTAGATTTTGAGTTATCGTGCACACGGACTTCAAATATGACAAGTCTCAGAAAAACGGTTTGAAAAACGCAGAAGAGTTTGGTCGCTTAGCGCTCATTGCACATAAGTTTGAGAACACTTCTCGATTGCATAAAAATCTGAGAAAATTCATGCATATTAAAGGTACTCAAAAGATTGATTTTGCATAATAATAATTCCAAAATGTTATTAACAAAATGATGAAAAAAAAAAAATTAGTCAACAAATTTCCCCGCAACCCAATGTGTATACTACAGACTAATGTGTATACTAATATACACCATGCCTCGAATATACATAACGGGACCGGAACAGGCCCGTTTATCAAGAAATTTATTCGGGGTCGAAAAATACAATAGCGCGCCGCGCAGCTGCCGCCCAGGTATAAAACCCGGCACGGAGCAATAGACGCTCAAATACTCATAACTTCGTCAATTTTACTCCGATCGACCTGAAATTTTAACAAAATATTCTTGATATATTATGCATTCATTTAAACATTTTTTAAAAAATGAAAGAAAAAAATTTAATACTTTACCCCGCCCTTAAGTTAATCTTTTACTTATCTTAAATCATAAATCTATAGTTTCGTAATAAAACTTTTCCTTCCGACTGTACCCAACCGTGTGAGAAATGCTATACCATGCTAGTAACCCGACTATAGATTTTGGCGGATGAACGATCGTGGCAACACTGTAACGAGCTGTCGCGGAGCTGACAGAAAAATCTGAGCATCGCGGAAAATTTCCGTGATGCCCAGACTTTTCTGTCAGCTCAATGTGGATCAAGCTAGTTGGTTATAGTATCGGAAAAAAATAAGAATGTCAACCAGAATTCGTTTCGAAGGAAAGAGGCGGAAGAAAAAAGTCGTGGACAGTGAAATAAAAGCTCTGAAATCAATGGCCGAGGCCAAAGAGAAAAAATGTGTTGAAGGTGTTGGATTCGTTGAAAAAGAACACTCGACAAGCACGCTACGTGATGGGAGACGTATCGTTAAAAAAATATATTTTTGCGTTATAAATATTTATATTTTATATTGGTTAAGTTATCTTCATTAACAAATAAAAGTGTTGATTAACTGATAACTGATTTGAAACTTTTTTCGATTAAAATTTACTTCCAAATAAAACTTTGTGTTGTAGTATTATTTTAAATATGCCGCGCAAACTTACGTGCTTGGATACGTGGAACGATGCGGTGTTGCCATATCTCTTCTTATTATAGAGGACAAATATTTTTTACGGGACATTATTCTGGCTTTACTGAACGTTTTTAGCAAAATCGAATAGGAAAGGCAGTTCAAACTTTTTTTTGCTCTTTCATTAACTAGTTTGCTATGTAAAGATAATTGTTCTTCAAAATGTATAAACACAGAATGGTACGACGTATTATGTGAGCTGGCTTCCGATCAATGCAGACCCTGCAGTGTTAAAAGGTGCAATTTTAAAACCTATTATCTCCCAATCTAAATAGTCGACTGTTCTGAAATTTCACTCAAACATGCATAATGATATGAACAATTTCCGGTCAAAATTCGAACAAAATCTATAGAAATCAAGAGCGCGCTCGTTCTACCTTAAACGCGTTTTTCTGGAAATAAGATTTTCAAATTTTCTAATAATTGCTCAAAGAGCAATTATCCGATTGACTTGAAATTTGAACTGAGTACTCTTGAATGTACTTACCCTACAATGACGTAGGATATTTTTGATTGGATGAAAATTGACGATTTGGCATTGAAAAAAAACGACCATTTTATAGGAAAGAAAATAGACTTTTTTCTTCATAATTACGCCATTTTGTTAGATTTTGATATTTTTTGAAAATCCTACGTCATTGTATAGGAAATATCTTCCAGTTTAATCGGCCGGAATCATGTCAGCAGTGGAGCAACGCATAAGTCGCTTGGATGTCAATATTTTTCTATGAAAAAATTATGTAATATAGTGCAAGTATAGCCAAATATATTATTAATTTTCCGAAACATTTAATTGAGTACTTTTCTCCAAAAAAATTTCCGAATATCACCCAAATTTTCAGCATTCACACTGGTGTACCCCCTTAAGTTGCCTTCCAACGATGCAAACTATATCATACATAGAATTCCATTTCATAAAACGGTTGCTCTTCTACCGACTTTAAAAACTATAAAAACACTGCAAATTCATCCGCAACTTTTCTTGTATCTTACACATATTTTTTTTCGATATATTTGCCCGAAAAATTAGAGAACTGATCACCCGGTGTATTTTCATAAAGATGGGAAATAAAAGAGAGCACGAGAAGTCGAGGTCATTGCAGTGGATCAGTCAAGGGGGTCACTCCCTCGAAATCACAAAAGGGCACACCCTTGTTCGCCTACCAGGTCGTTATCAACACACACACACGCACACGCCACACTTTCGACTCGAGCTCTCATATTTTTCTATTCATTTCACTATCCTATCGTCACGCCCTTTTTTCGTCCTTTGTCCTCCTGCTCTTCACCGATTTTACGCTTTTTTCTCCTTGCTATTTTCTTTTTCGTCTTTCGTCTCTCCTGAAAGTCATGCCCTCGTGCCTTGAACGGAAACGAAAAAAAAAAAGAATCCGAGAGCCTCAAAAGTCTCGTGGAAAATTGTGCAGAGCGTTCTCCGCTTTATATAGTAGATTTGAAGTTCGCATCGTTGCAATGCAACGAAACCTTTTTAGAAGGGGCTACGTCTACCAAGAGGCCCAAAAAAGTATCCAAATTTCGAATTTTTCTTCGGGAAACGGTCGGTGAAGAAAAAAAAAAACGATTTTTTTTAATACGAAGGTACATGTATGGATCGATTTCGAAAATAATGTCTGTTAACAACGTGGCGACGAAGTGTAACGCGAGCACACAAAATCTACGAAAAGAGTCGTCATTTTTAGGTAACTAAGGTAAATGTCCTAATTATTGAACAGCTAAGGATCTGGGGGATTGAATTCGATGAGAAAAAAATATAAAATCAAGAAAAAACCATCGATTTCATGTTCAAATGATACTTTGATATTTTTACTTTCGAAAAATCACCCTTTAAATTATTTTTAAATGATTTCAAATGAAAAAAAAAGAATAACAATGTGAAGCATGCAAATGTCCCAATTATTAAACACTGGCATTGCCTATGTGCCTAATATTGAACAGGCATGTCCCAGTTATTGAACACTCTCGAGAATTCTCTTTCCCTCTTGAAATTTTGTCTCTGAAATATCGGAGAGCAAAAAATATTGAACATTACATTCGTATTTTTAGGTTACATTTAGGTTATATTCTCTTTTTACTTTTCTTTTTATGTTTATTGCACGAAAATAAAAATAAAAAATATATTTGACGATCTTAGAGTTATTATTAAAAGAATAAAGGTAAGTTTATTCAGGAACTTACAGTTTTTGTTTGAATAAATCCGATGCACACGATCTGTCACACGTTAACTGTCTCGATGTTTTGATGGGTTTAATGACGCCATCTTGGAGAATTCGAGTGTTCAATAATTGGGACACACTGCATTTTCTATGTCCCAATGATCGAACACCGTATTTTTTAACAAATAGTTAATTAAAAACATTTTTTTAAAATTGTTATTTGTAAGAAATTTTCTGAGGAACCTGAAACGCCTTTACTTTTTGAGATGCGACAGTTTTTGAATTTTTTATGCCCTTACGCATGAAGCGGCGCGTCTTAGCAAAAACGATAAGCAGTTACCACGAGACGTCAAATCGGGTCACCGTTGCTGATTAAATAATTTTTTCACTGTTAATTAAAGCTTTTTTGCACAAGTAAGGTAACATTTCGATAGCTAAAAGTTCCATATATGTAATGAAATTTTTATAAATAAGTAAATGCATGCAGGTGAATGAGAAATAATAAAAATACAAGATAGTGTTCAATAATTGGGACCTGTTCAATAATTGGGACATTTACCTTATGGAAATTGAAGATCGCTTTAAAAAAAGTGAGAGCGTCAACGAAGTTTAAATGTTTCTCATCGTATCTCCTGTAAATTTGGAAATAATCCATCAGGTGGTTCTCGGGATATCGTGTCCACCGACTTCGAAAACAATGTTTCGAGAAAAACGAGTTTACAGTTTGAAGTATGGTGTGCTGCTATCGCTCGTCCAGCCGGCTGTTGGAAGCTGCAGCGCATTCAATTTTAGGAATATTTCAATGAAATTTTCAGCAAATATAGCTAAAAGGTGATCCTATCGAATAAAAATACTTCGAGAAAATGCCATTTTTTGATCCGATAAATGTAGCCCGTTAATTTTTCACATTCATTATTATCCATATTCATATTTGGCAGATTTAGGTTGCAGATCGCTAAATAAGAATCGTAAAAAATATTTTCCAGTTATTTATAGCTGGAATCTGCCAAAGGGAATTTCGGAGATAGAAAAAAAAAATCACTTTCGTTGCATTTCAACGATGCGAACTTCGACGTCATTCCGCTTTGCCGAATCCATTGTAGTCTGTGCAGCATGTACCCCTAATATCGACGAGGCATCGATGTGGTCCATTCTGGCATAAACGCCGCAACTGTGGCTACGGTTAACACCTTTCCTCGATTGAGACTAGTCTTGGTCCGACTGGAGGGCCATGCACTCATGGTGAATACTCACGAACACAATATACCGGGTGTCCCATTTTAATCTTACACCTCATTTTTCTCGGAAAATATGGCTCGGATCAAATATTGTGTATAACAAACGTTTAAATGGGGACGTTTAAAAAAAAAAATTTGGTCGATCCAAAATTCAAAATGCATTAGGAAAGAGTGGCTGCGGTTAACACTCTGGGGGGTGGGGAGGGGGGCTCTGGAAGGATTGTGAATGTCGGAAAGAAAGGAAAGAATAAAGGAGGGGAGGGTAAAAGAGGAAGGACCCCGTACCTCTGAGGAATACATATAAAAAAAAATTAAAAATGATCTAACTTGAAAATTTCGAACTATATGAAAAAAAAATTCCAACAAAAGTTGTTGTTTTTGAACCGGCAAATTTGTTGGTGATAAAAAAATGGTATGTGTCCATTTGAAAAAAAAACATATCGGGTATTTTAACGCCGCCATTTTGAATTTGGATCGACCAAAATTTTTTTTTCAAACCCCTAAAACTTTGGTTATACACAATATTTGATTCGAGCAATATTTTCCGAGAAAAACCAGGTGTAAGATTAGAATGGGACACCCGGTATATGCTTGTATAGGTGAATCTGAACAAGAGCTGTAAAAGAGCACAATTGCTTCGAGTCTCTCTTCGGTTGTATTCGTCACTATTGAACGTACAGGCGCGTGTTCTCGAGACCCCATTGTCCAGGTGCGAGAAAAGCACCAGGAAACGGATTTAATAATAATACCTTGTTGTCGTCCATATATATATATATATATATATATATATATATATATATATATTCGAAAAGGTGGTTTTGAAACACTCGACTTCGAGGACCATCCTCTTAGTAGCCCATGGGCTTCATACTGAACATCATGTAAACGCCAATGTCTTCGAAACATTTCTGATAAATGTCGGATTTATATAAATGTCATTTCAGGGACGAGTCCGCCGTTTATACAATGGTTTCCACCACGCTTTTAGCATTCACTTTCTCGCACACGTAGGTCTCGCCTTTCTCCAAGTGGGCAATTCATCCATACGAAAAAAAACTCCAGCCTAGCTGACCAGACCTTGCACAAAGACACGTAGGTACACACGCTAAGCCACTGCGCTTTGGTACACGTATGAGCCGTTTCCAAACCACCGATATGGCTCTGGGCGATCATACTTGCCGATTTTTATCTCCGTCGTTTTTCAAGTTAAGGTAAATGTCCCAATTATTGAACAGGTCCCAATTATTGAACACTATCTTGTATTTTTATTATTTCTCATTCACCTGCATGCATTTACTTATTTATAAAAATTTCATTACATATATGGAACTTTTAGCTATCGAAATGTTACCTTGTGCAAAAAAAGCTTTAATTAATGGAGAAAGAAATTATTTAATCAGCAACGGTGACCCGATTTGACGTCCCGTGGTAACTGCTTATCGTTTTTGCTAAAACGCGCCGCTTCATGCGTAAGGGCATAAAAAATTCAAAAACTGTCGCATCTCAAAAAGTAAAGGCGTTTCAGGTTCCTCAGAAAATTTCTTACAAATAACGATCTTAAAAAAATGTTTTTAATTAACTATTTGTTAAAAAATACGGTGTTCGATCATTGGGACATAGAAAATGCAGTGTGTCCCAATTATTGAACACTCGAATTCTCCAAGATGGCGTCATTAAACCCATCAAAACATCGAGACGGTTAACGTGTGACAGATCGTGTGAATCGGATTTATTCAAACAAAAACTGTAAGTTCCTGAATAAACTTACCTTTATTCTTTTAATAATAACTCTAAGATCGTCAAATATATTTTTTATTTGTCTTTTCGTGCGGTAAACATAAAAAGAAAAGTAAAAAGAGAATATAACCTAAATGTAACCTAAAAATACGAATGTAATGTTCAATATTTTTTGCTCTCCGATATTTCAGGGACAAAATTTCAAGAGGGAGAGAGAATTCTCGAGAGTGTTCAATAACTGGGACATGCCTGTTCAATATTAGGGACATAGGCACTTCCAGTGTTCAATAATTGGAACATTTGCATGCTTCACATTGTTATTCTTTTTGTTCATTTGAAATCATTTAAAAATAATTTAAAGGGTGATTTTTCGAAAGTAAAAATATCAAAGTATCATTTGAACATGAAATCGATGGTTTTTTCTTGATTTTATATTTTTTTCTCACCGAATTCAATCCCCCAGATCCTTAGCTGTTCGATAATTGGGACATTTACCTTACCTCGCAACAAGCGCTTTACTGCTTCTTCGCAGTTGACAACATATTGCTTCTTTTTACCCATTTGAAGTTTGCATCGTTGGAACGCAGCGAAAGTTTGGTAAGCCGAACATTTTTTCGGCTAATTTAGGCTACAAAAATCGCTCAACTGTTCTTTAGGATCCTCACGCAAAATCCGCAGCCCAAGTTTGGAGGATAAGAATTCGGACGATGAAAGAAGTGAAGAAGTAAACTTAAAAAACGAATTTTCTTTGCATTTCGACCATGCAAGCTTCAATATCATTACTTTCTGCTTATGCTGGATTAAGCTAGCTTTAAATAAATTCACGAATGAAAGGTTTCTTATTAGAATTATTATCAGTATCATGTAACTAGAAGACCGAGGTTTTTATACTTTGTTTTCGTGTTCCATGGGGCCTGAAATGTAAACATATCATGGCTGGGAGCTCGAGTCGATGCGAGATATCTCGTGTGCCATCCCGCGCAGCTGGCCTTTTCTCTGGGGGTTAGTCCGAGAAAGAGTGAGGGAGGGAGAGAAAAAGGACTTTCCCTGCACGGTCAAACGACATTATATGTACCTGCGCCTTCCGGCTGTACTCTCGGCAACCTACCTAGCTGCATTCATTTTCCCTTTCGTTCATTTGCCTACATACTCAACTCTCACCTATTTTGCCGAGCTGGGACCGACAACCGTCGTTTATTTTGCCGCGCGAAGGGCACCCCACTATAGGGTCGATAGCAGCGACGCCCCGCGGTAATCACACAGCTACGAGCATAACTACGGTTGTAGGGTAGGGGTTAGGAGAAGGGCGCGTCGGACAAATAACTGGTCGCCACTTCGCTAAATAGCCGACGGTGCAAAATAGCTGGCGGCAAAGTAGATGAGAGTTGAGTGTACGCGCGTACTATGAGCACGAGGAAAAAACATATAATGGTGTGGTAGATATGACACGAATCCTCTATATGTATTGCTTAGCTGGCATCTTTTTACCCCCTTGGGACTCAGTGTAGTCACACTTTTGTGTGTTTCCATGCTTTATGGCCCGGAACGGATGGCTCTCGTGTACCTGCAGAGCACTCTGGCACCTGTTACGTTCTTTCGTTGCGGTACTGCGCGCACAATATGTATCATGTGCTCCCATAAAATATGGCCCAAGGCTATATGCATGCAAACATGGCTTATCTTCTTATTTATATACAAAAATTAGTGTTTGTGTGTTCGTGTTCTATGAACTACTGACTACTGTAAAAATATTACCCGAAATGACTATATCGATATTTTAAAATCTTTCAGAGTAGTTAATAGTTATTTCAGGGATACTAAAAAACACTACCAAAACGGCATGATTAGATAGACGCTTGTAGTTGTGTTAACCATATTATGATTGCGGTGGCAATAAGCTATAGTAATTTTACTATGCCCACTTTTACCATGGGCGTTTTGTTACATTATAAATACTATGGACATTTTTCTCAGTGCAAGTTTGTACTATTCATATGGTTGACATTAACTGTTGAGGAGAAACTGTTACAAGATTTTACGAAAAGTGACTACACGAACAACATTATGGTAATCGTATAGTGAAGACGTAAATCATTTGTCAATAAAGTAGAGACAGCGGTGGCACGCTATGATCGATATAGATATATTAGCGCATTCATTTATCAGCTTTTAGAATCCGATATTTCGAAAACTATTGGGCCGCGCCAAAAATCCATTTAAGCAGTGACATATATTATCAAAAAAGCAATCTGTGCAAAATTCCACCTATATCAGAGGTAGCAGCTATTCGGAAATGCAGCTGGAATTACTTTTATCCGTTATGCCAAATCTACGATCGAAATACCATAAGTACCCGGTAGCATAGTGGCAGCGTGCCTGAATATAGATAGGTAGGCCGTAGGTTCGAATCTCCATGTAGGTGAAATATTTACTTCGATAGGAATCATTTCAGGAGGTCAGGGAATAACAAACCATGATAAACAATCATACAGATAGTACTCGCAATTGAATTTTTTTGCATTTTTGAATTTATGAAATATCATATACATTTAGTAGACATACCATTCAATATGGCAAAAACCACTATTGTTTGATAGTGTAAGGAATCATCAATTTTATGAAAACCTACTATATTATATAGCATTGACAAACAACGTATGCTTGAAAGATTGTTGGTTGCGGTTAACATATGATCATAGTTAACACAACTGTTAAAATATCATAAGCAGTACTATATTTTCGGCAGTAACCATGGGTATAAAATATTATTGTCCTCTTAGGGTAATATAAAATATGGTTGAAATATGGTTGAGGTTACTTTACATTTCTCTCTGTGTACGATCACGAAAAAATATTGCACTGGCAATCACATCATCTGGAATTGCGGCGACTCCGTTGGATGGTGAACAGCGCATTCGGTATTGAAATTGCGGTTGAATATCCAAATCACTGAGACACCAACATGCAATGTCAGCCACAATTCTGGAATGGGTAAGGTACTTCAATTATGTCAACTCATTATATGAGACGAATGTACTATTGCGGACAAAAAAGCATTGGAAGAGCTTCATCGTACACTAAAATATTTGACAGACAATTAAGGGGAGGAATCACAGTAGCACACAAAAAAATAGGCATATTTTCGGGAATTAATTTTGGCTGAATAAAAGTATCAATCGAAAATCTGTAAAGTAGGTTTTATAGCAATACTAAAAAAGTACAAAATGGAATTTTTTCAATAAAAAATATTTAAAAATGGCGGCTGCGCAGCATATGCCCCAAGGCGCCTATTTTTGGAAGCGTGTCGATGGCCGAAGACGTAGACTCCTTAATTTTTAACCTGGAAGAAAAAACCAAAATTTTTTAGTTTCCATGTAACAACAACTAGCGACCTACGTAGGATTTTTTCGATATATTGATTTTTCGCAAAATGGTGCATGTTTGAAAATAAAGTTAAATTTTTAACAAAAAAAAAACGCCATAAAATCGTCGATAAAAAAAAACTAAGCCATATAAAATAAAAAATCCTACGTAGCTCCGTGGAGAAAGATGTTTCGAAGCTACTGTCAAAATTTCAAGTCGATCGGTAAATATTTGCTCGAGTTATGTCTTCGGCGAGCTCAAAAAAAGTGGTTTCGAGAAAAACGCATTTAAAGTTTTAAGTACTGAGAAACCATATGAAAATTTCATATACCTCTAATCTGCAATGCCTGCACCGTACAGTCGATTTTCGTACGCAGTATCCTTTTTCGTCCCTTTTCTAACACGACTCGAAGATGTGTCACTCATAATGACAATGATTTACAAATATCACTGTTTTTTATCACTATTTATGTTATATATGTATGCACGAAAGTGAAGCGTCGTGAAAAAGCGTTGTATTCAACGCAAGAAATTTGGGCACTCGGACACTTTTGCCGTATTCCATCATTTGGTATATTATTTTTGAGACCCTAAAGCACCTTTTAAGCGAAAAATTTTTTTTCGAAAAATTGAAAATTTTACTGTGATTTCCCCCTTAACAGCTTTTCGGTGACTTATTTTATTTTTTCCTTATATTAAATATAAGTCAGCTTTTGTCCCTTCACTAGTCTCCGTCTGTTCACTGGCCGGTTTACCCTATAGAAATATCTGTAAATTCCGAAAAAATGTATAGTTTCCGCGATATTGAGGGATAAAATTGTTTGGGGTCAATTTGATCTCGTGTGCACTTCAATATGTGCCCATGCGTGTGTGTTGCTGCTTGGTAACAATTGACTTCGATTTTGCCTCCGTTAGGCAAAAAAATCGTATATAGAAAGTGCGAGAGTGAGAGAGGGAGGAAGGAAGAAAGACGTGTGACGAGGGCTATCGCTCTCGTCCATCGATGTTTCGTACCAGTCGGGACACGTTTTTTTTTCGGCACCACTCCTCTCTCCACGTTCTCTTTCTCGTCCGTAGCGGCTCAGCTATTCGAAAATATACCTGTGCCACTTTTTTGTCGTCTCTTTTATCTAGTTTCCTCTTTTATCCCACTTGAGCTCCCTTATTCCTTTTCTCGAACAATCGCGCGGCTCTTTTGGCTCCCGGTGTGACGTCTCTATATACTCGGAGCGTACGCGATTCAGCGATTTGGAAAGAATCAGCCTGCATAATAATGGGCATCCGACAAAGTTTAGCAGAAAAATCGATGCGGTCGCGTCTCTCCCGAAGAAACAATTTTCCCTTTATACGTCTCGTACGTCGCGCTGGTTCGCCTTTTTTTTTTTATATTTCTTTTGCGCTCGCTCGCTCTGCCCTTTGCTGTCGCTCGCTCGCTCGCTCGTTTGGCCTCTCATCGGCTATCGCTCCACGTGTGTTACCACGCGCGTGGAAATTCCGATTTTTCACTTCGCGATGGTACGCTATAGTGTTTTTTTCCACGTACTCAATCAGCCCTCCGCTTCCTCACCACCGGCCGCTCCTCCCCCCTCTCCCGAATCCCTGGTATTCCCCGAGCCGCGCTACATGCATAGTTTCCGCGAATTGCGAAGCCCGCAAGTCTGAGGCGATCTATATGTCGTGTGTATGCATATCAGTGATCATATTCGAATAAACACGCGCGCCGCACACACACACATTTATTAAGTGCGAGGTAAAGGTATTAGAGTGTGAGGAAGATCAAAAATAAAAATAAACACAATGAGCCTAACTTTATTAGTGCTTCATGCTGGACTGAGTTAACGAGTTAAGGTAAGTGTCCTAATTATTGAACAGCTAAGGATCTGGGGCATTGAATACGGCGAGAAAAAAATATAAAATCAAGAAAAAACCATCGATTTCATGTTCAAATGATACTTTGATATTTTTACTTCCGAAAAATCACCCTTTAAATTATTTTTAAATGATTTCAAATGAAAAAAAAGAATAACAATGTGAAGCATGCAAATGTCCCAATTATTGAACACTGGAATTGCCTATGTCCCTAATATTGAACAGGCATGTCCCAGTTATTGAACACTCTCGAGAATTCTCTTTCCCTCTTGAAATTTTGTCCCTGAAATATCGGAGAGCAAAAAATATTGAACCTTACATTCGTATTTTTAGGTTATATTTAGGTTATATTCTCTTTTTACTTATCTTTTTATGTTTATTGCACGAAAATACAAATAAAAAATATATTTGACGATCTTAGAGTTATTATTAAAAGAATAAAGGTAAGTTTATTCAGGAACTTACAGTTTTTGTTTGAATAAATCCGATTCACACGATCGGTCACACGTTAACTGTCTCGATGTTTTGATGGGTTTAATGACGCCATCTTGGAGAATTCGAGTGTTCAATAATTGGGACACACTGCATTTTCTATGTCCCAATGATCGAACACCGTATTTTTTAACAAATCGTTAATTAAAAACATTTTTTTAAATTGTTATTTGTAAGAAATTTTCTGAGGAACCTGAAACGCCTTTACTTTTTGAGATGCGACAGTTTTTGATTTTTTTATGCCCTTACACATGAAGCGGCGCGTCTTAGCAAAAACGATAAGCAGTTACCACGAGACGTCAAATCGGGTCACCTTTGCTGATTAAATTATTTTTTTCTCCATTAATTAAAGCTTTTTTTGCATAAGTAAGGTAACATTTCGATAACTAAAAGTTCCATATATGCAATGAAATTTTTATAAATAAGTAAATGCATGCAGGTGAATGAGAAATAATAAAAATACAAGATAGTGTTCAATAATTGGGACCTGTTCAATAATTGGGACATTTACCTTACTTACACGTCGTTCGTGACCGGAAAAAAGAAGTATTTTTGTGATTTTTTTCTCACAAAATGTTTGCAGGTTTTCAGTTTAGTTTTTTTTTTATTTTGGGGTATGGTTTAAGTATCTTTAACAATGATCTTATGGAATTTTTCAAATAACCGTTTGAATAAAAACGCTGTTTGAAAAACATCAATGGCGGTGAATACTGCTGCTAGGAAACAAAACATAATTAATTGCGTAACGCAATTGGGGGAGGGGGCGAGGTTTGGGTTACGTCGCGATTTTAGAACTGCCGGAAATAGCAAAATTTCTGCATGTTCGAGTTTCTTTAAATTCAAAACTCATCGTTCAGAATAAATGAAGTGCAAGCTTTTATTATTTTGTTTTTTTTTTGTTTTTGAGAAAAACGCGTTTGAAGTTTCAACAGTCGTTCACACACATCGAGCGCTTACTTTGTAGCGCCCCGAGCGTTCTTACAAATATGTGTGTATTTCGGAGAATATTGGCTGGATCGATTTGAAATTTTCAGGGAATATACTCACATATTTGTACATACCGAAAATGCAATGAAAAATCTATTATGTTTTAAATTTCTAACTGCGTATAACGCCTTAATGTATGTATCAATATTCTAGAAAAAAACATAGCTTTATAGCAAGAAAAACGGAACGAAAACTTCGATCGCGATTTTCTCGAAACTACTTTTTTCGACCTTGTCTCAGCGAATACTCAAAAACTTATCAACCGATTTCGAATTTTTTAAAAACTTTTTTGTAATCGCAGTTAATAAGGTTGTACGTAGCTGATTTTTTAAATTTTGACCAGTACTATTTTTAAAGATTGCGTGAGTACAAAAAAGGGTTTTCAAGATAGCAAAAAAAATCTCCAAACTGTCCGCATTTTGTAAAAAAAACCAAAATAAAAAACGTCTACGCATAACGATAGCTACATTTGTATAGATATCGATAAATTGTTGACTTTTTATTCACGGATAACCTTTCATAAAGATATCGATGGGACAATGAAGAGAACTTTTTTTCGTCGCCAAATCAGGGATATTAAAAAAAATTCATAAAAATTGGTATACGACTAGATGAATATATAATTCATAAAATGAGTATAAACCCGATCCATCCATAATTGGTTATTTCTTTGAAAAAAAAACGCATTTATTGACGACAAAGCAACCGTTACGTAACGGAATAGGGGAGGGGGGTTCAGGCCAAGCGTTACAGTTCTGTTATGGGGGGGGGGGGGTAAAAAATTGGGAAATTTTGCGTTACATAATTTATGTACGCCCCCTAAGTAAAAAAAAATCAAACGCATGTAGTGTTTGCATGAAATTATCTATTAGTACAGTCGTGCTGTATATATACTCACTTTTTCACCCCTAAAATGAACTCCCACGACTTCGACGCTGTGGACAAAACTAAAGCCCGGATTTTTCTGAACATTTTGTCTCACGTCGCCGACCTCGTAGGGGTTGTAGTTTGCCATCAATCCACCCCCATACCTCTTCATCCCCTAAAAGACCTTGCACCCCGATTTTTAGGAAAACTTGGAGTTAGCACCCGCTGCACCTACAGAATCAGCTGTCCAAAAACTGACCTAATTTTTTCCGATTACGGGGTCTTCAGCGACAGCACGACTGTACTGCATAGCGCTTGGACGAAGAATTTGATAAAATGTCGTCTTTCTACGGCTGCAGTCCAAAGTGAAAGAATCGATTTTAGGCGAAAAAAGGCTATGTCAACTCAAGACGACTTTTTTCAACATCAGTGACTACAATATCTTCACCCTCAATCCGTGAAGGTATTTGAGGCACCAAATCAACAATTGTCAACGAAAAAATCCGAAAAAATTCATGATCGATCTTCAGGCCGTACTTCTCAAGGAAAAATAGGGTTTTCTTTTTCTTTTTTATTTTTAATATTTTTTGTCCATCAAATATTAAGCAACCTGCTAAGAAAATGATTTTGGGCAGGACGAAATCGACCCAGGTTCACGGATTGAGGGTTGAATGTCACTGCATCGATCAATTCCAAATTTTACAAATCAAAAACCAGTCCACGAACAAAGGAATTTTCGTTTCGATGCATAGTTTTATTTTTATCGACGAAAATAAAGCGTTTTTTCACCGAAAATCGATACCTTGATTTTGGACCGTGGTTTTTTTTTCAAAAATCAGTATTTTATTATATCCTCCGTAGAAGCACTAGATATTATCATGCAATAACTAAATGTTTTTCTTAAAATAGTTTCCGAGGCGCAGTGGTCACCGCGAAGGACGTTTTTTAAACAGCGGTCTGCCCAAAGCATCGTATCTATCGCATTAATAAATATTTTCTTATATAAAAATTGCAAAAAAATAGTCGAAGGCATAATTTCTGATTAAAAAAAATATACGCTTTAAACGTTGCCTACGTTTGTCCAGAAAAAATTCACGAAGATTCCTCTTTTTTCCGATCACGAGCTAGGGGCCACCCGTTAAAACATAGTTTCAGGGGGAAAAAGCATGAGACAGAAGCGTAATTCGCAGCGAAGCGGTTCGTTTTAACGAAGTGGATGACTTGACCTTTGACAATTTTTAGAATTTTTCTAGAATCTTCCTTGTAAATTGAAGTTGAGACCGAAGGCTATAAAAATGTTTAACAAAAAATTGTATTTTTGAAACTGCAAGCTTCTACAGACTTCTTAATCCCTGCGGGAGGGGTTCAAATAGACTGAACTAGTAACCCCGATCACCATATATATTTATATATATATTTTTTTTCACCATGTTTTTTTCCTTTCTTTTTAACCTTAACGTGTGCACAGTGCACCAAAGTTTGCGGCTGCAGTAGGGGCGAACGGAGGAGGGGTGCTACAGGTTTCTGTCAGCTGTTGTGAGAAACGGCAGTGCAGCGAAAAATGAGGATAAAAAAGCATACGGTGTTCCGCATACCACGGAAACTTTTCTGCGGTGCCGAGCGCGTTATTAAAAGACAGGAAAACGAGTCGAAACGGCTTCTGCGATATTAAGGAAGCTTTCCAGTGTGACAGCTCGAAAAATCGCTGTTTTTCGCGATTTTTTTTTTTAAAGAAAAAATAATCTAATCGGTCTGGTTTTTTTTTGTATATTAATTGGGTATTGAAGAATACAAAACAATTTTTTAAAGATCGATTTATTTATTAATTAATATCTATAAAAATGATGAAACAATTGTTGCAGAAAATGCACTTGGATGTGGTGTCCACGTTGGGGGTCACAATTTTGATCTGAAACAAAAAACACAAAAAGATTATTGATCGGTATATAATTGGCTTTCGTGCTATGGAGGCTTTTTTTTTTTTGCAAAAATGGCGCCGGTTTGAACAAAAAGTATCGATTTTAGCATTTTTTTTGGCAGTTTTTTTTACAAAAAAATAGGAAGATGTCAAAAAAAAAAGCTTCCATAGCACGATAAACAATGACGTTAAGAATATTGTGTAAAAAATTCAACTCGATAGCTTTAAAACTCTGCCCTCCAAGTTGGACACCGTTTTGAAAAATGCTGTCTCGAGAAAAACGCGTTCAAAGTTTCGCTGTAGCTGTAGCGCTCCGTTGCCTTCTTCCAAGAAATGCTGTACAGTAACCGAAATAATCTGAATTTCGGCATGAAAATTTCAGGGAATATTCGGAAGAGTGTATACTATTCGATAAAGCAAAAAAAAAAAAATCGATTTTTTGAAAATTTCACACTGGAAAGCTCCCTTAATAGACCAATGGAAAGTTTCTTTGGGGGCAAAAAAAAAACACAAAATCCACCGACGAATCGGCAACGCAATACCCTAAAGTACTGGCCCAGTAATCGTCACCTTAAGCAGATCGCTTGACTTTGCAAATTTATATAGCTCAGCTTGGAAAGTGAGTGGAAGTTATTCCAAGTAATTCTTAATGAGTTTTTGGGTACGAAGAAGAACGTCGTGAAATTCTCGTGGCTGGTAGAGTTTTCGAGAAAATATTCCGTAAAGCTTATAAGACGCTATTGCACGGGTCATAGTCATGCCGCCATGACGGTTGGTCTAGTAATCGTCGTGTGAACATCCCACTAATCGTCACATGCGTTCAAACTGCTTTAAGGATGTTGGGTCCCTATGAAATATGTTAATGTTAATTGTTCAATAAATAGCTTCTTAATCGTCATGAAATTTTTACACGACCTCCCGAATACTTCATGTAAAAACATACAAAATTTTCAGAATTCTATCATCATTACTTCAACCTCCTTAAGGGTTGGAATAAAAAATGATAAGAAAATTCTGAAAATTTGGTATGTTTTTGTATGAAGTATTTAAGAGGTCGTGTTAAAATTTCACGACGATTAGGAAGCTCGTTATTAAAAAAATTAACATTTTGTTAAGAACAATTTTTAAAAGAAAAAAAAAAAGTTATCAATGTACTTCGTTTTGTTCCCGTTGCTTTCAGTATATTGTAGATGTCACAAAATTGAGAGGTCAAAAAAAAACTTATTGCAAAGTTACATCAGTTTCCATAAGACAGCATTTAATTTGTGAATGTTAATTGTTCGATAACGAGCTTTCTAATTGTCGTGAAATTCTTACACGACCTCTGAAATACTTCATACAAAAACATACCAAGTTTTCAGAATTTTATCATCATTTGCGATTTGGGACTCAGCATCCTTAAGGAGGTTTCAGTGGTCCAGTTGAGTCAAGCTACGGTTCATGAAAATTATACTCAATGAACCTCAATAAAATGCGAACTTATCACTGTGTCGATACCAACTAAAAAGAAATGTAACATTATCAATGATTATTATGAAAAAAAAACTGCGGCGGCGAATGTTTTATACAACTCAGAATGAAGTTCCGAGTCATTTATAACTATGCCTAAAAATTTTATATATATTTTTTGCTTCTTTATTTTTTATATTTTTTTTCACTTTTTCATATTTATTTGTACCTAAAGACTAAAATCGTTATAGGTTTGGTAGGCCGGAAAACAATTGCGATTTACGTTTAAATTATAAGCTCAGATTAGTATCAGTGACCAAGCCAGATTTGTGTTTCATTATCCTATATTGGAACTGCCATTTTTATTGTTCAATTTTGAACTGAGATTCGAATTCAACGACTCAAAAAACCCCTGCATATGGAGTTTCATCTTCATCAAGCTACTTTGAGCATTTTGGTCCGTCTTATTGGATCCGCCATCTTGAATTTTCAAATTTTGAGTGCAGATTTGTAATCAGCGACCCCGAAAACCCCCGAGTGCCAACTTTCGCTTTCATCGAACGATTTTTGCATTCATGGTCCGCCATATTGGATCCGCCATCTTGAATTTTCAAATTTTGAGTGCAGAATTGTAATCAGCGACCCCGAAAACCCCCGAGTACCAACTTTCGCTTTCACCAAACGATTTTTGCATTTATGGTCCGCCATATTGAATCCGCCATCTTGAATTTTCAAATTTTGAGTACAGATTTGTAATCAGCGACCCCGAAAACCCCCGAGTGCCAACTTTCGCTTTCACCAAACGATTTTTGCATTTATGGTCCGCCATATTGAATCCGCCATCTTGAATTTTCAAATTTTGAGTGCAGAATTGTAATCAGCGACCCCGAAAACCCCCGAGTACCAACTTTCGCTTTCACCAAACGATTTTTGCCTTTATGGTCCGCCATATTGAATCCGCCATCTTGAATTTTCAAATTTTGAGTGCAGAATTGTAATCAGCGACCCCGAAAACCCCCGAGTACCAACTTTCGCTTTCACCAAACGATTTTTGCATTTATGGTCCGCCATATTGAATCCGCCATCTTGAATTTTCAAATTTTGAGTGCAGAATTGTAATCAGCGACCGCGAAAACCCCCGAGTACCAACTTTCGCTTTCATCAAACGATTTTTGCATTTATGGTCCGCCATATTGGATCCGCCATCTTGAATTTTCAAATTTTGAGTGCAGATTTGTAATCAGCAACCCCGAAAACCCTCGAGTACCAACTTTCGCTTTCATCAAACGATTTTTGCATTTATGATCCGCCATATTGGATCCGCCATCTTGAATTTCCAAATTTTGAGTGCAGATTTGTAATCAGCGACCCCGAAAGCCCCCGAGTACAAAGTTTTGAGCTGATTGCACGTAAGGAAAAAAGTATGCTTCAAAGGGTTAATCCCTTGTTATCGAAATGGTTTATCCTGGTGCTAAATAGCAAAACAACACATCGCCCGTAGCGTGAACGTCTTGCCCAACCAACCGCACGTAAAATTACATACATTAAACCACTTTTCAATTCTGGTGCGTACTTGTGGAAAAATTTCACAAAATTCGTTGACTCAGTACCGACTAGACAATAACAAATATTAAAAAATGCAATATTGCTTTGTGGCTGACGCTCTAGCCTCCTTAAGTTTTACGAGAAGAAATTTCAGCGATTGATAAATGAATACTTGCCGTTGCTCTTCGACTATGCAAATTTCGATCTCATGAACGAAAATGACCGCGGAGGTTCAGGAAGAGGTGGAGAAAAAAAGCCGAATGGCAAACAGGACGAGAAGGTACAAGAGAAAGGCCAAGCGAAGAGGACACAGAGAACCGAAAGAGAAAAAGCGAACGGGAGGTAGAGGATAAGGATGAAGAAGGAAAAAGAACAGAAGGGAAAGAGCGAGGTGGAGAAGGAGGAGGTCGAGGAGGTTGATGGTGATATAGAGGAGTAGACGAGTACGCTACGCCGCTCGTAGCGTAATCGTTTCGCGGAAAGCCATTTTCCAGTTCGCGGCAAGTTCTTCGGCTGGGTGCATCGACAATGCATCCAGTCACTGCACAACCGGGCCGACTTGTATACATTTGTATGTCCAAAGGGAGACAAAGAGCGAGAAAGAGAGAGAGAGACAAGTCCCGTGTAATGGAAAACAAATCCTATTACTATGTGTATCGTTAACAAGCTTTGATCACGTTCGCACGAAAGCATTTAGCCTAGGAATACAACATACGCCTATCGTCAACTTTGTCCGGTCGGGTTCGGTATATGATACGAGTAGGTCTATCTGCCCCTCGGTTTTGCCCGCGTTAATATCCTATCGATGGCAAAACCACGCCCTTAATTGGATTTGTTTTTAATTCCCTGAGTTCCAACGTATACTCTAGCCAGTATTTGGTTATTACCTTTTCCAACTGAATACTTTCGTATCACTCCCTATCCGCACTTCACTAGTGTAACCTAACTTCCGCTGCGTCCACAGCCGTCTTAAGCTACACTATACCACATTTGCTGCGGTATAGTCTTCAACCGCAGTTGTAGCTAAACGATAAAAAAACTGCGCAAGCGACTTTTATAATCTTTTTGCAATTGAAGACGAAAAATCATGGCTTTTATTAAAAATTAATTTTAAAAATCCAATTTAATTTGAAATTAAAGGACAAGAGTGTCATTGAGAATGAAAAAGAAATATATTACACGTTTTTTCTCAGACTGCACTATACAATATTGTCTGAAGCACCGCTCCAAAAATAACGTGCTTGTAACGCTGAATTGAGATTTATTTAATTGGATGTGATACTCCGTGCCTCGACCGAAGTGACCTGCCCATCAATCGACAAGCCCAATTTCCAAATCCAACGTTTTTTCTCTAAAATCACAGTACTGCGAAGCTAGCGAGACGATAAAGTGCACGAAAAGTTATGAACGAAATGAACGAAGTTTAATTCGAGTGTGGAATAGAAACAACGCAATCGCAGAACAATGTTATAAGGCTTGAAACAATGTGCAAAAAAAGGAAAATACTAGAAAAAGAGCGCAGCGCGAAAAAAAAATTCCGCCGCCCCAGAAATCAAACGGAAAAATATTTTCTGAAAGAAATAGTCGGACTTTTTCATATTGTGAATAAAACTTCACTCAGTGGATTAAGCGAGCAACAAAAAGAATTTTTACAAGATCAACGAACGAATCGATGCAAGTTCCGGATTTTGCAGGATTTGCAAAGCTCAGCAAATCCTGATGAACACGATGAGGACATGAATGCAATTGGTGCATTTATACGTTCAAGTCTTGACGTGAATAATTTTTTAAACTGTCGAAGAACGTCACCGTTTATATATTTTTGATAGCATTGAGTCAAACATTCTCCGAATGTGGCATCTCAAGGCAAATATCCAATGACTCTTTTCATCCTGGTTTTTTTAAACGAACGGTATCGAATTTCGAAGATGACATTCCCGGAGTTTTCAAAACTTCGGTAATGTCATCTTTTTTTTGTTCGTTTGTTCGTTTTCAAATTATCGATTTATCGATTTAAATTATTTTTAAATGATTTCAAATGAAAAAAAAATAATAACAATGTTAGTCAAACCCAAACAAACTCACTCACTCACTTACTCACTCACTCACTCACTCACTCACTCACTCACTCACTCACTCACTCACTCACTCACTCACTCACTCACTCACTCACTCACTCACTCACTCACCCACTCACTCACTCACTCACTCACTCACTCACTCACTCACTCACTCACTCACTCACTCACTCACTCACTCACTCACCCACTCTCACTCACTCACTCACTCACTCACTCACTCACTCACTCACTCACTCACTCACTCACACTCCCTCACTCACTCACTCACACTCACTCACACTCACTCACTCACACTCACTCACTCACACTCACTCACTCACTCACACTCACTCACTCACACTCACTCACTCACTCACACTCACTCACACTCACTCACTCACACTCACTCACTCACACTCACTCACTCACTCTCACTCACTCTCACTCACTCACTCACTCACACTCACTCTCACTCACTCACTCACTCACTCACTCACTCACTCACTCACTCACACTCACGCACACATCCTATATTTCTTTCTTCTCGACGCGTAGACCTCGGTATAAAAAAAGCTATAATGCGAAGAGAAGTCAAGCCTTGAGCACAATGAATACAATTCTTGCAAGTTCCTAGTGGACGACACTCTCTCTCTCTCTTTCTCTCTCTCTCTCTCTCTCTCTCTCTCTCTCTCTCTCTCTCTCTCTCTCTCTCTCTCTCTTTCGTTCAGCACGTCGAGTGCAACCGTGACGAACACGAATGCAATTTCCAGCGTGGCTTTTCTTTGCGTTCTTTTCGATGACCCTCGCTGCGTGACTGAGCCTACCCAGGGACCACGACAAAGGTAAACTCAAGTGGCTCGAGTCCTCGATGCTCTCTTTGTCACGAATCTTTGTGGTTCCTTCAAGGTATCGCCTTTCTCACCCTCTCCGATATTTAACAAGAATATCCATCGCGATGTACACGTGGGGGCTTTTTTGTTTTTTTTTACTAAAATCCTGCGTTTCCGTAGGATACTAAAAAAAGGATGGAAAAAATTACTTGTTCATTGCTCGAGGCATAGTTGAATTACGTAGCAGGTTTCTAGGTTATTTTATTTAGAGCATTTTACTGTATTGTGTCAACGAAATTATTTTATGATTGCTGTAAAATTGAAATAAAATGATGATTCAATGATTTTTTTATACTTGTGAATAGAATTATAATAATACAAAATTTGTTGTATATATTGTAATAATCTCAATACATATATTTGATTACAATAAAAATTCCGTGCCGATGCTATTGCGAATAACGCAATCGGGACAACAATGATCGTGCTGGTTTGTCACGTAATAAGTAAAAAAAAAAGGGGGTAGAAATGAAAATTATAACGTTATAAAATTATAAAGGAAAAATAAAAGGGAGAAAATGAAAATTCTTGTAATTCTGTTTGCAAAGTCGTCGATAGTTGCGCCGAGCGCGAAGTAACGCGTGAATCTTGTCTCGACTCATCTCGTTATGACTCATGGACCGCCCGCCCCTCAGCCTCCTTGCGCGCCAGGTTTATAGAAACGTTAATACCGTGATGTAACTCGAACTCGCGGTAAATCGAATATGCATTCATGTATTCTTGCGTATCTATACACACACATGTATACGGGGAAAGAGCCATTAGAATCCATGCAATGGAGTTTTACATCGTGCAATTCAACTAAAGTTATTTTCTTTATTCTTCTAACACTCCAAAATGTGTTGGCTAATTGAGGGTGGGGATCTCCAATGAGGATCCTAAAAACGTTCGTGCGAATTCACTAGTTTAGATCAGCAAATAAAAATCTAGGCAATTCAAATTAATTTTCAGCGCACTCCAATGCCGCAAACTTCGATGCCTTTCTGACGACGGTCCTCGAAGTAGGTCTGCAAATCACCTACCCCTAAGTATGAAACCGGAATTTCAACAAAATGTTGAAATTCCGAAGATTTTCAACACACAACAACCCAAGTTCCCTACACCGTTATATTTTTCTATAACCTTAAGCATGTCGAGTTTTGTGCCTACGACAGGATTAAGTAGGGGAGATGTGCTCAAGAAGACAGTGAGATAATATCACGCACCCTTAATATCTTTCCAAATATTCGCGTTATACGAGTAGCGATGACGTTCTATGGTCAGCCAATAAGTGTTTCTAGTAGCGGAATCTAGTATAGCCGTGATTCAGCGCGAACTTTTACTTAGTAAATATTTGTATGATTCTGAAATGTAAAAGAAATGACCATGTTATGATCTGGTGGCAGAAATACCACCCGGGAATGATTTTTTTCTAGTTAAACTAATTTTTTCATAATCTAGGGTCACTGTACTTCACAAATACTGCACAACGGATATTCTGACTTCGATGTTTGTGTCACAACACAGATGTCGGTGTAGATGACACACTGTGACATCTTACCCTGCTGCGTATAAAACCAAATATACAATCCGATTTTTTGGCTCATCGTTATAGGAGTCCTGGCTATTATCAACGAATCTCGACACGTAGCCGATTGGAGCTGTAAAGAAAAATGGAATGTTTTGGTTTTTGGTATCCAAACATTTTATCGTGCCGCAGGCAACACCTCATCGTCACTATAATAAGGTTCCAGTAAACAATGGTTCCTATAAGCAAAGCTTTAATCCAGAAGTTGTATCCGAGCATAATTCGGTCGACGTGTTTAAGATGACATACACAGGTCATCTTGAACTGAAGTATGTAGTCTTACACACGTCGACCTACATGTGGTTTTTTACTATTCTATTTTTTATTTAAGTAATTAATATCCTGAAACTAATTCTATTTCATAATAATAGTAAACATTTATGCATATGCGCTTGACTATGAATTCATACGACGTCATTTATTTACATAGTTATCGTAAGAAAAACAGCATGTCATCTGAAGGGGGGAAATCACAGTAAAATTTTCAATTTTTCGAAGAAAAAAAAATGTTCGCTTAAAAGGTGCTTTAGGGTCTTAAAAATAATATACCAAATGATGGAATACGGTAAAAGTGTCCGAGTGCCCAAATTTCTTGCGTTGAATACAACGCTTTTCCACGACGCTTCACTTTCGTGCATACATATATAACATAAATAGTGATAAAAAACCGTGATATTTGTAAATCATTGTCATTATGAGTGACACATCGTCGAGTCGTGTTAGAAAAGGGACGAAAAAGGATACTGCGTACGAAAATCGACTTTACGGTGCAGGCATTGCAGATTAGAGGTATATGAAATTTTCATATGGTTTCTCAGTACTTAAAACTTTAAACGCGTTTTTCTCGAAACCACTTTTTTTGAGCTCGCCGAAGACATAACTCGAGCAAATCTTTACCGATCGACTTGAAATTTTGACAGTAGCTTCGAAACATCTTTCTCCACGGAGCTACGTAGGATTTTTTTATTTTATATGGCTTAGTTTTTTTTTATCGACGATTTTATGGCGTTTTTTTTGTTAAAAATTTAACTTTGTTTTCAAACATGCACCATTTTGCAAAAAATCAATATATCGAAAAAATCCTACGTAGCTCGCTAGCTGTTGTTATATGAAAACTAAAAAATGTTGGCTTTTTCTTCGAGGTCAAAAATTAAGGAGTCTACGTCTTCGGCCATCGACACGCTTTCAAAAATAGGCGCCTTGGGGCATATGCTGCGCAGCCGCCATTTTAAAATATTTTTTATTGAAAAAATTACATTTTGTACTTTTTTAGTATTGCTATAAAACCTACTTCACCGATTTTCGATTGATACTTTTATTCAGCCAAAATTAATTCCCGAAAATATGCCTATTTTTTTGTGTGCTACTGTGATTTCCTCCCTTAAGCCGAGTCCCCTATATCCTAGTGCAATATTGAGTTAGTATTCGGAAGTGGGGCTCCTGATAGGATCAGGCTAACTTTTGTTTGGGTTTGTTTGGGGTTGTATGGGGTTGAGCTTGTATATGGTTGTTTGAGGCTGTATGGGGTTATTCGAGGCCGTATGGGGTTTTTTGAGGTTGTGTGGGATTGTTTGAGGTTGTTTAGGGTTCTTTGGGTTTGTTTGGGTTTGTTTGAACGCTTGAAGAAAATTAGCCTGATTCTAGCAGGAGCCCAACTTCCGAATATTTACCCAATATTATGTTTCTGTTGGATACCGAACACGTTGAAAATTGATCCGATGCTTTTTTGTCTTTGTACGCAGCATGAACTGCCCTAAACCCCCCCTCTCTCTCTTTCTCTCCCCCTCTCTCGCGCTCAGAATTCCACGAAAAAGGAGATACAAAAATATTGTCTTGAAAAAGAAGAAGCAACAAAGAAAAATAAAATAAATGAAACCGATCTTGCATACGGTTTCATCGGAATTGGCAGTTGGCTCACGCGAGGGCCCACATTAGAGGATTCTTTCTCCATGTTATTTCGCAACTTTTACTCGCCAACTCCCTTTTTTCGTCTACCGCTTGCTCGTTTCGTTTCTTTCTTCTCAGCCTCTTCTTCCTCTCGATCATAGCTTCTTTCTTACTTTCGAATATCCTCTTTTTTTCCACCCCCTTCCTCCCTCTCGCTCCCTGTCTTCCTCTCGTTGATCTTCCCGCTTCGCGGTTGCTGCGTGTCCAAGGACACGGATGGGAGCACGGAGAGAGAAAAATAGTCGAGCAAGTCGAAGAAACGCGAGTAAAAGAACCCAGAACTATGCGAAAAAAGAGTTCAACGGTGAGGAGGTTCCTCTTGGTGGGCTGCCGCTGATGATGATTATGGAGACGATGATTATGATGATGATGGTGATGCCGAACGTGTCTTTCGAAACTTGGCGAACGCGCGACCGATCAACGACACATATATATCTATACAGAAACACACCAACAACAACGACCAACGACCATGCCTTCTGGCATTCACTTGCTCCGATCCTCACACACGCATATTCCCAGCCATCACGCGATTATTCCAATCGTACCGTCTGCAATTGACTCTAGGAACGCAGTAATTATTCGCACATTCCCCCCCCCCCCCCCCCCCCCCCTCGATATCGCCATATGAAGCAATGGGTGCATACGTCCTTCGTACAAGATATCGAAGGAAACGTGTGCGAATAATTATTATGCGTTTCTAGAGCCAATTGCAGATAGTTCGATATATAATTATGTGGGTATACACGTAACCCAACTGTGGGAAAAGATGAATACACTACGAATCTCCGATCGGGACGAAAAGTCACGGATCACGGCGAAAAAAGGGCAAAGCGATGTTCGCGGTACTAATTAAGGAAGCTTTCCAGTGTGACAGCCCGAAAAATCGCTGTTTTTCGCGATTTTTGTTTTTAAAGAAAAAATAATCTAATCGGTCTGGTTTTTTTTTTTGTATATTAATTGGGTATTGAAGAATACAAAACAATTTTTTAAAGATCGATTTATTTATTAATTAATATCTATAAAAATGATCAAACAATTGTTGCAGAAAATGCACTTGGATGTGGTGTCCACGTTGGGGGTCACAATTTTGATCTGAAACAAAAAACACAAAAAGATTATTGATCGGTATATAATTGGCTTTCGTGCCATGGAGGCTTTTTTTTTTTTTTTGCAAAAATGGCGCCGGTTTGAACAAAAAGTATCGATTTTAGCATTTTTTTTGGCAGTTTTTTTTACAAAAAAATAGGAAGATGTCAAAAAAAAAAAAGCTTCCATAGCACGATAAACAATGACGTTAAGAATATTGTGTAAAAAATTCAACTCGATAGCTTTAAAACTCTGCCCTCCAAGTTGGACACCGTTTTGAAAAATGCTGTTTCGAGAAAAACGCGTTCAAAGTTTCGCTGTAGCTGTAGCGCTCCGTTGCCTTCTTCCAAGAAATGCTGTACAGTAACCGAAATAATCTGAATTTCGGCATGAAAATTTCAGGGAATATTCGGAAGAGTGTATACTATTCGATAAAGCGAAAAAAAAAAATCGATTTTTTGAAAATTTCACACTGGAAAGCTCCCTTAAGGCCTTAGGCCACGGTGACGGGTATAACATCATGTACGAATTTAAGGGGTTACCCCCACTTGCGATTTTGAAAAAATCGTTTTTTTTTTATTGCATTTTTTTGAAGTATAAGAATCTGAGAATATGTCCTGAAAATTTCAAGTCGATCCGAACAAAATTGACTGAGATATGAGCGTTGAAAGAGAAGAATCCGTTCTTCGTGTAAACTGAAATTGAAACTTTAAACGCGTTTTTCTCAAAATGGCATTTCTGAAGTCGGTGACCAAGATTACTCGAACACTAATGAACCGATCTTCTTGAAAATTTGCAGGCTTATTTAATACATAAAAATGTAGTCTTTAGTCGTTCGATTTTTTTTTTCGAAAAAAAATGGCCGTTTTATAGCCAAAAAACGGCCGTTTTTTTTCGTTAAAATCGAACCATTAACTTTGACTGTCCGCCATTTTGTGAAAAATGAATATTTTTTAAAATCCTTCGATTAAAGACTAGTTTATACTTATATTTGACTAAATCCGTCCGCATTTTTTTTTCAGATGATCCACTTCGCCGCAATGTTGGTCACCGCAAATCGTGTATATAAAAACATTATTTCATTGACGGCCATTTGCCACTAAACAATGTCATATTTTTCAATAAAAAAATTACTGAAAGTTCTTCAAGATGTGTTCTTTAAGATGGTATATTGATCGATTAAAAAAGTTTTGTAGTTTTCTTTAAAAAAATTTATGAAAAAGGCCTTTTTTGCGCTACAAGTGGGGGTAACGCCTTAATACATTTTTTTCGTATGAAAAAGTGATTTACTCATAAAATTAATTACACATCTATTTAGTATGAATATCGAGCTGTTAGGACATTTTTTTTTTTTTTTCGATGTACAAAATGAACAAATACTAATATTTTTTTTTATCTTTTTTTTAGGCGTGACATTTAGCATGCACATTTTTTTACCTAGAATAAAAAACAAAAATTCTCGTCAATCTACATTAGAATATCTAGAGAAGTACGTACGGAATTAAAAAAATATTGTTTTATTCAAAAGTTGTAGATGCTTGAACTAAAAAAAATGAATTTTTAGTGAAAAGTTTCGTTATAACTGCTCATAAAATGAAAGGTTTTCGATAAATCAGAAATTCCGTACGTACTTCTCTGCGAAATGCAATTAGGAACATAACTTTTAAATTTGAAGTAAATCGAGTTAAAATTGTTGAAGTTATTTGTCACGCAAATTGGAAAAAGGCTGTTTCGAGAAGTTTCGAGTAGTCGGCGATTTTGTACATCGAAAAAAAAAAATTATTTTCTAACAGCCCGATATTCATACTAAATAGATGTGTAATTAATTTGATGAGTGAATCACTTTTTCATACGAGAAAATTTTTTCTTTAATTCGCACATGATTTTGCACATGAGTCTGCACACGTTTGGGGGCCGCCAACCTAAGTCGATTTCAAATATTTTTTCCGACGAGAGTGGTGAGATGATGGAGTCGGGATTTTACACACAATTAATACAAAGTCTTGCCAAGTTTGTGTTTTTTCTTAAATCGAAAATATTCACAAACAGCGTAGTTATCATTTAAACAAAGTGCCACCATTGCAGCATGGCTAATTGGTGTAGACCACTTTTCGCACTTGTCGTTAGGGTGACATGAAATGGAAAATTGAAAAATCTATTTTTGGTATAAGGTAAACGGCCTTGTTACTGACACTGGCCCGGATTGTGACAACGATGGTTTAATTTTGTATTCAAAGAGGGTTTTTCACTTTTAATTATTGCAGAAATACACGGTTTTACAGGAAATTCTTAGAATACAAACCGACTAGAGAATAGTCCGACACGCGTCTGAAGGGCTCCACAGTGGCAGTGCTAGACGATACCAACTAGGCACGACAATAAGACATAAAAATGGAGTCAACATTTTTAGCAGCAACTGGACTATTGACGAGATAAGAAATAATTTAACTTTTGGTTAGGTATTTATTTAAATTTACGGTGTCAATAAGTGCGTCACATAATTGAGGTTATACAGCTGTTGTTGAGCCGCGATTTATCACCTGTTGCGTCGAACAATTCGCGTTGCTTAGTTATTCCGATTCGCCGTGAAATAATATATTAAAGAAAAGATATTAGTTTTTATGATCGGAAAAAACAGCGCTATTAAAACACTGATTTTATTAATAATTCTTAATCGTTTCACTTTTACAATAGGTGGATCTCGTTCTGAGGGCTTCAATGCACGTGTTGAAACCTTTAGTTTTCCATTTGGCTATATCACGACCGAATAAATAGCGGAAATCCGACGCCGCCGCTCTTAAAGTGTCATTAAGGCCTTTTTCATGATTTTTTTAAAAGAAAACTACAAAACTTTTTTAATCGATCAATATACCATCTTAACAAACACATCTTGAAGAACTTTCAGTAATTTTTTTATTGAAAAATATTACATTGTTTAGTGGCAAATGGCCGTCAATGAAATAATGTTTTTATATACACGGTTTGCGGTGATCAACATTGCGGCGAAGTGGATCATCTGAAAAAAAAATGCGGATGGATTTAGTCAAATATAAGTATAAACTAGTCTTTAATCGAAGGATTTTAAAAAATATTCATTTTTCACAAAATGGCGGACAGTCAAAGTTAATGGTTCGATTTTAACCAAAAAAACGGCCGTTTTTTGGCTATAAAACGGCCATTTTTTTTTCGAAAAAAAAAATCGAACGATTAAAGACTACATTTTTATGTATTAAATAAGCCTGCAAAATTTCAAGAAGATCGGTTCATTAGTGTTCGAGTAATTTTGGTCACCGACTTCAGAAATGCCATTTTGAGAAAAACGCGTTTAAAGTTTCAATTTCAGTTCTTCAATTCACGGATTCTTCTCTTTCAACGCTCATATCTCAGTCAATTTTGTTCGGATCGACTTGAAATTTTCAGGATATATTCTCAGATACTTATACTTCAAAAAAATGCAATAAAAAAAAACGATTTTTTAAAATCGCAAGTGGGGGTAACCCCTTAACTGGGCCGTTTACCTCAACAGTAAAACTTTCGCATGACCGGATACTGTTTGAAAATTGTCCAATCATGAAAATCGTAAGTCGTAGAAAGAATGGTGCAATTTTCGAAATAAATAAAGTTTAACCGTTTGTCGTTAACAAGTGGATAAAAAATACGATAGTAAAAGTTATGAAGTTCTTTTCGAATTTGAAGTGAATCGGACGCAAAGATTTTGAGATACGCCTTACACCGTTTCGTGAAACATGATTTCGATAAGAACGCAAGCGAAAAAAGGGTAGATCGCAGCGGGGCGGATCGTCATATTACAGTGGGCCCAAATCTTTGTTGCAAATTGTTAAAACCTTTAGGCAGCTAAAGCTGTGCAATTAAAGTACCGTTAATTTTAAAGTTATAAACTCATTTGACCCCCTTAAAGTTTAAAGAAACAAGTTCTAATATGCTTTTTGCTTATTTTTATGCTCTGCTACTCTTTCGACCCATTAAGTGGTCTTGAACATAGCGTTTTTTATTTTCCTACTCTTGCGGAATCGCGTATCATTTTTTGTGAAAAAGTTCACTAGAAATCTATTCCGGGAGGACGTCGAAAAGGCCTTTGACTAACCTCCAATATCAGTGCAGAAGAATTTCTTCGTTCGATCATTTCGCAAAAATATTCAGCTTTTCGTATAGCGCAGTTTTCCAAAATGTCTTGTATCACGGAAACTTTGGGGTTTGAAATTAAATGTTTAGAGGGGAAAGAAGTTCGATGCTAAAATTAACGAGTTATCGTTCGAACAAAAAGAGTGCGCATGGACGCGCATCTTATACGTATAGTACACTTAGATTTGCAGTGTACATTGTAAGCAAATAAAGATTTATTTGCATCGAATCTTTATTTATTCAATTTGAATGTATATAATATTTGAAAAGAATAGTTGAAACAAATAAAAAAGTATCTTTGAAACAAATGAGATTGCAGTAAGCCGTGAGACAAGAGAACGACTTATTTTATTTAAATGGATCCTATTTAAATTGAATATTTTTTTTTGGCAGTATACTGTGACGCGTCCTTATATAAACGAACACATATACTCGGAAACACATACATTTACATACACGTACGCACACGTGAGGGGACGTTCAGGCAACCTTGAAAGCCCTCATTATTCTACCTTTAGTGGCCCTCACAAGGAACATCCCTCAGGTGACACCTTTCCATTTTGTTGAAATTTGGATATGCTATAAAGCACCGAAAAGTAAGCAATACGTATTTTTTTTATCGGCGGAAAAATGGTTTCAAGACGTGAAACCACCCCTCGCAAAAAGGAATCTCTAGGGGTAATATAGCAGTTTCACACACAAGGAGTCCACCGATTTTAATGAAAAAAAAACGAAAATTCTTCTAATCCGAACCAATGAAAAATCCACTATAGTGTCATTGCAAAAAAAAATCAAGCGGTGTACCACCCTAGAGATGCTTTTTTTCGAGGGGTGGTTTCACCCCTCGAAACAGTTTTTCCGCCGATAAAAAAAAATACGTATCGCTTACTTTTCGGTGCTTTATAACATATCCAAATTTCAACAAAATCGAAGAGTGTCACCTGAGGGATGTTCCTTGTCAGTAGCAAAGTGTCACCGGCCACTGAGGGCCCCGGTGAAGCTACCCGATTAGGGCCCTAATGAAATTAGGGAAATTCTATATGGGCCCGACAAAAGCCCGAGTTCAATTGCCGTACGGGACTATCGTGACAATCTCTCATGTATGAATTACGGCCTGTTGTTACTTGGCAAAAAAGTCGACGTATCTTTCAAACCATCATGTTAGTCTTGAATTTTTCGTAGCCCCCATAGTTTCCCGCCTGTCTTCTACTCTGCCGAATATTATGAACGTTTTTGTCGCATCCTCCACTGCGCTGCAGGCGGTCAATCTAATCGGAGGCGCGAGAAACGCACGTTGTTTCTTCACACGTACGCATGAATATCGCGAAACGAGGAGCTGCCGGTGCAAACATGAACGAAAGTGCACAGCATACACAACAGTCGAGTTCTATGGGTTCCGGTTTGCACATTTACGAGGGTGTAAAACAATGGAGTTGTTCCGTGTGTGGTTCTCTTGCTCTCTCTCGTTTTCGCGCCCTCTCTCTCTCTCTCCCTCCCTCCCTCTCCCCCCTCTCTCTGCCGACTACCTGGGTATCCGTAAGCACCAACGGTGCAAATGCCCTCGATGTCCGGTTGCGGCGTTTTCGCATGTGAAGCAGCTTCGGCCGGTCACAAAATTCGGATGGATGACCACTTAAGCACCCACCTCGCGCGCTGACCACTCAGCGGGAGGCTCTTTCACTAAGTTTCCAATTGGAGATAACAAAGTCATAATAACTCGAGTGATGATAATAACAGGCTGTGTGTTATATATTTCGGTTTGAAGTATAACTTCAGGAGGGAGATTTTCAGCAGTTAAAATCATTTCCGCTTTTGGCACCCGGAAATCGCGGAAGTGAACCGGACGCGCGTTCAGTATCGTCGGGTTCTTATAGGTTTTTTTCATTTCGTCCGATTTTATTGCTGTGGAGAACATACTTTCTCGGTTTGCACTGACGAGGAACATCACTTAGGTGTCCGAAACTTTGTTGTAGTTCATATATATGAGAAAGCATTGAAAACTATTAGACACGTATTTTTTTATCGGCGGAAAAACGGGTTTAAGGGGAGAAGCGATCCTTCAAAGAAAGGCCCCTTAATTACATTTTTATTTAAGGGGGGAAATCACAGTAGCACACAAAAAAATAGGCATATTTTCGGGAATTAATTTTGGCTGAATAAAAGTATCAATCGAAAATCTGTAAAGTAGGTTTTATAGCAATACTAAAAAAGTACAAAATGTAATTTTTTCAATAAACAATATTTAAAAATGGCGGCTACGCAGCATATGGACCAAGGCGCCTATTTTTGAAAGCGTGTCGATGACCAAAAACGCAGACTCCTTAATTTTTGACCTGGAAGAAAAAACCAAATTTTTTTAGTTTCCATATAACAACAGCTAGCGAGCTACGTAGGATTTTTTTCGATATATTGATTTTTCGCAAAATGGTGCATGTTTGAAAATAAAGTTAAATTTTTAACAAAAAAAAACGCCATAAAATCGTCGGTAAAAAACGACTAAGCCATATAAAATAAAAAATCCTACGTAGCTCCGTGGAGAAAGATGTTTCGAAGCTACTGTCAAAATTTCAAGTCGATCGGTAAAGATTTGCGCGAGTTATGTCTTCGGCGAGCTCAAAAAAAGTGGTTTCGAGAAAAACGCGTTTAAAGTTTTAAGTACTGAGAATCCATATGAAAATTTCATATACCTCTAATCTGCAATGCCTGCACCGTACAGTCGATTTTCGTACGCAGTATCCTTTTTCGTCCCTTTTCTAACACGACTCGACGATGTGTCACTCATAATGACAATGATTTACAAATATCACTGTTTTTTATCACTATTTATGTTATATATGTATGCACGAAAGTGAAGCGTCGTGAAAAAGCGTTGTATTCAACGCAAGAAATTTGGGCACTCGGACACTTTTGCCGTATTCCATCATTCGGTGTATTATTTTTAAGACCTTAAAGCACCTTTTAAGCGAAATTTTTTTTTTTTCGAAAAATTGAAAATTTTATTGTGATTTCCCCCCTTAATCCTTCTATAGTCGATTTTTCTTCGCCTTACATTAGGAGAATATTGTTTTTTTTTTCATTCAGATCTGTGGACTGCTTGTGGGGGAAACTGCAAAATCACCCCTTGACATGGCTTTCTTTTATGCGTGGTTTCCCTCCTTAAAACCGTTTTGCCGCCGATAAAAAAAAATACGTCTCTAATAAGTTTCAATGCTTTATCACATATATGAGTTTCAACACTTCGAAGGCGGACACTTAAGTGACATTCCTTGTGAAATGCATTGACCTACCCCGATGGGTTAGGCTTTTGCTTTCTTGAGATCGCAAAAGTAGTGTTGGGCGGCGCTCGAACGCTCCGATACTACGTTGGGTGGCGCCCAGTGATGGAAAATATACACAAATAATGTCATTATTTTTTTTCATTCGATTTTATTGATCTGGCTTCCATGACGACACTTATTGACATGCTTCCTGAGTTTATGATGTTGAAGTTTGTTGATAAGAAAAAAAAATTACAGATTTCAATGAAAATAATTGAAAAGAACTTTCGTAGCATTCCAACGATGCAGACACCAACGCCATCTTAGTTTGCACTGGGAAACGTTCACCTATCCCGATGGGTTGAGCTAGATCTTCTTTAAGACCGGAACCATAGGGAACGTGCAACTCGACTGCTAGTGGTCAAAATTGAAAACTTTTGTAGGGGGTGCAAGGTAATCGAAGTATTGAAAGTGCGTGCTATTTTCCAATAATAGACGAACTAAGTTATAATTTCGCTGTATTTTTGACTTTTCATCAAGTTGAAAGGTATTTTTGTACAGCTATCCAAAAAACATTTAGGAGAAGTTATTTAGAGTTATCGTTTGGGCAAGCAATAACCACCTATTAAGATTAGAATGTTTTTAATCAATTTTCAACATTTAGGTTATATATAATGGCAGACGAGCATTTCGATGAGCATATATAATGGCAAATGAGCATTTCGAAATAACACGTGGCATCAAAGGATGGGAAAATAATGCAAACAATACTGAAGCTGGTGCAATAAAAATTAATGTTTTATTATTCTCCGTCGGAGAACACTCATGCTCCTTCGAAGCAGCAAAATGTTATCAGTGGGCAGCTGAAACAATATTTAAAAAAAAACGTAAGCAGACAAAGTGTTTTGCAAAACAACACATCTTGCCAATATCATCTCAACATTCTACTGATATAAAATTATTTTAGCGTGTACGACAAGAATTGGCAACCATCAGCAAGTAGCCGAATATACAGGGTGTCCCAGAACTGGACGTGTTCACTGAAATAGGAGGTTGGGGGTGAAATTCTGAGTCGATTGATACAAGCATGTTTGGGTCTCAGACCATCCCCTGAATTATTATTAATTTTTAAAGGCGGGCCAATCAGGTGCGCCCGACGAGCCAGCGTACGTTGGTAAGCGATACGCGCCTGGCTCATCGGGCACACCTGATTGGCCCGCCTTTAAAAATTAATAATAATTCAGGGGATGGTCTGAGACCCACACATGCTCATATCAATCGACTCAGAATTTCACCCCCCCCCATCCTAGGGAACGCATTTAATTCTGGGACACCCTCTAAAGTATTCATTTTTTTCGGATTTGGAGCTTGCGGCAGAATTAATGTAACAGCATTGATATGCTTATAGCTTTTACTCAATCCTGCAACACATTGGCACCACGCATCAACAATAACACTATTATCACCCAGCTGAAAAATATATTCGAAAGTTGTCACTAACAACTTTAAATATATATAATTTTCTCCTGATAATGAGTAATACGAACTGATAACGAATCATTATATTATTCAATATATTTTTGTTTGTGTCACAACTTTAGAAGTTATCTTGACTTTCTTTCGCGACATATCTTTTGTCTCCTCAGCAACTGAGACATGACCAGCCCATCATCATTACTTATTGCTATTTTCTGTGCTTTTACAGGAGGTTTGACCGGATGTAGATGAATAACCAAATTGAATTACATGCATTTTGCTATAAATGCCTTATGCTTAAACAATAAAGTACCCGCAAAAGCTTCGGATTGAAAACTGTAAAGGCGCCATGACCTGAAATTCGACAAACCTGTCGTCTATCGAATTTGCACGTTCCCTATAATACTGAACGGCACTTGAGGGCCCCGACACCACGTCAGGTGTCGCCCAGTAATGGACGTCATGGAAAAATAAAAAAAATGATTATTAGCATTATTATTATACCGGTACCAAACTGGACTGCCACGACTGTGGCAGCTCTCAGAAGGGCACTGTATTTCATTATTTAATTCTGTAGGGATATAACACTCTTGAACATATATATCGTGTGTATAATAATGTGCGTGCACCCACCTTCCGAGACGAATGTACATCGAGCGTGAGACGATTACCCAAGTACTCTGTATGACGATGTGTAGCGGCGGGACAGGGGGAGGGGGGTAGTGTTGGACACGGACGAACCCGAGCTTGGGTTACATACGAGGTCTACGCAAAAAGTCAGACCGGAATACCGTTTCCTGTTTGCAACTCTCACGGAGAGGAGGGTTCCCTTCGCTAGATAGTCCGTAATCTCTCTCGCGTTTAAGGTCCGCTCAGGTATGTACACCGGGAGCTATTACATATAGAGAATAATAATGGTCGTATCCTATCGCGCGACGTATTTCACCGTATTATTTTACAACCGTATCATATTGCGTTGATTCGTGCAAACACTGTGGACGAGGACAAGCGAGAAGTTTGAATCACGATATCCAATGTTATAGGTCGAAATTCGCATCGCTCGAATGCGACTGCACACAATTCCGCAGGGAAAGCATCCGTGAATAAGTTCCGCAACTCAAAAAAAAAAAAATAATAAAAAAACGTCAGGTTGACGTTGAGAATCCTTGGAAAGGATCCCCAGGAAAATCAAAACATTTGGGTGATTTCACGTAGCCGAAATGCCAAGCCTCATTTTCATTGTATACAATGAAGTTGAAGCTTGCATCGGCGGAATGCAACAAAAATTAATATTTCCGAATTCATTTAATTTCTCTTGGCAAATTTTCCTTACGAATATCCTTCAACCTTTTTTCAAGATATTTATTGAGCAATCTACAATATAAATCTATATAAAAAGATCTCGAAAAATAAAAATCATGGAAAACAAAATGTATAAAAAAAACTGCCGTTGCGTTCCAACGATGCGAATTGCAATACCACTGCATTCCAACCGCGTGCGAACTTCCGCATTCCGGAATCCAACGTGAAAACTCATCATCAGCTGCTTCGTGCCATTGAATCGTGACAATAAGATACTCGGCTGGGATGTCTCTTTTTATCCCCCCTTTTCGTTGTTCCACAAATAAAATGGAAATTACGAGACCAACGTGTAAATAGTAGTAAATAGTAGTAAATGGTAGTACATAGTAGTAAATGGTAGTAAATGATAGTAAATAGTAGTAAATAGCAGTAAATAGTAGTAAATTGTAGTAAATTGTAGCAAATAGTAGTAAATAGTAGTAAATAGTAGTAAATAGTAGCAAATAGTAGTAAATGTTAGTAAATAGTAGTAAATAGTAGTAAATTGTAGTACATAGTAGTAAATAATAGTAAATAGTAGTAAATAGTAGTAAATAGTAGTAAATAGTAGTAAATTGTAGAAAATTGTAGTAAATAGTAGTAAATAGTAGTAAATAGTAGTAAATAGTAGTAAATAGTAGTAAATAGTCGCAAATAGTAGTAAATAGTAGTCAATAGTAGTAAATGTTAGTAAATAGTAGTAAATAGTAGTAAATAGTAGCAAATAGTAGTAAATAGTAGTAAATAGTAGCAAATAGTAGTAAATGTTAGTAAATAGTAGTAAATAGTAGTAAATTGTAGTAAATTGTAGTAAATAGTAGTAAATAATAGTAAATAGTAGTAAATAGTAGTAAATAGTAGTAAATAGTAGTAAATAGTAGTAAGTAGTAGTAAATAGTAGTAAATTGTAGTAAATTGTAGAAAATTGTAGTAAATAGTAGTAAATAGTAGTAAATAGTAGTAAATAGTAGTAAATGGTAGTAAATAGTAGTAAATAGTAGTAAATAGTAGTAAATAGTAGTAAATAGTAGTAAATAGTAGCAAATAGTAGCAAATAGTAGTAAATAGTAGTAAATAGTAGTAAATAGTAGCAAATAGTAGTAAATGTTAGTAAATAGTAGTAAATAGTAGTAAATTGTAGTACATAGTAGTAAATAATAGTAAATAGTAGTAAATTGTAGTAAATAGTAGTAAATAGTAGTAAATAGTAGTAAATAGTAGTAAATAGTAGTAAATAGTAGTAAATAGTAGGAAATGGTAGTAAATAGTACTATATAGATAGGTGCTGTGTTCCATATTTGCGTAAATGTAAGTACTCAGCATCATATCTTATCGCGCAAATAGCACGAGGTGAGAAAGCAGGTGTATTATTTCATCGCTGTATACCGTTTCGGGTATAATTGATTATTCCACTCTCAGACAACACTAGCTATTGCAGTAGCCATGAACGAGAATCTAGGTGAAACATACATTTGTACATACGTGTGGAGAAAAAATGTGTACAGTATAATTACGCAATAGCGCAATTAGATACGTGTTTGCAGGTGCTTTCGTTTCAGCACGCACTTCCTCTTATGCTTGCCCCCTTGTTTGTACCTTCGTGCGTTCCCCCTATCTATGTAGGCGTGTACCCACACGTGCGCGTGCGTACACACACACATACACACGCACGCACAGGATGGCCCGAAAAGTGACGTTCTCATTCGAATCCAGATCGTATCATACCTATCCGAATCATCCCCATGGATGTTCTACGATCCTTCTTAGTTTTCGAGAAAAAATTATGGAAACATTTTATTTCGAGTTTTTTTTGTAGCATCCAATTTTTTCTCCTTAGCGTCTGCACTTTCCTCGTGATTTTTTTTTACTTCTGTTATCAATGTGAACCGCACTGTTGAGCGATAAATAACTGACCAATCGAACACTAACGTAAATGCCGTAGGTTTTTATCGAAACTAGTAACAAGTAGATTTGAGAGGATCGGTGAGCGAAGTTCAGGTAATAAAAAAACAAATACTTATCCTAGCGTTAATGAATCGTAATTGCTTTTAAAAACTTTAGAAATGGCATATACGCAAAAGAGACCAAAGAAAAACTCCATTTTTTTAAATGGATTGGTATGTTTTTTTTTTCTGGATCATGAAAGAGGAGCTTAAAACGAGTTCAACGACTTATAACATAAGGTCATCGAAGGTCATAGAAAGTACAGAAAGGCGATAATGCTTGCAGTTTCGGTAGTAAATAAAATTACTACGTTTGTAGTAAGTGTTCGAAATGACGACTATCAATATCGGGTGGGGGTAAAAATGTCGAATGAGCAAATATAGAACGACAAAGATTTCGAAACGGCAGAATTACGAACTCTCAAAATAGCGAAGGTTAAATTATTCGAAATTTTATCTTTCGACTGATAAAAAAATCGAATGACATAAATCGAACCATTATTCATTGGAGAGCTAATTTATTCGAAAACGAATATTCAGATTGCCTGCAATTCGGAACATAAAAATACAGAATCGAAAAATGTCGAACACACATATCTCCGAAACAGAAAATAGCGAGTGCCTAATATGCGTAATACCGTCTATGGCGAAAAGCAATATATCGAAACGCAAAATGTCGATGGCCCGAAATGTCGAACGCCGAAAGGTCGAACGGCCAAAATGTCGAACGTGGTGGGGCCCGTCACGTGGGACGACTGCCTTACGATATTTTAGCCGACTGACCGACAGCGCCATCTCGCAGCTTCACTCTGAGGCGCAAGTGACGTATTGCCCGATTCGCCATCCGGGCCGTTCTACATTTTGACCCTCCGCGATTTCAACCACTCGACTTTTTGACCGTTCGCTTTAATGATTTTCTGCATTGTGAACCATCGCCATTTTTTTAATTCGGACAATTGTCGTCTCGAATTATTTGGTATTATGCATACAGGCCCATCGATATTATGTTTTTCGATATTTTATTAAATCTGATTTTTGTTTTTCGCTATATATCAACTTCCGAGATGTTCATATTCGTAGTTGTTATTTTCGACTGCACAGACTCTAGTAATATTGATCTATCTATATTCGAACACTTGTAATTTTCGAATTCGACATTTTGGCCCATCTACATATCGATCGTTCGACATCCCCCCTCCCCCCCACGCCGCCTACTGTAACGTAGTATTATCGCCTTTCTGTACTTTCTATGACCTTCAATGACCTCATGTTATAGGTCGTTGAACTCGTTTTAAGCCCCTCTTTCATGATACAGAGAAAAACATACCGATCCATTTAAAAAAATGGAGTTGACCTTCAAATGTCCGAAGTACCTCCACCTGCAAAAAAACTATTATCGCTATCGGATGGCCCCTTTCGTACTGTGCAATTTCATTTCAGCAAATACTTCTGTGAACCTTATACTTTCAAAGATATCTAAGGTGCTAATAGTTATTGATCCACCCTGTATATACATAGGGAGACGCGAAAAGTGACGTCCAGTAGTAAAATCTCTTGTAGATAGCTCGCGTCAATACCAATTCGAAACCATCTCGTCGTTTGTTCCACGATCTTTTTTAGTTTTCGAGAAAAAAGCATTGAACATTTTTATGTCGAGTCGTTCTGCAGGAGTTTTTAAAAATTTTTTGTTCTCTTTCGTGCACTTTTCTCTCCGAAGTTTTCAAGAGCAATCGGGTTTCGTTTAGCCTAGTTTAATTATGTTTTTCATCATCTGAACTTTACAAAGTGCTTTAAAAAGGTGCTGTCATTTGCAACGTTACATCTCATTAATGTCCCCATACAATTTCATTTATCCATTTGTATAGTTATATATAAAACTGATACATAACGTTACAAGAGGTATAACATTATTGAGACGTAACGTTGCAAATGACAGCACCTTTCAATGAAGCTATCTTCCTAGACAGAGACCGAGGACCTTTGTTGACTGGTAGGGCTACGAAGCATTGTTGGAAACAGGCAGAGGAGCCGCGGGGACGTGAGTGGAAAGCTCTGCCGGAGCTGGCGATGGCGGCGAATGGGGGGGGGGGGGCGGGGTATCGATCGATATAAATGGAAATTCAACGAACAGGTTCGTCATATACGCACGACGAGTGGGTGATGAAATCGTCTACCACATGCGCACGGTGTATGTTCCTTGTGCACACACGGCAATGGAAGTATACGAGCGGGGCGAGAGAGAAAAAGAGAGAAAGAGAGCATCATCCGCACAACCCTACACCGGAATATGCGAAGTCGGATTCGCCGAAGTCTCATTACCCTTCACTCACCAGGATTTCCCGTCTCGCCTGCGCTTCAGAACCACGTGACTCATCTGTATCAAGGCAAATCTCCTACCGCCTATCCTTCCGGCTCTTCCTACTGCTCCTATTTTACGACTCCCGTCATTTAATTAAGGCGTTACCCCCACTTGTAGCGCAAAAAAGGCCTTTTTCATGAATTTTTTTGAAGAAAACTACAAAACTTTTCCAATCGATCAATATACCATCTTAAAGAACACATCTTGAAGAACTTTCAGTAATTTTTTTATTGAAAAATATTACATTGTTTAGTGGCAAATGGCCGTCAATGAAATAATGTTTTTATATACACGGCATGCGGTGACCAACATTGCGGCGAAGTGGATCATCTGAAAAAAAAATGCGGATGGATTTAGTCAAATATAAGTATAAACTAGTCTTTAATCGAAGGATTTTAAAAAATATTCATTTTTCACAAAATGGCGGACAGTCAAAGTTAATGGTTCGATTTTAACGAAAAAAACGGCTGTTTTTTGGCTATAAAGCGGCCATTTTTTTTTCGAAAAAAAAATCGAACGATTAAAGACTACATTTTTATGTATTAAGGAAGCTCTCCAGTGTGACAGCCCGAAAAATCGCTGTTTTTCGCGATTTTTTTTTTTTAAAGAAAAAATAATCTAATCGGTCTGGTTTTTTTTTGTATATTAATTGGGTATTGAAGAATACAAAACAATTTTTTAAAGATCGATTTATTTATTAATTAATATCTATAAAAATGATGAAACAATTGTTGCAGAAAATGCACTTGGATGTGGTGTCCACGTTGGGGGTCACAATTTTGATCTGAAACAAAAAACACAAAAAGATTATTGATCGGTATATAATTGGCTTTCGTGCTATGGAGGCTTTTTTTTTTTTTTTTTTTTTGCAAAAATGGCGCCGGTTTGAACAAAAAGTATCGATTTTAGCATTTTTTTGGCAGTTTTTTTTACAAAAAAATAGGAAGATGTCAAAAAAAAAAAAGCTTCCATAGCACGATAAACAATGACGTTAAGAATATTGTGTAAAAAATTCAACTCGATAGCTTTAAAACTCTGCCCTCCAAGTTGGACACCGTTTTGAAAAATGCTGTTTCGAGAAAAACGCGTTCAAAGTTTCGCTGTAGCTGTAGCGCTCCGTTGCCTTCTTCCAAGAAATGCTGTACAGTACCCGAAATAATCTGAATTTCGGCATGAAAATTTCAGGGAATATTCGGAAGAGTGTATACTATTCGATAAAGCAAAAAAAAAAATCGATTTTTTGAAAATTTCACACTGGAAAGCTCCCTTAAATAAGCCTGCATAATTTCAAGAAGATCGGTTCATTAGTGTTCGAGTAATCTTGGTCACCGACTTCAGAAATGCCATTTTGAGAAAAACGCGTTTAAAGTTTCAATTTCAGTTCTTCAATTCGCGGATTCTTCTCTTTCAACGCTCATATCTCAGTCAATTTTGTTCGGATCGACTTGAAATTTTCAGGACATATTCTCAGATACTTACACTTCAAAAAAATGTAATAAAAAAAATCGTTTTTTTCAAAATCGCAAGTGGGGGTAACCCGTTTAGTCTCGTTGGTGACCCTCGCCGTCCACTGTCTCCCTGCACTTTTTTTTTGCTTCTTCGTTATCTGCCTGTGTTTGTTTCGGTCTTTGCATCGCGTTTTGTCTCTCTGGTTGCACACTTTCGGCCTCCCACGTTTTCATCTCGATCTTATTCTTGCTCTCATTTTTCCTACGCATCCTCGCACTTTCTCTGTTTCTCTTTCGGCCTCTCGCTCTCCCTCTCTCTTTTGCTTTCTCTTGCATCGATGCCCGTGGAACGCAGGAAGAGAAAAGATACCTTGAGGAGGAGAGAGTAGCAGAAGGGTGTCTCGTGTGTATACGTGTGTACGTGTAGTACTTCCTGCAACGTCTGTTCTCATTCTCTTTCGCTCCCTTCTCTACTTTGCGGTTGAGAAAGAGGAGGACACGTGCTGCCGTTATGAACCCCTTTGTTCCAAAACGACGAGGACAACGACGACGACAGTGCCTGCGAAAGGATTCTCTGTCTCCTTCGCAGGGCGCGCTCGAGTCCTTTCCTTGCTTTATCCGGCACCCGTACACACGTACTTACAACTTGACGAGAGAAAGAGAGAGGAACAAAGAAAGCGAAACGGGTTACTCCTCGAAGACTGTATCTGTTTTAACTCTCTCTCTCTCTCTCTTTCTCTTAAGAGGGAGGACGAGAGAAAGAGAAAATAAATAGCGTCCGCCTCTCGACGGGTCGAGCTGCTCTTACAATGGATTTTCGGAACAAAGCCCTCGGCCCTTCGTAATATCATGCACGTATTATGAAGTTCTCGTTCCTTCGCGATTTTTATCGTCGATCCTCCGTTCACTACAAAAATGTGGTCACTCTAGTTTAAGGATGTTGAGTCCCTATGAAACATGTTAATGTTAATTGTTCGATAAATAGCTTCTTAATCGTCATGAAATTTTTACACGACCTCCTGAATACTTCATGTAAAAACATACCAAATTTTCCGAATTCTATCATCATTACTTCAACCTCCTTAGGGGTTGAAATAAAAAATGATAAGAAAATTCGGAAAATTTGGTATGTTTTTGTATGAAGTATTTAAGTGGTCGTGTTAAAATTTCACGACGATTAGGAAGCTCGTTATTAAAAAATTAACATTTTGTTAAGAACAATTTTTAAAAGAAATAAAAAAAAATTTATCAATAAACTTCGTTTTGTTTCCGTTGCTTTCAGTATATTGTAGATGTTATAAAATTGAGAGGTCAAAAAAAAAACTTATTGCAAAGTTACATCAGTTTCCATAATTCAACATTTAATTTGTGAATGTTAATTGTTCAATAACGAGCTTCCTAATTGTCGTGAAATTTTTACACGACCTCTGAAATACTTCATACAAAAACATACCAAATTTTCAGAATTTTATCATCATTTGCGATTTGGGACTCAACATCCTTAATCGAAAAATGAACTCATACGGACTGAATGCGCTTTCCGTAAATCTACACCAAACGATTTTTAAAGTTATTCTCGTCAATTTTGATTTAATTCATTTCTATTTTGCTCCCCGATTCTGATATCTCGTAATATGAGGGGATTTTATTACCGACGGATTTAGCATGTTTTTCACCCGGACACGTCACAGACGGATGGGTTTTTCGTTTAGTACAAATTTCGGAAAATGGCGGCAATTTAAAAAAAAATCGAATTTTCGCGTTTTTTTTCGCATAAAAAGATAAATAATAATTGCAAAAATGTATCCATCGAAAAAACGATCCGTCATTCCGTGAAGACATATTTTCTGAGTGTGCTCTCCAAATTTCAGGTCGATATGTTAATTACAGCGGTCAGGAGAATGTCAGCCATTTTTAAAAACGTGTTTTCGAGAAAAAACGCGTTTAAAGTTTTGTAATGTGTTTACACAAATGTGTTTATAATTACGGCTTATCGGCAATGCCTGGTCCATAGAGGCATCCCTCCTCTTCTTCTAGCTGCTCATGTTGAGCCGCTAACATCTCCCGCTACTCAATCAAGGACAAAGTCTCCGTTAAAATGGGGTACCCTGTATGTATGTAAATTTGAAATGTATGCATTAACAACGATGACACATTTTGAGTTGTGTTTTGAGATTCAGAAATGCAACGAAATTTTCCAACACGCGTCCTTAAGGCAAACCTTAAGGGGTATCTATGCAAGTTGTGATATTCTTGTCCCTTGCATAGAAGCACTCATTGGCGTGATTACTTCGTTACGTAGGATTACTCCTTTGTTACATAGATATGTTCTTTATGGAGGCTTCCGAGTCGAAATTTAGACCCTCCTTTAAACCTCTTTTCGATCCCAATTTGTCATTCAATGGAGGTTCAAGAGGTTCAAATGGAAATCTCAAAAACATGTATAACAGAACCTACTGAACCTCCAAAAGTGGCAGAAATTGGACTTTTTCACTCAAAGGAGGTTTACTAGGTTCATCTGAACCTCCTTTAAACCCTAGTGAGCCTGATTTAATGCTTACGCAAACCTACAGACCCTCTTTTAAACCTCCTTTCGCCCTACTAACTCTCCTTTGACTCCTTTCACCGGTGGCTCGCAGAGCCTCCTAGCCCTCCTTTAAACCTCTTCTGACCCTACTAACCCTCCTTTAAGCCTACTTCAATATGCTGCCCTCCGCTCCCCCCCCTTCTCTCCCATCCGCAGTTCACCGATATTCCAAAGAAGGGATAATTATAATTAAAAAATATTTTCAGTTACACGAAATAATTTATAGTTGTGACAATGTATGTATATGTTTCGAATTAATAAATCAATCATATAATAAATAATCAAACATCATATTTTTAATTCACACATATAATTTATTTTTCAGATATAGCTTGACCCTACAGAACCTCCTTTGGATCCAATCTTTCATTTTCCTTCTGCTTTGGATTCAAAGGATGTGCTGTAGGGTACAGATAGGACTTTAGGCCAAAACGAGGTTGTGTAGGTTCACGCAAGCCGAGCCCATAGGCCTAAAGGAGGCTCAGGAGGTTGAATAGAAGGTTCAGTAGGCCTAAAGGAGGGTCGCCAACGGTGCAAATTTCTCCATAGAGGTTCAAGGGGAGTCAAAGGAGGGCGGCGGTCTGTGCGTTACAAAGGAAATAGGTTCTCGAGCATTCAAAGGAGGGTCTAAATTTCGACTCGGGCTGATCATGCAGAGTAAGTTAGAAAGCAAAAGGCAAGAGAACATTCTCACCTGTAGGTTGTAACGTTCAAATATGCGTAAAACAAGGCCAGGAAAAAAGTAACCTGTAGTAACGTAACGATGTAGTACACAATTGAAAGATTCCCCGCAGCTCATTCGTATCCAACTAACACATGGTTTCCTCCCAGCTCACCTCTTATCCCATGTATTAGCTTCCCTTTTTCCCTCGCCCCGTTGCTTCTGATTCTATGGCTGATTTTACATGTAATATTTCGTCGTACATTATGTTTTCATGGCGCGTTATTTTTCCGGGACTGCACTTTGCCGAGATGTTTCGTTGCGGGATCAATTGTTATCGGCGGTCGTAACAGAACGCACCATCGTAAAGACGCAGTACCGTTAAAACGCCATCTCTCACTCTTTTCTTCATCTCCGGCCGTCTCGCACGGCGCTACTTTTTCCTACTCGAGTACACGCAATCGCGCGGGACAAGCTCACAAGAACAGAGAGCCGGGTGTCCTTACGGTAAAGAATATCTTTCCTAAACAGGGAAAAACCAGCTGGGAGACAGCTCAGGAATAAAATCCACCGTTTCAGCAATCTATGCTGCTTCGAACGGATCGATCGTCGATCGTAGCGAGCGGGCACTCGCTTCCCTCTTCTCCATTCGAAATTTCAACGTGTTCTTTTTTCTCGGTGAAAACCCGTCAAACCGATTAGAAATCACTTTTTCTTTTTGCTAATTCAGGTTGTAGATGTCAAAAAAGAATTATTCAAAACGTTTAACCGATTTTCATAATCCACAACGGCCACAAATTTTGGGCAAATCAAACAATTAATCTAAATTTCAAACCATGCAAAATTCAACACCGGTTATTCAGTGTAGTCGGAGTATGGAACATTTCGTCAGCAATTCAACTAGTTAACGTTATTATTATTATTGTAAAGTTTCCTATTTAACATGGTATCCTTCGGCTTCGCTCTTGTTGATCTTCATTTCGTCTTGATGAGAGCGATCACGGATGAAGGGGAATGCAAAAGAATAGAAGCACAGGAGGGATTCGGCTCTCGAAACGGGCTCTCGAAACCACGAGGAATTTCTCCAGCCGCACACACGCAGGATAAAGAGCATTTCGTGCCGCTGGTAAGAGAGAGACGGAAAGATTTCTAGTCTAGACTCTTCCGAATTACTCCTTTTCTTTTTTCCAATTATTTTTACTCGCTCGTCTTCCAGCTTCTTCTCCCTTCACGTTCGCTTCACGAAATACCTGACGGTCTACTTTTTATTCTTGTTTCCTTATTCGCTAATTCGTGACATCGTTACTGCGCGATCAAAGATACCTTCAATCATTTCGTTATTACAAGTTATGGAGATTCGTTAAGGGGGGAAATCACAGGAAAATTTTCAATTTTTCGAAAAAAAAAGTTTTCGCTTAAAAGGTACTTTAGGGTCTTAAAAATAATATACCAAATGATGGAATACGGAAAAAGTGTCCGAGTGCCCAAATTTCTTGCGTTGAATACAACGCTTTTTCACGACGCTTCACTTTCGTGCATACATATATAACATAAATAGTGATAAAAAAACAGTGATATTTGTAAATCATTGTCATTATGAGTGACACATCGTCGAGTCGTGTTAGAAAAGGGACGAAAAAGGATACTGCGTACGAAAATCGACTGTACGGTGCAGGCATTGCAGATTAGAGGTATATGAAATTTTCATATGGTTTCTCAGTACTTAAAACTTTAAACGCGTTTTTCTCGAAACCACTTTTTTTGAGCTCGCCGAAGACATAACTCGAGCAAATCTTTACCGATCGACTTGAAATTTTGACAGTAGCTTCGAAACATCTTTCTCCACGGAGCTACGTAGGATTTTTTATTTTATATGGCTTAGTTTTTTTTATCGACGATTTTATGGCGTTTTTTTTGTTAAAAATTTAACTTTATTTTCGAACATGCACCATTTTGCGAAAAATCAATATATCGAAAAAATCCTACGTAGCTCGCTAGCTGTTGTTACATGGAAACTAAAAAATGTTAGTTTTTTCTTCCAGGTAAAAAATTAAGGAGTCTACGTCTTCGGCCATCGACACGCTTTCAAAAATAGGCGCCTTGGGGCATATGCTGCGCAGCCGCCATTTTAAAAAATTTTTTATTGAAAAAATTACATTTTGTACTTTTTTAGTATTGCTATAAAACCTACTTTACAGATTTTCGATTGATACTTTTATTCAGCCAAAATTAATTCCCGAAAATATGCCTATTTTTTTGTGTGCTACTGTGATTTCCCCCGTTAAGCGTGAAGTCCTTGGCTGAGTGTAGAGCTAGCGGAATTTAAATCATGTGAGGTGAGGGCCAAAAAGTCCAGTGTGCAAGTTGCGATGCAACGAAAATGGGTGTCAATTTATTTGGCCCTTTTCCAATTCGCCTTGTGCAATTTTTTTTATTGTTGAACGAAGCTGTCGATTTTCAATGACGATCCTTAGAAACGATTCCATAACTGTCGTTGCTTTTATCTGCCCGAAAATTGAGTGATGGGAAGATATGATTTTTTCATCGGATTCCAATGATGCAAACGCTGGTGTCTTTGTAAAGTGGACGACCTCTCCAGAAAAGAGGAAAAAATACGACTGTGACCACGTGAAGGAAACGAGCAACAAATGATCACGCAATATTATATTTTAACGCCGAAGTTCGGTATATATGCGCGTGTATATACGCATGCAGTGTATACTTTCCATGCAGTCCCAGGTTCCGTGTCACTTGATGCTCGTCCCGGAACGGAAACTCATTCGCTCACGGAATTTTATCACGCATATCCGAACTCTCGTATTTATATGCCGAAATGTACGACGGAGGTGGCAACGTCCGCGTACACCGAGAGGCCAGCTGTCCACCTAACGTAACATGCACGCGATTACGGGATCGTTTTATTTGGACTAATCGAAAAGCTTCGTTGGGCCAACTGCGCTCTGCCTGATTTAAACTTTCCGATCATGACCTAATGAAACGCACTGAAGTATTTGAGGACACGCAGGCTACAGTGCGAATCGAATTGATCCAATTGCTTTTTGGAACCCGGAAGTTAAAACAAGTCATTATCATTTTTCTTAACGCGTTACCCCCACTTGTAGCGCAAAAAAGGCCTTTTTCATAAATTTTTTTAAAGCAAACTACAAAACTTTTTTAATCGATCAATATACCATCTTAAAGAACACATCTTGAAGAACTTTCAGTAATTTTTTTTATTGAAAAATATTACATTGTTTAGTGGCAAATGGCCGTCAATGAAATAATGTTTTTATATACACGGTTTGCGGTGACCAACATTGCGGCGAAGTGGATCATCCGAAAAAAAAATGCGGATGGATTTAGTCAAATATAAGTATAAACTAGTCTTTAATCGAAGGATTTTAAAAAATATTCATTTTTCACAAAATGGCGGACAGTCAAAGTTAATGGTTCGATTTTAACGAAAAAAACGACCGTTTTTTGGCTATAAAACGGCCATTTTTTTCGAAAAAAAAATCGAACGATTAATGACTACATTTTTATGTATTAAATAAGCCTGCAAAATTTCAAGAAGATCGGTTCATTAGTGTTCGAGTAATCTTGGTCACCGACTTCAGAAATGCCATTTTGAGAAAAACGCGTTTAATGTTTCAATTTCAGTTCTTCAATTCACGGATTCTTCTCTTTCAACGCTCATACCTCGGTCAATTTTGTTCGGATCGACTTGAAATTTTCAGGACATATTCTCAGATACTTATACTTCAAAAAAATGCAATAAAAAAAATCGATTTTTTCAAAATCGCAAGTGGGGGTAACCCCTTAATCACTAAGACAATTTGAAAAGTATACTGGACGCGAAGTACGCTGGATACTGATCGAACGCTTTTTAAACTTCGGTAGAGCAAACATCATCACGAAAAACCGGTTTGTTGTGATCACGGTTTGTGCTCGGTGCGGAGCAGAGTGATAACGCTACACGGATTAAGGCGGGAAATTTTGAAACTTTGAAAAGGCTAAATTGGATGAAAACACCCACCTGGAACACGTCGAAGGCATATTATATGGCCCAGGCATCGCTGATTGAGGGTAAGATAATTTTTTCTACGATTTATCACTCACCAAAACTTTAAACGCGTTTTTCTCGAAACGACATTTTCAAGTACCGCGGTCGTGATAACTCAAAAAGTACTGAACCGATCCTTATGAAATTTGGAACACATATTCTATATGTGTGTACCAACCGACCTAACTACAATCAACTTAAAATTTTGATTAGAACTATTTTTTTATTGCAAAAAAAGACCCAAAAAAACGCATTTTTTTTTTTCGTATTTTAGCCGCCATTTTGTTAATTTTGCACGTATATAAAATATTCTAGTTAGGTCGGTTCCTGAAGACATACTGAACATGAAACTATTTGATTTTTTTGTTTCAGACCATCCGTCGGGAAGATTTCACGACCACGGCAACGGTACCTGCTTTTCGAGGCGTTGGCTTTAAACATATTTTACGTGTACAAAAAATGAATAAAATACATTAAAAAAAATTTTTTATGTACTTCACGAGTGTATTTATTGAACAGTTTAAACCCCATATCGATATCTTTAATAGTATTCTCAGAAAAAATTCACGAAAATAGCGTTTTTTTCATGGTTTCAAAGTAGAATCCCGCCTTAAATTTGGGACGCCCGTCAACGCGGATTTTCTCGTGTGTACGTTGAAGCTTCTACGTGTGTTGTTATTATCGCTGCTCGTAAGCTGCAAGTTTGGAGACGCAAAACAAGCCGTGGAGGGAGGAATAGCGAGAGAGAGAGAGAGAGAGAACAGCAAGATCCTAAATTTATAAATGCGTCAATCTTCCGTCCCTTCACCACGCACGCCTACAAACTGAATATGCAAATATCTGTTTATCATTAGCTTATAATGCACCGTACGCCCTTAACCGTGGCAGCGCTACACCTCATTGTGCCGAGGTAAATCATGCACGAATCGAGTCCCCCAGTACTCCGACATAACTTCGTGCGCAGAAGTTCAAGTAGAAGTTCTCGGGATTAGAGGGCGGACTTTCGAGTACACGCGATCTCTCGCGATATTACGTGGATACCCCGTATATGACGTCTCGAAATTTACCTAAGCCCGAACTTTGCGGTGACACGGTGGACTTACACTTCCATAATACTCTTCACTCAAACTTTCTATTTACCTGGGTGCATATTACCGCGGAGTTTCGCAGCTCGAGAAGAAATTATACCGGATGAAACTAGGGTAATCACATCTATCATTTTTCCTCCCGACTAAACACTCATCTTGAGTTCTCTCTGAGGAGATTTTTTCATCAAGGCGTTGGAAGTGGCTTTGTCAGAAGATTTCCGTTTACCTTGGTGAAAGAGGCTATTTTTTGTTCTGTCTTTTGATGTTGTATGTCCGTCCACGGATACAATGGGTGAGCAGAGACAACGTCACAACGGTGCAATCTACAAGTGAGGATATTCCCTTTTCGTTTACTTTCTGACATATCCTGCACGGACAGCCTCCGTGAAGGCTGCACATTTTTTATGTTTCAAGCCTTACGTTGGTACGAAGTTACAATACCGGACAAGAAAAAAGTACGCACCGTTCGAAATTCAATATTGGTGCTATTGTACTTACGAAAATAGTTCATGGAGTACTTCCTCAGCTGTTTCAACCATACTTTATAAATTCACGTTTACATTTTCACTGAAACGTCATAAAAGATATTCGAAGACCGAACAAAAACAATTTCAACGCGTAGGATGTCAATTTTAGGCTGGACAAACAAAAGTATACGCACCCAAAGAAAAGAAGAAAACATGTCATCACATCGCGGATCTTATATTTTGTGTGGCCACCTTTTGCTTCGATAACAGCCTGTAAACGCCGAGGCATACTACAAGATGGTGAATTTGCTGTTCGTCTATATTGTCCCAGGTCTCCCGCAAAGCATGAAAGAGCTTTTCTTTGTTTGTTGCGTCGCCCTTATTGACATTTTGGTCCAAAGCAGACGACAGATTTTCTATAGGGTTTAAATCTGGCGATTGTGGCGTATGGTTAGGATCGTTGTCTTGTTGAAAGACGAATTCTTCCTGCAGACCGATATTTAGCAGTGATTCCTCCAGATTTCCGTTTATGATATTAATGTAAACAGTGCAGGGTAAAAAGTGGCTCGCCAATAATATCAGTAACGCCAATCCAGATGCTTAGTTGTAACAAGTGTCCAGATCAGAATTGGGCAGCAGACATTACTTTTGTAATTTCATTACCCGTAAATTACAATTACTGTAAATAACTGCAACATTTAGTCACTAATTACAATTACGGGCAACAATTATACATTTTTATTCATCAATTACAGTTAATATAAACAATTGTAATTTTGTGATTATCCACTACAATTACTCGAAATAATTGTAATTTTTTTGTTGCCAAATGAAATTACTTGAAAAAATTGTAATTTTTTGCTGCTAATTGCAATTACTTGAAGAATTGTAGATTTTCCGTTATCAATTACAATTACTGGAAAAAATAGTATTTTTTGTATTATTCATTACAATTACTTGGGAATATTTTTACTCTTTTATATCAATTAAAATTTTCTTACGATTAACCCTGTAACGTCACAAAGACACTTTTCACAAGTCTTCTTTTCGACGTGATTATTTACCATGAAAATATCGGGGAAAAAATTCCTAAAGTAGCTTGTCGACTATTTTCAAAGCCGCTCTGTCGAATGGCGCAACTCAAATTTCGTTAAAATTATTTTTTATACAATATTTTTGTAAAATACTGTATAAAAAAGCTTCGTTTTTACGAGAAAAAAACGAGATATTCATTTCGATGCATGGAATTATCTCAAGCAAAAAAAATCTAATGAAACCACATTGCGTGGTTTACTATTACTGAAAGTAATTTTAATAACTTCTGATTTAATTACAATCACTGAAAATAATTGTCATGATTTCTGATTCAATTACAATCACTGAAAGTAATTTTAATGAACTTCGACTTAATTAAAATGACTCAATGTAATTTGAATTAACTCCAATTCAATTACAATTACTGGAAATAATTTCAATGGACTCTAATTCAATTACAATTATCGAAAGTAATTTCAATGAACTCCGATTCAATTATTATTACTAAAAGTAATTTTAATGGAATACGATTTAATTACAAATTACCTTTAGTAATTTGTAATTGTTAATTTTTTATTACAATTTCGCCCAGCACTGGTCCAGATGCTTAGTTGTAACAAGGTTGGACCCTCCCATCCACTCAGTGATCGATGAAAAAATTGTCGACAAGTGAGTGCATATAATCGTTATGCGATCTCTCAATCAACCCACCTTTTTATCGTCGTTCAGCGGCGCGCTTGGTCGGCGGCGAACAATTATTGTATAATTTTGGCGACGGCTCGAGAGCGATAGAAAAACAATATTAACATTCCAAGGATGCAAAACGCAGTCGTTGGCTTTCGTTGAATTCTCATTTTCCCTCTCTGTCCTTTTCTCCTTTGTCCCCTCGTGTTTATCCTCGACAGAAAATTTCCTCAACGATGGACAGGATGCAAGGTCTCAATAGCGCATACCTGTTCAGCATCGTATTTATTCTCGGCTTAGGAATTCGATTGCCGATTAGTTCAGCTGTCCGATTTTTGTCTCCATCGCCTCATCGCATACGCTGCGTCTGCACACGAACGCAAATGCACGTAGCGATTTCCATTGACGCGTCGTTCACTTTCCTCGAATCTCCGGCCTTTGTAGTCTCGAAAAATTGACACCGACGCGATCGTCAAATGAATTTTTCGTCTCGTCCAACGTTGCGATAAAAAAAAAAAAGAAAATAAAGAGGAACAGCGATACGTTGAGACGCAGACGAATTCAGTCGCGGCACGATTCATCTTTATCATCATTATCATCGTGCGCAGTCGTTGCTCTTTTTTTTTTATTCGCATCATGCAATTCTCGCACGCACAACGCGATAGACAATCATTGTCGTCTCGAACTCGTCTCTTCGCTCTTTCTTTCGATCCCTCTGTCTTTCGCCCTCCCTTTTGTTCTCCACTCCACCCACGTTACTCTTTATGAATACCAATCGTTGGATTCTTCTGTTCTGAATGCTCAGCGTATACGTGATAACTCTCCGCCGTCTGCGGGAAATTTATATTTTCTCCCCCACTCCCACAACTCCGGTCAGCCTCCAGCTCGTGAAAATGTACGTTTCGTTTGACGTTTTGTCAAATTTACCGTTTGCATACATCAAAATGATACGGTGGGGATGAAATGAATTCACGAGGAGAGAACACGAAGGGCTCTGTTTAAGGGGGTCGAGTTTTTCAGCCATGAACGTTAACATAGTTCTCGCGCTATAACAGTGAGAAAAACTACACGGAGAGGATTAAAAAGTAATTTTTGTGGTGAATTTCACGGTAAAAATTACCGTGATATATTTCAATGTGGTGACAAGTGAGAAAAACATAATAATTCGTATGCGTCAAGTTTTTTTTAACTCACGTTACAGAAAATTTCAAATACGTAGTTCAAATTTTACTATACAAGAAGGGTAAAAATTGGAGACAGTAAAATTTAGCATGTATGTTCGAAAATTTACCTACTGTCGGTTAAAAATTACCAACCGCGCCGTACGTTATTTTTACGGTGCTGCACAGTAAAATTTACCTGCGTCAACCTCGGAAGAAAAATTCCCTATAAGGCTGGTAAAATTTAAATTCTTCGATTGAAGAAATCCTTAGTAAAATGTATTTTTTCTTCAAAAACTGGTGCTATAATAATCATAATAATAACCGAAATAACAATGACCATAATAATAATAATGAATATTATTTACTATTGAAAAATTGGTACAAATGAATGCTGTTTGTTTTTTGTCGGGAACATTTTTTTCTTCCATATAAATTGGTATACTCAACAAACGGATAAGGAGACAAATTTAATCATTAGAATTTATTTTTCGCTTAATACTAACATTTATTTATAATACATTTTGTACCATCGTAGGCGCGAGTGATGTGACTAATTTGCGCACATATTACTTCGTCATCATTTAACACGATCGCTACGTTTCACTTTCTCGCAACGAGACACTGCATGCGACTGAGGCTTCAGGCTAAACTGAACCGGCGATGTACGCAGTTTAGACAAAATTTTTTTGGCAAGTCCCATCGTGCCATAAAGAAATCGCGCTCCCCTACTTACCCCCACCACCATACCATTCTGAAATGAAAGGAATGAAGGGGAATTTTTACAATGCAGTGCCTCAAAATTCCCGTACCGTACCGCACGATAATTTTAACCAAGCGCGCACGATAATTTTTACCGAGAGCACAATACATTTTCCTATAACATTAATTAAATTTTATAATAAATCTTAAAATAACTTTTATAAAGACGATACTTTTTTATAGACATTTCTGAAAGGCATAAAATACTAGAATGCACAGTAAAATTTCACTGATATTATATATTTTTCAAATTTAAGTTTTGCGTATTTTGTTACACATCGAAATTTACTAGAAAATCTGGTAAAATTTTCTATCTGAAGAAGAAATTTTATTTTATTTTCGTGAAAATCTGTGTTTTACCCAACAATAATAAGCGAAGTTTCAGGGTTGTCATCTGGTTACCTTTACTGCACGGTAATTTTTAACATTTAATTCTCTCCGTGTACTCACCCCGTTCGCTTCTGTGTTCGTTGAACCTTTGATGAACTCTGTACTCAGTTATGGGGTTGAAGTTTGCATAGTTCGAACGCACCGAGAATTCTTCCCAATTTCCCATTTTCATTAGCATCCAAAATCATATTTCCCAGAATTAGGTTATGAATGACCGAATAAGAATCCCAAAAAAATGCTTGCGCGCTTTTCGTAGGTCAAATCTACCGAAGGAGATTCGGGGAAGTAAAAAAATGTTCATTTTCGCGTCACTCCAACTTTGCAAGCTTCAACGTCATACTCAGTTCGCTGTTACGCGTAAAAAGTATTGCTCCCATTAAGAGGGAATGATACCTTATCGCGGTCGGTATGGTAGAACGATTATAGATTCCCACGAATTTCTGAAACGGCTCTTCGGATCCCGTCGAAACTTTGCCAAACGACGTCAAATAGATAGATGAATGGCTCTCTTCTTCTCAAATTTTCCGATTTTAAGAAAAAGAATGTAAATTGGCTTATGATAACCCAATCTACATTTTTTTCTCAAATTCGGAAAATTTGAGGAGAAGACAGCCGTTCGTCTATCTATTTGACGTCGTTTGGCAAAGTTTCGACGGGATATGAAGAGCCGTTTCAGAGATTCGTGGGAATCTATAATCGTTCTACCATACCGACCGCGATAAGGTATCATTCTCTCTTAAAAAGAGCTACGGTTGCACGTGCGGACAAAACATTCGAAATAATAATAAGAACGAAGAAACAATTAAATGATAAAGATTGTTGCATTCCAATTGTGCAAATTACAACGCTATTTTGAACTCGTACATTCCTGCCCCAAATGCGTTTTGCGATGAAGAAATATTACGCGTTTATATACGACGGGAAAATTCGTGACAAATGTGGTCCATAATAGTCCGCGCGAGAAATTACGCGCATTATTCTTCTTTAACGCGAGGATAAATAAGAAAGGAAAGAGCTCTCCAATTCCTATCCGGTAAAATATGTGGACCAAGGCGAGAAAGGTTCATTTTGAAGGGAGCTCCTCTGAATATCGAATATATATTCGCCGCATTCGAGTATCGTAAAAATAGATGCTGCGCACACACGTGTGTTGCATAGCTTGGAATTTCATGGCTCACGTGCATATTCAACGTTCCAGCGCGTTCGCGGCTGCTGCCAGCAGTGATGGTTACGGCCAAGTCCGCTATCCGTATATGACAATATCTATACGTTCGTACGTGTATATATGTATATACGTATCGGGAAATTGGATTTTGCGGCCACTAGGCGTCGAGTACAGTCCTCACAGTCACCCGCTGTCCCTATATTCAACTCTACGTAAACCCCTATGTCCTTAAAATCACCTTTAAGCAAATGTGAGCATATTCGTACGAAGGTTATTTGCAGGACCGTTCTGTACCCAAAATCAGCGATACGTTAATACAAAAATTGAGGAGCGTCTTTAAAACAACCAGATCTGCTGATAGCCTACGTTACATAAATACAGCAGTTTCGAAATATCCTTTTGTTATCATGTACACGTATATGTACACGCCTATACGGTTATGTGTATAAATTGGCTCGGCACCACACGCTTCTCGTCGTAATACTCGTAATATCCGTCCGAGCTGCTGTTTTGTGCCTACAAGCACCCCAGGTGTTACCGGATGCTGGGCTTCGCTCTCCTGACTCTTGGTGCTCGTATCGGCTTTACTAGCCACGGCGCGGTGCTGGCTTAGGGCAAGCTACTCCACAGCCGACGTTAAATTGCCTTCATCGATCGGTTCTCATCGAAACTCCATTGTTATTTATCTATATTAAGGTGTGCACCCACGATGTGAACACGAGAAGGAAAAATAACAAATCCGTACTCTCGTATACGCGTAAACCAGACGTGTGCTTTTAGTGTCGCACTCGAAATGAGATTTCCCCTTTAGGAGGGATACTGAATCCAACACACTGACACACCTACAACACACTGAATCCATTGTTAGGAAGAGTTTGATTGTGACAAATTTGAATGCATCCTTTGAGGATATCGCATGTGCCACAACCCCCGATGAATGGTTATTCGGAAAACAACTGGAAGAAAAACCGAAGTCCGCCAAGACTCTAAAGAATTCGTGCCAAGATTTAAAACCAGCTCCCATGGTTCAAAACAAACTGACAAAAAAATCGAAGTTCCCGCCTCGTCGACCACTGGACAGCCAGAAACAATATCCAGCGATATTGAGCGGGAGAAAGGAACCAAGAAATCACGGATATATAGCACATCACCGGGACAACAAGCGAGTATTCAAAAAAAAAAGAACGGATCTATCGACGGAAATAATGGAACCCGTAAGACCTATTACGGGACAACTTACTTCGTACACAACTGGCAAAAGATAACCTCCAAGTCACAATCGTTTTGTCCTGGATAAGAGGCTATAAAATTCCCTTCGATTCACCACCCTTCCAGACTAATTTCTCTAGCAATACGCACAAATCTCATAAAGAAAAAGTAGGAATTACAAAATAAATCACGGAAATTCTTTAAAAAAAGGAGCTATTGTTCCATGCGGTCAAACTGAAGGTCAGTTTCTTTCGACTATTTTCCTAGTCCCACAACCAGACGGTAGCTACCGAGTGGTCTTAAATCTCAAAAAATTATCATGAGTTCATCACAACCCAACACTTCAAACTGGAGGATCGAAAAACAGTGATCAATCTGCTAGACGAACGCTCTTTCATGGCATCTATAGATTTGAAAGACGCGTATTATGCAGTATCAATAACAGAGCTAGATAGAAAGTTTCTGAGATTCCAATACGGCGAAAAACTTTACGAATTTACTTATTTACCTTTTGGACTCGCTACGACACCTTACGTATTTACCAAACTATTAAAACCAGTAATGAGAAGTCAAGGATATCTTTCCGTAATCTATCTAGATGACTTATTACTCATTGGACGAAATTTTTCGGAATGCAAAAAGAACGTTGACACTACCCTTTCATTGTTACAACAATTAGGCTTTATAATAAATAAAAAAAAGTGTAATCTAGTTCCGTCACAGAAACGCAAATGCCTAGGGTTCTGGTTTGATTCGATGAAAATGTCTATCGAGCTTCCACACGAGAAAAAAGAAAAGGTGAAGAAATTAGTTAATAAATATCGCTCGATCAGACGATGTACAATTCGAGATTTCGCCGAATTCCTCGGGACTATCGTTGCATCCTGTCCAGCAGTCAAGTACGGATTTGGTCACACAAAACTGTTTGAAAGAGCTCGATACTTAGCACTAAACGAAAATAATGGTTGCTATGATGAAGTGATGTCATTATCTGAAAATCTGGAACCAGAATTTACCTGGTGGGACGAAGTTACAGTATCGACATCAAACTCGATTAAGAGTCCAACATACTGCCGTGAAATCTTCACAGATGTCTCATTATCAGGATAGGGAATCTCCTATGGGATTAAACGAACACACGGGTTTTGGAACTCAGAAAAAAGAAAGATGCATATATTAAGGCGGGATTCTACTTTGAAACTTTGAAAAGGCTAAATTGGATGAAAACACCCACCTGGAACACGTCGAAGGCATATTATATGGCCCAGGCATCGCTGATTGAGGGTAAGATAATTTTTTCTACGATTTATCACTCACCAAAACTTTAAACGCGTTTTTCTCGAAACGACATTTTCAAGTACCGTGGTCGTGATAACTCAAAAAGTACTGAACCGATCCTTATGAAATTTGGAACACATATTCTATATGTGTGTACCAACCGACCTAACTACAATCAACTTAAAAATTTTATTAGAACTATTTTTTTATTGCAAAAAAAGACCAAAAAAAACGCATTTTTTTTCGTATTTTAGCCGCCATTTTGTTAATTTTGCACGTATATAAAATATTCTAGTTAGGTCGGTTCCTGAAGACATACTGAACATGAAACTATTTGATTTTTTTGTTTCAGACCATCCGTCGGGAAGATTTCACGACCACGGCATTGGTACCTGCTTTTCGAGGCGTTGGCTTTAAACATATTTTGCGTGTACAAAAAATGAATGAAATACATATAAAACATTTTTTTTATGTACTTAAAGAGTGTATTTATTGAACAGTTTAAAGCCCATATCGATATCTTTAATAGTATTCTCAGAAAAAATTCACGAAAATAGCGTTTTTTTCATGGTTTCAAAGTAGAATCCTGCCTTAATGCCAAATGAGGACAATCCTCTCGAAGAGCTTTCAATGTAGCTCGTAACGTTACTCGCTCTTAAAACTGGACAGCGCATACAAACTCACTAATCAAATTCCCGAATATCATGAGACGCGAAGATTCTATACAAATCCTGATTTCAGATACGATAAAAACATCAAGAGTATACAGAAAACAACCAATGTTGAACGTACCAATTTATAAGCATGATACAAGAATTTGTTCAGCAACCGCATTGGAGATATATTTAAAAAGGACATAAGAATATCGCGAAACAACTAATCAATCACTATTCATTGCCGTTAAGAAGCCACACAAAACCGTTATTTCTCAAACGTTGAGTCGGTGGATTAAGATTATGTTAGGCAAAAGCGGTGTGGATACTGACATTTTTTCAGCTCATAGTACGCGCCGTGCCTCGACGTCAGTTGCAAAAAGGAAGGGAGTCAATGTAGACAGCATAAGAAAGGCCGCCGGCTGGTCTGCTCACTCCCAAACATTCGCTATGTTTTACGAATTACCTGTTCGTAGTAATAAAGATGCCTTCGCTAAAGCAATATTGAACAAATAAGTTTTGTTCATTACTACTTTAATTTCCAATCTATTAAGTTACTATTTATATGAAAAGCTGTTGATTCGTTGAAGTAATAAATAAATATAACTCTTGCCGAAGCAAAGCTTTAAACATCTACATGATGATCTCGAGGAAGAGGCGTGAAATGCAATGTAATGATTAAACGAACTCACCTTTGAGGGAGGTTCTATCATAATCGTATGTAGCGCCTCTTTCGAAGAGATCAATCCAACCCATGCAATTACCCATCTTTATGAATAGACGCAAAATATTTCGCAAAAAATCTTAGAAGAAAAGAATCTCCATGGCAACACAGTCAACAGGAGACAAAAAAGTTTTAGTTGAATTTGAACATGTGGTGATACTGGCGTGCAGTAGGGGGTACTACATGATGATCTCTTCGGAAGAGGCGTTGCATGCAATTATGATAGAACCTCACTAACAGGCGAGGTCGTTTAATCATTAAATTTTCCATATATTTTTCTGATGACGATATTAGGATAACGAAGTTGGGGTATTACAGACAGTTAATATATAGTCTTACCAATTTGATTTTTTTTATTGGACAATATGAATAGACATAGGGGTTATCATTATTTAAGGGGGGAAATCACAGTAAAATTTTCAATTTTTCGAAACAAGAAATTTTTGCTTAAAAGGTGCTTTAGGGTCTTAAAAATAATATACCAAATGATGGAATACGGCAAAAGTGTCCGAGTGCCCAAATTTCTTGCGTTGAATACAACGCATTTTCACGACGCTTCACTTTCGTGCATACATATATAACATAAATAGTGATAAAAAACAGTGATGTTTGTAAATCATTGTCATTATGAGTGACACATCGTCGAGTCGTGTTAGAAAAGGGACGAAAAAGGATACTGCGTACGAAAATCGACTGTACGGTGCAGGCATTGCAGATTAGAGGTATATGAAATTTTCATATGGTTTCTCAGTACTTAAAACTTTAAACGCGTTTTTCTCGAAACCACTTTTTTTGAGCTCGCCGAAGACATAACTCGAGCAAATCTTTACCGATCGACTTGAAATTTTGACAGTAGCTTCGAAACATCTTTCTCCACGGAGCTACGTAGGATTTTTTATTTTATATGGCTTAGTTTTTTTTTATCGACGATTTTATGGCGTTTTTTTTGTTAAAAATTTAAGTTTATTTTCGAACATGCACCATTTTGCGAAAAATCAATTTATCGAAAAAATCCTACGTAGCTCGCTAGCTGTTGTTATATGGAAACTAAAAAATTTTCGTTTTTTCTTCCAGGTAAAAAATTAAGGAGTCTACGTCTTCGGCCATCGACACGCTTTCAAAAATAGGCGCCTTGGGGCATATGCTGCGCAGCCGCCATTTTAAAATATTTTTTATTGAAAAAATTACATTTTGTACTTTTTTAGTATTGCTATAAAACCTACTTTACAGATTTTCGATTAGTACTTTTATTCAGCCAAAATTAATTCCTGAAAAAATGCCTATTTTTTTGTGTGCTACTGTGATTTCCCCCCTTAAACAAAGTACCGCTGCTGCTTCATGGCCAGTCGGCTGAGGTGGTGCTGGCAACTAGGGTGATCTGAAATGGAGAATAAGAAATGTACTTTTAGTATGATAACAAAACTTTCGTATGGCCAGATACTTCTTTGAAATGGCGAAAATTACAAAAGTGGTAAGCAGTAGAAATACGGTTTGATTTTCGACCAAAAAAATCATTTCAATCACTCGTTAGTAACAAACGCATACACATAAAAATAACCATCCGGCCATAGTATAGAAAATGTTATAACCTACGCTCTGCCAAAAGTTTAGGTGAAACTATTTCATAAAACATAGGATAAAAACTGAAGGGTGAAAAGGGCAAATCGCCGCTAGGAGGGTCGCCCAATGTGCGATCTGGCCCTTCACAAAAATCTTCATAACTCGGTCGATTTTCGGAATTTTTACAAAATCTTGCATGCCAATTGCAATTCACATCCTAGACCTTTAAACTATGCGACAGAGGAAAATTGTATTTTAAAAATTGCAAGTTTATACAGGCTTAATCTTCGTGGAACAGTCAATGGCAGTAGAAAGTTTCCGTTCATAAAGCGCAATCCTCTCTTCAAAATAAAATCGTCTGGGTGTATGGGAGCTTTTAACGCATCTTGCGAAACGGACTATACATGCCTGCAAGGGTGGGAGGGTGCGTGAGCTGCGTGCGACTATTGTCTAGCGCATATCGATCCTTTCCATACGCCCTCACGGCCCCTCGACATTCCTCACGATGCTTCATCTCCCGTTTGTTTTATTCTGCGTTTCCGCGCCTCATTTACCATCACGCAATTTTCCTCATTCTATACTCATGCAGTCTCCAGCAAACCCTCTCGTACGTAATGACATAGCTTTAAAAAAGTTCTCTTAAACGAGGGAGCTTAGAAATCACAAGTGCCTCACGTTCAATTGTTTATAACATGGCCGCGAATAGGTACGACCCGTTTTTAGACGTTTCTTTTTTACATCTATTTATTATAAAATACAAAAAAGATCGACATTTATTTTCAGGTCAGAAACATCAGATATTTCTTCCCTCGTTTGCTTCTATTAATTGCATCAGGAAAATTGAAAATAAAATGAAGAAGACGACTCGTGGTGCTTGCAACAAACTAATGTTTAAATTTGCACTATTAGAATTGAATGAATGTTGTTTTTTTATTTTTTGAATTTTCAACATTTTATTCATTCGCAGATTCAAACAACTAAAATCATTCAGACGCGTACTTTAAAATACTGATGAGAGACCTACAACTTAATAATAAAAACGAAGAAACAAAAGTTATCGCGTATTTCATTGCTTTCCAACGATGCGAGTTTCAACTCTATACAGTTATATTTTTACTATACTGTACTTTAGTATGGGCGTTTGTTGTAAATATGATAAAATTCGTTCTCAGTGCCGTGGCTTCCTCGTGCTTTTCTCACTGTGGTAGACGCTGATGAAAGACGGAGAAAAATGAGTATTTCTCGTTCGCGATGTTGTAATATCGCGACTAAATATATATATATATATATATATATATAGAACTTCCGGTCCATATTCTAAACTCTCTTATACGGTATAATTTATGTACACGATACAACGTTACAGTCATTACAATTTGCGTTATTGGATTGCAATGAAAATGTTTTTTTAGTCGCCCAATCTTTTCGCTGATTCCGCCTGATATCACAGAAGGACATCAGAGACGTACAGCCCGAAAGGTCCTATACAATTGCCTGATTTGAAAATTTTCCGAAAATCATGTACTCGAAGAAGTTTGGCTGAACAAAACCTCACGTACGGTGTACACAACATTAGCATTTGTGTGCCGTTTTTGTGACAGCACTGAATTAACCATATCTGTATTGTCAAGCATTTTATAGAACTTAAGGCGGGATTCTACTTTGAAACCATGAAAAAAACGCTATTTTCGTGAATTTTTTCTGAGAATACTATTAAAGATATCGATATGGGGTTTAAACTGTTCAATAAATACACTCTTTAAGTACATAAAAAAAAATTTTAAATGTAGTTTATTCATTTTTTGTACACGTAAAATATGTTAAAAGCCAACGCCTCGAAAAGCAGGTACCGTTGCCGTGGTCGTGAAATCTTCCCGACGGATGGTCTGAAACAAAAAAATCAAATAGTTTCATGTTCAGTATGTCTTCAGGAACCGACCTAACTAGAATATTTTATATACGTGCAAAATTAACAAAATTGCGGCTAAAATACGAAAAAAAAATGCGTTTTTTTTGGGTCTTTTTTTGCAATAAAAAAATAGTTCTAATCAAAATTTTAAGTTGATTGTAGTTAGGTCGGTTGGTACACACATATAGAATATGTGTTCCAAATTTCATAAGGATCGGTTCAGTACTTTTTGAGTTATCACGACCACGGTACTTGAAAATGTCGTTTCGAGAAAAACGCGTTTAAAGTTTTGGTGAGTGATAAATCGTAGAAAAAATTATCTTACCCTCAATCAGCGATGCCTGGGCCATATAATATGCCTTCGACGTGTTCCAGGTGGCTGTTTTCGTCCAATTTAGCCTTTTCAAAGTTTCATAGTAGAATCCCGCCTTAATGATCATTTCGGGTATAATAGGTAGTCAAACGCGCCACGCAAATCGCATACTTAGATATACTTTTCACTTATACCAGATGTAGAAGTATGATACCGGAATTTCCCTATAGATGGTGCTAGCCATCAGTTTGATTGAACAAAGATTTTCAACACACAACAACCCAAGTTCCCTACTCCCTATATTATATTTTTCTATAACCTTAAACATGTCGAGTTTTGTGCCTACGAACTACGATTTGCGGACAGCATTGGTTTTCTGTTATCATTTGAAGAAAACTGCTGCAGAATCGCATCGAATGCTTGTCGAACCTTACGGTGAACATGCTCTTGATAAAACACAGTGTTTCGAGTGGTTCAAAAAATTCAAAAGTGATGATATTGACGTGAGAAACGAAGAGCGTGGGAAATCACCGAAAAAGTTCGCAGACTACGAATTGCAAGCCTTATTGGATGAAGGTGACACTCAAAGTCAACAAGAACTCGCGGATCAATTGAATGTGACGCAGAAAGCCGTCTCCATTCGTTTTTTTAATCATTTTTAAAGGGACGTGTAATTTTTACAAAAAAAAATCCGGTTTTATACTTCTACACCTGGTACTTGTGTTAACTGTATTATGATTGCGGGGTCAATAAACTATAGCGAATTTTATTATCCCCTATTTACCATAGGCGTTTTTTTTTCAATAAATACAATGGACTTTTTTCTTAGCATGCGAGAAAAAGCATTTTTCACGGTAATAAAAAAATTGAAAGGCAACGAATTCTCGTTGCGTTTGGAAGGTGCAAACTTGCAACACGATAGTTCGGTGAGAGGGAGGGGGGAGAGAGAGGGAGGGGGGGAATTCGCTTACAGTTTGCTTGACATTCCATGCATAGAGCCGTCTTCCGAAAATGCTATCGGTAGCTGACACCTCTTCCTCGAGGTATATGTTGATGCGTAGAAGTTTGTCGTCTTTGGGTAGGCGAAGATAGGAGCGCGAGAGAGACGGCAGCAGTGGCGCTGACGCGACGACACGGAAGGTACACCAGACCACGAATATATCTCCGATCACGTTTACGTCACAGGTGCAACACTTCCTTTCACGTTCTCACTCCCACGTCATGCAAATGTTACATTCGAATATTCCCGAATGGTTATCGACTTTTCTTAGAGTGAACAGTTTCGCAGTGTGACAAGATGACCACTGTCGGAGTTATCTGTGGTCTTCGTGATTTTCACTCAGCCATAATATTTTTCGATATCACGTAATCGATTTCCATTGCGCAATCTATTTATATTACGTAATTTATTTATATAACGCAATTTATTTATATTACATAATTTATTTATATAACGCAATGTATTTACATAACGAATTATATTGCGTGCCTGATTTATATTATGTATTCTTTTTTTATTTTTGCTTTTTCCTAAGGTACACGCTGTTCGCGTTTGGTACCTATTATTTCCTCCACTGTTTCTTTTTCTACACTCCTTTCTTCACTTTTTTGATCGTATTCTCTCCCCCTCCTTGCGGCCGCAGCCGACTTCCCCCTCTGTATCGTATTCATCATGACATTTCTGTCATGGGTACAGAGAAACTGCGGAAAACCTATACCAACACAGCCGGTCATCAAGTTCGCCCCCCAGCCGTGGAACTCGTCTTATTTCGCCGCGAAATGCCGAAGAAAAAAACTTCACGACGAAACGTACGCGACTGGGATTCGAACCCGGGACCTCCCGGACCGCAGGTTTAGTGGCGAGCGCGCTAACCACTAGACCATCGCACCGGTTCTGATTCATTATGTGTTATATTACGTAATATAAATACATTTATCCTCTCGGACGCTCGCTTTTCCGCCACTCGCGCTGAGGCTTTCGGATCTCTAATATCGCAAAGCGAGTAGTCTTGTAAAATATAATCTCGATCGTTTAAGGCAGGATTCTACTTTGAAACCATGAAAAAAACGCTATCTTCGTGCATTTTTTCTGAGAATACTATTAAAGATATCGATATGGGGTTTAAACTGTTCAATAAATACACTCTTTAAGTACATAAAAAAAAAATTTTAAATGTATTTTATTCATTTTTTGTACACGTAAAATATGTTTAAAGCCAACGCCTCGAAAAGCAGGTACCGTTGCCGTGCCCGTGAAATCTTCCCGACGGATGGTCTGAAACAAAAAAATCAAATAGTTTCATGTTCAGTATGTCTTCAGGAACCGACCTAACTAGAATATTTTATATACGTGCAAAATTAACAAAATGGCGGCTAAAAAACGAAATAAAAAATGCGTTTTTTTGGGTCTTTTTTTGCAATAAAAAAATAGTTCTAATCAAAATTTTAAGTTGATTGTAGTTAGGTCGGTTGGTACACACATATAGAATATGTGTTCCAAATTTCATAAGGATCGGTTCAGTACTTTTTGAGTTATCACGACCACGGTACTTGAAAATGTCGTTTCGAGAAAAACGCGTTTAAAGTTTTGGTGAGTGATAAATCGTAGAAAAAATTTTCTTACCCTCAATCAGCGATGCCTGGGCCATATAATATGCCTTCGACGTGTTCCACGTGGGTGTTTTCATCCAATTTAGCCTTTCAAAGTTTCAAAGTAGAATCCTGCCTTAATATCAGGTGAATTCGTCGGAGGCACGAGGAGACGCGATATCCCCTCAAACACTCATTTTATTGCTCCGGAAATACTCTTCACTCGCCTGCCACGGTATATTACACTATTGCCTTCGGCTGTATGGAACACGACCGTGTGATCCATTGATCCGCCCGAGCTCGCTAAAGCTTCGTGCATCGTGTGGACGGATATCAACAATTTTGAGTCCTCTGTGAAAGCACTTTCCCGTAACGTACGATAATATATATATATATATATATATATATATATATATATATATATATATATATGCAACGATGAAGGCATGCTGTTTGCGAATGACGAATGGATCAATATTTCCTCGAACTTGCACAAAAATATCGCATCCATAATCACACGAGCAAAGCCTCGCTACGGACTTGCACATCAATGACGTCGAAGTTTCCATCCTTTGAACGAAGCGAACTTTTTTTATTCGGGTCGTCCTTTTTTTCGCAGGCTTAAGCTACAAAAACCACTCGAACGTTTTTCACGGCCTTAATTAAAGATATGACAAGAACTTGAGTGATGATAAAAGTGTAAAAGGGACGAATTTGCATAAACTGAGGGCCCAAAGAAGGACGATATACAATTTTATTTTTTGATGAAAATATTGGGATGACGAGGTCGGGATTTTACACACAATTGATACCCAGTCCCGTGGAGTTTGAGTTTATTTTTTATTTAAAAGTAGTGGTCAACAATGAAGTTGTGATTATTTAAACAAATTGCCGCCGCTCCTGCAAGGCCAACCGGTGAAGGTGCAGGTAAGGTAACGTGAAATAAAAAATAAATGTACTATTAGTATAATAATAGAACATTTTTGAACATATTCATATGATCGGATACTGTGTTCAAGTTTTGAACATGACCAAATTTGCAAGCTGTAGAAAAACCACTTTAATTTTCGACAAAAAACAACTCCAATCATTTTTTATTAACAAATGGATGAACAATTTTCAAAAAGTCATCGAGTAATACGGTAGAGAATACTATAAACTATGCTCCGACCGAATTTGGAGTGAGATAGACGAATATATTTTGAGATACAACCTACGCCATCCCATAAGATAGAGTTTCGAGAAAAACGCAACAGAATGAAGAGTAACTCGGAACGTGGCGCTTCGATCCTTCACTAGACGCGTCAAAACTCGGTTGATTACGTACATTTTTTCCCCGAAAGCTGTTACAAATTACAGTTAAGTTCCTAGTCTAATAAAACTACGCAATAAAAAGATTCGTATTTTAGAAATTTGAAGCTCACTCAGACCACTGGAATGAAAATATTCTCGCGTCAAATACACCGAATCCCGTGCAGTAATGTGACCGAACATTCCCTACTTTGCGTCTGGACCTGACCAGACTTGCCTTGTCTGATTTACCCGACCAGGCCCTTCCATGGATCAAACCGGAAAGATCGCAACATCGTTTTTTTTTACGGCTTACCCTCTGTGTTCGGACATGGCAATTTTCTGGCCCGAACATGTTCCGGACATGTTCCGAAACATGTTCCGAAAAGTGGAGCCTGTCTTTAAGAACTGAGGTAAATATATTTACTTTTCACCTCATCAAGGATAGTTATAATTGATTGGGATGAAACTAATACATCTGATGTAATTATATTCATCATTAAAAGCATTCACTTCATAGATGATAATCGACGGGGATAACAATGCTGATCACGAATACCGGGATCACGGTAACTAATGATTCAGGATAAAGAATAGGCAAATTATTGTATGCGGCAAAAATGTAAAGGTCATTCGTAGTTTTTAAACACCTTGTCGCCATGTTGGAAAATATCAATGTTCTGGCCGGGAAGACGTTACCTGAATGTATTTCGCCAACAATCCGCCAGGTGGCTACAAGCGAAGAGCTTTGCGTAAGCAAGGTACCATCGTACGAAGATAAAAGTTCGTCCTGTGAGTTGTATCACGTACAGAAGTGCTATGCTTACAGCGTGCACTTACGTTTATGATTTTGCGATACTTGCCCGAGTCGAAATTTAGACCCTCCTTTAAACCTCCTTTCGATCCCAATTTGTCATTCAATGGAGGTTCAAGAGGTTCAAATGGAAATCTCAAAAACATGTATATCAGAACCTACTGAACCTCCAAAAGTGGCAGAAATTGGACTTTTTCACTCAAAGGAGGTTTAGTAGGTTCATCTGAACCTCCTTTAAACCCTAGTGAGCCTGATTTAATGCTTACGCAAACCTAACGACCCTCTTTTAAACCTCCTTTCGCCCTACTAACTCTCCTTGGACTCCTTTCACCGGTGGCTCGCAGAGCCTCCTAGCCCTCCTTTAAACCTCTTCTGACCCTACTAACCCTCCTTTAAGCCTACTTCAATATGCTGCCCTCCGCTCCCCCCCTTCTCTCCCATCCGCAGTTCACCGATATTCCAAAGAAGGGATAATTATAATTAAGAAATATTTTCAGTTACACGAAATAATTTATAGTTGTAACAATGTATGTATATGTTTCGAATTAATAAATCAATCTTATAATAAATAATCAAACATCATATTTTTAATTCACACATATAATTTATTTTTCAGATATAGCTTGACCCTACAGAACCTCCTTTGGATCCAATCTTTCATTTTCCTTCTGCTTTGGATTCAAAGGAGATTCTGTAGGGTACAGATAGGACTTTAGGCCAAAACGAGGTTGTGTAGGTTCTCGCAAGCCGAGCCCATAGGCCTAAAGGAGGCTCAGGAGGTTGAATAGAAGGTTCAGTAGGGCTAAAGGAGGGTCGCCAACGGTGCGAATTTCTCCATATAGGTTCAAGGGGAGTCAAAGGAGGGCGGCGGTCTGTGCGTTACAAAGGACATAGGTTCTCGAGCATTCAAAGGAGGGTCTAAATTTCGACTCGGGTGTGAAATAACCCTTTGTACTCTACCTTTTTTCGCTCGGATAGTGATTTGTGTACGTTTTTTGTCTCTTTGCCTATCACGAAATGCGAGCGAGTGTATGTATATACTCATATACTACCTTCGCGAATAGATAACCAACAAACAATATGTTGTCGAAACACTAAGAGTTGAATACACTCCCTATTGTACCTCCTCAAGGATTCCAAAAACGCTGGAACGTCATTTTTAATTTCCTCGTTCGTTCCTGGTTATTTCCCGATCTATTTACTACAACTTTCCTAGTCATTTACCGCTTATTTTCCGGCCCGTTCCTGATCACTTCCCAGGGAGGGAACGGTGGATCGTAACCTAGCCTTACAAGGAACATCACTTTGGTGTCCTCCTCCGATTTTGTTGAAACTTTTTTATTTGGAAAAGTATCAAAAACTAATTTCCACCTGTTCTTTTTTATCGGCGGAAAAACGGTTTTAAGCGGCGAAACGCACCCTAAAAATGGGGATGTTTTTCGTTTTTTGTCGATAACGTTTTAACGGTACGAGATATAAAAAAAATTCACATAGTAACAATGTTTATTTTTTCGTGTACTATACATTGGAGATTCGAATTATGAGGATTATGGTTAAAAACTGCCTTTTCAAGCGGAAAGACATATATTATTCGCACGTATACCTATTGTTTGATAAATTTCGGAGTATGTCATTTAATTTGCATAACGTTTATCACTCGGATATCGCGAGTTTGTTTGCGAGCTCCTAAGAAATATGTTGTACCTTCCCTGACTATATCATTGTATTTCGGAACTTCGCTGGCCCGCTCGCAACCCATTAACCGTCTAATTACCTCATTATAACTCCGCGTATAATACCCTCCTCTACCGGAACACTATCGTAGGTATAACGAGCACGGCGTGGCCGCTGACTCGCCCTCGGGTTCACCGAGCGCTATTTTCGTAATTACAAAGTGGACAAAACATTGCTCAAAACGTCCTGCGGTATCGGCCGGTTGTCGGAAAATATTTTAACGCACCTATGAAAAAAGTAATTGTTGCTTTTCTCCGTGACTTTTAAGGATGTTGAGTCCCTATGAAACATGTTAATGTTAATTGTTCAATAAATAGCTTCTTAATCGTCATGAAATTTTTACACGACCTCCTGAATACTTCATGTAAAAACATACCAAATTTTCAGAATTCTATTATCATTACTTCAACCTCCTTAAAGGTTGGAATAAAAAATGATAAGAAAATTCGGAAAATTTGGTATGTTTTTGTATGAAGTATTTAAGAGGTCGTGTTAAAATTTCACGACGATTAGGAAGCTCGTTATTAAAAAATTAACATTTTGTTAGGAACAATTTTTAAAAGAAATAAAATAAAAATTGATCAATAAACTTCGTTTTGTTTCCGTTGCTTTCAGTATATTGTAGATATTATAAAATTGAGAGGTCAAGAAAAAAACTTATTGCAAAGTTACATCAGTTTCCATAAAACAACATTTAATTTGTGAATGTTAATTGTTCAATAACGAGCTTCCTAATTGTCGTGAAATTTTAACACGACCTCTGAAATACTTCATACAAAAACATGCCTAATTTTCAGAATTTTATCATCATTTGCGATTTGGGACTCAACATTCTTAATGGGACCCTGCTATACGAAAACGGCCAAAGAGTATCTGTTTCTTGATTTTTTTTTTCATATTATGTTAGATATCGGTAACAAAATATTTTTTGCTCGATTCATGTATATTTGACAATATACGGATCCACTTTATGACATCGTGACTGCCATAGAATTTCCCGATTTGAAAAGTTCACGAAGATTATCTACTAAAGTCGAGTTGAATGATGAATTTTGTGAATTTCCCCATGAGTTTCAACGTAAAGTTCGAAAAAACGTCTTTTTGGCGCATAAATCTCTTTATAAAGACCCACAGCTAGCTGTACATCGACAATTTTAATATACGTGATGGTGACTATGGTTACGAACAGAATGGACAAAGGGTTCGGTCAATAAATGCGCCAACTATCGTGTCAATTATTTTGAAAGAAGTAGTTTCAATAAAAATGCGCTTGGATTGTTTTTTCGTACTTTCACATTGACAATATGCACTTATAAGTGCATATTATCATCATATTTTAGATATGTAGCTTTATAGGGCTACGTATCCGAAAAATTCGGCCTGCCGGCTTCCAATCCGGACTCAATATTCTTAAGATACCGTAATATGGAAATATAAAGTAAAATCGATTTTTAATGACATTTTGATGCTCAATCAATCCGCCGTGTTGAAATTTGCTCCATTGGAATGCAACGAAACCGTTTTTTTTCTCTCTTAAATTGCCCATACTTTCGACAGATTCCTCTTACAAGAATCACTCGAAGGTTTTTTTTTTTCGATCCTCACCAAAGGTCTGCAATCAAAAGTCTACAAAATAATATCGCATCCGATAACAGCAGTGAGAAAAAAATAAACATTTTCTCCTCGCCTTTCAACGACGCAAGCTTTCGCGTGGTTTTAATTCATGAAATAAATCGACGTGACAATGCAAAACCCTGCTAACTGCAGGAAATTCTTAATTCGTAAACATCAGACGAAGAATAATTGATAATTCTCATACCCGCCGACGATTGTGGGAAATGCGCGGGCCGCGAGAGAAAGCCGACAAAAACTTCGATTCCGCGAGAAAATCTCGTAATTGATCGATCGTTCTTTTCTCCCTTTGTCGGACTTGCGTATACGTCATTTCCGTGAAATTAAGTTGCCAGATGGTTCGAAGATCGGGGCGGTTGCACATATGGGAACATTGTAGCGGCAAAGTACAACTGCAGTATGGCCGTAAGAGGAATTGCACATGCTTACACAAGTACATATGTACTATATGCGTATATATATATATATATATATATATATATATATATATATATATATATATATATATATATATATATATATGCATGTATGCGTGTATCATAATGTACGACGATATGTACGAGTATTACCGTCGCGATGTAGTGTATGGTACTTGAGCCTCGATGGACTTACCTGACCGGGCGGTAAATGCAGCCCAGGAGCGCGAATAAAAAGAAGAAACGCGATGAGAAAAGAGAAGGATGAGGTTGGGTGGACATCATCACGCACAGAGAGCTCAAAGCGGGACCATGAGAGACCCTTCTCTCTCTTTCTCTCTCTTCTCTCCTTTGCTCATTCCCTCGGCTCTCTCGGCATTGCCGAGCGTTCTGCAACGTTTCTTAGAAACTTTATAGTATCGTGGTTACGTATATACGACGTGTGTGCATCACCAAAGCCCCTTAACTTTTGCGCACGGTTCTTTCCCTCTCTCTCTCTCTCTCTCTCTCTCTCTCTCTCTCTCTCTCTCTTTCTTTTTCTTTTGGTGTTTGTAAATGTACGTGTGTGGTTCGCGGTCTCCGCGAGCTTTTCTTATTCTCGTATAGTGGGCATCGCCGGCCCGCAAGATTCTTTCTTCTTCGTCGTCTTTGCTCGCCGTTCCGCGTACGCGTCCATGCGCCATTCGACGCCGAGTTGACCGACACGAATACCTTTTTTTTCTCTCTCGAAAACGCACTTGCTCACCAATCCTTCGAAATTCAGAACGCAACGCGAGATTTTTCGTTCTTCGGACTGTTCCAACGGAGAACGGTTTACTTTCCGCCTTTTTTTATTTTTTTTTTCGCACGCAGCACGACCCGCGGCGAATGCGTCACGCTCGCTCTCTAGCATTTTTTTCCATACGTGTAGTACCTATACATACACATCGAAATTTTAGGTAAACGCTCTTTAAAATCCTTTTTGTTTGTTTCTCTATTTTCGTTGCCCCGGGAAGAACCTTTTTACGTCGTCAGATTTGGGTCTCTCGGCAAGGGAATTTAAAAAATGTTCGAGCGTTTTTCGCGGACGAAATCACCGTATACGCGTACGTTTTACGTACATGTACGTGCATGCGCGTATACACGAGTGAGCGAGGTTTCGTTGGGTCTGTACACGTGAGAAATCTTTTTCATTCCGAGGCGTCTTTTGCGCTCGAGAACGCAGAAACTGCAGCGCGAAAGAAAACTCATCACACGAGTCCGTGCACCAAACGGCACAAACGTTGTTGTACGTATATGATGAAAGCTCCGTTCGCGGCGCGCTTCTACACGGCTCGTGAAAAGAAAATCCCGTCGGGCGGGGGGGGGGGACGAGACGAGACGATAATTAGGTGTCGTGAAGTTGCGAGAAAGCTACTACACTCGATTCACCCGACATGTAAGACTCTCGCGGCAAATTGTATATTACGTACTGGTAATGTGCGCTCTTATGTATATAGGCTCGCATGCCTAGATACATGCGTGCAGAGATAGATAGATTCATACTTACGGCGATTCATATATACATACATAGGTACATTGAAACATAGATGCATACGTGCATAGATACATAGATAGATAGGTACATATATACGTAGACACGCCTACGTCCATAGATACAAAGATGCATAGATACATTCGTAGATACTTACTTAGATACACCTACGTCCATAGATACAAAGATGCATAGATACATTCGTAGATACTTACTTAGATACACCTACGTCCATGGATACGAAGATGCATAGATACATGCGTAGATACTTACTTAGATACACCTACGTATGTAGATACAAAGATGCATAGATGCATTCGTAGATACTTACTTAGATACACCCACGTCCATAGATACAAAGATGCATAGATACATTCGTAGATACTTACTTAGATACACCTACGTACATAGATACAAAGATGCATAGATACATTTCTAGATACTTACTTAGATACGTACGTAGATACTTAGATGCATAGATACATTCGTAGATACTTACTTAGATACGTACGTAGATACTTAGATGCATAGATACATTCGTAGATACTTACTTAGATACGTACGTAGATACTTAGATGCATAGATACATTCGTAGATACTTACTTAGATACGTACGTAGATACTTAGATGCATAGATACATTCGTAGATACTTACTTAGATACGTACGTAGATACTTAGATGCATAGATACATTCGTAGATACTCACTTAGATACGTACGTAGATACTCACTTAGATACGTACGTAGATACTTAGATGCATAGATACATTCGTAGATACTTACTTAGATACGTACGTAGATACTTAGATGCATAGATACATTCGTAGATACTTACTTAGATACGTACGTAGATACTTAGATGCATAGATACATTCGTAGATACTTACTTAGATACGTACGTAGATACTTAGATGCATAGATACATTCGTAGATACTTACTTAGATACGTACGTAGATATTTAGATGCATAGATACATTCGTAGATACTTACTTAGATACGTACGTAGATACTTAGATGCATAGATACATTCGTAGATACTTAGATACGTACGTAGATACTTAGATGCATAGATACATTCGTAGATACTTACTTAGATACGTACGTAGATACTTAGATGCATAGATACATTCGTAGATACTTACTTAGATACGTACGTAGATACTTAGATGCATAGATGCATACATACATGCATACGTACATCCGTAGATACATACACATTATTTTCTCACCACGGAAACCTACATACATGAACACCCTCGGACATCAAGACGATCGAGATATCCACGACTTCCTCGTAAGTCCCTTACCATTGGACTTACCCACGAGAAGCTTTTCTCTTAGGGAAGTAAGTCGTTCGATACACAAAGTTCGGAACACGAAAAAAAAACTCCTGGATACGATTTAACCGCAGACACCATTCGCAAGAAGCTGCCAAGAAAGGGTATTGTATACCTAAGTAAACTATTCAACGCCATCATTCGAATATCTTACATACCCAGCCAATGGAAAGTTGCAAAAATTATTATGATATCAACACCCGGCAAACCTCCAAATGTGGTTAACTCCTATCGACCCATAAACCCGCTGCCCACGATATCAAAGCTATAAAAGTTACTCTCCAGAAGAATGAAAGATCCTATCAATACGCGAGGTACAATTCCGTAGCATCAATTTGGATTTGGATCCAAGCTTTCAACGATACAAGTCAAACGGGTATCCAATATCCAACTCGCTGGAACAGTAGCCAATCAGCAGCCTTCTTGAACATTAAAAAAGCTTTCGATGCAGTGTGCCATGCCTTACTTTACAAGATCAAAATGCTCTTAGCTCGGTACTACTTACTATTGAAATCGTCCTTGAATAACGTCCAATACCAAGTACGATACGCTGCAGAACTATCGCCTTTTTTCCAATACGATCAGTTCCTCAAGGAAGCGTCTTAGATCCAGTCCTGTACCACATATTCACAGCCGACCGTCTAGTAACCCACAACATCATGGTGGCCACATTCGCTGACCTTACGGCCATATAATGAACGCACGAAGACCCAGAAATAGCCACAAAAATACTACAAAGCGGACTAAACGAGGTCAAAAGCTGGTTGAACAAGTGGTGGATCAAAGTTTGCGACACCAAATCCATCCACGTCACCTTCACTATAAAGAAAAAGGTCTGCCCGACCGTAAAACTAAATGATCAATCTCTTTCACGAGCTGAGGAAGTACTTAGGCATGTACCTGGATCGACCGTCTTTCGCGAGCCAGTTCAAACGCGAAAGAAAATAACTAGATCTGCAGCTAAAACAATGTACTGGCTCGTGGGAAGGAGGTCAAAGCTATCCCTGAACAACAAATTCCTATTGTACAAAGAGACACTAATGCCAATCTGGATCTACGGCATCCAACTTTGGGGAACGGCCAGCTATCCAAATGTTGAGGTTTCGCAACGATTTCAATCAAAAACTCTGACAGTCATAGCCAATGCCCAGTGGCATATCACTAACATCAACTTACACAAAGATATTGGGATCGGCATGATTAAAAACATAGCCCAAAAACTATGTACTACCTACGAGTCGAGGATCAGAGACCATCCAAACGTGCTGGCATCCAGCTTATTGGATCGAAGAATCATCTCGAGGAGGTTAAATAAATACAAGCCAGTAGACCTACAAGAGCGATTTCGTGCTCTCTAAACACCTAAGTCTAAACCACTATCATGGCGAAAAATAGACCAGCGTGCATCATTTAACGCACCCACCGACTCCACGCTATCTGATGCTCATCAAAATTATGCAATGCTGCATAACGCAAGAGTTTAGAGTTCCATTAACCGCAAGGAAAACAACATATATATATACACGCTGGATAAAGCCCTGATGTTTTCAAAATCACATTTAGACAAATGTAAGCATATTTGTGTAATGGTCGGCTCAAAGATCGACCTGCGTCTAAAAGCCACTATTCGTTTAAAAAAGCCGGTTGTGTTAATTAAGCAAACGTTACATAGATAGAACGGGTTTAGAGTGTCCATTCCACCCAACATGTGCGCGCGTATGTGGAAAGCACATTTTATATCCGTTCCATTTATGTAACGTTCGCTAATTAACACAACCGGCTGTTTTAAGAACGAACCATACCTTATTTTTCAAACGAATCGTTGCTTCCACAGGCAAGATGATCCTTATAACGACCTTTACACAAATATGCTTGCATTTGTATAAACGTGATTTTGAAGACATCGGGTTTTTGTACAGGGTGTATATATCCGTATAGATTTCCGTCGTAAGAAAATGATTTATTACAACACGCACTTCGAGATGAAACGACCGCGTATATACTCGATCGCCAGCTCGACTCGGACTCTTTACGAGGTAAGTGTACGTATCGGCTGTTACACGCATAACAGGGAAACCGAAGAGGAGGCACCAAGCCGAACGACTCGACGCGCAAAGTGACGTGGATTAGGCCCTTTCACGAAATATGGCTTGACAAACAGGGGTGTACATATACATAATACATAACACACGATTGAAGGGGGATTCGGTTAATCGTAGCATGCCAGTATCTCAATTGTAGGTTGCACTTCCTTTTTTCCTATTCTTCTGCCTCTTTTCCGGTTTTTTTCTTATTCTTTTTTCGGGATCGTGGTTCGTGCTCGTCCGTAGCCCGCCCTTTACTTTTCTTGATTTCCATTCTTTCTCTTTTTTTCATCGAGCCATGAGAACCCCATAGGCCATCTTTCGCCCTCTTCCATTATTTTTATCTCATTTTTTTCCTGTTTTTTTGCTCTTGCCGTATTCTCTCTACCGTTCGCACGGTGCTCGCAGAAATCTTCCAGCCGAGTCTCCTTGCGAAGAACATCTCTCTCTCTCTCTCTCTCTCTCTCTCTCTTTACTTTTGCGACCTCGCGGCTGTTGGGGACCAGACGCAAATTAGCGGAGCCGCCCGCGATACGATCGAGAAACTCGTCCTGCGCGAATCCCTCGTTCGTCTATACACACGTTGTGTAAAGATTGTATGCGCGTGCGCGTACCACACAAATGCACATACATAAACGTATGTTTGTATGTATGTAAGCTCCATCGAACACAGAACTGACCACATTGGATTCAGTCCCTGATTTTTGTCTTTCCATTTGTTTTTTTTCGTCTCGGGTCTTCTCTTCGATCGCATTTTTGTTTTTTTTTAAATACAAATTTACCTCCCGGCCACGTTGTATTACATTTTAAGGCTGTCCCATTGCCACAGGCCACTACTTTACACACGGACAGGTTCTTATTTTTTTTTGTTTCTTGTTTTCTTAATTCCACGTTACGGATGCATTGGTTCGACATCCAATTCCATGTCGACCACTTTCGCGTGACGCTTCCGTCTCTCCGTGGGTGCCCCTCGCTCTACCCCATTCTGTCCATGTGCATTCTCGTATTCTCGCCGATGACGAGAGCATCATCGTTCCTGGATCCAAAAAAAATAATGATCGAGTGACACTAGTCTCCAACAGATGGGCATGCGAATGAACATCGAGGAAAAAAAAGGAGCACGCGCAAGAGGCTTCCCTTTTTATTTTCCTTAGCAATCTCCTACTGAATTTCTGAAATTGTCCTTGCTCTCTCTCTTTCTTGCTCTCTTTTTACTTTGACGTGCCGTGAAAAAGATTCCCGGGTGCACAAAGTGACCAACGATATTAACGACGAATGCAAGCGGGTGCATCGCCCGTCCTCCTCGTTGTTTCCCAGTATTTGGCCAAGTGCTCCGAGGTATAAGAAAGAGGCACGAGAATGACGAAGGTGACGGTGGCGGACGCAAGAGACGAGGACTACTGCGTCGAGAGGAGCAGAGCTGCGGTGAAAGAGTGTAGGAGAACGCGGAGGCCGAGCACAAGCTTCTCACGCAGCAGCGACGAGTGCACAACGCGAGCGCAATTATCCCTTTCCAGAAAGACAATTACGCTCTTGAAGCGAGAGGCGCGGAATCGCGACCTCGTTTTTCTCTCTCTCTCTCTCTCTCTCTCTCTCTCTCTCTCTCTCTCTCTCTCTCTCTCTCTCTCTCTCTCTCTCTCTCTCTCTCTCTCTCTCTCTCTCTCTCTCTCTCTCTCTCTCTCTCTCTCTCTCTCTCTCTCTCTCTCTCTCTCTCTCTCTCTCTCTCTCCCCCCCTCCCTCCCTCCCTCCCTCCCACCCTTTATCTCCGGCGAATTTAAGCTCTGAAAATCGACAAAGTGTTTTTTTAGGATTTTACGACCTCTCACGAGAAATAGATAAAACTAAAGAAATGAACATAGTGGAAGAGAACTTTTGGTGTGTCCCAACGACGCAAGCCTCAACGCCACAAGACATTCTCCGTGATGAGGAATGGAAGTTGCGAAAAGACGAGCGGGTATAGAGGGTTTTCTTCGATGGATAATCAATTAAAACTGCATTGTTTGGTTGCGATTGAAGTTTGCATCGTTGGAACGCAAATAAATATTTCTGAAGTCCTTTAATTTCTTTCGGCAGTTTTCGCCTACAAATTTTTTTGGCCGTTTCTTCGGATATTCATTTGGCGATTTACAATATGAATCTACGAGAAAAAAAGATCTAAATAATAAAAATATGGAAAATAAAATGTAAAAAAAAGTTTCGTTGCGTTCCGAGGATAGAAACTTCAATACCATATGTTCGAAACTGCATAGCTGCATACACACTCTAATGAAAACTTTCTCTGTATTCCTTTCCTGTTATCAACGAAATTTCGTTGAATGCGATGCTCCAAGTATTTCCTGAGAGTTAATTGGTCTTGTTTTTTTTTCTTCCGTCACCAAAGCTCACGATTCTCGCGGGAAAGTTGGAAAATTGGACGAGCGTGACGGGACAAATCGATGTCCACTTTCTTATAGTTCAAGCTGCAACGTCCGTGCTTAATGTGTGTGTGTGTTTGTGTGTGAGCACGCGCGCGTGTGTGTGTGTAAGAAAAGCTTGCTTTTTCTTTTTAATATTTCGTCTAAAATCCGATAGGTATTGAGACACAACAACTCAACCGAGGATGATTCTCCGAGTTCTGGTCGAAAAAATTGTTAAAATAATATTGAAAAAATGGTTAAAATCATTTTTAGAAAAATTCGGAAAAAATTGTAGTCAATTAAAAATAAAAAAGTAAACGAATTTTCTTACTCGATAGATTGTCCTAGACCCCCGTAATTCCAAAATGGAGCCCCTCCACTCATCAGAATCCTAACGAAAAATTGTAAAAAAAAATGTTGTCAAACAAAAGTTCTAAAAAAATTCTGGTTACTCCAGTGTGAACCTATACAACTTTTTACCCTCTTGACATTTTCTCCGAAACCCCACAGTTATTGGACTGCGCCTATTTTTCTAAAACGCTTCTTCTTTAGCTAAAAATGCAATACTGGGGCGAAAAAAAATCGTACGAAACTTTCTAAAAAAGGAAACCGTAGGTTTTGATATCCTCTTTAAGTTTGTCGTGGAAAAAAAACAGCGAAGAAATTCACCCGAAGTTATGCGGGCAGTTTCAGACGTGCAAAAAAAGCTGAAAAATAGCCACTTTCAAACAGGCGTACCGGGCCCAAAAAAATTGTAAAAAATTTTTTAAGGAGGCAAAATGAAGATGAATTAGTCCTCTTTGAAACGCCGCTTGGGAAATTTGTTTATCTTAATTTTTGAGTCTGCTATCTAACGTTTAGTGCGGCAAGAAATTTCGATTGGTGTACTCAAACTTTTGGCCGGTAGTGCATACGATATATATATGCTTCTGTGCGTATGTCCTATGTATATATATTCCCAACTATACATATATGAAAGGGGATTATATACGTGTGCGTGTGTGTATACGAAGAGAGAGGGGGAGAGAGAGAGAGAGAGAGAGGCGATATATTGGCACTCTCGCTTTCGATGCTCGAATTTCCACTTTTGAACAAGTCCAAAAGTACCTCTCTGTTTCTATCTTTGCCTCTCTCTCTCTCCCTCTGTCTAGAGAGTTTTGGCGTTGAGAGCTCGACGTTTCCACGAATTGCCGAAAATAATTGATGACCAGCGTGCAGGGCATTTGTATATAGTCTGAAAGATGTGCGAATCTCTCTTTCGCTGTCTCTCCCTCTCCCTTTCACTCTTGGACAAATTCATCTGGCTCACTCTTGCTCTCTTTTGTCGTATACTTTACGTGCTCCCTCGCGCCCTGTGAGATCCATTTCGAACGAGGGCGAACAGGCAATCTTCCACTTTTCTCTTCGTAGAATCGTTTAGAAAAAGAAGAAAGAAAAAAAAACCAAACACACACATATGCAATTTGAGAGGATGACAGTAGGTACGGAAAAGAGGAGGAGGTGGATGAGGCACAGTGGGAATGAGACGACCTCAATGACTTGCGCCATACGTGCACGCATGCTCTCACGCACGGCCGCACTCGACTGCAATATTGTATATCATATCATGTCGTATATATGCGATATAGAAGCAGTCCTATTTTGATTGCACACCCCGAGTAAATCGCGAAAATAAAGACAAGAAGAAATGTTTCCAACGAAAGACATATGGATACGAGGAGTACAGTCGCTGGAGACGCGCACATTTTTTTTGTCACCGCGTTTACCAGGCGTCGCGGTAACCTTCGTTGTGTAAGGGAGGACACCACTGGGACTGTCCATTTTCGACCGTTTTCTTTGGAATTTTCTTTTTTTCGAAGAAAGCAAGAAAATGCTCGGTCAGAAGAACATTTAGGCTTTATTGGGTAAGGTAACGGTACCAATGCTCTGACGGTTAAGTGCATCCTTAGATTGTAGGACTTATTATTCATTTATGGACTGTTTAAAATAAATGACCGGATCTAACGGCAAGCTCGTAAGTTCTAGTTTCCAAAACACATGCATTAACTGCCGGAATGTTAAATATTTTTATTTTTATACATTTAAATGTTTAATAGTACCAAACGTACCAATTTTCGGGCAGCTGTTAGTGTTACGTACCTATTTTCGGTCACTATCATGACCTAATTTTCGGACACGTCTCTGAAACCGACCATTATGAGGTCTTAGTTTTCGGACATGCAAAAATTGATTCTTATAGTTACAAGGTTTAAATTGAACAGGTAGGTGAGCACTCTTTTTTATTTTTTCAAAATCACAAACTAAGTTAGTAATAAGTCATTTATCGCGAGGTACGCAGCGGAACGAACTGTCAACGCTTCGCGTCCGGCGATTCGGTCTCTGCGACTACGTTCTCTCGTACCAGTAATCGGACATGAGATTCGACCGTGGTACATGCGTGTGACAGATGTCCCAATTGATGAGACGCCGAATTTATTATATAGAACTTTATCCGAACCGAAATGTAACGGCGGCGTTGAAAAGTCGGTTCGATTCGCTTTCGATTGGTCATAAGTCTAGTCTAGAAATCGATAAAAAATAGCCCCCTATTACTATCACGAATTATCGCAACTCTTTAGCTCTTCGGGTTAGAAAAGTGCATTCATGACATGACTGACGCGGACTCGTGAATTTTACTACTAACATTCGTTATTACCGTACAATTTTCCAGTAATAAATTGCTAATTGAAGACCGAACAGAATGCAAGCGTCACTTTTCGTTACACCGAGAAAAAGAAATCGTTGAATCCCGAGTCGAAATTTAGACCCTCCTTTAAACCTCCTTTCGATCCCAATTTGTCATTCAATGGAGGTTCAAGAGGTTCAAATGGAAATCTCAAAAACATGTATATCAGAACCTACTGAACCTCCAAAAGTGGCAGAAATTGGACTTTTTCACTCAAAGGAGGTTTAGTAGGTTCATCTGAACCTCCTTTAAACCTTGTGAGCCTGATTTAATGCTTACGCAAACCTACAGACCCTCTTTTAAACCTCCTTTCGCCCTACTAACTCTCCTTTGACTCCTTTCACCGGTGGCTCGCAGAGCCTCCTAGCCCTCCTTTAAACCTCTTCTGACCCTACTAACCCTCCTTTAAGCCTACTTCAATATGCTGCCCTCCGCTCCCCCCCCCTTCTCTCCCATCCGCAGTTCACCGATATTCCAAAGAAGGGATAATTATAATTAAAAAATATTTTCAGTTACACGAAATAATTTATAGTTGTGACAATGTATGTATATGTTTTGAATCAATAAATCAATCTTATAATAAATAATCAAACATCATATTTTTAATTCACACATATAATTTATTTTTCAGATATAGCTTGACCCTACAGAACCTCCTTTGGACCCAATCTTTCATTTTCCTTCTGCTTTGGATTCAAAGGAGGTTCTGTAGGGTACAGATAGGACTTTAGGCCAAAACGAGGTTGTGTAGGTTCACGCAAGCCGAGCCCATAGGCCTAAAGGAGGCTTAGGAGGTCGAATAGAAGGTTCAGTAGGGCTAAAGGAGGGTCGCCAACGGTGCAAATTTCTCCATATAGGTTCAAGGGGAGTCAAAGGAGAACGGCGGTTTGTGCGTTACAAAGGAAATAGGTTCTCGAGCATTCAAAGGAGGGTCTAAATTTCGACTCGGGATGTGCAAAATGCATTTTGTTGTCTCGAAATTTTGTTGTTTTAACAGTTTGCTCAGACATGCTAAATAAACTACAGTTCACACCACTGTAGTGTTTTACCACCAACTATACTGTTTTGTTATGCCAATCAAAAATCAAGTTGAACGCATTTAAAGATACATTTTGTTAAACCAACTGAATTTTGGATGGATGAATGAATTTTTTTTTCAGTGTACCTATCAATTATATACCTAATATAGTGATATATTCGGACTACTGTCTGAACAGTAGGACCCGTCCGAACATTGGTACCGTTACCTTACATATTGAAGTATGTAAAAAAAATTATTTGTCAAAAGAATACAAAATGGCGGCGCACGAGACGCTATAGCCTTACTGGTTTTCAACACTCTCCGCGGCACGCAGTACACCTGTCGTAAATTTTATCCTGGGACTTAGAGTGAACTATTTTCATTAATTATATTAGTTGTAAAAATTAAAAAATAATGAAAAAAGTGGAGACGGGTTGGAAATTATCATATAAAAGATAATTCATAAAAGATAATCATAAAGATAATCATAAAAGATAATTTTCATATAAAAAGTGATATATTTTTTGCAATTTTCAAGTAATCGAAAAAGCTCTCGTATTCGACTGTTAAAGCAATCTAAGAAGCTACAGTTGAAATTTCAAGTCGATTGGACCAAAATGGTTCGAGTTCTGCTGCGTGCCGATTTCGAAAAGATGGTTTTGAGAAAAACGTATTCAACGTTTTCGGTACCCGCTAGGAAACAAATGCACGAGTGAATTTGCAGACGCGTGGGAGTTTCTTGAGTTACGTTGGGTTTGAGTGATCCTCGTTACGAATCGTTTTCCGCTCCTAAAGGTATCTCCCTTCTTAAATTATAGACCTTATACGATATTTTCTGCCCTACTGCCAAGCTATATGAACATTAGTTACCGAGCGTCTGTGTGGATCTATGCAAAATGCTCAGACTCATCTTCTGATCAAAAGATTTAGTGAAAATTACGAAGTAAGACTTCTAACCCATCCTAATGAGTTGGCGAAAAACTAACTTGATAGAAATTTATAGTGGTACATGGATTGAAAAAGTTCAAGCCCTCAGACCAACGAATACGTTTCGAATAAACCACGCGCCATGTCATAGTAACGACAAGCAAAGAATAAGTCATCATTGAATGCCTACTTTGATTTGTATAGAATCGACGGTTTGCACAATTATTTATTGTTATTTTAAGTAACAGATTATAATCAACCACACATGCTACAAAAATAATATACGATATTTTATTTTCGTAAAAAAGTTGTGCATTTCAAACGGAATACAACGAAGAGGGAAACGCCAGTATAGCAGTAAAACAAACTGATATCGTGGCACGTTGAAATGTTGAATTACTGCCGGGCGTACCCAAAAACGAGGAAAATCATAATCCAGCAGAAAACAATTTCGAACGAACGATTTAGCGAATATGTTTGGTAACTATACTTTGAATCGAACAATCAAAAGATAAAGCGGGGGACAATGTGACGATGTGTGAGAGAACCTGATATTTGATCATTGACTGGTATATTACCCAGCTCACAAATCCATTCGCAAAATTCCCACTCATTACCTGCAATTAACACAGAGTACTGGTAATGCCGAACGGACGAGCATTAAGGATTTTTATTTCATCCGCTTTGTTATCGCGAGGTATACAGAATTCAAACGTTTCAGAGTAATCTCTCTTTGGCGATGAATGCGATGCGAAAATGCTATGTTTGCTGTAATGATGACATTAGCATGTCAGTTATCGATGTTTTGTCGATAAAGGCAATTATCGAAAAAGCAACAGAACGTACGCCGTTTTAGAAAGTTTAGTCCGATAACTATCGTATTTTTGAAACTAGAGAGACGTTTTTTTGTTGTTTTTTGTAGACTCGTGTCAGAATCAGATTTTTTCTGGTGAACCAAATATGTAGACCCTATTTACGATGGTGAACCATAGTTCGAAATATGATATGATATATATATATATATATATATATATATATATATATATATATATATATATATATATATAGAATAGAAAAATCTGATTCTGACACGAGTCTACAAAAAACAACAAAAAAAACGTCTCTATATATATATATATATATATATATATATATATATATATATATATATATCGTCGATATATATATATATATATATACGCACATATACATATATCAACCCCCATTGTGTAGCATTGCATCCGTTTAGTGTCTGATAGCGCCAAATTCTCGGAAACAATTCATGTCCGATCATCGGAGGCTTTTGTCCGCCCACGCACGAACGGGTCTTCCCCTCGAACTTGTCGATCCCGATAATGGGAAGCTCCAACGATGAAGGAGGAGAAGTATTCGGAGTCTGACTATATTGAACTAAACGAAAAAAATAAAATAAATCTTACACCGATTGGTCATGTGGCCGAATTCGCTCGAATTCCCTGATCCTCGTAAATACTGCACATTTAAACATTAAATCTCATTGATATACTCGTGCGCTAAAAATTCCCATTTCCATAACTTTTTTTCCCTCTTGATCCGCAGCCGGTGGCTCGAGAATTATGACATTGAAGTTTGCATCGTTGGAATGAAACGGAAAAGATTTTTTTTCAATGAGTCGAACGTTTATTTTGCCAGTATAGGATGCGAAAATCACTCAAACGTTTCTACGTACTCTTATTAGAAATTTATAGTATTATAGGTGGCATCGTTAGAATGCGACGAAAATTCACATTGTTATTCCCTTATTTTTAATATGATACCAGATACTCTTTGCAAATTTCAATTGCGGTTTACCTAATAAGCATTTTCAAAAACGTTGAGGAATTTTCGTAGCTAACGTCTGCTTAAAGAAAAATGGGGAAGTCCGGAAATTTTATTTTCATTGCAACCTAAAGATGGAAATTTTAATCCCTTTGAAATTTACGACCTCAATCAACATCATCAAAAGCTTATGTACATTTAGTAATTTGGGTAACGTTTTACGAGACTTGTTGCGATTTTTGTTGATCGCTGTTTTTAATATTGGATTTTTTCATTGTAATCGTGTATCATATCATTCGATCGGTGTTTTTAATATTGGATTTTTTCATTGCAAACGTGTATCAGATCATTTAAACTTATGATTCAGTTTATAGTTGAAAAAAACGTTCACTGTTGGATACACAGAATCGCTTTTGCTTTTCCGGCACGGTCTAATGGAGAATTCGAATGAACGAGTCCGAAACACGTGTTTTATGCATTCGTTGCACTATCCGCGGTGGTTTTATTGTACGTGCGTATGGTATACCGGAAGTGCGACGACTCAGGCGGTAATATATACAGGGTGTCACAGAACCGAATGCGTTCCCTGAAATGGGGTGGTCGGGTGTGAAGTTCTGAGTCGATTGATATAAGCATGTGTGGGCCTCAGATCAACCCCTGAATTGTTATTAATTTTCAAAGGTGGACCAATGAGGTGCGCCCGATGAGCCAGCCTATCGCTCACCGACGTACGCCAGCTCATCGGACGCACCTGATTGGCCCACCTTCAAACATTAATAACAATTCAGGGGCTGATCCGAGACCCACACATGCTTATATCAATCGATTCAGAATTTCACTCCCAACCTCCTACTTTAGGGATCGCATTCAGTGCTGGATCACTCTGTATAGAGCAGATCGATATAGATATACAGTATAGATATATTAGCGCATTCATTTATCAGTTTTTAGAATCCGATATTTCGAAAACTATTGGGCCGCGCCAAAAATCCATTTAAGCAGTGACATATATTATCAAAAAAGCAATCTGTGCAAAATTCCACCTATATCAGAGGTAGCAGCTATTCGGAAATGCAGCTGGAATTACTTTTATCCGTTATGCCAAATCTACGATCGAAATACCATAAGTACCCGGTAGCATAGTGGCAGCGTGCCTGAATATAGATAGGTAGGTCGTAGGTTCGAATCTCCATGTAGGTGAAATATTTTCTTCGATAGGAATCATTTCAGGAGGTCAGGGAATAACAAACCATGATAAACAATCATACAGGTAGTACTCTCAATTGATTTTTCTTGCATTTTTGAATATATGAAATATCATATACATTTAGTAGACATACCATTCAATATGGCAAAAACCACTATTGTTTGGTAGTGTAAGGAATCATTTATTTTATGAAAACCTACTATATTATATAGCATTGACAAACAACGTATGCTTGAAAGATTGTTGGTTGCGGTTAACATCTGATCATAGTTAACACAACTGTTAAAATATCATAAGCAATACTATAATTTCGGCAGTAACCATGGGTATAAAATATTATTGTCCTCTTAGGGTAATATAAAATATGGTTGAAATATCGTTGAGGTTACTATACATTTCTCTCTGTGTAACCCTCGATGGAAGGACTATATATATATATATAGTCATGCATGAATCTCTTCGTACAGAAGTATTCAAGAGAGAATGAGAGAGATGTACCTTTTTATCGCTCTTCCTAATGGATCCATCACTCAAGTACTGTAGAGTATTAATTCTAGGCACATATTTCTCAAGTGTCATTCTAAAGGAAATCAATCATGTACGCGTAGGTAAATATACTGACAGGTGTGACGGTGAAGTTTGCATCGATGCAATGCAACGAAAATATATTTTTTTTTCAATACCCAAATTACCTTGACTGATTTGAGCCACGAAAATGACGCAAGCATTTTTTTAAAATTCTTTTTGATGCAAAATATGATTTTGGACAAAAATGAAAATAAAAAATTGAAAAGAATCTTCGTTGCGTTCCAACCATTCAAACTTCAACCCCATCCTCCAGTTGGCAGCTATCGAGAAGGAGAATAAAAAAGTCAAAAGTGAAAATGGGAGGAAAGACCATATATATATATATAGATTTTACTTTTGCATCGTTGGAATACAATGAAAGTTATATATATTTTTTAATTACTCCGTCTTTTACGAGATTTAGACAATAAAAATCATTCAATAATTTTTCCCAATCTTCCTTTCATATGTATAACGTGAATCCGTAAAAAATGTGTAATAATGAAAATGACGGAGTTATAACAAAGAAATAATTCACGTCGCATTACAACAAGGCAAACTTCAACATCGTAGGACTCCTTCAATCAGCATTAATCCCGTATGTAAAAGCTGCAGCACTCTCTCGCTCCTGACCATATTAATTATACAATATAAAGTTCTTTACCAGTGCGAATGAGAAATGATAACGCTTCACTGTCTCCGCGTACTTCCGGGAACGCGGAACAATTCAAGCGGGAAATAATTATTTCTCAAAATTGCCTAAGAGAATTTCCCGTGTTATTCACACGTACAGCACAATTGCGACGCTAGAAATTCTCGGGACCATCGTTAAATGCAATTTCGTTGAGGAGAATCTTGACAAATTCCAATCATATCTCAAATTCGCGTGCGCTTTCATGCTGTCGAAGTTTGAATCGTTGGAACGCAACGAAAATGAATTTTACTAGATCGCTAAAGCATTTTTTCGCGGATTTGAGCTGCAATAATTATTCAAACGTTTTTTTAGGAGCCCCATTAACAATATACAATATAAATTGGCAAGAAAATATTTTCCATAATGCTGATAATGAAAGAAAAAAAAAGGATTTTCGTTGCATTCTAACGATGCAAATTTCAACATTATCAGTGATTAACTGATTGATATAGTTTATGTGATACAACAAATAATTATAGGAATTCATTTGGTCTCTTATGCCATTATATCTGCGACGAGGATGTTACAAGCACTCGGTTGCATAGGAGCAGCCTGCGTAGTTATTGGTAGATAGGTTCTAGGATCAATTCCATATAGGGGAAATATTTTCTTCGAAGTCATTCATTCCAGAAGGCCAGGGAATGACGACTTACGATACAAAATAATTGTGGTAAAACTCTTAATTAAGTGTTTCAGTACATTTTGGATTTATGAAATATTTTATACATAGAGTACACTTGGAGTAGTAGTCAGAATCTTTTATTTCCCGTACACCCTTGCGGGCTTTTTACATTTGCTCCTTTCTTTCGGGACAAGGCTTCTTATTATTAATCATCAAACATCAATCATCAATCCTATTATCGTAGCGCTTCTTGCGTTTATACAGATTTCTTAACCGCTTTCTTGCCTCCTTTCGTTTTCCTTATCTCTGCTCTCCTGACCACTTTTTCCACACTATATTGTCAAATTGTCCCGCAACCTCACACATCTCTTCTACTAAAACCTTTCCTAGAGTACACTCGGATTTACCGTGTATATCGTAAGCAAATAAAGATTTATTCGAATCGAATCTTTATTTATTCAATTTGAATATATCTAATATTTAAAAAGAATAGCTGAAACAAAAAACAACGTTCGAAACAAATAAGATCGTAGTAGGCCGTGAGACGAGGAAATCCCTATTTGATTTAAATAGATCCTATTTGAATTAAATATTTTTTTTAGCAGTGCAATTACGTGCCTCGTACGTATTTGACACGGCTGCATTGACATACCTGCGCATCCGGATGATCCTTCACGAATTCTCTGCAATTAATTGGTACCCGCGAGGTTACTGCTCCGTTTGTAGTCTCCTCTCATGTTTGATCGTTACCGCGGCTGGAGTTTCCACCCTGGAACGCTTTGCAACACAGCATGGATACCCTTGAGTCAACGAGTACAGATTAACTCGAAGTGCGCTTGAAGAATTCTCCGGAAAGTGCCCGAAATTGTTGCACACTAGATCGTACAGCAATTTCGCAACTCTGCATAATCCGAAGTCGTTTACGAAAATAGTCACGCCGTGTCTAGCGTCCGGTTATCGGACGAATAAGCGTATGTCATTCGTCCGGATAGCAGCTCAGTTCACGGGGCTCACGCTGTACAACGCTCCAAACAAACAATCCCAAACACACAAACCCAAACAAATCATCCCAAAATAACAAACGCAAACAACCCAAATCTAAACGCAAACAAACACACCCAAACAATAAAAACCCAAACGCAAACAAGCACACCCAAACAATAAAAACCCAAACGCAAACAAACACACCCAAACAAACAAACCCAAACATACCCAAACATGCAAACGAACCCAAACAATCCAAAGGCAAACGAAATCACCCAAACAACACAATCCCAAATAAACAAAACCAACCGACCGAAACCACACAAACCCAAACACAACATAAAGCCAAACGCAAACAGAACACCCAAGCAACACAAACCCAAACATACAGACGCAAAGGAACCCAAACAAACCAAACGCAAACAAAATCACCCAAACAACACAATCCCAAATAAACAAAACCAACCGACCGAAACCAAACAAACCCAAACACAACCAACCAGCCCAAACCAAACACAACATAAAGCCAAACGCGAACAGAACATCCAAGCAACACAAACCCAAACAAACCAACCCAAACATACAAACGCAAACGAACCCAAACAAACCAAACGCAAACAAAATCACACAAACAACACTAACCTAAATAAACAAACCCAAAGAAAAACCCAAACCCAAACAACACCAACCAACCGCAACCAAACCAACCCACACTAAACAAACACAACCAACCAACCCAAACCCAACCAAACAAACCCAAACGGAATCATAAATATTTTATTTGGATGACTACGTGCAAGTTATTCTTCCGGATAATACAATTCAACACATTCTATCTGGACAATTATATATATGTTATTCGTCCGGATACTAGATTACACGAATCACAATAATATGTACGCCTGCTGGATATACGGCGTGAACTAAGCCGCTATCCGGACGAATAACATACGTTTATTCGTCCGATAACCGGACGGGGAGACACTTCGGAATAGTAATGGGTCAGTTAAGGATGGTGAGTCCCTATGAAACATGTTAATGTTAATTGCTCAATAAATAGCTTCTTAATCGTCATGAAATTTTTACACGACCTCCTGAATACTTCATGTAAAAACATACCAAATTTTCCGAATTCTATCATCATTACTTCAATCTCCTTAAGGGTTGGAATAAAAAATGATAAGAAAATTCGGAAAATTTGGTATGTTTTTGTATGAAGTATTTAAGAGGTCGTGTTAAAATTTCACGACGATTAGGAAGCTCGTTATTAAAAAATTAACATTTTGTTAAGAACAATTTTTAAAAGAAATAGAAAAAAAAAATTATCAATAAACTTCGTTTTGTTTCCGTTGCTTTCAGTATATTGTAGATATTATAAAATTGAGAGGTCAAAAAAAAACTTATTGCAAAGTTACATCAGTTTCCATAAGACAGCATTTAATTTGTGAATGTTAATTGTTCAATAACGAGCTTCCTAATTGTCGTGAATTTTTTACACGACCTCTGAAATACTTCATACAAAAACATACCAGATTTTCAGCTATTTTATCATCATTTGCGATTTGGGACTCAATATCCTTAATTCGAGAAAAACTACCGGGTTGTCGCAGTATAATTAATTTCGGGAAAAAAATGGTTTTTAAAGCGAAATAGAAGGTGTGACACGTGACATACGAGGGCGAGCGAGATAGCTAAAATTTTCGAACGGACTTCTCGAATAATATTTAAGACAAAAGAAAATCGTCAAGCTCTGCGTCAGGGAATTCTCCAGAGCCTGATGGTTTGCTTTTCCTAAAAAAACTTATTCATCTGTGGGAAAATTGGGTTGGAAAATTTGTGAGGTTATGTTGAGCTTGTACATGTCCTTAGTGGGCCTGCATACGTTCAGGGCCCAGAAAAACTGGTGGACTTGCAATATTTTTTCTGATGAGAGTATTGGGATGATGGGGTCGGGATTTTACACTCGATTAATTCAAATGTTGTCAAGCTGGAGTTTTTTTTAAATCTAAAACTACCAATAAACAATGACGTTATTATTGTTTAAGGGGTAGGTTACTGTGACGACCCGAAAATCAGGGTTGTGTAAAAAATTACTTTGAAGGAACAAAGTAAGGTGACTGAAAAATCATTTGAACATTTATTTATATGTACACTAAGAAAGTTGTGTGCCGAATTTTATTTAGAAATATTGAAAATTCTTTTCTTAAAATAGATAATATTGGCTATGACTTGACCAAGATTTTTTGTTATCCTGCTGCAATCATAAAAAAACAGACAGCTGACCAGCAATATTAAGGCGGGATTCTACTTTGAAACTTTGAAAAGGCTAAATTGGATGAAAACACCCACCCGGAACACGTCGAAGGCATATTATATGGCCCAGGCATCGCTGATTGAGGGTAAGATAATTTTTTCTACGATTTATCACTCACCAAAACTTTAAACGCGTTTTTCTCGAAACGACATTTTCAAGTACCGTGGTCGTGATAACTCAAAAAGTACTGAACCGATCCTTATGAAATTTGGAACACATATTCTATATGTGTGTACCAACCGACCTAACTACAATCAACTTAAAATTTTGATTAGAACTATTTTTTTATTGCAAAAAAAGACCCAAAAAAACGCATTTTTTTCGTATTTTAGCCGCCATTTTGTTAATTTTGCACGCATATAAAATATTCTAGTTAGGTCGGTTCCTGAAGACATACTGAACATGAAACTATTTGATTTTTTTGTTTCAGACCATCCGTCGGGAAGATTTCACGACCACGGCAACGGTACCTGCTTTTCGAGGCGTTGGCTTTAAACATATTTTACGTGTACAAAAAATGAATAAAATACATAAAAAATTTTTTTTTATGTACTTAAAGAGTGTATTTATTGAACAGTTTAAACCCCATATCGATATCTTTAATAGTATTCTCAGAAAAAATTCACGAAAATAGCGTTTCTTTCATGGTTTCAAAGTAGAATCCCGCCTTAATAACCACTTGCTGCTTCTGCTCTTTTCGGAGAGTCCATGTGTCTCAGAAATATTTTTCGATGTAAATGACTAAGTTGTCAAGCACGATTTTATGATTCGAACAGCATACGATGTAATTAGTACATAACAGCATGCATCGTTGGCTCATAGCTGAAACTGTTGGGTGTGTACTGTCATGTTGCACTACATGTCGCGCAATGTCGACACAAGATACCCTTTCAGGATTACATACCCCCCCCCCCCCCCCCCGGCTTAACGTAATGTGAAATTCGGAGCTCAGCTCCTCGGATTTACCTGGAAAGCTGACTCGAGCTTTCCCTACTTCGCTGAGTGCTTGCGTTGATTATATATTCCACACGACACACACACACATGTATACATACATACATATTTGTATTACTCGTGTAAATTCGTGTGACTAGAGGTAATGCAGAGCTCGAATGCATCACAGCCCTTCGTTCTCCCGCCCTTCCAGTTCCAAGCTTCCTATATGCGGAATGCGAATTCTCCAACATACGAGTAACTCTTATTATGCTGTTGTAGCTTGCATCGTTGGGACGCGACGAAAGTCCTTATCTACCTTTCACTTTTCAAACTTTTATTATCCTAGATCTGTGGTTTTGAAGATTTAAATAGCAAATCGCTGAGTGCATATCTTAAAAGTGGTTGGAGCATTTTTGTAAGCAAAGTTTGCTGAAACAAATTAAACACGTCCAGAAATATTAATTTCCGTTGCATTCCAACTGTGCAAACTTCAACCTCATCTCTTACCTCTCTTTCGTTTTCCTCCGCGCAATTTTCGACGCGCAAGCTCGCGGCTCTGGAGAATAATATTGTTGCCGATTCGAGCCCTTAACTCTACGCCACGTCATTATGTACCCTTGCGGGGCAAACCTTTTCGCAAAATTTTTTTGTTTCAACTGCGGACCCCTCGCGATTGCGCGCTAAACTTTAGCCATTCTGTTCTTTTGTTGTTGAACCTTAGTGTTCAATCTTTATATTCTTTTGGATTTTTATTCGCTCAGGAGCGAGGACATGCCGTAAATGTTTCTTTCGTATATGCGGAGGAGCGCGCAGTCGAAGAAAATCCATGAATTTAGTTTCGTCGGAAAGTCTCACGGCTGAACTAGAATAAGGAGCCAAATATGACTGGATAATGATGAACGTAGAGGAAAAGAAGGTAATTTGGAATATCATTTTGTTTTCCGCTTGCGAATTTTGTTCTCTAAGCTGCGAACAAACAAAACCTTGATGAAATTGAAGCAATATTCATAAAATATCAATCTGCAAGCGTTCGAAAATAACTAAACATTGCTACTGGGTACAGTTTTAGTTTGAACTAGTTTGAACTAGTTTGAACTAGTTTGAACTAGTTTGAACTAGTTTGAACTAGTTTGAACTAGGTTGAACTAGTTTGAAATGTTGCACTATTCCGTTTTCGAGATGGGGCGCAGGTATTTTGGGATAGGAGTATTCCATAATATATTCACCGTGCTTAACTTAGTTATGTAGGCTATTATTGCTATTAAGCCATCGTTTTAGAAGAGAATAATATAATAATATAATATATATATATAATATACTTATTATGTATAATCAGTGCTGGGCAAAATTGTAATAAAAAATTAACAATTGCAAATTACTAAAGGTAATTTGTAATTAAATCGTATTCCATTAAAATTACTTTTAGTAATAATAATTGAATCAGAGTTCATTGAAATTACTTTCGATAATTGTAATTGAATTAGAGTCCATTGAAATTATTTCCAGTAATTGTAATTGAATTGGAGTTAATTCAAATTACATTGAGTCATTTTAATTAAGTCGAAGTTCATTAAAATTACTTTCAGTGATTGTAATTGAATCAGAAATCATTACAATTATTTTCAGTGATTGTAATTAAATCAGAAGTTATTAAAATTACTTTCAGTAATAGTGAACCACGCAATGTGGTTTCATTAGATTTTTTTTGCTTGAGAGAATTCTATGCATCGAAATGAATATCTCGTTTTTTTTTTCGTAAAAACGAAGCTTTTTTATACAATATTTTGCAAAACTATTGTATAAAAAATAATTTTAGCGAAATTTAAGTTGCGCCATTCGAAAGAGCGACCTTGAAAATAGTCGACAAGCTACTTTAGGAATTTTTTCCCCGACATTTTCATGGTAAATAATCACGTCGAAAAGAAGACTTGTGAAAAGTGTCTTTGTGACGTTACAGGGTTAATCGTAAGAAAATTGTAATTGATATAAAAAAGTAACAATTTTCCCAAGTAATTGTAATGAATAATACAAAAAATACTATTTTTTTCAGTAATTGTAATTGATAACGGAAAAATTACAATGCGTTCAAGTAATTGTAATTAGCAGCAAAAAATTACAATTTTTTCAAGTAATTTCATTTGGCAACAAAAAAATTACAATTATTTCGAGTAATTGTAGTCGATAATCACAAAATTACAATTGCTTATAGTAACTGTAATTGATGAATAAAAATGTATAATTGCTGCCCGCAATGGTAATTAGTGACCAAATATTGCAGTTATTTACAGTAATGGTAATTTACGGGTAATGAAATTACAAAAGTAATATATGCTGCCCAATTCTGTGTATAATATATATTATATATCTAATATATAATATTATATATTATATTTAAACAATAATTAATATACATAATATAATAATAATAATAATAATTCTTATATTCTTACTTCTTTATTTTAATTATTCTACGACATCTATTTTGCAGTTTTAAATCCTGGAACTCTAAATAATTAATACGAAAGATGATTGAGATATTTTTGCAACAAAGGTGTATAAAAGAGGAATTTAAAAATAATCATCTTCAATGCATTCCAACGATGCAAAATTGAATCTCATTGGATACGACGCCGAACAAAAACTTGACTTATGAAACTTTCTGCGGCTTCCAATGACGCAAACTCCAATTGCATCATGTTTTTTTTGTTCGCTTTCAAGGTACAAGGACAATCGAGCGTATCCGTGGCCCGGTGGTGAGAGTCACTTCATTCTCTATCCCGAAAGCGCGAATCAGACGATATATACCCAAGAGGTGAGGTCCTCGGACGCTGGAAGATACTCGTGTCGTGCGAGAAACGACACTACATCGTTGGAGGAAGACATTACCCTCGAAGTTCTCGGTAAGTACGAAAATCACTGTCTCAACGAATTTCGCAAATGACCGCCATAAATTTTCAACCTTATTACACCGCGCCGACTCTTGTTTCTGTGCAGCTGCGGCTACGAAGTCTTTTGCATGCATATACGTTTACCTTCTCGTTTTCTCGCACCCGAGTAACAGGGAGTAATAATCATTTAGCACGAGCTGCTCGTACTCGCTGGCTGTACTGGATATATATACACACGCACGCACACACATACGTGTGTACATGCTCATAATATATGGACCAGTAGGCACTCATTCAACACGCTAACAAGCCTTCTGAATTGCCTCTAGTAGACGCTGCCCCCCCCCCCCCCCCCCCCCCTATACACTGCGAGATATGTTTATACGAATCATCATCAGCATGCCCCGTACACGCACACCTGATACTGATATATCTTATGCGTGTGTGTATGTATTTATATGACTTATTTTAACAACCAATGATCCCCATAGTCAACATTGTGTGAATAAATGTAGGCATTTTTCGGGTTCCGTGCCCAGAGGGCAAAACGGAACCCTAATGTCACTCTGCTGTCCGTCCGTATGTGACGTAAATGGTAATTAAAAAATGGTAATTATTCGGAAAATGACCCCCAACCCGGAGGGGGTTGGGAGGTAGGGGGTCTTGCTCCTTGAATTTTTTTTCAAATTTTGGTCAATCGGGCAAGAAAGACCGATGAACGGATGAATTTGGAATTTTGCATGGCACTTGGGGACATATTGAGTTGAATGACCGTCCATAAACATCAGTTTTTATCGCAATATTTGCAAAGTAGCGGTGGATTTTATAAAAACCAAGAAAACATCGTTTTTTGTACTTTTTCAAAACTGATGGCAAAAATACATTTTTTCACTACAATAATAATCAGAGCTTGTAGAGGATGTATTCGCGTTTCCAAAACTGCCGGTCGAATTCCCGTATGACCATTAGTTCCTGAGATATCGATGACTGAAGACAAAAGAACGTTTTTTCATTCAAAGGCCGATACCTCAGCGAAAAATGGTCGTACGGAGATAAAAAAAAAAAGCAAATTGAAGTGAATTGAATGGGCTCAATGACCTTGATATTGGTTAAGTCCGAAAAAAAACCTCCGAAACCAGTGCAGAACTATGAAAACCGTAAAAATTTGCAAAATTTTTTGGTCCTGATATTTCTTCCGACCGCGCAATCAGCGATTTAAAAAAAAATCATTGTCAGAACTGAAAACTAGAAACTTCAAGCTTCAAAATCCTTTTTTTTGTACGACAATTTTTGACGAAGTTACAGCTTTTCGAAAAAAACTAAAAAAATGGTCAACTTTTCTTGCTCCTTTAAGGCGTTACCCCCACTTGTACCGCAAAAAAAGGCCTTTTTCATGAATTTTTTTAAAGAAAACTACAAAACTTTTTTAATCGATCAATATACCATCTTAAAGAACACATCTTGAAGAACTTTCAGTAATTTTTTTATTGAAAAATATTACATTGTTTAGTGGCAAATGGCCGTCAATGAAATAATGTTTTTATATACACGGTTTGCGGTGACCAACATTGCGGCGAAGTGGATCACCTGAAAAAAAAATGCGGATGGATTTAGTCAAATATAAGTATAAACTAGTCTTTAATCGAAGGATTTTAAAAAATATTCATTTTTCACAAAATGGCGGACAGTCAAAGTTAATGGTTCGATTTTAACGAAAAAATCGGCCGTTTTTTGGCTATAAAACGGCCATTCTTTTCGAAAAAAAAAATCGAACGATTAAAGACTACATTTTTATGTATTAAATAAGCCTGCAAAATTTCAAGAAGATCGGTTCATTAGTGTTCGAGTGATCTTGGTCACCGACTTCAGAAATGCCATTTTGTGAAAAACGCGTTTAAAGTTTCAATTTCAGTTCTTCAATTCACGAATTCTTCTCTTTCAACGCTCATATCTCAGTCAATTTTGTTCGGATCGACTTGAAATTTTCAGGACATGTTCTCAGATACTTATACTTCAAAAAAATGCAATAAAAAAAAACGATTTTTCCAAAATCGCAAGTGGGGGTAACCCCTTAATTTTTATAATTTAATTTTTTGTGTCTATATATCTATACCCCTTAATTTACCCCTATATACCCTTAATTTACCCCTTAATATACCCCTATATATACCCCTTAATTTTTTGTGTCTATATATATATATATATAGACACAAAAAATTAAGGGGTTACCCCACTTGCGATTTTGAAAAAATCGATTTTGATATATATATATATATATATATATATATATATATATATATATATATATATATATATATATATATATATATATATATATATATATATATATATATATCAGTGAGTTAAAAATTGATCGCTTCTCTATTTCTACTTCATCCAATGATCTTTCCTATAATTTCTCCTGCTTTTCCTACAGCCCCTGAAACTGCACGGCTTATTTCTTTACAATGTCGCATGCTCTGAGGTCCGACCCGGGGTTAGTGTGGACTCAAAATTGTTCTCACGAAAAATAATGATTATAAAACTTTGTTCAGTCAATTGTAGGTTATACGTCAAAAATTGTAGGTTATACGTTGTTCGGGATTATTTCGGTTCGCCATGTCTCGTATACTCTTCCCTTTGATTTCGATTTCTCCAGATTGTGGGTCGACTTTTCCGTGCACTCACGCACACACGCATATTTATAGATATAAGTGTATATTTATAGTAGCATAAGTGCACGCGTGGTAAATTATGTTTGGGACGATAAAAAAATAAGTCCACACTTGGAAGAAAGCTTTACCCGCGAGGACACGATTTGTGTATACAAGTGGAACCTTATGTGCGCGTATAGGGGAGGAGGAAGCAGGTTACACGGGAAAGCCATTACCCACCTATAAACCAGCCTCGCAAATGGTACCTCTCGGAGCTTCGGCACGACTATTCTGCGAGGCATATCTCGGACGTGTCGATCTCCCGGACGCGAGAAACTCGGTGACCTGGTCCAAGGCCGGCAGCAACCTTACGCTACCGAACCACGGCAGAATATCCCAGCATCAAGTCTCGAGGTGAGAATTGTGATTACTTATTCTCGCTTTCTTTCGTTAGGTACGTCGCGCTGAGAACGCGACTAGGTGATGCTTATTCTTTTTTTTTTTATTCGTTCGCCGTTTCGATAGACATTTGTTCAGAATTATATTTATGGTTGAATACATTTTTTTTTTAAATCCCCGAAGGCTATTTGGGTTTAGGACGCTGGGAATTAGAACTTGGCAGGAGCTAAGGACGTTGATAAGTCCGTGGAAGCTTGGGGCCCAAAAACAGGTTGATTTTCATGGTGTTGAAGTTTGCATCGTTGGAATGCAACGAAAGTTCTCTTTTATTTTTTAATTTCTTTGTTATTATTACTATACAAACCTTTTTTTTTAACGAATTTAGGTTGCAGAATCCTAATATGGATCTGCAAAAATGTTTCAGTAATTTTTGTAGCCTCAAAGAAATAACTAATTATTAAAATTTAAAAAATCGACTACGTACAACCTTAGTCACTGCGATGACAAAAATGTTTTTAAAAAATTGAAATTCGGTTAATAAGTTTTTGAGTATGCGCTGAGATAAGGTAAAAAAAAGTAGTTTCGAGAAAATCGCAATCAAAGTTTTCGTTCCGTTTTTCTTGATTTAAAGTTATGTTTTTTTCCAGAATATTGATATTTACATTAAAGTATCAAGTCGCGGGCGATATGACGGTTTTTCATCTTCATTATGTATCTCAAAATAATAAGAGCTTGCACTTCGTCTATTCTAAATGATGAGTTAAAAAATGTTAAAAGCCTGAAGATGCACACAGAGAGAAATGTACATTATATTACCCTGAGGGGACAACAATATTTTATAGTCATGGTTACTGCCGAAAATATAGTACTGCTCATGATATTTTAGCATTTGTGTTAACTATGATCATCTGTTAACCGCAACCAACAATCTTTCAAGCATACGTTGTTTGTCAATGCTATATAATATAGTAGGTTTTCATAAATAGATGATTCCTTACACAATCAAACAATAGTGCTTTTTACCATATTGAATGATATGTCTACTATATGTATATGATATTGCATAAATTCAAAAATTCAAAGTTTTTAATTGAAAGTACTACCTGTATGATTGTTTATCATGATTTGTTATTCCCTGACCTCTTGAAATGATTCCTATCGAAGAAAATATTTAACCTACATGGAGATTCGAACCTACGACCTACCTATCTATATTCAGGCACGCTGCCACTATGCTACCGGGTACTTATGGTATTTCGATCGTAGATTTGGCATAACGGATAAAAGTAATTCCAGCTGCATTTCCGAATAGCTGCTACCTCTGATATAGGTGGAATTTTGCACAGATTGCTTTTTTGATAATATATGTCACTGCTTAAATGGATTTTTGGCGCGGCCCAATAGTTTTCGAAATATCGGATTCTAAAAACTGATAAATGAATGCGCTAATATATCTATATCGATCATAGCGTGCCACCGCTGTCTCTACTTTATTGACAAATGATTTACGTCTTCACTATACGATTACCATAATGTTGTTCGTATAGTCACTTTTCGTAAGATCTTGTAACAGTTTATACTCAACAAGTGTTAATGTCAACCATATAAATAGTACAAACTTGCACTGAGAAAAATGTCCATAGTATTTATAATATAAAAAAACGCCCATGGTAAAAGTGGGCATAGTAAAATTCATATAGCTTATTGCTACCGCAATCATAATATGGTTAACACAACTATCAGCATCTATCTAGTCATGCCGTTTTGGTAGTGTGCTTTTTTATCTAGTATCCCTGAAATAACTATTAACTACTGTGGAAGACTTGACAATGTCGATATACTTAATTCAGTTAATATTTTAACTATAGTTAGTAGTTTTTTCCGGGATAATAGATGGTCGAGCACGCCACCAAAGTTGCATGTTTAGATATATTTTTCGCTTATAGTTGTGTTAACGATATTATGATTACGGTGCCAATAAACTATACAGGATTTTACTATCCTCTCTTTTGACGTGGGCGTCTGTCATAAATACCTAAGTCTGTTGTTCGTAAATGATAAAAATGAAAAAATGAAAAAAATGCATGCATTTACTTATTTATAAAAATTTAATTACATATATGAAACTTTTAGCTATCGAAATGTTACCTTGTGCAAAAAAAGCTTTAATTAATAGAGAAAAAAATTATTTAATCAGCAACGGTGACCCGATTTGACGTTTCGTGGTAACTGTTGATCGTTTTTGATAAGACGCGCCGCTTCATGCGTAAGGGCATCAAAAATTCAAAAACTGTCGCATCTCAAAAAGTAAAGGCGTTTCAGGTTCCTCAGAAAATTTCTTACAAAGAACAATTGAAAAAAAATGTTTTTGATTAATTATTTGTTAAAAAATACGGTGTTCGATCATTGGGACATAGAAAATGCAGTGTGTCCCAATTATTGAACACTCGAATTTTCCAAGATGGCGTCATTAAACCCATCAAAACATCGAGACAGTTAACGTGCGACAGATCGTGTGAATCGGATTTATTCAAACAAAAACTGTAAGTTCCTGAATAAACTTACCTTTATTCTTTTAATAATAACTCTAAGATCGTCAAATATATTTTTTATTTGTATTTTCGTGCAATAAACATAAAAAGAAAAGTAAAAAGAGAATATAACCTAAATGTAACCTAAAAATACGAATGTAATGTTCAATATTTTTTGCTCTCCGATATTTCAGGGACAAAATTTCGAGAGGGAAAGAGAATTCTCGAGAGTGTTTGATAACTGGGACATGCCTGTTCAATATTAGGAACATAGGCACTTCCAGTGTTCAATAATTGGGACATTTGCATGCTTCGCATTGTTATTCTTTTTTTTCATTTGAAATCATTTAAAAATAATCCAAAGGGTGATTTTTCGAAAGTATAAATATCAAAGTATCATTTGAACATGAAATCGATGGTTTTATCTTGATTTTATATTTTTTTCTCACCGAATTCGATCCCCCAGATGCTCAGCTGTTCAATAATTGGGACATTCACCTTATATAGTCGGGTCTTTGGAAAAAAGATAGATCAATTCGCCATTGAAAAATATAGTCGAGAAAGGCATATGTAGAAAGGAACCGACGGTTGAGCAAATAGGAAATCACCGAGGAACTCAACCTAGCCGGGACGAAAATACACAATAACATTTTAATGAAGTTTGGGTAACTTTCGAATTGTTATTGGGTGATTTTCCGCTTCTGGAGTGGACGTTTGATCCCTAATTTCCCCTCCTCTTCACCGCTCTATCACCCTCCTGTCTCTCTATCCACCTATCTATCTAAGTTCTCCATCTCGTTTGCCCTCGACATGCGGAATTCTCTCCTGAATTCTATCGCCAAAGTTTGAGCCCGAGAGGCTCAGGGAAACATCGTCTATCGTGTTTCCCGACGTTCCGAGATCCCCAACGAAGTTTTCCGCAAAACTTCGACGAGTTGGTTCGGCCGGGATGGGATTCTATGAGAGCTTGCGATAACCAACTTACACCATGATAAACGCGAAGTAGCAATATCCAGGATAGCTGCCCATATACCAACGCGGACGGGGAGTTTAAGAGCGATCGGGGATGAATGATACAATGAACCATCCAGTCTCGCGCAATCGCCGTGATCCACTTATTAAAATATATGCTTGAGTTCCGTACAATTCTCGTGGGGTAATTCGATTCACCCATGTGACCATCAATTTCGTGCCTTTCATTCGGCACGAGTCTTCATCAGTTTCCCTGTGCCTTCGGGTCGATGCAATGCGGCACGACATTAGGAAAAAATGATTTCGTGGGTAACACTAGGGGGCGGGGGGTGGGGGGATTTTTCAGGGACTGGAAAAAATCGAGTGAAAAATGTGGCGTAAAAGAAAAAAAAAGCGTGTGTGTAGAGGGACATTCACTGCTGCGTATCAATCATGAGCCTGATGCCGGTAAAGCAACTGAAAGTACACCTCTTCTGTATTAAAAAAAAAAATAATTCTGTAATAAAAAAATTCCGTAATAAAACAAATAAAATTCTGTAATAAAAAATTCTCAATATAGTATAATAAAAATTAAAAAAATGAAATTCCGTAATAAAACATTCTGTAATAAAAAAAATGTTCCGGTAGTTTTTTTTGTTTCCATATACGTTATGATCCTGCTTATATGATTATTGGAGCAAAACGTATCCTGCCTTGTTGAGGGAGACTTTGTCCTTGGAGTGCCATATTTCAGGTGTTTACATTTTGTCTTCTTTAAAGGAAACGAGTAAAGCTTTTTGAGTGCGGTTTTTTCTTGCTTTTATTCATGATATACAGAACGTTAAAAAAAATTTTTTTGAAAAAAAAAACCAAAATGGCGGCTGTTGCAGCTCCGCGAAAACAGGTCCTCAAATCGCGGGAGGTAAACGGCTGACATCACTGCCCCCTCTTTGTTGATCTGAAACACAAATTCAAAGCATATTATCAATCTGTGACCCTTTGGTCATGGAATGACGGATGGGTTTTTCGTTTAGTACAAATTTCGGAAAATGGCGGCAATTTAAAAAAAAATCGAATTTTCGCGTTTTTTTCGCATAAAAAGATAAATAATAAATGCAAAAATGTATCTATCGAAAAAACGATCCGTCATTCCGTGAAGACATATTTTCTGAGTATGCTCTCCAAATTTCAGGTCGATATGTTAATTACAGCGGTCAGGAGAATGTCAGCTATTTTTAAAAACGTGTTTTCGAGAAAAACGCGTTAAAAGTTTTGTAATGTGTTTGCACAAATGTATTTATAATTACCGCTAATCGGCAATGCCTGGTCCATAGAGGCATCCCTCTTCTTCTTCTAGCTGCTCATGTTGAGCCGCTAACATCTCCCGCTGTTCAATCAAGGACAAAGTCTCCGTTAAAGTGTTTACCTACCCTCGGCATTGAACCTACGTCTTCTAATTCTAGAGCTGAGCGCGCTACCTATTCAGCCATTCCAACACTGGTGTCCACTTTCGTTTTTTTCCTTCCCATATTTTTATCATTCTAATTCTATTTTAAAGAGGGTCAATAATGGTAAAGAATATCAATAATTTTTTTCGCGACGTTGAAGTTTGCGTCTTTGCAATTCAACATTAATACTTTGGTAAATATTCGAAAGTGGGACTCCTGCTATAATCAGGCTAGTTTTCTTCATGGGGTCAAACAAACCCAAACAAACCCAAAAAACCTCAAAAAACCACAAACAACCTCAAACAAGGGGGCGTACATAAATTACGTAACGCACTGGGGGGGAGGAGCGGCCTGGCGTTACGGTCTACGTACATGGAGGGGGGGGGGGTCGAGGTTTGCGTTACGTCACGATTTTAGAACTGCCAGAAATAACAAAATTTCCGCATGTTCAAGTTTAAAAAATTTTTAACTCGTCGTTCAGAATAGATGAAGTGGAAGCTCTTATTACTTTAAGAAATATAATGAAGATGAAAAACCGTCATATTGCCCGCGACTTGATAATTTAAGACGAGAAATCCCTTTAGGAGCGTGAAAAATAGGTATTTTTCGGGATTTTTTTTAGAAGGGATAAATGAATCGGATCGTTTTCAAATTTGGACATCACTTTATAATAACTGTCAAGTTTGAAAAAAATTTTTTTTTTGGGATGACCAACAAATTGGCGGCGTTATTAAGGGTCTTCGGACGCCTGATTTCCGCGACATCGAAAAGTGCTGCAGTTATCACTCTTTTTCTGTTGATCTGAAAAAGATTTAATAAGTGTCATTCGTTTACTGACATATTAAGGGAAAGGATACACCTAAAAAATTATGAAAAAGTGCAAAACTGAAACTTTGGGAGCCTTTTTACTCCAAAGTTCGAATTTTTGACCATTTTTTCGATATATTTGAGCCCAAAGAAATTATTTATCTACACGCTACCTTTCAAACTTTAGGTATATCCTTCCGATATTATTACTGGGAGTAACCTCCCAAAACTTGATCCAAATCGGTCGATAACTTTTTGAGCTACAACTCGAGCAGTTTTTGAAAAAGTAGTTTCGAGATAATCGCGTTTAAAGCTTCAACATGTGAGACCTATTAATTTGGGTATCATACTTTCGAAGTATGTAAAAAAAAAATCGATTTATTGAAAATTCTAAAGGGATTTTTCGCCTTAATGTAAATATCAATATTCGAGAAAAGAAATGTAACTTTATATCAAGAAAAACGGAACGAAAACTTTGATCGCGATTTTCTCGAAATTATTCTTTTCGACCTTGTCTTAGCAAATATCAAAAACTTATCAACCGATTTTCAATTTTTTCAAAACATTTTTGTGATCGCAGTGACTATGGTCGTATGTAGGCGATTTTTTAAATTTTGATCATTACCATTTTTAAACATTGCTCGAGTACAAAAAAGGGCCTTGAAGATAGGAAAAAATGTCCAAACGGTCGGCATTTTGTAAAAAAACACCAAAATAAAAAAACGGCTACGCATAACGATAGCTACATTTGTATAGATATCGATAAATTGTTGACTCTTTATTTACAGATAACCCTTCATAAAGATATCGATGGGACAATGAAGACAATTTTTTTCGTCGCCAAATCAGGGTTAATTTTTTTTCAATTGATAAAAATTGGTATAAAGCTGGGTGAATAGATACTTCAAGAAATGAGTATAAACCCAATCCTTTCATAATTAGTTATTTCTTTGAAAAAAAAACGCAATCATTGACGACAAAGCACCCGTTACGTAACGAAATGGGGGGGGATTCAGGCCAGGCGTAACGGTTCCGTTACGTGGGGAGGGGGGGGGGGGGGGTCGAAAATTGGGAAATTTTGCGTTACATAATTTATGTACGCCCCCGACCTCAAACAACCCCAAACAAACCCAAGCAAAAAATGGCCGGATTCAAGCAGGAGGCCCATTTCCGAATATCTACCAATAATCTTTTCACCGGACTTTTTTGCCCATTTAGCCTGTGAAAATAACTCACACGTTTTTACATATTCGCAAAAGTGTCACGACCGGAATTTGCAAAAAAAAAGGCATCTGATGATGATTGTGTGAAAAAAAAATGTTAAGTTGTGCCAATAAAATTTAATTTTATTGATTTGATTGATTACCTTTTGATGACGGTAAAAATAAACGAATGAAAAGTGAAGAAAAAAAAGCGCTGCATTCCCACGAATTTGGACTCTTTTTTGACCCCGTGGAAGTGATTGTACCTCCTTAAGGGGCCAGTCCACTTTGGAGCCACGAAAAAAGGCTATTTTCGCGATCTTTTGTTGCAGGATTTTATAAAAGATATGAGTAAAAAAGTCGTTGGGCTCGATAAATAAAGTCTTGAAATACATTTTTTTTAAAGTGCATTTATTTTTATTCATTTTTAAGTACAAAAACTATAGTTTAACGTAACGCCTAAAACATAGGTGGGCTAGGTAGCTCCATCACAACTCGGCAACGGCTTGTCTGAAACAAAACGATCAAAGTCCATTAGATTCCATATGACACCAGCTACAAAATGACCCTCGGATATAAATTTTTATCAAAAACCAAAAAAATGGCCGATGAAAAACGAAAAAAGTCGAAAAACGCGTTTGTTCGCAGTTTTTCGCAAAAAAAAAAGAGTAAAAATCCAAATTTTAAAACCATCGCGGCTCATCTTGTTGCGAACCATGTTTACAATATGTGGTTCAAATTTCAAGAGAATCGGTTTATTAGTTTTCGAGATACGATGGAGCCAGATTTTGAAACCGTTTCGAGAAAAACGCGTTTGAAGTTTATACTATGAAAAACTCTCACCTAAACTCAATCGGCAATTCCTGCCCCTTACAAAGTCCAATATTTCTGAATGTACGTACTTTCGAAAACGGTGAAAAAAAAATCGATTTTTTGAAATTTTCAAAGTGGACCGGCCCCTTAAATGCCCAGAAGATTTACCCTTGACTTTGTAAATTTGCGACAAAATGACAAAACGAACCCAAACGAACTATACGTTGTCACATGGAACGGGGGAAGGTGCCACGGACTCCCCCATTCCGCCGTCCCTCCCACCGAGTCGTTCCGTTGGCTCCAAATACCTGAAGCGAATAAAAGTATAATTCTCCTTGAGATTCCGTCGGAGCGTGTTACTGGCGGGCGAATGTTCGAGCCACGGTGAGGGAAAAGTGTAATCGCAATAAGAGGGAAGAGGTAGGCTTGTGGCACGATTTCTCGAGAGTCCTGTCTGTCTGACGGCGGATAAGAAGGTCGGAAGGGGAGCGAACGAGAGAGGGAGTCGATTCACGGTATACGTATGGTTTATAATACAACGATGTCCAAGGTTAATAAGAAATTCTCGAGGATAAAAAAGAAGAGAGAGAGAGTGAGAGAGAGAGAGGAGAGAGAGAGAGAGAGAGAGAGAGAGAGAGAGAGAGAGAGAGAGAGAGAGAGAGAGAGAGAGAGAGAGAGAGAGAGAGAGAGGAAGAGAGATCGAAAGATAAAAGATGCTGTGGTGGCTCTCGTGGCGAGTAACGTCTCGTGCCTCAGAGGAGCTCTACGAGTGAGCACGTTTCAAGTCGAGAAAGGGTGAGAAGAGCATCATCTTCTGAGCTTGTAGAATTGAAGAAAGACGATGTGAGAGAGGTGGAGAGAAATGAGACGATGGATACATTCATACCTATAGGTATATTACGGAAGAAGAACAGATGAGAAATCCAAAGCAGGAGGGAACGAAAGAACGAACACGGGGAACACAAGGAGTTTTGCGAAGGTGGAGGAGAGAAGAAGAGGGGGCAAAGGTATCATTACAGTAATGACGGAGCGCGCCCGAGCGATGAGAGATTCTCGACTTTTTCTTCAATGTCCCCCCCCCCCTCTCTCTCTCTCTCCCCCCTTTCTTTCTTTCTCTTTTGCACTCGCTCTCCATTCCTCATCTTTCCTCTGGCGAGAGTCTCAACGATGAGCCTAAGTGTAACTATATACGCGAAGAAGTCGACTCTCTCTCTCTGTCTCTCATCAAACATAGATGAAACTATGAGCAGAATGACCAAGAGTATCAAAGATTACTCCGAGACACGTGTGTGTATACGATATACAGCTGGCGCGTCCCCGAAACAATAACTTGGTGATGTTGCAGTCTACCCTGTTAGGCACCAACGAAAATTCCATTTTTGGCAATGGCCACATGCTTTTCGGCACATCAAGACTACGCCGAGCACTGGAGTATTTTTTTAGAATCCTTATCAGAGATCCGCTAGCTGCATCAGCAGCGGAAAGAGATTTCTGATGGTCAGAAGTGAAAGAATGAATAAGAACTTTCGTCACATCCCAACGATGCAAACCTCAGCACCGTACACCCTCCGGAAGATTAAAAAGAAAAAACGTGACGCACCGACTGTGAACGAAGCGACCGGGGAGAGTAAAGAGGAGTGGACACAGCCCAATACGTAGTTCCAGCGTCTTAAAAAATCCGACTATCTATAGTTCCAGATCGTGCCACTGGCAGCTCTCCTGACCATAACGTCTCAAATAATTATAATAGTCCAAACTTAACGCATGCGCGCAAATAATAAAAGAATTTGATTTCGATGTGTCTTTGTGCTCCGCTTTGAGGCTCATTTTTAATATTGTTGTGTTCTGCAATATTGAGAAAATCTTCACGAAATTGTTTTCTTCAAAGCCCAAGGTAGAATTATTTTTAATATTGCTCCCAATCAATCGTCATTAGGGTTAGCCTTCAGTTTATCTTTTCACGCATGTAGTTCAGTTCATGAGAAACATAAATAGCTCAAAATAACGAAGGTTAAATGATTCGAAATTTTATCTTTCGACTGATAAAAAAATCGAATGACTATAAATCGAACCATTATTTATCGGAGAGTTAATTTATTCGAAAACGAATGTTCAGATTGTCTGCAATTCGGAACGTAAAAATACAGAATCGAAAAATGTAGAACACCCATAGCTCCGAAACAGAAAATAGCGAGTGCCTAATATGCGTAATACCGTCTATGGCGAAAAGCAATATATCGAAACGCAAAATGTCGATGGCCCGAAATGTCGAACGCCGAAAGGTCGAACGGCCAAAATGGCGAACGTGGTGGGGCCCGTCACGTGGGACGACTGCCTTACGATATTTTAGCCGACTGACCGACAGCGCCATCTCGCAGCTTCACTCTGAGGCGCAAGTAACGTATTGCTCGATTCGCCATCCGGGCCGTTCTACATTTCGACCCTCCGCGATTTCAACCACTCGACTTTTTGGCCGTTCGCTTTAATGATTTTCTGCATTGTGAACCATCGCCATTTTTTTAATTCGGACAATTGTCGTCTCGAATTATTTGGTGTTATGCATACAGGCCCGTCGATATTATGTTTTTCGATATTTTATTAAATCTGATTTTTGTTTTTCGCTATATATCAACTTCCGAGATGTTCATATTCGTAATTGTTATTTTCGACTTCACAGACTCAAGTAAGATTGATCTATCTATATTCGAACATTCGTCATTTTCGAATTCGACATTTTGGCCCATCTGCATATCGATCGTTCGACATTTTGCCCCCCACCCGATCGATTAAATGTGGTAAACAGAAACGTGGTCGCACTCCAAGTCTTGAAACGTTGGTTACAAAAATCCACACTCCGCAAGGCGCCAGACCAAAAGAACTAGTCCGAACTGCTGGTATAGGACACTAGGCTGTTTTTGACGAGCAAAGGCAGCGATGCAAATACTGCAAGTGAGGCTTTTAAGGGAGCTTTCCAGTGTGACAGCCCGAAAAATCGCTGTTTTTCGCGATTTTTTTTTTTAAAGAAAAAACAATCTAATCGGTCTGGTTTTTTTTTGTATATTAATTGGGTATTGAAGAATACAAAAAAATTTTTTAAAGATCGATTTATTTATTAATTAATATCTATAAAAATGATGAAACAATTGTTGCAGAAAATGCACTTGGATGTGGTGTCCACGTTGGGGGTCACAATTTTGATCTGAAACAAAAAACACAAAAAGATTATTGATCGGTATATAATTGGCTTTCGTGCTATGGAGGCTTTTTTTTTTTTTTTTGCAAAAATGGCGCCGGTTTGAACAAAAAGTATCGATTTTAGCATTTTTTTTGGCAGTTTTTTTTACAAAAAAATAGGAAGATGTCAAAAAAAAAAAAGCTTCCATAGCACGATAAACAATGACGTTAAGAATATTGTGTAAAAAATTCAACTCGATAGCTTTAAAACTCTGCCCTCCAAGTTGGACACCGTTTTGAAAAATGCTGTTTCGAGACAAACGCGTTCAAAGCCGACGCGGCAGCTGTAGCGCTCCGTTGCCTTCTTCCAAGAAATGCTGTACAGTAACCGAAATAATCTGAATTTCGGCATGAAAATTTCAGGGAATATTCGGAAGAGTGTATACTATTCGATAAAGCAAAAAAAAAATCGATTTTTTGAAAATTTCACACTGGAAAGCTCCCTTAAAATCAAATGCCGCACATGCAACGTGCACCTGTGCCAGAACGCAAGGAACGATTGCTTTTACATTTTCCACGGAAACTAGTGGTTCTGTAAGATTATTCCAGACATACTATTGTAATCCGATTAAATAAGCAAACATTTATTTCAGCTTTTTCAAAGATCTGAAAAATGTCATAATTTATATCCCCGAACCGCCAATGTAGCAAATTTGCTACAGTCCGAAAATGCTACTTTCCAAACCCTTATCGATAAAATTATGGTGGGACATTCATATTCAACCCTTTTTTAGTCATACTACCAGAGGAAATTATTTTCAGCCATCCAGAAATAGGCGTGGCCGTTAAAGGCTTAAGGGGAAAGGGACATTGATAATTAGTTTGGTCATTTCATCCGGACGGATCGAGCACGCGGGGATAAATATTCATATCGGTTACCACAGCGACCGTCATAGGAGCCCGTATGAAAATGTTTCCGCAAACAGTGATTTTGCCCCTTGTGCACGTCCCGTTACCTCATTGTTTTCGTGAAACTGAAGCGGAAGCCTATTCATCCGGTTTGCCGGCTTTTATTTCCCTTCCACTCTCTTTCTCTCTACCTTGTTAACAACGACCGGTTAAAATTAGCGGCAAAAAGACGGAAATTCCGCGTCACGTTTTCCTTCCTCGGATTTCTTCCGACAGGTTGTACGTTCATCCGATCCAAACGCTTATCCGATCGCGATGAATTCACCCCGCCGAGCAGAGATGGGCAAAAAATAATTGAATTGACAATTACCGATTACAATTACTACTGTAATTGATAATTTATTTACTTTGTAACAGATTACTGAAATAACTAGTTACCACAAATACCAAGTGTAATTCATCACTGTGTAATTTAGTTGAAAGCTACACTGCAAAAACAAGTGTATTGTTTTTAAGCACTTTCCGTGTATAAGTTGGTGTAGACACTTTTTACACTTTTAACAAAATGACACGGATATATGCGTTCAAACAACATACTTAGGTGTGCTATTTTCTTACACGCGTTAAAACGTTTAAAAAGTGTCTGCAGCATACACTCAAAGTGTGTAGAAGCAACACACTTATTTTTGCAGTGCTGCATACACATGGGATGCTTCGGACAAATGTATTCAGTGACAAAGCTTTTCAACGTCAAAATATATGTATTTATTGGAGATTACTTATACATTATGCTGTGTTGATTGTATTAATTATATTAATTATATAGTTAATTATATATTTACAGTTTTGATCGTTGTCTTTGCTGAATACATTATGATGATGTAGTATGATGCGAGTAGGCACACGATGGATTTGTTGGCCATGGCTTCCGCTATTTTAACCCGTATATCGCGATCTGCTACCACAATTTTTATTATAGAGCTTTCGTGTGTATACTAAGGTGTTAATTGAATCCGTTAACCGGTTAATTGAAGATCGAATGTGGTCTTGTTAACCGGTCCATCAATAAATGTCAAACCAACTAACGAGTTTCACGGGATGGCGTAACCAAGGTTATTTTCAAAGCATGATCAATAACTCGCAATTAAGGCGTTACCCTCACTTGTAGCGCAAAAAAAGGCCTTTTTCATGAATTTTTTTAAAGAAAACTACAAAACTTTTTTAATCGATCAATATATCCTCTTAAAGAACACATCTTGAAGAACTTTCAGTAATTTTTTTATTGAAAAATATTACATTGTTTAGTGGCAAATGGCCGTCAATGAAATAATGTTTTTATATACACGGTTTGCGGTGACCAACATTGCGGCGAAGTGGACCATCTGAAAAAAAAATGCGGATGGATTTAGTCAAATATAAGTATAAACTAGTCTTTAATCGAAGGATTTTAAAAAATATTCATTTTTCACAAAATGGCGGACAGTCAAAGTTAATGGTTCGATTTTAACGAAAATAAACGGCCATTTTTTGGCTATAAAACGGCAATTTTTTTTCGAAAAAAAAAAAACGAACGATTAAAGACTACATTTTTATGTATTAAATAAGCCTGCAAAATTTCAAGAAGATCGGTTCATTAGTGTTCGAGTAATCTTGGTCACCGACTTCAGAAATGCCATTTTGAGAAAAACGCGTTTAAAGTTTCAATTTCAGTTTACACGAAGAACGGATTCTTCTCTTTCAACGCTCATATCTCAGTCAATTTTGTTCGGATCGACTTGCAATTTTCAGGACATATTCTCAGATACTTATACTTCAAAATAATGCAATAAAAAAATCGAAGTGGCGGTAACCCCTTAAGGTAGAACGAGCACACTTTTGATTTCTATAGATTTTGTTCAAATTTTAACCAGACATTGTTCGTATCATTATGCATGTTTGAGTGAAATTTCAGAACAGTCGACCATTTAGGTTGGGAGATAACAGATTTTAAAATTGCTACTTTTAACACTGCGGGGTCTGCATTGACCGGAAGCCAGGTCACATAATTCGTCGTACCATTCTATTGTGTTTATACATTTTGAAGAAAAAGTATCTTTACATAGCAAACTAGTTAATGAAAGAGTAAAAAAAGTTTGAACTGCCTTTACTATTCGGTTTTGCTAAAAACGTTCAGTGAAGACATAATAACGTCCCGTAAAAAATATTTGTCCTCTATAATAAGAAGAGGTATGGCAACACCGCATCGTTCCACGTACTCAAGAACGTAAGTTTGCGCGGCATATTTAAAATAATACTACAACACAAAGTTTTATTTGGAAGTAAATTTTAATCGAACAAAGTTTCAAATTAGTTATCAGTTAACCAACACTTTTTTTTGTTAATGAAGATAACTTAACCAATATAAAATATAAATATTTATAACGCAAATATATATTTTTTTAACGATACCTCTCCCATCACATAGCGTGCTTGTCGAGTGTTCTTTTTCAACGACTCCAACACCTTCAACACATTTTTTCTCTTTGCCTTCGTCCATTGATTTCAGAGCTTTTATTTCACTGTCCACGACTTTTTTCTTCCGCCTCTTCCCTTCGAAACGAATTCTGGTTGACATTCTTATTTTTTTCCGATACTATAACCAACTAGCTTGATCCACATTGAGCTGACAGAAAACTCTGAGCATCACGGAAAATGTCCATGATGCTCAGATTTTTCTTCAGATTCTTCAGATTTTCTTTAGATTCAGGGTAGACACTCAAAAAATAGTACTTTCGAATGAGCACGTTTTTGAAAAATCGATCTTCTTGACCTACCCAGGTGTACGTAAGCTCTTAATTACGATGTAATGAAATGCAATTCAACGATATTACCTTGCAATTGAATTACTTTCCAACCACATTAATAATCATATTACAATGTAGTTCAGTTATGCACATCACTGCCACCGAGTACAGAGCTCGATAGACTCGGTAATATCGTACGAAAGTATGTACGCGAGCTCGAGAGCTTGCCACGGGCGATTCGAGTCTTATCACAAAACGTAAATCGAAATTCGAGCTTATTTCCCCAAGGTTTGCCAAGCTCGCGCTTACACGAGAGCGAACGCAACTCTACTCTCTCGGTTTTGCGACATAAATTATCCGTGCCAGATGGGGAACGACGAAAACTCCTCCTCTTCCTATTACTCTTACCCCCCCCCCCCCCCCCCCTCCTCCTCGCTCCCCCCACCATGGTAAAGAGATGGAGGGGGCTCCATCTCCTTACCATGATCCAGCTCCGACTTGTTACCTTTCTCATTCGTTTTTTCTTATTTCGTATCTTATTTTCTTGAATATCTTTCCCTCTCGCTCCGTCCGAGCGATTCTCCTGTCGCGATATAACAGTCGTTGGTCATGCTTGCTGACCTCTCTCGAGACGAGAATCGCGAGAGCTCTCACGATTTTCACCATATAGCCTGTATGCCGAGATGGGTGGTCCGCTCCTTGCTCTCCCGTGTATCTTTTGTGAGAGACGGAGCCTCACAAAAGAAAAGCCTACGCTTGCACGACTCCCATCTATCGATATCCGATACATTATATCATTGTCTGTGTGTGGGTAATCTGACTTTTCGGAAGAGGGAGAATAACGCGGGATCTTGTTGGATCAAGCAGACGAGGGTAGGCGGAAACGGAGAACCAGGATTCACCACAAAGCCTTGCATTCCTTATCGATCTCACTTGTATTTCTTGATAAATAGTTGCATACCATTTTCAATTGATGGTAAGCCAGTTAAGGGGCTGTAGCAGTGTGAACGCCGAAAATTTGGGTGATTTTCGGGAATTTTTTGGAAGAAAAGTACTCAATTAAATGTTTCGAAAAATGAAGAATATATTTGGCTATAATTCACCTATATTACATAATTTTTTCATAGGAAAATATTGAGATCCAAGCGACTTATGCGCTGCCTTCTGAGGTGCCAAAAAAAGTTCCTCCACTGCTGACATGATTCCGGCCGATTGAGTAGCCGAAACCGAAAAAGGAAAAAATGTCGTTAAACTGGAAGATATTTCCTGTACAATGACGTAGGATTTTCGAAAAATATCAAAATCTAACAAAATGGCGTAGTTATGAATAAAAACGTCTGTTTTCTTGCCTATAAAATGGTCGTTTTTTAAATGCCAAATCGTCAATTTTCATCCAATCAAAAATATCCTACGTCATTGTAGAGTAAATATATTCAAGAGTACTCGGTTCAAATTTCAAGTCACTCGGATAATTGCTCTTTGAGTTACAATGTCAGCAAATTTGAAAAATCTCATTTCGAGGAAAACGCGTTTAAAGATTTAACTGGGGCATTTTATACCTACGAGCGGTTGCTCTTTAGAAGGCTGCCATTCGGGAAGTATTAGAGATACGGCCTTGACATTTTTCCCGGATATTCTTGAAAGTATGAACTTTCGAAAAAGGCAAAAAATTGATTTTTCGAAAATGTCACACTGGTATAGCCCCTTAATCTAGGAATATTGGAGTATGAGAAACCAACCGCAGCTAAATAGGGGTGTTGCTTATTTTTGGGAAAGTATTTAAAATTGTTCACATACACATAATATGCCTCTAAATGTCCATTTCATGTATTTACATGCAGAAAATTCTTCAAAAATCGCGTTTTAATTCATTCGTTTAAAAATACACGCCGAAACGCCAAGACCTGTCATAAGACGGCGCGTGACGTCACACTCCACAAGATACGGGCCTCCAAAAAAACACAATAACAAATATGTCACAATTAATAAGTTCAAGGATGAATTCTAAATTCCATTTATCGCCGTATGACTGTTTTGAAGATCTGCAATTCAGGATTTTGTCTCCGAAATTGAAAATGGTAATAAAATTTTTTAAATTTGATAGGTTATTATGTAAAACATTTGGTAGGTTGTGTAAAAATTTCATGACGATTAGGACGCTGGCTACTGAGAAATTATAATTCGCAAATTACACGCAGCCCTATGGAAACTAAAGTAACTTTGCAATTTTTTTTTTCGTTATAAAAAATGATGCCAAAAATACCACAAAGTCACACTTGAGGAAAAACATATAAGAATATAGCGGCAACGTTGCATAGACCGAAAGTAGCGGGAAATTCAAATACTCATTTTCGTTCACGGACGACGTCGTTTCTTGCACCATAAAACCACTTTTGTTTTTGATATATTTGAAATAAAAAAAAACGATCATTCATAAATATTTCTTCTATTTCTTGATAACAAATAGCAAAGTTTGCTATTTGCTAATAGAATTTCAAAGTTACTTCAGTTTCCATAAGGCTGCGTGCAATTTGTGGATTCTAATTTCTCAGTAGCCAGCTTCCTAATCGTCGTGAAATTTTTACACAATCTTTCAAATGTTTTACATAATGACCTATCAAATTTTGAAAATTTCATCATTTCAATTTTGGACACAGCATCCTTAAATAGAACAAAACGAGTTGCAAAACAATACATAACCTCAAAAATTTGTTAAAATGGTTACAGAGTTTGTAATATTAATGCTATATACGTTATTTGTCGTACAAATGAGAATTCTTTAGGGTATACTTACACGGAAGGCTTCACGTGGCTGAATTCTGCAGAGCAGAAGTCGCTATTTTTCGTAAATAAAATGGGCCACCATTATGCAGTCGATCCTAGGCAAATTCGAACTATTTGCCTTCACGAATCCAGTCTCCATTATTACAGTTCAAGTGGAATTCAAAATCAATCGGGGAATCTCACAAATTGTATTTTAAGGGGATATATACAGTCAGGAGGCCCGAGAAGATCGATTTTTCAAGAATTTTTCTTGAAACGACTTTCAAATTCATTAACGTAAAAATTTGTACACATAATATGGTAACTTTCAACCGTATTTTAACATTTTTTATTTGTAAAAATAATTATTTTGAAAGCTATATCTATAGCTGATCTCCGGGACCACCTCTAAAAAAAGGCGTCTTGTGAGCACGATATCTCTGGACTGGATCATCTAAAATGCAAAAACCAAAAATATTTCGTTAATATAATGGACTATCTTGTTATTGATCGAAGGAATAAGCTAAATAATAATTTTTTACAAAATGGCGGCTTCCCAAAGAAAAATTCGATTTTTGACAAAAATGTTGTCCTTAAATTGTTTATAAAATGGAAAATATTTATCGGTGAGAAAAAACCTTCGATTAATTACTAAAAAATATACTTGAAAAGATTGTGCGAAAATTTGAGACTGATCGGTTCAGACGTTTACGAAAAATGTTGCTCACCGACTTTAAGAACACAGTTTTGAGAAAAACGCGTTTAAAGTTTGAAAAGCACTGTACATATAGTCTGACACGTCATTACAAATGTGCGTGTAACTTCGAGAATATTCGCCGGATTGACAAGAATTTTTCTGTGTGTGTACTTAAGGCAGGATACTACTTTGAAACCATGAAAAAAACGCTATTTTCGTGAATTTTTTCTGAGAATACTATTATAGATATCGATATGGGGTTTAAACTGTTCAATAAATACACTCTTTAAGTACATAAAAAAAAAAATTTAAATGTATTTTATTCATTTTTTGTACACGTAAAATATGTTTAAAGCCAACGCCTCGAAAAGCAGGTACCGTTGCCGTGGTCGTGAAATCTTCCCGACGGATGGTCTAAAACAAAAAAATCAAATAGTTTCATGTTCAGTATGTCTTCAGGAACCGACCTAACTAGAATATTTTATATACGTGCAAAATTAACAAAATGGCGGCTAAAATACGAAAAAAAATGCTTTTTTTGTGTCTTTTTTTGCAATAAAAAAATAGTTCTAATCAAAATTTTAAGTTGATTGTAGTTAGGTCGGTTGGTACACACATATAGAATATGTGTTCCAAATTTCATAAGGATCGGTTCAGTACTTTTTGAGTTATCACGACCACGGTACTTGAAAATGTCGTTTCGAGAAAAACGCGTTTAAAGTTTTGGTGAGTGATAAATCGTAGAAAAAATTATCTTACCCTCAATCAGCGATGCCTGGGCCATATAATATGCCTTCGACGTGTTCCAGGTGGGTGTTTTCATTCAATTTAGCCTTTCAAAGTTTCAAAGTAGAATCCCGCCTTAAATATATGTACATTACGAAAATTAAATTTAAAAAATCGATTTTACGAAAATTTTAACTATATATAACCCCTTAAGACAGAGTAAATAGTGACAGCCTAGTATAAGCAGTATGTTTAGAGTGTCGACGCCTTACCTGCTTTGCAAAGTGTGGTGTCATGCGCTCTGAATGGTGTTCTTTGTCACGTGACTTATAGACATTTTTTTTACAATTTATCTAAATTTATCTACAATTTTCACCAAAATAAAATAAAATAGGCACTTCCGAACATTACTTTGATTATAAGCTATCACCTCATAACAATATTTTTTTTATTCTTGATACTAGAAACATCTCTATTGCGCATGCGTCGAATTAAAACAGTCAAAATTGATGATATTGTAGTTTACATCATTGGAATGCAATGGAAGTTTCGTAGCTTATCTTTTTCCGACACGTTTAATGCTCCAAAATCACTCACACTAAATAAATAAAATAAACGAAACAAAACAAAAATCGTAAAGAATTTTCATAGCGTTCCAACGATGCGAACTTCAGTATAGTCAAAATTGATATATAAGTATGTTTAATCAATTTGTTGAGGAGTATAATAAGCGAGCTTTCGAGATTTTTTCAAGTCGAAAAAAACGAATTTTCGAAATTTTTTTATTGTGTCGAAACTATTTATTCTACATAATACAAATTTTATGTACTTATTACACGTGCATGAAATTACATCTTCTAATTCGCCTTTTATTTAATATTGAAAAATGGCGGCCGAAGACACTTGCTTCTGAGACGGTTGTCACCTGAGTTGTTCCGCGGCGTGCAACCTAGTTTCTGGTGCATTGACCTGAAATATCAGAGCCAAGAAGTTGTAGTTTTTTAAGACCCATACGCTCTGTGTGAACCTCTAGAATCGGAAGAAAACTGAAAATTTAAAAAATCGTACATGTTTGACAAAATGCTTTATTTTTCGTGAAATTTTCACTACAGTATTTTTTAACAAAGTCGTTTTTTCAAAATAAGTTATCGGGCAATTTTAGGTTCACGTGGACGGTAATTATGTTATCTAAAAGTGTACAACATTTCAAAATGATCGATCGGATAGTTTTTGAGTTATCTTGTATGAGGTTGACGAAAGTTCCGTCTCTGGAGCGAGTGTTGTACAGCTGCCATTTTTAAATATTTAGAACAATTATATCGTTCGAGAAGTTAGGGGGTCTGCCCACTTTAAACGCAGAAAAAATGGCTATTTTCATGAATTTTTTAAAATAGGTTTATATTATAGATATTGATATAAAAGTTGTTACACTTAATAAATACACTGTCGAAATACATTTTAAAAAAATGTATTTATTTAAGTTACTATTTATAGACGAAAATCATAGTAAAAAAAATCCTAAAAAAATTGTAGGTCTGCGCCGTTGATGAAATCTCGAAGATGGATCATCCGAAACAAAAAATCAAACGGTTTTAGATTCAGTATGTTAATGACTATAGGGCGTATCGTACGATTTTTTATATATGCAAAAATAACAAAATGGCGGACATTTTTCGAAAAAAAAATATGTTTTTTTCACAGTTTTTGGCAAAAAAAAATAGTAAATATCAAAATTGTTGAAATCCTTGATATGCGCTATAGCTATAGTTGTAAAGAATATGTGGTTAAAATTTCATAAGGTTAATAATTTCATAAATTTCATAAGATTAATAATTTCCTAAATTTCATAAGGTCAATAATTTCATAAATTTCATCAGTTCAGTAGTTTCGAAGATTTTATCAACAAGTCGTCGAAAAACATCGTTTCGAGGAAACGCGTTTAAAGTTTGTTTGGGTCACATAAATACATAAAAAAAATGTAATCATGTATTTTGAAAGTGTATTTATTAAGTGTAACAACTTTTATATTCATATCCATAATATAAATCTATCAAAAGAATTCGTGAAAATAGCCTTTTGTAGCGTCCAAAGTGAGACCCCTTAAGAGATGTGATAATATGTACATAACTCCTTAATTACGTAGAATAAACAATTTCAACACAAAAAAATCTTGAAAACTCTTAGAGAAGCCTACAGATCTTCCCCCTTAAGAAAACATGTTTTTTCTTAAGAGTCAAACTTATCGGACGATAAAATAACTTATATTATTTTAATTAAGGTGGTACGATGACTTCCACGGAGTCAAAAAAGCGTCTAAATTCATTTTACCCACAGCTGCTGTGATTGATGTTTACTTATGTTGATTATTCGTATTGTCGATCATAGTGTGGCAAATGTTGTGGTAAATGATGCATTTATTGCACGTGAACAAATAAAAACTGAATTATTAGACTGTCGACGACTCGGTAGTAATCGTCGTAATAATAATATTAACATATCCACCATAAAAACGGACTAAAAAGACAAAAAAAAGATCAGCCGGAAACCTATTAAAATAGGCTTGAATTACCTCAGCGGAATTAACACGATAGGCAGAATATAATTATACATATTATTGATACGTGATAAATGATAAAACTCCATAAATTGTTGCTTGCATATTTTGTGGCGGCTTCTATTCGAATTAATTTCAAAACAAAGCTAGGTTATGTTCGCCGAACGAATCAGCTGTTACTCGCGACGTTGCTAAGTCTGTGGCTGCTATTTCGTCGTTCTGACCATTTTCAACCGGAAATTGAAACTTTCTTATAATGCAGTGCTTTAACTACACGGCGAAGATTGATTTTCTTATTTTTTACAATATCTATTATATCTAATCTATCGAATTTGAGTTTGAGTATCGAAAAAAGTAAACGGTCAAAATAGCTCAAATTTTGGCAATAGGCGCATAAAGTATTCGTCAAAATCATACGAAAATTTCAAATCCGAAAGTTGGATTCGTAGTAATGATCGTACCTCCTTAAAGGTATATTTCGTTTCAAGGGTGGATCTAACTTTCTTCGAAAAATTAAATTGAACATATTCTCATTTTCGTGTCAAATGGTTCGCCAAATTATAGGACGGAGGTCATCGTGCGACAGAAATTGGACGGTGGAAGAGCTCTTTGTTACAATATTTGTCAATTTTCATTTTCTCACTTCCTTCCTGCACCGTGAGAAGGTACCCGGAGGCGGCTGCGAGATAAATTACTAGAGGGATAATGGAGGGTCTACGCGTGGAAGAGAAACAGCCCGGAAGGGTTGACCAGAGACTCGAGAGTAGAAAGAATCTAGTTTCAACTTGTTTTTTCTCATTCCCTCGGCTGAAGACATTCGTCAGTAAAATCGCGAGGGACCGTAGGACGGAAGAGGATAAAAAGAACAGAACGGAAGAGGAAAAAGAGTGTTGCCTACGACCAGTTTGTACGAGCGAACAAAGAGTAGTACATCGGGTCTCATACTCTGCCAGCATCGTCGCACTTATTCTCATCTTTCAGTCAGCCACTGTACTTGGGAAATCAGCTCGTGCGGAATTCACTTGATTTTCTAGTCTGCCTCGTTGTCTTTCTTCGCACAAATATTTCCGAACGCTACCGTCAATTCCACTCTTCGTTTTGCGCTCCTTAATTTTCGTTATTATGCTAAATCTACTTAGAGTCAATTTGTACAACTCCGATGAGAATCCTTGAAAAGCTCTTTGCGATATTCGTAGACTAAGTCCGTGGACTTTCGGGACAATTGACGAAATGTTACGATCTGATGAGGTTGAAGTTTGCGTCGTTGGAACGCAACGAAAATATTTTTTTTACCATTGCCAATTTCGATTTTTGCAAATCAAACCTACTGCGAATTGTTTTAAGGGGTCTTCTCACTTTGGACGCTAAAGAAAGGCTTTTTCATTTTTCAAAAAATGTTCGTTTTGCTTAAGGCGTTACCCCCACTTGTAGCGCAAAAAAAGACCTTTTTCATGAATTTTTTTAAAGAAAACTACAAAACTTTTTTAATCGATCAATATACCATCTTAAGGAACACATCTTGAAGAACTTTCAGTAATTTTTTTATTGAAAAATATTACATTGTTTAGTGGCAAATGGCCGTCAATGAAATAATGTTTTTATATACACGGTTTGCGGTGACCAACATTGCGGCGAAGTGGATCATCTGAAAAAAAAATGCGGATGGGTTTAGTCAAATATAAGTATAAACTAGTCTTTAATCGAAGGATTTTAAAAAATATTCATTTTTCATAAAATGGCGGACAGTCAAAGTTAATGGTTCGATTTTAACGAAAAAAAACGGCCGTTTTTTGGCTATAAAATGACTATTTTTTTCCGGAAAAAAAAATCGAACGATTGAAGACTACATTTTTATGTATTAAATAAGCCTGCAAAATTTCAAGAAGTTCGGTTCATTAGTGTTCGAGTAATCTTGGTCACCGACTTCAGAAATGCCATTTTGAGAAAAACGCGTTTAAAGTTTCAATTTCAGTTCTTCAATTCACGGATTCTTCTCTTTCGACGCTCATATCTCAGTCAATTTTGTTCGGATCGACTTGAAATTTTCAGGACATATTCTCAGATATTTATACTTCAAAAAAATGCAATAAAAAAAAACGATTTTTTCAAAATCGCAAGTGGGGGTAACCCCTTAATACACTTGACAAGTACTAGATAATGGTGGATAGAATAATCACAAAAAGCCTCATGGCAATCGGTTCATTGGTTTTCGAGAAATTTTGTGTACCGTTTTTTTACGACACTCCAAGAATCATACAATATCCTTCTATATTTTTGATATTTTTAAATAAAGAAAATTAAACATATTTTTGAATGTATATACTTTTAGATAATTAAAACCCTAATCCGAAATTTAAAATAGTTTTCCTTGACAAAATTCACAAAAATGACCTTTTTTCCGGCCCCTATAGGTGTACATCTCCCGTTGACGCAACACTCTCTCCACACTGCGGACATTTTATTTCGCGTGAAAGTATTCCGTGTTTCCGCAAAAATTCGATACTATCGGTATAACTTTTAAATAAAGTGCACGCGTCTACAAGACTTATTGTACAACCAGTACACTCTATTGTGAAATATAAACTAAATATTTTCGAAAATTTTCTTACCTAAGTCCCGATGTATATTAGTGTATTTACTTTTGTGTTGCCCAGTATATTGGTGACCTATTCGCACATTGTATTTGCATGTTTACATTTTACTCACACGTAATAAGAATTGCCAGAGAGCTCGTTCGAAAGTTGAAAATGAAATTGAAGCAATGTGAAATTTAAGTGCAAAAAAAATGTTATCGCATTAAAAACAATATGCGCCATTAAAATATAACTTAATATAAGGTTTTATAGTCATAAAGAATTGATTTAAAAAAATGTACAGCCTCTTTTTTAGCGGGAGTGACACTTCCGAATATTTACCCCATATTTTTATTGTTATAGAAGATATTTTGCGTAGATCCATATTGTAGATTGCTCAATAACGATCTACAAAAGTGGTAGAAAGAAATTAAAGGGGTTGAGAAATATTAATTTTCGTTTCATTTCAACGATGCACGCTTCAACCTCACAAGGAACATCCCTCAGATGACACCCTTCGATTTTGTTGAAATTTGGATATGCTATAAAGCACCGAAAAGTAAGCGATACGTTATTTTTTTTTCGGCGAAAAAACGGTTTTAAGGGGTGAAACCACCCCTCGAAAGTAGGGGTGTTTTTCGTTTTTCCTCGATAACGTTATCGTTCTCATATCCAATGTATAGTACACGAAAAAATAAACATTGCTGCAATTTGAAATTTTTTATATCTCGTACCGTTAAAACGTTATCGACGAAAAACGAAAAATATCCCCATTTTTCAGTGTGCGTTTCACCCCTTAAAACCGTTTTTCCGCCGACAAAAAAAAAATACGTATCGCTTACTTTTCGGTGCTTCATAACATATCCAAATTTCAACGAAATCGAAGGGTGTCACCCGAGGGATGTCCTTGTCAGTGAAAAACATAATTTCGAGAAAAATGCGTTTAAAGTTTGACTAGGACTTCTGTCATCGTAATCATAGGTTTACCTTCAATCTGCGATTCCCGCACCATATGTTGGACCTTCCTCTTCAACTTGAGTACCTTCAAGCTACTATTGATTTTTTAAAAAGTTTTCGCAGTAGACTAACCCTTTGAAAAAATCGGTACTCCTGACAAATGATTTTTTATTGCGTTCAAACGATTGCTCAGAAGCTAGTAACGTCAGGTAGCTGAGAAAGTGTAGTGATCGATTATTGTTATTATCCGCGTTGTTATTCCGATAGGTCTTATTGACGTTGGTTGTTCGTTGCAGAGAGGGTGAGGAAATAGTCGGTTCTTACTTGGAAATTGAAGACATCACGCTCGAGGACTATGGAGAGTACGAATGTCGAATCAGCAACGGTGTCGACGACGAGATGAATCTACCGGCTCATATATATCGTCAAGGTAAAATAATACGAGTCACTTCTTTTTTTTTTCTTCACTTCTTTACTTTCTCGCACCGCATACTTTATTGTTTTATTACGCATTTTCATTTCATAAAAGATTAGTTTCGTTTAGTTATTTCGTAGAATTAAGATTAATTTTCATTCGGTAAGAGATACGGATTTTAGTAAAATTAAGATTAATCTTCATTTTGGCTGATTTTCATAATTTTTTTAAAGTAAATATTTCTTCACCATTTTTGGGACTTGGAGTAATTTTTATTACTACTTTTGGCTGTTACATGGTATTTTTTAAATTAAACTTCAAAAATGGAAGTATGGCGCGATCTTCCAAACAGTGCTGGGCAAAATTGTAATAAAAAATTAACAATTGCAAATTACTAAAGGTAATTTGTAATTAAATCGTATTCCATTAAAATTACTTTTAGTAATAATAATTGAATCGGAGTTCATTGAAATTACTTTCGATAATTGTAATTGAATTAGAGTCCATTGAAATTATTTCCAGTAATTGTAATTGAATTGGAGTTAATTCAAATTACATTGAGTCATTTTAATTAAGTCGAAGTTCATTAAAATTACTTTCAGTGATTGTAATTGAATCAGAAATCATTACAATTATTTTCAGTGATTGTAATTAAATCAGAAGTTATTAAAATTACTTTCAGTAGAAGTAAACCACGCAATGTGGTTTCATTAGATTTTTTTTGCTTGAGAGAATTCTATGCAACGAAATGAATGTCTTGTTTTTTTTTTCGATTTTATACAATATTTTACAAAAATATTGTATAAAAAATAATTTTAGCGCAATTTAAGTTGCGCCATTCGAAAGAGCGACCTTGAAAATAGTCGACAAGCTACTTTAGGAATTTTTTCCCCGACATTTTCATGGTAAATAATCACGTCGAAAAGAAGCCTTGTGTAAAGTGTCTGTGTGACGTTAAAGGGTTAATCGTAATAAAATTGTAATTGATATAAAAAAGTAACAATTTTCCCAAGTAATTGTCACGAATAATACAAAAAATACTATTTTTTCCAGTAATTGTAATTGATAACGGAAAAATTACAACTCTTTCAAGTAATTGCAATTAGCAGCAAAAAATTACAATTTTTTCAAGTAATTTCATTTGGCAACAAAAAAATTACAATTATTTCGAGTAATTGTAGTTGATAATCACAAAATTACAATTGTTTATAGTAACTGTAATTGATCAATAAAAATTTATAATTGTTGCCCGTAATTGTAATTAGTGACTAAATATTGCAGTTATTTACAGTAATTGTAATTTACGGGTAATGAAATTACACAAGTAATGTCTGCTGCCCAATTCTGCTTCTAAACGGGTTGCGGCTGATGTTGTCAGACGGCGTGAAACGTAGCGTCGGCGGCATTCTTCGGATAATAAACCAACCGAGATTTTTCGTTTATTGACACTCATACGCAGAATATGAACCATGAAAAAGTGAGAAATATTGAAAATCGATTAAATGGTACGCTTTGAAACAAAAGAGTTGAATTTTCTGAGAATATTGCTACAAATGGCAATAAAAAAATACGCTTTATTATTTAAAAAAAACAGCCTTGTTTTAGACAATAAGGGTAAAATGTATACCAAATTTCACGGTTCTGAAGTTGTCGTCGTTGAAATGCGACGAAAATATATTTCTTTCGTATTCCCGTATTTTTAAGCTCCCCAATGTTACAAAAGTCGCCGAAACGGTTTTGAAAAACCTTAAAAATTATAACCAAAAAATACAAAAAAAGATTTCAAAAAAAAATTAAGAGGAAACAAAAAAATCAAGAAAAATTTCCGTTGCATTCCAACGATGCAAACACCATCAAATTTCATCAGAATCGATCGATTCCTTATTTAGCTATCGGCCACGCAAGTTTTGAAAATGAAGTTTCGAAGACCGTGCCATACCTCCGCCATTTTTAAAGATTGATAACATTTTTTAAAATACCATGTAACAACAGCCAAAAGTAGTAATAAAACATACCCTGAATCTCGAAAATGCCGAGGAAATTTTAAAAACTCATGGTTTTATAATAAATATGGTTTTATAATAAATTTCATAAAAATATCATCTAACAACCGAAAGCAGTAATAAACCATACCGTGAATCTCGAAAATTGCGAAGAAATTTAAAAACTTATGGTTTTTTTTATTTATGGTTTTATAATAAATATGATTTTATAATAAAAGATTAATTTAAGTTTACTTAAGGTTAATTTTTTAAAGGTTTTATTTGAGGTTTAAAAATTTATGGTTTAAAGAAAAACCATGAAATTTTGTTTCGCCTGAAGGTACCTCCCCCTTAAAGATTTCCAGCCAGCATCTGCAAAAAATATTTCGTTTGACAATAAAAATAAAGAAATGACAGAATAAAGAAGCATCACCGTTCCATTCCAGCAACGCGAAGTTCAACACCGTAAGGTCATTCTGTCCGACTTATGTTTCTCCGATCAATGAAAGAAATTGTTGTGCCGTTTTTAGAGCCACGCTACGATATCGGATTGCGGAATGGTTCATGGCGAAAGACACTTTTATTCGGCGTTCTCGTTCTTCTTATCGTCATCTCGGCGGCCGTCTTCTATGCGAGATGCTGGTTACCGTTGGCGGTAATGTGCCGCGACAGATTTGGGACAGTCGAATGTGACGGTTAGTAACGTTAACTGCTGCAAATAGCCGTGACATAAGATTCAAGATGAAATGACACGCTGCGAAATTTCGACGTTGTGCGTCTCTTGCGCTACCACTTTCGGTTTTTACCAAAAATAGATAATAGATAATTATCTATTAATTTGTATCTTATATATACTTTTTTATATATGCATTATCTTATATATCTTGTATATACTTTATATATACTCTTATCTAGATGGTTATCTAGATAGCAAAGTCTGAACACGGAAAAATCAAGGCGATGAAAATATTTTATATAATTTAGATAATATATGCACGTATAATATTATATATTATCTTAATTATCTAGATAATCTAGATAATCTAGATACTGCAAAATCGTATTATCGGAATTATCGAGATAATCTAGATACTGCAAAATCGTATTATCGGAATTGTCGAGATAATCTAGATACTACATAATCGTATTATCTGAATTATCTGGATAATCAAGATACTGCAAAATCGTATTATCTGCATTATCTAGATAATCTAGATACTACATAATCGTATTATCTGCATTATCTAGATAATCTAGATACTACAATCGTATTATCTGAATTATCTAGATAATCTAGATACTACGTAATCATATTATCTGAATTATCTGGATAATCAAGATACTGCAAAATCGTATCTGCATTATCTAGATAATCTAGATACTGCAAAATCGTATTATCGGAATTATCGAGATAATCTAGATACTGCAAAATCGTATTATCGGAATTGTCGAGATAATCTAGATACTACATAATCGTATTATCTGAATTATCTGGATAATCAAGATACTGCAAAATCGTATTATCTGCATTATCTAGATAATCTAGATACTACATAATCGTATTATCTGCATTATCTAGATAATCTAGATACTACAATCGTATTATCTGAATTATCTAGATAATCTAGATACTACGTAATCATATTATCTGAATTATCTGGATAATCAAGATACTGCAAAATCGTATCTGCATTATCTAGAAAATCTAGATACTACATAATCGTATTATCTGAATTATCTAGATAATGTAGATACTACATAATCGTATTATCTGAATTATCTAGATAATCTAGATACTACATAATCGTATTATCTGAATTGTCTAGATAATCTAGATACTACATAATCGTATTATCTGAATTATGTTGATAATGTTGATAATGCAAAATCGTATTATCTGAATTATCTAGATAATCTAGATACTACATAATCGTATTATCTGAATTATCTAGATAATCGAGATACTACATAATCGTATTATCTGAATTATCTGGATAATCAAGATACTGCAAAATCGTATTATCTGCATTATCTAGATAATCTAGATACTACATAATCGTATTATCTGAATTATCTAGATAATCTAGATACGACATAATCGTATTATCTGAATTATCTTGATAATGTTAATAATGCAAAATCGTATTATCTGAATGATCTAGATAATCTAGATACTACATAGTCGATTTATCTGAATTATCTAGATAATCTAGATATTACATAATCGTATTATCTGAATGATCTAGATAATCTAGATACTACATAATCGTATTATCCGAATTATCTAGATAGTCTAGATACTACATAATCGTATTATCTGAATTATCTGGATAATCAAGATACTGCAAAACCGTATTATCTGCATTATCTAGATAATCTAGATACTACATAATCTTATTATCTGAATTATCTAGATAATGTAGATACTACATAATCGTATTATCTGAATTATCTAGATAATCTAGATACTACATAGTCGATTTATCTGAATTATCTAGATAATCTAGATACTACATAATCGTATTATCTGAATGATCTAGATAATCTAGATACTACATAATCGTATTATCTGAATTATCTTGATAATGCTGATAATGCAAAATCGTATTATCTGAATTATTTAGATAATCTAGATACTACATAATCGTATTATCTGAATTATCTTGATAATGTTGATAATGCAAAATCGTATTATCTGAATGATCTAGATAATCCAGATACTACATAATCGTATTATAGGAATTATTTGGATGATCTAGATACTACATAACGTATTATCTGGATTATCGATGTGCTATTATTTGTTCTAGACGACATTTCGTATCTAGATACTATCCACTATCACGTATTATCGGCATTGTCAATATGCTACACTGTTCTAGTAAACATTTCGTCTTATCTGGATCGTTTGATCTTTTGCCATAATATTATCTCGTATCTAGATAACTTTCTATAAATTGACTTCTAATTCTTTTTTCGAAGATACGAGCGACCAGGAAGTCTTTCTCTAGTAGTCAGACTGCAATTATGATTTTTTTTTCCAATAAATCCACAGCCGGTTTCGTAAAAAATTCCAATACCTTTTCGTAAATTTCTTTACCGGTGAAATCGCGTGTCATTTTATCTTCAGCTGACAATCGAACGAAAATAATAATAAATTCTGTACCGACAGATGGCAAAAACTGCGACGCTCTCGTCTGTTACCACGAGAGAGATTCGAATTTCGCGGTTGGTATACTGGTGCCGACACTGGAATCGAGACACCGATACAAGTGTACCAATCTCGAGCTAACTCACGTCAAGCACAATTGTAAGTACTCGCATTCTGCCATAGAAAGCTTATTTTGTCAAATTCTCGATCAACAAATATGGGACAGGTTGTACAATAAGGAACCTTATGCAAAGCTCTGCGCAGATGGCGCCACGTGAACATAACGTAAACAAAAGACGCTGTCAACGCGCGCGGTATATTTTCACGGTGTCGGTCTTGTAATAAAATTATACGAATGGACATAATGGACAATAATTACGGATTTTTTTTACTACTTTACAATATACTTTTAGAAGTAAATAGCGTCGGAAATATTATGTTTATACACTGAGCTCTAAAATATCCTTTATTTCGATAGTCTGCAGATCTAAAATGATCAGAATTTAGCCTTGAATGTTTTGTGGCTGTAAAGTGCTTGCAACGTATAGCAATTTCCCATTGCTTCCGAAGTTTTTCGTTTTTAGAAAATAAATGAACGCCTTCATGGCTGCATTTAATGGCACAAATTCTCCACAATTTATTCACGATAAACGGATAATTTAAAGAAAATTCAACAACAGTCGTAGAAACGCGGGCATAACCAAAGCGAATGTCACTAAACGTCGTGTTCTGTTTACGTTATGATACAATATACCCCCTAGCGGGAGAAAGTGGCAGATGGGTTCCCTATTTTCTTCCTCGTGAAGCCTAAAAATATCGGTATGGGAGTCGAGCTGCCGTTTTTCTTACCGACGGTCGGTATTGAGCATAGTTTGTAGCCGTCTTTACCATCAGATAATGCACAAAAAAATCGATTTTTTTGAAAATGTTACACTGTGTTGATCCCTTGAGGAGGTACGATCATTACTACGAATCCAACTTTCGGATTTGAAATTTTTATATGATTTTGACGGATACTTTATCCGTCTATTGACAAAATTTGAGCTATTTCGACCGTTTAGTTTTTATCGCAATAAAACTTCAAAGTCCAGCACTCTGATTTACCGAAGCACGTCGTCTTACGGAGACGGTCAACCGGAAGTGCGGTGATCGTGGTTTTTCTGCTCACGTATCCTACTAAACCCGTTGGAAAACTCAAATTCGATAGATTAGATACAATAAATATTGTAAAAAATAAGAAAATCAATATTCACCGTGTAGTTAAAGCACTACATTACAAGAAAGTTTCAATTTCCGGTTGGAAATGGTCAGAACGGTGAAATAGCACCCACAGACTTAGCAACGTCGCGAGTAACAGCTGATCCGTTCGGCGAACGTAACCTAGCTTTGTTTTGAAATTAATTTGAATAGAAGCCGCCACAAAATATGCAAACATCAATTTATGGAGTTTTATCATTTATCACGTATCAATAATATGTATAATTATATTCTGCCTATCGTGTTAATTCCGCTGAGGTAATTCAAGCCTATTTTAATAGGTTTCCGGCTGATTTTTTTTTGTCTTTTTAGTCCGTTTTTATGGTGGATATGTTAATATTATTATTACGAAGATTACTACCGAGTCGTTGACAATCTAATTATACAGTTTTTATTTGTTCACGTGCAATAAATTCATCATTTACCACAACATTTGCCACACTGTAATCGATAATACGAATAATCAACTTAAGTGAAAATCAACCGGAGCGGCTGTGGGTGAAATTCAGACTCTTCTTTCACCCTGCGGAAGTGATCGTGCCTCCTTAAGGTCCAACCAAACGTTCCGTTTCACGGTAAATACTTGTGTTCGTTTTCTATAACAGGGGGTCTCGAGATAGGGCCGCACGCAGCATCGGCGCGAAGAATAGTCGTCGTACTGGGGCCAAACGCATTGGAAAACGTGTGGACCGAGGCAAGCGTGTCGGCCGTTCTCAAGCAATTGTCTTCGTTGTCAACGAGAACGATCATAATAGCACTGAAGGATCTTCCGAGTTCAACGACGATCGCAAAAAGCTCGCGCCGCAACGGCCTCGCCGCTGTGTCGCGCTGCAACGATCTCACCGCCTTCGATCGTTTGGCCATTTTGCGCTGGGAGGAGACAACCGGCAATGGGAACGCCAGCGGCGTCGGTACTTACAGATTTTGGTACAAAGTGAGAATGTCGATGCCGCCGATGAGACCGCCGACAACGAGAATCAGCGTCAACTCGAGATGCCAATCGGTCGCTATGATCGTACAAGCGAACGGCAACAAATGCGCACAGCAAAAGGCTCGTTCGCGCGAGAGTCTCGAAGTTCTTGTGTGAATTCGTATGAAAAAAAGTATAACCTCGATCAAGCACTGCGATCCTGAGAAAACGAATAATCCCTTTCCTCGTCGCGACATTCCCGATTCTTATTACCGACGAACATTCGATGTAACGTTTCGTTCGCGCGCATTCCGTCGAATCGAACACACGAGTATCCTTCGTTGTGGATTTGTCGAACGACCCGTCCCAGATTCGTCGTCTCGTTCGACCAATCTTTCGAAGATTCGGATTTATTTTATCTCTGCATCTCAATCCAACCGTACATATTAATACACGCAGCTCAAGACGTCCATTTCTTCAATCTTTGTTCGCCTTTTTGGCCATTATACGGATACTCGAACGTGTGCTTCGGCACGTCCCCTCCCTATCGATTTTCTTTCTCTACTTTTTTTATAACAAAAGTTGTATATATATATAGTACTGAAGTCATTCGCTGCCGCGCAAAGCAAACCTTTATTTATTTAGTTAGAAGTATTATTTATGCTATGAATTATCGTTATATATATAAAATTGACTATCTCTCGAGCTATTCTTGAACACGTACGAGTATATCACGTATACGTACAAATTGTTCTACGGGATATCTCGACCCGAGCTGGCCCAGCCCCTTCCATGGACGGCGAACTTTTTTCACTCGCGATTTGTAGAATATCCGGGAAAAGAAAAATTCTTCGATTGCACAAAATTTTCACAGACCTGATGCTGCTCTCGATTCGTTGTCGCGTTCCTGAATTTGTCCGGAAGATGGTAGACGGTAATGACGTCAGAAAAATGGTTTTTATTATTCCGACTAGGAACGAAGTTGTGAAGAAAAAAAACGTGGAACGTTCCACAGTTGCTTTTTAAGTGCCAAACTCCATCTCCGGTAGAGTCGATCTAAAGATTCAGGGGTTAGAAATCGAGCGTGGTCATTCGGTGCGTTTTTAGTTCGATGATTTCGAAAACCTGGAAGACTCCGTTTTTCTACGATTTGTCCAGCTGCTATGGTAAAGAAATCGCCGACCATGAGGATCGGAGCTTCGGCAAATCGGCACGATATTATTCCATGCTCTTGAGTAATAAGATGCGGAATACGCGTGGTCGTCGATTTTTGTAATAATTTTTATGTATCACGCAGCCTCGTCGTGTGGCGCGGACGAGATCAAAACGAATGATGAAACATCGAAAATAATGAGCCAACGGAACGATCATTATCAGATAATAATCAATGCAAGTTGTCAATGATTCGAAGAGCTTGTTTCTTTTTTATTTTCGTCATTTTTTCACGATCATTTCTCAAATTGCTTTCAACGATTTCGTCCATTCGATTTGGCAATGGCTGCCGTGCGAAGTTGTAAATGAGACTTATTTTTAGAATTATCTTTACAGTAATCTCTTTACTGTCAGTATTAAAAATACTAGAGAGCGTACTACTCGCATCCAAACGAATTATCGGATGACCGGATGCGAAGGTTCGAGTTTGTTTTTTTTTTTTATCTTCATACGTTTAGTCCGTTTCTCTTTAACTTGATATTGTAGAAGTGAGAGAGGAAACGAAGCATAGTATCGGCGCATCAATCCGAATAGTTTCATATGCGAAGACACGAGGTCGCGCGATTCGTCCAGCGGAGCACAGCGACGCTCAAAAGTTTCGATACGCCGGTCGATATTTCTTGCCGCACTGTAAGTTTCGTAGCTTCGTCGAAAAGGAAGATAAGCAAATTTAACGAACGGCGTTTTGAAGGGGACAAATTCAGGCTTGATTTGCTTTTTTGAAATTATTTTTATGATCTTTTTTCGACCCGGTACGCACTTTTGTACGCGACCGTTTTTCGGCGATTTTTCGACCATAAAAAATCGGGCGGATAACTTATGGAAACATTTTTTTGTCACTTTTGTCCATGATGAACTCGAAAGGGGCAGCGGACGCGCCGTTTTCGTTTTTTGAAAAGTTTCGTGTTATTTTTTGTCGCAAATTTATTCCATTTGTGGCTGAAAACGACAATTTTTGAAAATTCAACGCGATTCAAGAACTATAGGGTTGAGGAGGAAACGGCGAAGACGTTAAAAGTTCCGTGAGTTTATAGTGGATCGGCGGGAACTTTTAAGGAATTTTCCGGTGAGTTTTTTTTTTACTATTTTCGCTGGAAACTGAGCAGTATAGTTTGACTCAAAAAATATGGCGTTTAGGACAAAATATCCGAAAAGACCGAAAAGAAAATTATACAAATTATTTCGAAAAGCAAAACAAAGCTGAATTTGTTCGCTGCGAAACGGCGCTCGTTAAATTCGGTTATCTTTTTTTTCGACGGAGCTATCTAACGTTTAGCGCGTCAAGAAATATCGACTGGTTTATCGAAACCTTTGAGCGTGTAGTGTACGCGTCGAGGGTGTGATATTTGAGGCGCGGGACAACCGATCGTTCACACAGGAGCGAAAGAAAGAATGCGAGGCAGATGAGTAATATAAATAAGTGTTTGTAACTATATTTCATTATTGTTCGTTCGCAGTTTTCTTCTTTTTTCCACGTTTAGGCACTTGTACTTGAGACGCATAAGGAGAAACATGGCTTTCATAATTTGTAATACCTCAAGTATTTCACGTTATCATTCATCTTATACAACAATAACAATAATAATGATAATAATAAAATAATTACAACAAAGATACATGATTCTCGTGAAGTGGAATAATTCTATATATATCGCATACGTATTATGACGAAACTCATACGTGAGTGGAGCAGAAAGAACGCGATACGCTACGCTTCAGATTCGACGGGGAAAAAAAGCAAGCCGTTTTCACATTTCCAAAGAGATCGTTGAAGATTCATCAACGGGCGCATTATGACAATTCTCAACCTGACCGAAAAAGCGATGTATTTTTTTTCAAATTATTCCGAATTATTTTATTTTTCCAAAAAAATATTTTGTTTTTTAAAAATATTTTGTTTTTTCAAAATAGTATTTTATTTTTCGTTACAATATTATTTTGTTTTTTCGAAATAATTATTTATTTTTTCAAAAAAATATTTGATTTTTTCAAAATATTATTTTTCAAAATATTTTTTTTTCAAAATATTTTTTTTTTCAAAATATATTTTTTTTTCAAAGTATTTTCTTTTCAAAATAATATTTTTTTTTCAAAATAATATTTTTTCAAAATAATAATTTTTTTTCAAAATAATTATTTTTTTTCAAAATATTTTTTTTTTCAAAATATTTTTTTTTCAAAATAATTTTTTTTTTTTCCAAAATAATATTTTATGTTCGGAATAATATTATTTCAAGATAATATTTCAATTTTTCCGAAATAATATATTATTTTTTCAAGATAAAGTAATAAAATTTTATTTCTTCAAAATAAACGAATGAATTCGAAAAAAATAGCATCCCTTGTGCTTCCACACTGTTACGAATGGGTTACCCACAATCACGACAGTACTTCGAGCACTCATGCTTGGGATTTTCCGAATGCGGTTTTCGTACGTCGGAACGTTATATCGAAACGGCTTTTTTTCCCGTCCTCGAAGCGTAGGATTTCGCTCTTTCTAGCCCTCGAACGATAAATCCGAACGAGCGTCAACGCGTAACTCTTCTTCTCCTTCCTTTCGATCTACATATGTATATAAGGCAACTGTTATTCAATATAATTATTCGTATACGTAAAACACGCTGTGGTAAGTACAGTGAGCGATTTTCAATAGCCTCAAGACTCGGCAGGTTCAATATATCGTGTTTTTTTAAATATCGATTACCCAAATTTCTGGCCACAGCACCAGCGTATCGCGCCAACCAGCACCGCAATTTACGCGATAATAGAAAAATAATTTTTCCATCGTTCGAAACAACGTTACAACAGTACAAAAGTACAATAAACAAGTATTTTTCTTCCTTTTCGTATGTACAAAGTTTTCAACAATAACGTCACACGTACGACCGCGGCATTTTCTTTCTCTCATTTTAAGTACCAGCGTCACCGCGATATTTTTCCTGGCAAGACGTAAAACTTCCGTGCCGCGGAGATGTTGAATTATAAATTGTATATATATATATATATATATAGATATATATAGATATAAAGAATAAGATAAAATAATACTGCCTGTTGTGTGAGTTTGCGGCGCATGTGCGAGCTCATATCTCTCGATGGTAAAGTTCACAAATACCCAAGTACTCTGACGCTCGAGTCATCGCGTGTTGCCTTTTAAAAAAAGTACCTTTTGATCGTTAAAAAAAGGGAGACTCGGCGAAATGCTCGAATGCTCGGTATGGATGGAAATTGGAGCGCCAATATACTCGGACGTTAGAACGGAACGATTTTTTTGCGAGAGCACACAAAGAAACTGTTGTGAATTACTAAGAGTTTAACAATCGGAAAGGCTTTTTGCATTGATCGATGTTAGCCTATGGTAACCAGCATTATTGTAAACAATCACAGCGATGTCAAACTATGACGGGCCGCGTGATTTTCCTTTGCGATTTTCGTCAATGCCTCGGCCATTGATTTGCCGGTCTCCTGCACCATACTGTAGAGGCGTCCGGATTCCTTGTTTTGCATGAGCACGTGTGGATGGTCGAATTCCTGTGACAAAAGGATGACAATTGATTACGTCGAAAGCGATAGTGGTTGTGGTTCGGGGTGTGGCGAAAAACGTGTACGTCGAGGTGTCAGTCTCGTTCGAAACAATAGAAAGTCATTTTTCTCGCATTGTGTCCAGAATCGTCGATATTCACCTTTTTCGTTGCATGTACAAGCATCTAAAGTAAATGTCCCAGTTATTGAACACTGTCTTGTATTTTTATTATTTCTCATTCACCTGCATGCATTTACTTATTTATAAAAATTTCATTACATATATGGATCTTTTAGGTATCGAAATGTTACCTTACTTGTGCAAAAAAAGCTTTAATTAATAAAGAAAAAAATTATTTAATCAGCAACAGTGACCACCCGATTTGACGTCTCGTGGTAACTGTTTATCGTTTTTGCTAAGACGCGCCGCTTCATGCGTAAGGGCATAAAAAATTCAAAAACTGTCGCATCTCAAAAAGTAACGGCGTTTCAGATTCCTCAGAAAATTTCTTACAAATAACAATTTAAAAAAAATGTTTTTGATTAATTATTTGTTAAAAAATACGGTGTTCGATCATTGGGACATAGAAAATGCAGTGTGTCCCAATTATTGAATACTCGAATTCTCCAAGATGGCGTCATTAAACCCATCAAAACATCGGGACCGTTAACGTGTGACAGATCGTGTGAATCGGATTTATTCAAACAAAAACCGTAAGTTCCTGAATAAACTTACCTTTATTCTTTTAATAATAACTCTAAGATCGTCAAATATATTTTTTATTTGTATTTTCGTGCAATAAACATAAAAAGAAAAGTAAAAAGAGAATATAACCTAAATGTAACCTAAAAATACGAATGTAATGTTCAATATTTTTTGCTCTCCGATATTTCAAGGACAAAATTTCAAGAGGGAAAGAGAATTCTCGAGAGTGTTCAATAATTGGGACATGCCTGTTCAATATTAGGGACATAGGCACTTCCAGTGTTCAATAATTGGGACATTTGCATGCTTCGCATTGTTATTCTTTTTTTTCATTTGAAATCATTTCAAAATAATTTAAAGGGTGATTTTTCGAAAGTGAAAATATCAAAGTATCATTTGAACGTGAAATCGATGGTTTTTTCTTGATTGTATATTTTTTTCTCACCGAATTCAATCCCCCAGATCCTTAGTTGTTCAAAAATTGGGACATTTACCGTAGATAATTTTTTTTTTTTCACGAAGGGACAATCGATTTACTGGCATTTTCTCTTCGGACACCAATATCCGAGAGATAAAGGCCCTTCCTTCGGTAATCAGAAAACATGGGTAAACTTTTCACGGACTTGTTTACCGGTAGAATCAAATGACATCTCGTCTTAAGGGGGAGATACGTATGAGTGGTCGAACGGGACGAAAAATTTCGGGATTTTTTTCTAACCTAACTACTGGATCAACCGTTTTGAAATTTGTAGGGTATTTTATTGTACGTTAGAAAATACGAAAAACCTTTTTTTTTTAAATCTACAATAAGTGTTTATTAGCAGCCTGCAGCCAATTGTTGCTGAACGAATTTTCCCCGCGATGTCGAACTGCGGTAGCTGGGGTTTAAAAAAATTTGAAACGAAAAATTGAAAAAGTTGAATATTGTAATAATGGCGGCACTCGAAAAAAAAAATATCGAATTTTTACCGAAAATTTTCGTGTTTTTATGCAAAAACGATTGTTCAATTAAATTTTTTAATTAAATATGGAGATTTATCGACCACGGTTTGCAATTATTTGTCTAGATACCTTTGGTTGAAATGAATCGGATAGTTTTTTTTATTCGTAAGCGTGAGGTTGGACATCTGGCACGGCCATAACCTCGAAATATCAGCGATTTTGTATCAGCACCACATAATTCTTTTCGTGCGAAAATGTCGAGTTTCGAGGGTGGGGGGAAAATGTCGAACGATCGATATGCAGATGGGCCGAAATGTCGAATTCGAAAAAGACGAATGTTCGAATATAGATGAATCAATCTTACTAGAGTCTGTGAAGTCGAAAATAACAATTACGAATATGAACATCTCGGAAGTTGATATATAGCGAAAAACAAAAATCAGATTTAATAAAATATCGAAAAACATAATATCGATGGGCCTGTATGCATAACACCAAATAATTCGAGACGACAATTCTCCGAATTAAAAAAATGGCGATGGTTCACAATGCAGAAAATCATTAAAGCGAACGGCCAAAAAGTCGAGTAGTTGAAATCGCGGAAGGTCAAAATGTAAAACGGCCCGGATGGCGAATCGAGCAATACGTTACTTGCGCCTCAGAGTGAAGCTGCGAGATGGCGCTGTCGGTCAGTCGGCTAAAATATCGTAAGGCAGTCGTCCCACGTGACGGGCCCCACCACGTTCGCCATTTTGGCCGTTCGACCTTTCGGCGTTCGACATTTCGGGCCATCGACATTTTGCGTTTCGATATATTGCTTTTCGCCATAGACGGTATTACGCATATTAGGCACTCGCTATTTTCTGTTTCGGAGATATGGGTGTTCTACATTTTTCGATTCTGTATTTTGATGTTCCGAATTGCAGACGATCTGAATATTCGTTTTCAATTTAATTAGTTCTCCAATAAATAATGGTTCGATTTATAGTCATTCGATTTTTTTATCAGTCGAAAGATAAAATTTCGCATAATTGAACCTTCGTTATTTTGAGAGTTCATAAAACTGCCGTTTCGAAATCTTTGTCCTTCTATATTTACCTATATTTCTAGCTATGTTCTATATTTCGAATAAGCGTCATTTGCGGGAACTTTTCATTTACTTCTTTAATTTGAAGAAGCGCACATGCCAGGAAATCCAACTTTCGGGCCTAGGGTCGTAATATACTGTTTGAATGTATATACTTTTAGATAATTAAAACCCCAATCCGAAATTTCAAAGAGCTTTCCTTGAAAAAATTCACAAAAATGACCTTTTTGCCTAGGTGTATATCCGCCGTTAAATAACCGGACTGATGCTGCTCCCAGCAAACTACGAGCGTGCCGCGACATGTTTGAACATCACTGTGTCTGATGGTCCTTCCCCCACCCTGAGCTCGCTAGACAAGCCAGCGGGTCGCTCAGTTTGACTGTAGCAGTCGATCGAATTAGTCTACGCACTAGTGGCGCGTCGGGAAAATGCCACGTCATTAGACGGAGCAACGGGTCACCCTCAAGGTTCTCGTTAAACTAGGGAAAACTGCCACGGAAGCTTATGCAACGTTGAAAGAAGTCTACGGGAATGAATGTTTGTGCCGCACACAAGCGTTCGAGTGGCTTAAACGGTTCAAAGAAGGTCGTGAAACGACCGAAGACGATCGGCGCCCAGGACGGCCATCAACGTCAAAACCGGACGAAAACATTGCAAAAAATTGGTTAATCAATCCGGTAATGTCGAGCCGGCCTTAAAGATCGTCGACGATCCTGGCTCTCATTTTGTCCAGGCCTCTAAGTAGCTGTGGCACCTAACGTTTGGCCATCGTCCGATCGTCCGAATAAAAAGTATCACACTCGACGAATCTTACCACAGCGGATCCGGCGTCCATGACCAGTATGCGATCACTATCCATAACGGTATTGAGCCGATGGGCTATCGTGAGAACCGTGCGACTCTCGAATTTGCGCCTAATGGTCTTCTGTATGAGCTCGTCGGTGCGTGGATCGACGTTCGCGGTTGCCTCGTCGAGTATGAGTACGGGATTGTTGCGTACGATGGCACGGGCGAGACAGACCAGCTGTCGTTGACCGACGCTCAGATTGCCGCCGCCCTCGTTCATGTGGGCGGTGAGGCCCAGCTCTTTGAGTTCGACCTCCTCCAACGCCTCCCAGAGCCGCGTGTCCTCGTAGGCATCGAAGGGATCGAGATTGGCGCGTAGAGTGCCGGAAAAGAGAAATGGCTCTTGCGGTATGATGCTTATTTTCGAGCGCAAATCGTGAAGGCCGATCTCGCTGGTGTCGACTCCGTCGATCTCGATGCTGCCGTCTACGTCGGCGAGGCGAAACAGGGCCGATATCAACGAGGATTTTCCGGCTCCGGTGCGCCCGACAATGCCAACTTTCTCGTGTGCTTTAACCGTGAAATTGAGGTTCTTCAAGACCGGCGGATCGAGCGGCGAATAACGCAGATAAACGCGTTTGAATTCGACTTTGCCCTCCTCGGGCCACGTGTCCCTTGGCTTTTTGTCGGGTGCGCTCTCGAGGGGCGGCTCGCTAGCGACGTTACTGTACTCGAGTACGCGCTCGACCGAGGTCATTTGATTCTCCAATTCGGCGCTCTGGCGCATGCCCCATTGGAACATACCCGTGAGTCCGATGCTCTGGGTTATCGCGAGGCCCACGTTGCCGCCCCGCGGCGTGGTCGGGTCCTCGTCGCTCGGGAGCACGAGGAAGCTCAAGGTCACGAGGGCGATGTAGAAGAGGCAAAATATGTCGAGCCAGAAGCCGAAAGCGCGCGAGGACGCGATGAATATGTACCACGCCGAGGAGTGAAGGTCCTGATGATGATCGAACTCCGTGGTCAAAACTTCGGCGGCGTCGAACGAGCGTATGGTCGCGAGACCCTGCAGCGTTGCGTTCAAGTGACCGAACACCGGTGATCGAGCTGTAAGATGCGAAAATCAGCACAATTAGGGATTCGTCTTCCAACGACAGTCGAGCAACGTGGAAACGATAACTCACTTATGCCCTCGAGACGTTTGACGCTTCTGCTCGTCGCGAGATAAACGACCCTCAAGTAGTAGAAAATAATACCGATCACAACGGTCGGCACCAAGAGCCAGCGATTCGCGATACCAACCACGACTATTATACCCAACAGGGACATACCGATCTGTATGCAATCGATCATCGCTATCGGCAGTAATTCGTCGATCGCGCCCATGTCCTTGGAAAAACGGTTGAGCACGCGACCCGACGTGTTCGTGTTGAAGAAACGCATCGTCGCACGACTTATGCTTCGGAACATACGGTCGTGGAGCGTCATCGAGGCTCTCATACACATGCCGAAGAACGAGAACGAACGCATCAGCGTTACGAGTATCGTCAGCACCGTCAACGCACTGTAGATGTAGATGCAGGCGTTCGTGTCCAACGGCCTTTCGTAAATATCCGCTTCTTTGCCCCCTACGAGTGTTCGCTGAAAACACGAAATTTAAGCGTCGTGAGCCTCGCCTTGCTGAACCAGGGTACATTGGACAGTGAGCGAAAGCTTATTTATATTTGACATAAGGAAAACCCTTTGATTTCTTTGTCTCGGACGATCCATCTCTGAGGATGTAAATAGTGACTCAAATGAGTGAACAAATTTTTTTTGTGTATTTCGAAAGTGTATTCATTAACCCCTTCGTTGGCATTGACGCGATAGCGCGTCAAATAATTCCGTGCCCTTTGTGGCATTGACGCAATAGTGCGTCAACCTTTATTTCCCTATTTAACTTGCTCTCATTTGAAATCGGAGCCTCACGCGGGGGTTTTCGGGCTCGCTGAATCCGGATTTGGAGTCAACATTTGGAAATTCAAAATGGCGGCGCCGATATGGCGGAGAAACATCAAAAACTTTACTCGATTTAGATGAAAATTAGTACTCTGGGATTTTTGAGGTCTCTTGTTACGAATCTTAACTTTAAATTTGAAAATTCAAAAAGGCGGCGCTGGAATGGCGGACCGAAATTGAAAATTTTATGCCATTTTGGACACTTTTTGTCGAATTCTCTCTGGCAACGAAGGCGTTAAGTGTAACAACTTTCATATCAATATCTATACTATAAACCTATCGAAAAAATGTATTGAAAACAGACGATTTTTTTAGCGTCTAAGGTGAGAAAACCCTTTAATATCGAATTTTGCGTGGCGTTGAAGTTTGCATCGTCGGAATGCAACAAAAGTTTCATAGACCCGTTTTTCGGCAAATTTGGACCTCCGGAAATCACTCGAACGTTTTTGAGGATCCTTATCGGAGATCTTCAGCCTAAATATGTCAGAAAAATTCTAGATAATGGAAACGAGGACATAAAAAGGTAAAAAAGAATTTTCGTTGCGTTCCAACGATGCACACTTCAACATCGTTATTTTGAGGCCACACGGAATATTTCTAGTTTGTGATACTTGCACACCGCGCAATTGAGTTACCATTCGGCTGTGCATAGTGGCAGAGGAAAAGTTTGTATGAGTTTTTACGGTTGGTATTACTTTAATTATTTAAGGACAAGTTACCGTTCGTGACGATGAAAATTTCGATCTTCTTTTCACTTAATTTGCATCCTTAAAGTGACTAAAACACGTGGGCTTGCATGTTTGGGTTGTAAAAAAACAAACGTTAAATACGATCTTTCATAACGTTAAACTTGGAATGGGGGGGGGGGGGGGGGCGCTCTAAAACTTCAACACATGAATCGATTCACATGAAATCTTTGAAAAATTGATAAAAAAATATGTTTTTCGCCCGTTGAGGCAAAATAACCGGGAAAAAAAATTGGGTGCTTTTTCCGAAGTTCGTGCATTTTTCATGTCTGTGTTTCGTGACGGTAACCTTCCCTTAGAATAGGACCAAAATTTGATATTTTCGCAAATTATTTAAATAAACCCGTAATAAGAGGTCAGAACTGGAAATGATTATTCACTGGTGATGTTTTTTTTATCTCTTTCCAGTGGATGGACATATGGGCTCTGTTCTGATGATTCTCAATGCAAAGTAAAAAATTGAAACTCTGCTGAAAATTGCAAAATGAATTCCTGTTAAGAGATGACAACGTATAGTTCATTGAATGTCATAGAATTTTTTCATTCGTTTCTTGTATTTTGACAAAATTCGTGATATTTTTACAAAATGCCTAATATGTTCACAAAATTCTTGATATTTTCGCAAAAAACTTGATATTTTTTACAAAATTCATGAAATTTTCACAAAATTCCTGAAATTTTCACAAAATTCTTGAAATCTTCACAAAATTCTTGAAACTTTCACAAAATTCCTGAAATTTTCACAAAGTTCTTGGAATTTTCACAAAATTCTTGAAATTTTCACAAAACTGATATTTGCTGAAATGTAGAATTTTTTCATTCGTTTCTTTTATTTTGACAAAATTCTTGATATTTTCACAAAATGCCTAATATGTTCACAAAATTCTTGATATTTTCGCAAAAAAACGATATTTTTTACAAGATTCCGGAAATTCTCACGAAATTCCTGAAATTTTCACAAAATTCTTGATATTTTCAAAAAATGACGGAAATTTTCACAAAATTCCTGAAATTTTTACAAAATTCTGGAAATTGTCACGAAATTCTTAAAATTTTGACAAAATCCTTAAAATTTTGACAAAATTCTTGATATTTTTACAAATTTCTTGATATTTTTACAAAATTCTTGAAATTTTCAGAAAATTCTTAACAGTTTCACAAAATTCTTGAAATTTTCACAAAATTCTTGAACTTTTGACAAAATTGAAACAAAATTCTGGAAATTGCGACAAAATTCTTAGAATGTTGATATTCCTAAAATTTTGAAAAGATTCGTGAAATTTTGACAAAATTCTGAAAATTTTGACAAATTTCTTAATACTTTAACGAAATTCTTAAAATTTTGACGGAATTCCTAAAATTTTGATAAAATCCTTGAAATTTGCGATATTGTGGAAACATTTTTCAAACTTTGACATTGTTAAAAGTTTGACAAACTTCTTGAAATCTTGAAAGAATTCTTAAAATTTTGACAAAAGTCAATAGAACTAAAAAAAATTGAAAAAAAAATTTGATAAAACAATAAAACTATCTAAAAAAGAACTTAATGTAATAAAAACTCAATTTTCGCAAAATTCTTGATATTGTCACAAAATTCTTGAAATTTTCACAAAATTCTTGATATTTTTACAAAATTCTTGAAACTTTCACAAAATTCCTGAAATTTTCACAAAATTCTTGAAATTTTCACAAAATTCTTGAAATTTTCACAAAATTCTTGAAATTTGCCCAAAATTTTTGAAATTTTCACAAAATCCTTCAAATTTCCCGTAATTCTTGATATTTTTTTTTTACAAATTTCTTGATATTTTGGACAAAATTCCTGAAATGATGACAAAATTAAAACAAAATTCAAGAAATTTCGGCAAACTTTAAAAAAATTTTGGAAATTCTAACATGCTTAAAATTTTGAAAAGATTCTTGAAATTTTGACAAAACTCAAACAAACTTCAGGAAATTTTGACAAAATTAAAACAAAATTGTGGAAATTTTGACAAAATTCTTAAAATTTTGACAAAATTCTTGAAATTTCCGATATTGTGACAAAATCCTTAAAACTTCGTCATTCTTAACATTTTGACAAAATTTCCGATACTGTGACCAAATTCTTGAAACCTTGATATTCTTAAGAATGTGACAAAATTCATGAAATCTTGAAAGAATTCTAAAAAATTTTGACAAAACTCAATAATCGTCCAGTTTTCAGTCGAAACGAACTTTGGAAGTTTTTTTGACGTCACGTTAAGATGGCAGAAAGCTTTGTGTATTTTCTACGAAATCGCAACAACAAATATAAACTCGTATGTATAAGAATATTATAATTGCTGTGCAAGACAGTGATCTCCAAATCTAGCATTAAATAAAAAATGAATAATAAATCGTAATCCTTAACATTGTCCATCTACACGACACGTCCATTTACTGGAGGTCGAGTGTCCATTTACCGGAAGTATCATCAATTCACCGACGATTCAGTAATTACGCTCTTTATCAATTCCTCCAATATCATTTGTTGCAATTACTGCGAATATTTTTTTTCTACTATCAGAATAGTATCTTCCAATAGTTACAGCAATAACAAAAAAATTCGTTTTCATAACATTTTCCCTGTACAGTCCATATGAAACCTACAGTGTGGTTGTCCTAATCACTGATCGGTTTACCCTGTCCTGACGAAACCAATGTCTGAACGATAAATAACGCTGGACCGATGATCAAAAGATGAACTCACGTTCTCGTTCTCGCGTTCCTCCATATTGACCCACGAAGCGATGAAGCTATCACCGCCGCTGGCGGCCAATTGTGCTCCGACGCATAGCAATAATATCATGAATACCACGAACCAATTGCCACCGGCGTGTAGATACGCCGAATAAATGTGTCCGCCGATGCTGCCCTTTGTACGCATCTCGGCGATCTTAAACGAATCAATAAAACAAGCCTCGATAAGTCTCCCCTTTCTATACATGGTGCTTGCTCATTCTTTCACCCTTAGACCCTTAACATGGTCCCTCATGGACTTTCGTGTTTTTCCCGTCCATAAACGTCAAATTTGCAAGCATTGACAAACAGTTTCGAAAGAAACTTTTATAATGGCTAAAAAATATCTAAAGAACGTTTGGACAGCTTCCTAAAATCCATTAGATACTTCTGAACTTCAGAATGAATTAATTGGTCTCGAAAAATGCTGACTTTTTGGAGGTTAACCCTCCATATTACTCCAGTCGCATATTATGATGGCAACGTCGCAACCGCGCGCTTTTTCAAATCAACACTAATACTTTCCGAACGACGCAATGTGCACTACACTTCTACAGCAAATTATACAGAAGTGACTGGAAATGTAACGACTAAATCGGCTTAAAGAATAAAATCAAATAAATCAATCGCAAATAAAATCATTGTAGTTATAAAAAAAAGGATACGAAATAATAACGCATAAAGAATTGATTTCGAGATTGATTGAGAAAAAATTTGATTTTCGAAAATTGATTTTGTTTGCCTTTCCAGAAACACGCTTTCTTTTTTGAATTTTCTTCCATGGTCGAAAAAGAGATCGACGATGAAGCATGAACGCGAGTGAAAAATTTCTAGCACATGGCAGCTGTACAGGATACGCGGTCACGCTTGGTTGCAGCGTTGCCAAACTTATTGAACGGACTACGCTAGTCGTAATAATTTTTCTTTCGACTAACTCGGTACCAGAAGAACTTCCTTAATTACCGTGACACTTAGGACGGGTCTAAGGGTGAACAAAAATAGCAAACCACCCCCCCCCCCCCCCCCCCCTCCAAATCCCCCTGTACATCTCGATAATAACCAATCGTAGGTGAGTTTTTTTTCGCGCCCAAAGTTTTAGACATTACCTCTTCGGGCTCGTCCTGCTGGCCGCCGCCAGTTTCGTTAGTCATGAAAGAACTCAGCGAGGTGATGCTCGTGTGACGGGAATTGCTTCGACTGGGCGGGGCCGACGAGACCTCATCGGGCTTCGTTTGAACCTCGAGCAATCGACCGAAGTCGATACCCATTCCGGCTAATTGTTCGTATGTTCTGCGGAAAAATAATGCCCATGCTCAGCCACGCTCGTTTCGTATTTTCGGATAGTCAGTTATGAACCCGCGTGTGGATTATTTGGCTCGTGCCAATCGTAAGTTTTAACCACATCCGATCAGCACCGCACACGACATCGACGGTTTGATAATAATAAAAATACTCTCGGAGTACACTCTCAAAGGGACAAGTGACTGCCGAGAAAATGAAACTTTTTTACAAATACTTGTCGTTTTTATCAGAATAAAAAAAAACGATATTTTTATCGTCCGTACGTACGTACGCTGGATATCACGCAGATTATAAACAGTTAAATATATTGTGTTTAAGATCAAACTCGTTGGCACTTGTGCAAGCCTCCGAGCATGACATGCAAAAAACACTCGCGCTTAGGAGGCGCCAGTTTGTAAGACACAAGCAAGTTTTTAAATGATTCCATAGACTCATAAAAATGTATGATAAACTCGTGGGATAACAGCTCTCTAGGTTTTTGGAAAAATCGTTTTTTTTGGCTTGAAAATACTTTGCAGTCATAAAACATCAACGTAGATGGACAAATGTACGGTGCGGGCATCGCAGATTGAGGAGGTACGATCACTTCCACGGGGTCAAAAAAGAGTCTACATTTATTTTGCCCACAGCTGCTCTGATTGATGTTTAATTTTACGTTGATTATTCGTATTATCGATTATGAGGGGATCCATGCACTTCAGCCAGTAAAAAAAAAAAATTCCACCAATAATTTTGAAAAATCGAGCTACTTTATTGAAAAATATTCAACGAGTGTCGATATTATTTTTTTTTTATTTCTGACGTTTTTTCTCGTTGATTACCTTTTTTTTACATTTTTCCATTCAAATGGCTGTAACTTTGGCAGGAATTGACGTATTTACATTCGTAAAAAACGAAAAAGTGCGTCTTTCTATGGCCTTCCAGAAAAAAATTAATTTAGGTTTTATTGAGCAAGTCGAACGTCCGTTTCAGGGCAAAATATGCAAAAATATTTTTTTTCTCAAGGAAAGACACGCGTTATATTGTTGTTTTAAATTTTCCTGAATTGTGAATACGAAAAACGGATTTTTGATATTTTTTATATCATGGGATTCCTAGACACCGTGAAGTAACAGCTATTTTATTTATTTTTTTATTTTTTAATAATATTCGATTGGAGAGTATGTTAGTTGTATGTTTACCAGGTTTATGCAATACATATGACATATATGGCATATGTATGTATTTAAAAAACCTGGTAAACATACAGCGAGTGCGCCACACTCTTCAGTCGAATATTAATAAAAAATAAAAAATTTAAATAGCTGTTACTTCACGTTGTTTAGGAATCCCATAATATAAAAAATACCAAAAATCCGTTTTTCGTATTCACAATTCAGGAAAATTTAAAGCAACAAAATAACGCGTGTCTTTCCTTGAGAAAAAAAATATTTTTGGATATTTTGCCCTGAAACGGATGTTCGACTTGCTCAATAAGATCTAGACTAATTTTTTTCTGGAAGGCCATAAAAAGACGCACATTTTCATTTTTTTACGAATGTAAATACGTCAAATACTGCCAAAGATACAGCGATTTGAATGGAAAAATGTTAAAAAATGGTCATCAACGAGAAAAAACGTCAGAATTTTTTTTTTAATTTCGACACTCGGTGAATATTTTTCAATAAAGTAACTCAATTTTACAAAATTATTTATTGAATTTTTTGTTACTGGCTGAAGTCACATGGATCGCCTCTTATAGTGTGCCAAATGTGGTAAATGATGAATTTATTGCACGTGAACAAATAAAAACTGAATAATTAGATTGTCAACGACTCGGAAGTAATCTTTGTAATAATAATATTGACATATCCACCATAAGAACGGGCTAAAAAGAGAAAAAAATATCAGCCGGAAACCTATTAAAATAGGCTTGAATTACCTCAGCGAAATTAACACGATAGGCAGAATTAAATTATACATACTATTGATACGTGATAAATGATAAAACTCCATAAATTGTTGTTTGCATATTTTGTGGCGGCTTCTATTCAAATTAATTTCAAAACAAAGCTGGGTTATGTTCGCCAAACGCATCAGCTGTTACTCGCGACGTTGCTAAGTCTGTGGCTGCTATTTCGTCTTACTGACCATTTTCAACCGGAAATTGAAACTTTCTTGTAATGTAGAGCTTTAACTACACCGTGAAGATTGATTTTCTTATTTTTTACAATATCTATTATATCTAATCTATCGAATTTGAGTTTTCCAACGGGATTAGTTGGATACGTGAGCGGAAAAACCACGACCACCGCACTTCCGGTTGACCGTCTCCATAAGACGATGTGCTTCGGTAACTAAAAGTGCTCGACTTTGCAGTTTTAGTGCGAAAAAACTGAACCGTCAAAATAGCTCAAATTTTGGCAATAGGCGCATAAACTATTCGTGAAAATCATATAAAAATTTCAAATTTTTTTAACAGACTTGAAGAAACAAAGGAAATTCTCAACTCGATCCTTCTATTGACGAATTATGTTGAACTGGATAACATCATTTTTTTAAGACCAAATATATGGAAATTTGATGAAATTGATATTTATTTTTTTAACTGAAAAAATAAATATAAATACTTATCTATAATGATAATGATGTGATTATGTATCGACAGATCGAATACAAATGTATTTTTGTAGCTTTACTTTCAATTTACTTTACTTTACAAATGTACAGGGCGTCCAATAGGAAGTTGCTAAAACTAAATAAGTGTCTCTTCCCTCCATAAATTCAATGGGGGTCCCTTTTTCTAAGACGCATACCTGAGGCCCCGAAGTTTTATTCCAGCCGTGGTTGAAGCAAGTACACGCGCGTCAAAATGAGTGAGCTCACCACGGAAGAAAAAGTATATCTTATTGAGTGCTTCTTCTCGAGGGGAAAAATTTATAGTAATGCGTATAGAGGGTTTCGTACTGTTTGGAACTCATAGAGTTGCCAGCGAAAACACTTTGAAAAGGTAAGAATTTAATATTTATTCATATTCATCTATCACACAACTTGTGTTTCAATTCAATTAAACTGCATTGAAGTAATTTTACGTTAATTTTTGTAGGATAATCGATAACTTCGTGAAGTATGGTACACTCCAGGACCGTAGACACGAGTTGCCAGGTCCATCTGTTACGGTGACTACACCAGAGAAGATCAACGAAGTTGAGAATTATTTCAAACAAAATCCAAATGATTCGATTCGGAAAGCTGCTCAAGCATTAAAAATAACCAAATCATCATTACACAACATTTTGAAATATTTTTTAAAGTTTCATCCGTATAAAATAAGCACTCATCAATTGTTAACTGAACATGCCATGACGAAACGCATCGAATTTTGTAACACTATTACGGGAATGTTTGAAGCCGAATAAATTAATGAGAAATTGATTATTTATTCCGATGAAGCACATTTTTGGATGAATGGGTACGTAAAGAAGCAAGGTTACCAGTTTTGGGGAACGGAAAATCCCAACATATCGCTAGCGAAGTCCCTTCATCCACAGAAAGTAACGGCATGGGCAGCGATTTCAGTAAAAGGAATTTATTTGCAATTCTTGGAATCTACGGTAACAGGAGAGAGTTACAAACAGCTTTTGGCAAGAAATTCTTCCCTTATGCAAAAAAGAGGGGACTGGTTAAAAGTTTTTACTTCATGCAAGATGAAGCGACGCCGCACCGGACTCATGAGGTGTTTGAAGCTATTTATCGCGTATATGGGACTCGAGTAATCGGTCTGGGGTACCCTAAATTTTCTCAAGGCGGACTAGAATGGCCTCCGTACTCACCGGATCTGAACCCTTGTGATTTTTTCTTGTGGGGTCACATTAAAGATCATTGTTACGCTAAAAACCCCAGCACAGTAGAAGAACTGATCGCGGCCATCCAGGAAGTGGTTCGCGGCATTACGAACGATATGTTGGACACAGTTTTTCACAGTTTTCAAAAGAGAATTGATTTTTGTGCACAATCCAACGGTTCGCACTTCGAAAATATCTATCATTAATCACTGTACTTTTTCGTTATTTTTATAAGATGTAATAAATTGACATAAAAAATATTTTACTGGGTTTTATTTATGTGCGTTTAAAACTGCAGAGTTTCCTCTATTTAAAGCAATTTGAATTTTCTGAGTCTGTGCACGTGTTTTAAAATGACAGTCGATTAGTTTCAGCAACTTCCTATTGGACACCCTGTAGCTTTACAGTAAATTAGTTTTCAGTTTTTTAAATCCTCAATGTTTGGCACTGACATAACTTTCTTTTGTGTACAATGAGGAATAATATAAATATTAAAGATGTACAATAATATGTATTTTTATACTGTTCAGTTTTTTTGTCAAGTCGGTTTCATTTTTCGTATCTCTTTCGAAAAGTAAATTGTGAGAAAATTCCCGAAAAATTCCAAAATTCCCTGACTTTACCCTGATTATGCGTAACAACCCTGTTAAAGGATACCTACAGTTTGACAAATGTAGAATAATTATTTCTGTTTGAAAAAATTCCCCAAAACGACTTAACTTATTCCCGTCAAATGCATACACCGTCTTGGACAAATCTTCGATTAACGTTTTTCAGCAAACATTTTTTTCAATTTACACCTATTCTATTCGGGCCGTTGCAATAGTGGAGAAAAAAGCCGCTCCGGTAGATTCGATCGTTAACAAGCTCAGTCGGACGGAATTAATTTACCCTTCGGCCTGTATCGCACCGTCCTTGAGAACGACGATCCAATCGACGTTTCGGAGAAATTGCAGCTGATGCGTCACGAGAATTCTCGTCTTTCCCTTTAAGTATTTTTCGATGCACTCCTCGAACATGTGTTTGCCGACGTGAGCGTCGACGGCGCTAAGAGGATCGTCCAGCAAGCATATAGGTGCGTCCGCGTAAACGGCCCTTGCCAAATTGATTCTGTAAACATTTTTAGCTCCGAATAGTACGTTTGGAAGGTAATAGATGGCAGTAAAATTGTGAACGAGTGGAGGATTAATTTACCTTGCTCGTTGACCACCGGAAAGGCTGATACCTCGTTCGCCCACGATCGTTTTGTCGCCGTAAGGCAGAAGACTGAAATCTCGCTTGAGCTGGCAAACCTTCACGACCTGGTCATATCGGCGCTGATCCATCTTTCGACCGAACAATATATTTTGTCTTACCGAGCCGGCGAAGAGCCAAGGCTCCTGACTAGCGTATGCGATATAGCCGTTTACCTGACAAAAGAGACTACCGATAAGTGTACGAATATGATAAAGAGCCAATAGGGAACCCAACTGCCACTTTCTCCCGCCAGAGGGTATAGCGTATTATAACGCAAACAGAACATGACGTTTAGTGACATTCGCTTTGGTTATGCCCGTGTTTATACGACTACTGTTGATTTTTCTTCAAATAATCCGTTTGACGTGAATAAATTGGGAAGAATGCATCAGTGTTGTGCAATTGGATGCAGAAGGCGTTCATTTGTATCCTAAAAACGAATAACTTCCCCAGCAATGGGAAATTGCTATACTAAGTGAGCAACTAAGTTTCCGGGTTTTTTTGACCGATAAAAAATCGAAAATTTCAAGACAAATACAAAAAATGGTTCGTTCGAAGTATCGTCCCTCGCTATTTACACATTTTTGCCATCTCTCTGGCAATACATAAATACCGCGACGATAAAAAGACGCGTCTTTGGACTGAAAGCATTCGTCCAAGCAATTTTGTACTGCATCGTAATTGGCCAAGTGTAGCCCACCCAAGCCATGCGCCATCGACCGGAACAAGTGACAGTCCGAAGGGGCCAGGTCTGGCGAATACGGCGGGTGCGGTAGCAGATCCCATTTCAGTGTTTTTATGGTGTCCTGGACGATGGAACTGCGATGACACGGAGCGTTGTCGTGCTGCAATATCACACGTTCGTGTCTCGTGTCCCATTCTGGCCGTTTTTCGAGCAATGCGTGGTTCAAATTGATTAGTTGTTGTCGGTAGCGATGCCCATTGACAGTTTCGCCCGGTTTCAGCAGCTCATAGTACACGATTCCTTTCTGGTCCCACCATACGCAGAGCATTGTCTTTTTTCCGAAGCGATTTGGCCGTGCCGTCGATGTTGACGCTTCGCCAAGTGAAAGCCACGATTTTCTGCCTTTGGGATTCTCGAAATATATCCATTTTTCATCGCCAGTAACAATTCGATGCAGGAAACTCTTTCTGTTCTGCCGCGAAAGCAAAATTTCGGAAGTGGCTTCCCGCTTGCCGCAAATGCTGTTTATTTGGCACAAACTTTGACATTTTCGAGGTTAGAAAAAAGGTCGTTGTGTTGCGATATTTGTTTGTATTGCGACTGGGTATTCTTGACAGATGTCCAAGCTATGAAGACGCCCTATTTCAGACCTGTATGCCGACTACACGTGTCGCTAGCGCCGTCCATGTGTGAAACCCGGGAACTTAGTTGCTCGCCTGGTACGTCGAAAGCACTTTACAGCCACAAAACATTCAAGGCTATATTCTGATCATTTTAGATCCGCGAACTATAGAAATGAAGGATTTGTATACAAACATATTTTCGACGCTATTTACTTCGAAAAGTATATTGTATAGTTAATCATCATAACCTACAAACTTCTATTTGAAATATTTGAATTTTTTTTAACCTTCTAGTATTATTTTATTGCACAATACTGAGCTCATTTTCATTCCTTATGGGGATGAAAGTGAGCCGGAAAATATTGAAAAAAGAGGTTACACCTTCCCTGTTCGTTTGGAGCAAGAAACTTCAAAGGATGAACAGAGAAGGAGAAGAGTTGACAGCTTCTTTTGTTTACGTTACGTTTACGTGGCGCCATCTGCGCTGAGCTTTGCTTAAGGTTCCCTATTGAGGGAATCGAGCCGAATGGGAGTGAAGAAACGGCAAATGGGTGTTTTAGCATTCGTCGACGTAAGCCACAAACGATGAACGCACCTCTACCGTGCCTGCGTGTACGGGCAATTCCTTCAAAATGACATTGAGCAGGCTGGATTTTCCCGATCCAACCTGTCCAACCACAGCGACTAATTGGCCTGGATTGACTTTGAAGTTGATTCCGGATAAGGTATCCTCGCGCTCGGAGTTTCGCCACTTGGCGTAACAACGATCGAGAATGACGGAACCGTCACCACCGGCACCCTCACGATGGCTTCCCGTCACGGGCTTCTCCGTTTTTTCCGGTTCGCGTTTCTTTCCCTCCTTCACGTCGGGCACAAAGCTCTTCTTGTTCTCCTGTATATCGGCCTTTTCCTCGTACATCATAAAATTCTGCAACCGCTTGATCGACACTACCGCCTCGGCTACTTGTGTTATACCTGCAATTATCATGAATTATAATGAACATTTTTTTATCCTGAAAACTCTGCACAGAGAGAATTGTATAGTGACCTCATTTTGGGATATAGCTGAATTAATCATATCGATATCGTAAAGTCTTTTACAACAGTGTATAGTAATTTCGGAGATACCGGATAGTCAAACACGCCACCAAAGTCGCATGTTTGCCTATACTTTCCGCTTACAGTTGTGTTAACCATATTATGATTGCGTCGACAATAAACTATAGGCAATTCCACTATAAGGTAAATGTCCCAATTATTTCACAGGTCCCAATTATTGAACACTATCTTGTATTTTTATTATTTCTCATTCACCTGCATGCATTTACTTATTTATAAAAAATTCATTACATATATGGAACTTTTAGCTATCAAAATGTTACCTTACTTGTGCAATAAAAGCTTTAATTAATAGAGAAAAAAATTATTTAATCAGCAACAGTGACCACCCGATTTGACGTCTCGTGGTAACTGTTTATCGTTTTTGCTAAGACGCGCCGCTTCATGCGTAAGGGCATAAAAAATTCAAAAACTGTCGCATCTGAATAAGTAAAGGCGTTTCAGGTTCCTCAGAATTTTTTTCACAAATAACAATTTAAAAAAAATGTTTTAAATTAATTATTTGTTAAAAAATACGGTGTTCGATCATTGGGACATAGAAAATGCAGTGTGTCCCAATTATTGAACACTCGAATTCTCCAAGATGGCGTCATTAAACCCATCAAAACATCGAGACAGTTAACGTGTGACAGATCGTGTGAATCGGATTTATTCAAACAAAAACTGTAAGTTCCTGAATAAACTTACCTTTATTCTTTTAATAATAACTCTAAGATCGTCAAATATATTTTTTATTTGTATTTTCGTGCAATAAACATAAAAAGAAAAGTAAAAAGAGAATATAACCTAAATGTAACCTAAAAATACGAATGTAATGTTCAATATTTTTTGCTCTCCGATATTTCAGGGACAAAATTTCAAGAGGGAAAGAGAATTCTCGAGAGTGTTCAATAACTGGGACATGCCTGTTCAATATTAGGGACATAGGCACTTCCAGTGTTCAATAATTGGGACATTTGCATGCTTCGCATTGTTATTCTTTTTTTTTCTTTTGAAATCATTTAAAAATAATTTAAAGGGTGATTTTTCGAAAGTAAAAATATCAAAGTATCGTTTGAACGTGAAATCGATGGTTTTTTCTTGATTTTATATTTTTTTCTTACCGAATTCAATCCCCCAGATCCTTAGCTGTTCAATAATTGGGACATTTACCTTACTCTCTTTTACCATGCGCGTTTTTTTTCAAATACTATGCACTTTTCTCTCAGTGTGCCTATTCCCGGACCGTACGGCGCGAGCTTTCGCAACGCCAGTGGTTCAGGAGCCACAATAATATCATCACGCCTGTTTGGCACAATTTTCAAAATACTCACCTTGCGGAAAGAACACGGTCATCGTCTGTCTGAGTATATTGTAATAGGCCGTGAGTATGAAGACTTTTTCGGCGGTTATTTTTTGATCGTCCAATACGTAAGCGAGTATGGTAACGAAGAGCGACAGCCTCGTAGTGAATATCATGAACGACATGATGACACCGCGTATGTAAGACGTCGATCGTATCACGTTGATCTCGCGCCTGTTGAAGAAAATGCGATTTAAACAGGATTGGGCGAAGCTTCCGACCCATTAACGGAATGTAAATCGTCTAGGCGCCTACCTTCGAGCTTTTTCTATTAGATTACTGAAAGGATTCTCCCACGTGTACATTTTGATGGCTTGTATGCCACTTATTATTTCGTTGGTCAGGCGTACCCGCTCGTCGGTTCTTATGGCCGTTTTTAATCTCAGCACCGATGACTTTTTCCCCAGAAAGCCTGCAAGACAAAAGAACGACAGCAATGGCGATGATACCGAAAAAAAAATAAATATCATACCCAACGATAAAAAAGACTCTACGAACCTTGAAGTGGTATGAACATCAGGAGCGAGGCGACACCAATTATCGCTGCAATACCAACTTGTTGGTACATGAAGTACGTCACGACGATCGTCTCCAGCGGGCCAATCCAGAGGTAATGGAAGAATATAATAGCGATGTCGAAACGGTTTACGTCGTTCGACAGCAGATTGACCGCTTGGCCAATCGTTGTCTCACCCAACGCCGTTCTTGACAGCTTGAGCGCTTTTCGGTAGATCAACGAGCAGCAGGCCACGCGCATCTTCATTCCCATGTGCAGTATCGCCATCATGTACGGATGTATAACGAAAATGTTTATCGCCGAGCACAGTATGATGCCACCCGCGTACAGATAAGCGTCCTCCGATGATGTGTTCTCACCGGAATAAAATTGCAACATACGCCCGAGAAAGAGCGGTTGCAGTACCCTGTAATGGGATTCAGAGTCAATTGGCGTTTGAATGTTCATCGCTCGGATACGCGCTCGTGCTTATCTCCATATGTCACTGAATGATAATATGTACACTAACGTAGGTAAACATGAGCACACTGGCAATTATCAATTGGGAGGAAAGGTTACACGGTTGTGTAGTTTGCATCGTTGGAACGCAACGACGTTATTGCTTTTGGTCAGTTTTTTTCAACGTCAGAATTATTAACCTCGGAACTCGGGAGTTTTCAGGAGGATCCTAAAGAACGGTTGAACTTTTACAAGCTTTTGTTCAACGGAGACTTTGTCTCAACATGAGCAGCTGGAAGAAGAGGAGGGATGCCTCTATGGGCCAGGCATTGCCGATTAGCGGTAATTATAAACACATTTGTGCAAACACATTACAAAACTTTAGACGCGTTTTTCTCGAAAACACGTTTTTAAAAATGGCTGACATTCTCCTGACCGCTGTAATTAACATATCGACCTGAAATTTGGAGAGCGTACTCAGAAAATATGTCTTCACGGAATGACGGATCGTTTTTTCGATAGATACATTTTTGCATTTATTATTTATCTTTTTATGCGAAAAAAAAACGCGAAAATTCGATTTTTTTTAAATTGCCGCCATTTTCCGAAATTTGTACTAAACGAAAAACCCATCCGTCGTTCCATGACCAAAGGGTCACAGATTGATAATACGCTTTGAATTTGTGTTTCAGATCAACAAAGAGGGGGCAGTGATGTCAGCCGTTTACCTCCCGCGATTTGAGGACCTGTTTTCGCGGAGCTGCAACGGCCGCCATTTTGGTTTTTTTTTCAAAAAAAATTTTTTTAACGTTCTGTACATCATGAATAAAAGCAAGAAAAAAACCGCACTCAAAAAGCTCTACTCGTTTCCTTTGAAAAAAATAAAATGTAAACACCTGAAATATGGCACTCCAAGGACAAAGTCTCCCTTATTGTACTTAAAAGTAGAAAATAATGTTTTTACCAAGTTACCTCTAGGTGACTAGAAAAAACGGGGGGCGAAATATAGATATAAAATCTTTAATTTACATAATTTCGTTAACATATCAACTGTATTTAATTTACCGCAAAACAACCTTAGATTCCTTAAATAAAAATCCTGAAACTGAGTACGAACGTGTGGTAATTATTTCTCTAATTACTATTGTGCCAATTTAAATACGGGTAATGAAATTGAATGGATCAAATTTATTAAACATTCAAAAAGTTGAGCGCCCCAAGATTTTATTTATAGTCACATATAGACGACTTGGTAAAAAAATTACATTCTGCTTTTTAGTACATTAAATAAAAGCTAGTTTTTTAAATATTTTTTTACATATAAATTTCGTAGCCAAAGTTTGCCAAAAATAAGTCGTTCCATAAAACTTGCGCTGCAACGATGCCAACTTCACATGGGTAAAGTTACGAGATCTCGGCCAAACTAAGGCGCAAAGGGAAGTTCGAGATGGTGGAATGCAACAAAAATCCTGATCTTCTTCGTTTCTGTATTTTTATTAGTATCTAAAATCTTTTTTCGCCGGTTTCTTGATAGATCTTTGATAAAAGTCATCGAAGATGTTTAGGATATCATCGTAGTCTGAATGTGACAAAAAATAAATCGACAATACGAAAAAGAAATATTTTCGTTGCACTACAATGATGCAAACTTCCATACTATTGAAAGCTACTATTTGGAAGATAAAAAAACAGTGCCAATGCGCAATTTTTTTTCTTCTTCTCGTCTACCACTTTTATTTCGAATATGCTCGATTTTTGCTACTATTTTCCTACTCCCACTCACGCGTAATTTTTTTTGGACTTACCACCAACTTCGACATTTTTCGTTCTACTTCGTCAGCAAGGTCATGCTGCTATACGAAAGTAGCACAGCAGTTTTCGAAAACGGAAGTGAAGAAATTTCGATTGGCAAAAAAATTGATCGCATTACCGTTTGATGAAAAATGACTTTACACATTTCAATCTTGTGACGGCTTCTGGTGGAAAAACCACGATGAGTGTGCTCATACTTTCCGCCGGTAGCACGTGTGGAAATGTATATATGTTTGGAGCATGCCACGTCATTGCATCCTGCCAGTAATCGTGGAGTCAACATCATTTCTTTTCTTGCCTGCTTTGCTTATAGAGATAACTAAAAGAAAACTCGGCAGTCTTTTCTCGAAACCGAAGTATCGAGTTTCTCTGTGCAGCTCGAATGAATAGTAGAAAGAAAAAGAATTACGAAATAAAAATTCTGCTATGATTAAGAGCGATGTATTAAAAAGGCAATAGTCTCGATGACAACTGCTAGGACGATGTCACGTGCAATGCTCCATATAGATCGCTCTACCGTAGCTGGCAATAAAGGCAAGTCACTCAGCGACAATGGCAAACATCTAAATTTCTAATTTCATTGTCCAAGAAAAACAAGAGGCTGTTAGGTCATAGGACTTTTACCGTATATTCTACAAATGTTACGCTAGGATACGAGGTAAAATTCACATGCGAATGACCATTTGAAATTTTGGGAGAATCCTCTAAAAGTTACGCTCCACTCGTTTCTAATGCGTGGGGAGATTTTTATCAATCCTCCTTCGGAAACTCTGTATTCAAAGGAGTTTGATTTCTCGCAGATATGCCGCGAGAAACAAAACGTACTATAAAATCGTGCAGGTGGAAAACCTATTGGTACAATAGGTCTTTTTCGCGACGCGGTAAATAGTGTTTTCGAAAAATGGTAATCCACGAAAGATACACAGGCAACGAAAAATCATCGATTGAAAAAAGATGGCGATCGATGTGATGCACGGGTAAAAATTACACACAGGTCAAAAATAGTATTTTTGCACATTTTAACAGACGACTCGACTATTTCATGGGGTATTAAGGCCGGGGCCTGAATTAGAAGGTCCAAAAAATCGTTTTTTTTTTTATTGCCTAGATCGATAGATAAACTATCGAAGAATATATTTACAAAGTTACACAGGCCGAATGTCAATATTTTCGAAGATACAAGGTCAAAAGCAGAGAAGCGATTGATATTTGATATTGATGTTTCCTCCTATTGAAAACTTTGAAGCCCGTTTTCTCCAGTTTTCATTTTCACGATTTTTTCAAATTGGCGGGCGTGATGGCAAAAAAACTAAACGACCTATTGAATCAAACCAACGTTTATTTTCTTCAGTATGAAAATCTCTTCTAAGTGAATTTAATAAGTCGTTGAAAAAGTCTTTTTAAATCATTTTTATAGCACGTTAAAGTGTTTTTTCAACACATTTTTTTTCAATCCTGAGAAAAGTTATAATTTATATATAATAAAATTATTGTATAATAAAAAATTTAAAAATAATTTAAAAGAAAATAATATAAAGTATAAAATTTTATTGTTTTTTTTTTCTTTCAGTCCACTCCTTCTCTCTAGTCTCCCTGGTAGGGAACTTGGGTTGTTGTGTGTTGAAAATCTTCGTCAGCTGTTAGAGGGAGATTATAGCGCTGCAGAAGCGGTCTTACGGTCTCTAAGCTGATGGCTAGCACCATCTATAGGGAAATTCCGGTTTCATACTTCTACACCTGGTAAATAGTCGAAAATAACGAAAAATTTCGGGATTTTTTTTCCAACGCAACTACTGAACCAATCGTTTTGAAATTTGTAGGGTATTTTATTGTACGTTAGAAAACATGAAAAACATTTGTTTCAAATCGACAATAAGTGTTCATCAGCAGCCTGCAGCCAATTGTTGCTGAACGAATTTTCCCCGCGATGTTGAACTGTGGCGCTGTAGGTTTAAAAAACTCGAAAAAAAATATTTAAAAACCATTAAGATAAATAAGATAAAGATCGAATTCTCACCGAAAATTTTCGTGTTTTTGATGCAAAAAATGATTGTGTAGTTAAATTTTTTATTGAATATAGAGATTTATCGACAACGATTTGCAATTATGTGTCTAAAAACCTCTGGTTGCAATAAATCGGATAAACAGTTTTTTTTGTCGCTGCCGCAAATTTCGAAAATTCGTTCAGCAACGATTGGCTGCAAGCTGCTGATGAACACTTATTGTCGATTAAAAAAATGCTTTTCGTGTCTTATAATGTACAATAAAATACCCTACAATTTCAAAACGATTGGTCCTGAAGTTACGTTGGAAAAAAGATCCCGAAATTTTTCGTCATTTTCGACCATTTATATGTATTTCCCCCTTAATATTTTTTAATGCAATTTGCCATCTTATCAAGTTATTAGTATTTATCTTAATTATCATCTAACTTGTTCCTTCCAGACATTTTTTTAAATAACCCTGCCTTTCGAGTCGTCACAGTAGCCGAACCCCTTAATTTCAACGAGATTAATCAACCGCTCGGGAATCTAAAAATTGAAATGACGCGTATGCTTCGTTTCCACTGCGAATGGACACGCAGCTGTGCATCATTCGTGGAATTGTCATTGATCGTATCCGTTCGATCATTATCAAAAGATGGAACGATAGATTGGACTCATTACTCGACACATTATTGCTCCGGATCTTTCGCCAATTAATCGATAAAAGTTGGCAGTGCGGATCGGAAAATGCAACGTTCTGCAACGTATAGGACAGTGACGCGCTCGGTTGCTATAGAGTGTCTTACAATGTCCTGACATTTTTATTTATCAATATAACGTATCATTCATTTGGAGAGTACCAATATTTTTCTTCTAACCCCTTCGTTGGCATTGATGCAATAGTGCGTCAAATAATTCCGTGCCCCGTGTGGCATTGACGCAGTAGTGCGTCAACCTTTATTTCCCTATTTAACTTGCTCTGATTTGAAATCGGAGCCTCACTCGGGGGTTTTTGGGCTCGCTGAATCCGAATTTGAAGTCAAAATTTGGAAATTCAAAATGGCGGCGCCAATATGGCGGACAAAAATCAAAAACTTTACTCGATTTGGATGAAAATTAGTACTCCGGGATTTTTGAGGTCGCTTATTACGAATCTGAACTTTAAATTTGAAAATTCAAAATGGCGGCGCTAGAATGGCGGACCGAAATTGAAAATTTTACTCGATTTAGATAAAAATCGGTACTCTGGGATTTTCGAGGTCGCTTGTTACGAATCTGAACACAAAATTCAAAAAATTTTAATGGCGGACGAAAGTGCAAAAAACAGCTCGATTTGGATAAACCTTGGTACTCGGGGGTTTTCGGGGACGCTGAGTGTGATGCTGAACTCAAAATGAAGGAATTTTTCATGGTGAATTTAATAACATGGAGCATAATACAACGAATAAGTGGAAATTCGATCAATACGTGGATTCATCTATCCCCTAAAAGAATCTTTTCGGTTTTTTCATTTTAGATGATCCAAACCGGAGACACTTTGCTCACCGCCGGACACTTTTTTTTCGGGGACCTCCAGGAGACTTCCTACAGGAGCAATGTTAAGGAATATTTTTGAAAATAAAAAATGCCAATCTAAAGCTAAAAGATGCCACTACGCTGTCTAATACTTTTCGTTTTGCCCAAATGAAATCCTTTTCCAGAAAAAATTCGTGAAAAAACGACTTTTTTTGGCCTTGCAACTGCGTATAACGCCTTAAGAGGCTATTATCTACTTTTTTCCAACCTTATTAACTGTTATCGAAAACCGGATATTCGTACGAGGCGAAAATTGTTAAATACGTGATTAGGACGACTTAAGGGATAACATCACTCTAGGATTTCGGAAAAATCGTTTCCTTTTGCTTAAAAAATACTTTGGGGTCATAAAAACAATGTGCAGTCGGTCGCAGATTAAAAGTAAACAAAAATTTCAAGGATTTAAGTGCCCGTGCAACTTTAAAGGCGTTTTTGTCAAATGAGATTGAAGTTTGCATCGTTGGAATGCAACGGAAATGATTAGTTTTCGATTGCTCGAATTTCTTTTGGCTAATCTTCGTTACGAAAAAATCTTGATCATTTTTTAATTCGCGTTTTTAGAAATCTGTCATTTGAATCTACAAAACGAGATTTTTCAAAATAACAAAAATAATTAAGTGAAAAGACAAAAAAGTATCTTCGTTGCATTCGAACGATGCAATCTTCAAGACCGTTTTCTCAAAACCACGTTCGTCAAACTGGGAGGACGGATTACTCGAACACCTTTGCATGGATCGATTTGAAATTTTGATAGTAGCTTCACAATTACATTCTCCATGGGAGTACGTAGCCGTTTTTTGACTAAATGTAAACTTTTTTTTATACAAAATTTACTGCTTATTTTTTGGACAAAAAATCGATTTATTTCTTTCAAAGCCATTTTTTCAAAATTTGATTTAAAAAAACCCCACGGAGTCCCATAGCTAATAATATATAGATTATATTTTTTTTTTTTGATTTTGAATGAAAATTGTAATGAAATGTTTTTTTTTTATACTTTAAGGGGCTATACCAGTGTGAACGCTGAAAATTTGGGTGAATTTCGGGATTTTTTCGGAAGAAAAGTTAAATGTTTAATTTAAAGTTAAAGTTAAAAGTTGAGTTAATTTAACTTAATTAATTAAGTTAAACTTAAACTTAAGTTAATTTAACTTAATTAATTAAGTTAAACTTAAACTTAAGTTAATTTAAGTTAATTTAAAGTTAAAAGTTAAATTTTTCGGAAAATTAAGAATATATTTGGGCATATTTGACCGATATTGCATAATTTTTTCATAGAAAAATATTGAGATCCAAGCGACTTATGCGCTGCCTTCGGAGGTGCCAAAAAAAGTTCCTCCACTGCTGACATGATTCCGGCCGATTGAGTAGCCGAAACCGAAAAAGGAAAAAATGTCGTTGAACTGGCAGGTATTTCCTGTACAATGACCTAGGATTTTCGAAAAATATCAAAATCTAACAAAATGGCGTAGTTATGAAAAAAAACGTCTGTTTTCTTGCCTATAAAATGGTCGTTTTTTAAATGCCAAATCTTCAATTTTCATCCAATCAAAAATATCCTACGTCGTTGTAGAGTAAATATATTCAAGAGTACTCAGTTCAAATTTCGAGTCAATCGGATAATAGCTCTTTGAGTTACAATGTCAGCAAATTGAAAAATCTCATTTCCAGAAAAACGCGTTTAATGATTTAACCGGGGCATTTTATACCTACGAGCGGTTGCTCTTTAGAAGGCTGCCATTCGGGGAGTATTAGAGATACCGCCTTGAAACATTTACAGGATATTCTTGAAAGTATAAACTGTCGAGAGAGAAAAAAAAACGATTTTTTTAAGTGTCACACTGGTATAGTCCCTTAATATGTGGCAAATAAGCCCTCGCAAAAGAAATCCTATTCCTTTTGTCATACTCCCAAAATAAATGTTCAAAGCTAGGTCTCATTTTCTGCCGCCAGCGTGGTGCTATCCCTTAATGAATTATATTAATAAACGAAATGCTCGCAAGGCCAAAACTGTTAGGGGCCGTTGTTTTTTTTTTTTTTGTTTGTTTTGCATTCAAGGAAGTAAAAGGGGTTCTCGCTTTTCAAGGACTTAACGATCTTGCGGCATCTTCTTTTTTCGCTATTTCAGGGGCGCCGATACTCGTTGACGCGTGGATCGGTGTATAGTGAAATTTCGTCAGGCTGTAGCAACGTATCAGCAGGCCGAGGAACAACGGTTGGAACAATCTGCGTATACAAACGGGCAATGTTGATTGTTTACTTTTTTTTTCGTCTTCTTCTCGTTCTCTATCGTCTCAAGATCCTTCGTCGTTCGGGTCAATTGACAAAGTCAGAGAACTTTACGACGCTGAGGTTTGCATCGTTGGAGAATGTAACGAAAAGTACATATTATCAATTACCTACATTGGTGGCAGGTTTAGAGAAATTCGCAAAAGTTGCACTATAAATTTGCAAAAAACGAAAAGCAACGAAAAATTTAGGAGAATTTTTGTAAAAAGTAAATATCGAAAATAACAAAAGTTGCAGACATGCAAATAATCTCACAGTAAAAATTGTGAACGTTCGCAAAAAATGTGAACATTTACAAAAAATCCGGTAAATTAAAAAAAAATTCACATCAAAATCTGTGAATGCGAATGTATTCACAAAAAATTGTAAATAACGAAAAGTTCACAAAATAAGTTGTAAATGTTTTCGTATCTAAGACAAATTGAAATCAAATTCACAATGATTAGATTAAAGTTTACACCAAAAGTCAGTTCTTACATACTTTGAGAGAAAACATTGCGTCGAGGCAAAGAAATTTTTTCAAAAAAAGTCGTGAGTTTCAAATATTACATTATAAATGTGAAAAAAATTCACAAAATGAGTTGTGAATTTCCTCAAGTTGAAGAAAATTTAAATCGAATTCACGACAATTATATTAAAATTTACACGACGAGTGAGCTCTTACGTATTTTGAGAGAAAACATTGTGTCACTTTTGGTGTAAATTTTAATCGAAATCATTGTGAATTTGATTTTAATTTGTCTTAAATACGAAAAAATTCACAACTTATTTTGTGAATTTTTTTCTATTTACAATTTTTTGTGAATACATTTGCATTCGCCGATTTTTCTGTGAATTTTTTTTAATCCACAGGATTTTTTGTAAATATTCAAATTTTTTGTGTATATTCACAATTTTTTCTGCGAATTTATTTGTATGTTCAGAATATTCGTGAATACAATTTTATTTGTATGCATGCATGTGAATACGAATTCATTTGTATAATCTGTATTCGTATTTACAATAAGTGAAGTATGAATAAAGTTGTATTTATATTCATACGAAAATCACGATGTGAATAATTTCGTATTCGTATTTAGAAATAGAATTACGCCCAGCTCTACCCTGAACACACCAAATTGTGCACTCAGCGCCAATTTTTTAAAAAATCTAAAATAAATTAAAAATAAAATCTGAAATAAATCTAAAATAAATTGAAAATAAAATCTAAAATAAATCTAAAATAAAATAAAAAATAAATCTAAAATAAAATTTAAAATAAATTTAAAGTAGAATTTTAAAATCGTCGTTTACTCGACTAAGCCGAAGGATACCTAAAAAGAATGTTTTAAACGACTGAGCCGTGCGTACAAGCATTGGCGTAGGCAGGTCGAGGGCCTGGGGGGAGGGGCATGGCCCTTCCAGAAAAAAATCGGTCCAAAAGAACTAAATTCAAATAATCGATTAATTTTATCTTCTTTGCCCAACCAAGCATAAATAATCAATTGAACGAAACTACAATTATTTTTTTCGTCGTAATTTCGTGTTTTAAAGGTATGATGTTGAAGTTTGTATCGTTGAAAACGAAAGTTCCGTTTTACATTTGATTTTCCATATTTTTATTATCATAGGCGATCTTTTTCTCATAGATTTATAATGTTGATTGCTAACTAAATATCGTAAAAATAGTCAAAAGACTGTTGTAGGCAAACTCTGCCAAAAGAAATTAAGTTCGTTGAAGCTGGCGATGCAGCCTTCAGCGTCATACGAAAGGTAGCTATTTCATCCGTAAATTAAATAAATATCGAAATTTCACAATGTAATTAACACAGTTAATTAACTGTGGCCAGAAGAAATGTCATTATTATCGTAAATCTAAAACGTCGATTTGAGAGATCTGGCGTTAATTAAGCAGTTTTGGAATTTTCAAAATTGAATATGGAGAACAAAGAGGATTTCATTAAGTATCATTTTTTAATCTTAGTGATTGATACGTCAGCCTTTGAAGCTGAACGAAAAACTGAATAATTAGATCGTCAACGACTCGGTAGTAATCTTCGTAATAATAATATTAACATATCCACCATAAAAACGGACTAAAAAGACAAAAAAAACGTCAGCCGGAAACCTATTAAAATAGGCTTGAATTACCTCAGCGGAATTAACACGATAGGCAGAATATAATTATACATATTATTGATACGTGATAAATGATAAAACTCCATAAATTGTTGTTTGCATATTTTGTGGCGGCTTCTATTCGAATTAATTTCAAAACAAAGCTAGGTTATGTTCGCCGAACGGATCAGCTGTTACTCGCGACGTTGCTAAGTCTGTGGGTGCTATTTCGTCGTTCTGACAATTTTCAACCGGAAATTGAAACTTTCTTGTAATGTAGTGCTTTAACTACACGGTGAAGATTGATTTTCTTATTTTTTACAATATCTATTATATCTAATCTATCGAATTTCAGTTTTCCAACGGGTTCAGTTGGATACGTGAGCAGAAAAACCACGATCACCGCACTTCCGGTTGACCGTCTCCATAAGACGACGTGCTTCGGTAACTCAAAGTGCTCGACTTTGCAGTTTTATTGCGAAAGAACTAAACGGTCAAAATAGCTCAAGTTTTGGCCATAGGCGCATAAAGTATTCGTCAAAATCATATAAAACTTTCAAATTCGAAAGTCGGATTCGTAGTAATGATCGTACCTCCTTAAAAATTACGAAATAAATGCTGGAAGATTAAGAAAGCAAATTAAAAAGGAGTGCCCTAATAGAAAGTTTTCTCAACAGCAATTGTTAGCTCCCCCGACTGCGAAAGTCGTCTTTCTACGATGTTGAAGTTTGAAATTGGAATGCAGCGAAAACTCTTTTTTATTTCCTCATTTTCATTATCATCCAGAATATTTTCTTACGCATTTAGGCTGAAGATTGCTAATAAGGATCCTACAAAATGTTTGAGTGAATTCGGAGGTCTAAATGTGCAGACGAAATTGGGCCATGAAACGTCCGTTGCGTTCCAACTATGCAAACTTCATCATCATGCTTTTCCGCCACGAGGTGGATAAAAATGTGGCTTAGAAGCACAACGTTTCTGGAACGATTCTCTCGTATGTTACCGCCGAACATAGATAACGACTGGTAAAAAAAACATTCCAACCGAAAATGTTTCAGACCGATTTGCTGAGAAAGAAAAGAAAGCTAAGACTTATTTAATTGAGTACCTACTGGAAGTGAAGTTTCAAGAAGTAACTGGATTAAATGATGAAAAATTGGTTGATTATTTTTCAAGATATTGCAAGAGTTTGTGATATCAACGTTAACACGAAAGTGCGATTAAGGGAGGTTTCCACTTCGTTGGCCCAAAGACTGAAGCGGAAGGCTCGAGAAGAACTTTTTGCAGAAGAGGACAGTGTGCTCTATGGTCCTTGCTCAGCAGATTAAGTGTAAGTATGAAACTTTTCATTTTGTAAACAAAGAACTGCAAAAATATTTGATAAAAAAATAAACTTCCTCTTCGATTGCTCACTACTTTCTCATTCTTGAATTATTCTTCTTGATTCTAGTTCGACTTGTACACAACATTGTACAGAGTAAAAGAATGTTTGATTTTCTTGCTTCAGACCACCTGATCGCGACTTAGGACCTCTGAGAGCGAAGAATATCCTGATGTTGAAGTTTGCATCGTTGGAACGCGACGAAACTTAACATTCGAATATTCAAAGTTCAATTGCAAATGAAGATAGGTTAAGAAACGTCTGTACTTTTATTTCGACGGATTGTTGAAAAAACTGTGGCCATGTACTCCCTACTTACCCTATACTCGTGTAAATGGATCGAATTGAAATTTTTGTTTTCCAAATTCAAATTTGAGTCAGTCATACCGCATGCCGCACAGCGTCTCAAATTCAACATGCCTCGCGAGAATGGTTCAAACGTCATCATTCTGTATAATTGTTTACCTCAATTTTAGAAGTTTTTAGAAAAATTCCTTAATTTTAGACGGTTTTAGAAAAATCCCTCAATTTTAGAAGTTTTTAGAAAAGTCCCTTAATTTTGCACGTTTTTAGAAGAATCCCATAATTTTAGCTTTTAGAAAAAAATCCTTAATTTTAGAAGTTTTTAGAAAAATCCCTCAATTTTAGACGTTTACAGTGGTGTAAGCCCTTAAAGCTTCATATTTAAAGTATGTTATGCGATTTAACATTAACTTTAATATTAACTTATTGGAAAAAAAGACGTTTGTGAACGAAACCATTTTTTTGGGTTTGCTTGGGTCTGTTTGGGTTTGTGACGATTGTGAAGAAAATCACTTTTTTTATCAGGCCAGGCCCTCCCAGGCCCGCACGGAAAAGAAATTCCGGCTACGCCAATGCCTAAAACGATCCAAAGTCGTCGTCGTAAAGTTGCAAGTAAATACGAAGCCAACGGCTTCCCCGCCGAGGATAAAGGAAAATCAAAGGCGTTCGACTGACCTGAGAACAATTTCCATGATAGCCAGAGCGATGCCGTACAGCATGACCCTGAAGCCGAAAACTTTGGTCAAGACTCTCATCAAGCTAGGCTGGAACTTTTTCGAGGATTTGAGGCCCTTTTCGTCGTCCGCGTGCTCGCCGCCTTTCTTCCTGCTTTGGCTGGCCCTGATCTTGTCGACGCGTCGCAGCTCGGCCTCCCATGCTCGGCTTATTTTTTCCCCCAATAAGCTGCTCTTGTGCTCTTTGAGAGGTCGAGTGAGGTCCTCTATCTCGAGATCCCTCTGATAGCCTACCCAAAACGTCTTGAGGATCCATCTGTGCGCACGGACGTACACGTAACGTTCGAATGTTTACGAATCAGATGTAAATGATGGACGCGAGAAAAAAAATTACATGCACTCGACAGGGCTAATTATCGTGAGAATTTCATTTGAACTTACGTAAACGTCAGGGCACTCAGAGGATTGGCGGATTCCCTCGGATTCTTCTTCTTCTCAATTTGTATTCTTCCATCCATTATAAACGGCCTTTTCTCACCGCGAATATACGGCACACTCGCACTTTGCAACCACGCCGTTCGGCCTGTATCTATTATTTTTCTCAATCACACGACATATCGAAACCCCGACGACGTTGTCCTTGGCGAAATTTCAACGAGACGGAGCGCGTTTTTTTCGCGGAAATTTCGGAAGTTTTTTTCCCCCCACGTACCGCGAAACTGTGGATTCGGAGTTTGGACCGCGGAGTTGTACGGTTATGTTTGTTCACTCGATTATATCACTTCCATCGCTATTGCGGATTTTTCAAAGTCAACATATTCGGCGAGCTATCTACATTTCACGTGTCACTTGTATGCTCCGTGGACTCGCTTCGTATCCCTCCACTTCCCTCCACTTCCCTCGCCGATGTGCGCGGTCTGACTGTGTTACGTGTTTATTCGCCTAATGTTTGATCGCGATTCAATTGAGTGGCGGGACGCGCGCGCGACTTGCTTGATGACGGGGAGTAGTTGATTCAATACGCTTTCAATCATATATGATTAACACTGTATACATATATATTATTCGTTACATATATATATATATATGTAGGGTACGTGGCTCAGATGTAAAAAAGTTACGCAGGCACGCAACTGTCGTGCAGCACGTGAACGAAGCTACTCCGCGAGAATGCCGATTACGAATGCGAGGGAGCCCCGAGAATATGAAACTTTTGCTTAGCCACCTCGAACCGCCAGTGAAAAACGATTGGGTCGATTCGCTGAGCTTATAGCCGTATCTGACTGATAATCCGATGGCGAAATCGCGATAAGCTCTTGTATTAATAAAGTGTATATAAAAGAAATTCCTGCGAGGCGACACGATGACGTTTCCTTTTTCCAAATGCGTGTCGTTTTCACATTTATCTGCGTGTGCCTATGAATGCGTATCGATGAACAGCGTGAATTGCAATGTAAAAGTATTCGTGACTAATCGCCGAACGCTTTTTAATTCAATATTCGCACGGTGTGTGCTACAGGAGGGAGAATTGTTGCAAAAAGTTTTTATTTGTATGAAAACGGGATTTCGTATTCACAATTCGGGTGGGACGAATGTGCCAGAGCGGGCGTTATGAGTTGGCGGGGTATTTGAAAATTGCGCGATGCTATCGATGTTTTGTTTGTGGGTGATTTTCCCGAAACGATCACTTTGCAGGACGATGGAATTTATAAACGAAAATATTGAATGTTTTCAATTCAAAATCGCAATCAACTTCATTTTTAAACGATATAATATAATTCCCTATGGGTCATAGTGATTTTACAGTTTTGAGAGTCATTTCAGTGATGATCGAAAGAGATATAGGGCGTCTCAAAATGAAGTGACATTTAAATTTATTAATAAAACGTATTATTTATTTGAAAAGTACGAATATTTTTATTTTAATATAAGGTTAAAAGATGGAGGTTATGTGTGGAACATAATATCCGATAAATGGCCGCCTGGTTCCTGTTTGCAGACGTGCATTTTGTTGACGAAATTTTAAATAACGTTTTGGCATAATTGCGGACTAATTTGATTAATGGTGCGTCCAACAGGGAACCCAAACGCCACTTTCTCCCGCTAGAGGGTCAATTGTTGTATAACGTAAATAAAACATGACGTTTAGGGACATTCGCTTTGGTTATGGCCGTGTTTCTACGACTACTGTTGAATTTTCATTAAATAATCCGTTTGTCGTAAATAAAATGTGAAGAATGCATCAGTGTTGTGCAATTGGATGCAGAAACGAAGGCGTTCATTTGTATCTTGAAAACGAAAAAATTCGCAAGGAATGGGAAATTGCTATACGTCGAAAGTACTTTACAGCCACAAAACATTCAAGGCTAGATTTGTTACAGCTCAGAGTATAAACATAATATTTTTTACGCTATTCACTTCTAAAAGTATATTGTAAAGTAGTTAATCATCATAGCTAAATAATTATATTTGAAATATTTTCATTTTTCAACCTCCTGGTATTATTTTATTACATAATACTTACCTACCTTATTTTCATTCTTTGCGGGGATGAAAATGAGCCGGAAAATATTGAAAGAAGGGGTTATACCTTCCCTGCCCGTTTTGAGCAAGAAAGAAACTTTAAAGGATGAATAGAGCAGGAAGACAGTAGAAGCCGATTTTTCAATTACGGTACAGTAAAATATCCGTAATTATTGTCCATTATGTTAATTCATATAACTTCATTACAAGACCGACTCCGTGAAAATGTACCGCGCGCGTGACAGCGTTTTTTGCAAGGAGACTAGAGAGAAGGAGCCGACACTCCCTACTCAAACAGTTCTTTCAATCGGTCGCAGAGGTGTAGTGCTCAGTTCCGCCGCAGGCGTCGCTAGTGTTCTCGGGAACCGGTAATATATAGTAATACAAAACTGCATAAGGTAAAACTGACCGTGTTATAGCGGCAAAATTGTTGGCGCCTGTCAAACACAAATATATCTGTCGTGTACACCAGCACTGCAGCTGTATAAAACCTTCGCGAGCGAATCCTTTTTCAGCGAATTTAATTATTTCTCTGCGACGGCAACTGCAAATAAGGAGCAGGGAATATTTCAAAGTTGACTGTTAAATTACTCGTATTGTACTTATTATGTAATTATTCTATCTGATGTGCTTATTATATAATAAGCCCATGTGAATAAAACGACACGAGTTCTTTCATTAATATGTGCTTTATTAATATTATTTATATATTATTTATAATCCCCACTTGGGTGTATTATCGCTCGGGTGTGCGAGAGGGAACGCACCATGACTGTTCCAAGTGAGTACGAGAGAGAAACACGACCACCCCAGTTTTGTGATTGGTCGTTGAAGCGGAGCTCGGACCTTATGCAGTTTTGTATTACTATATATTATCGTTTCCCAAGAACGCTAGCGACGCCTGCGGCGGAACTGAGCACTACTCCTCTGCGACCGCTTAAAAGAACTTCGTACATACAGGCTAGGAAAGGGAGTTTGGACTCCTTTACTCTAGTCTCCTTGGTTTTATGTTTAGGTTATGTTTGCGTGGCGCCATTTGCGCTGAGCTTTGCGTAAGGTTCCCTATTGCTTTCTTGAGCTTCGGAATGGTCTCTGGATCCGTGGCATACACTTTTCCTTTCAGAAAACCCAAAAGAACGAAATATAGGGTGTCCCAAAATGACCTGACATTAAAATGTCTGAATAAAACTTACTATTTATTTGAAAAGTACGAATATTTTACTTTTAATATACGGTACAAAGATGGAGGTTATGTGCGGAACACAATACCCGATAAATGGCCACCTCGGCCCTTTTTGCAAACGTGCACTCTTTTAACGAAATTTCCAACACCATTTTGCCATAATTGCAGACTAAGTTCATTAATGGTGCGTCCAATTGCTGGCTTGAGCACCGGAATGGTCTGTCGATCATTGGCATACGCTTTTCCTTTCAGAAAATCCAAAAAAGGAAATCCAATGGCCTCAAATTGCAGGCGCCGACATATGACAAATAAGACGACAATGAAACTTCGTCTGCAATAACTGCATTGTTTCGCCCGCTGTGTGGCAGGTTTGCGCCATCTTGCAGAAAGAATATATCTTCCAAGTCCATACCGTTTATGCCATTTATCGCATAGTGTGTTCCACACATAACCGCTATATTTGTACCTTATATTAAAATTAATATATTCGTACTTTCCAAATCAATAATACGTTTTATCCATATGTTAAAATGTCAAGTCATTTTGAGACACCCTTCAGTAGAGCCAGAGGAATGATACAAACATTTTCCTATCAAGTTTTTATTGGTATATTAATATCTTCTTCTCCTTTATCTTTGAATATTTATCGCGCTCTTTTTATTTCAACTTCCCTTTTCCTACAGGATCCTGTTTAGGCCTTTTGCATCTCCGTTTATCAGCTTTTCTTTTTCTACGGAGACTTTCATCTTTCAATAGCGGCATATGGCAATGATCTGGATTCATTTTTATGGAACTTCATGCATATCCACACATGCGTAACCAAGATGGTGTCATTCCTCTGGCGCATACATCGTGTCTCTGCATCTCACATGTCAGGAGCAACCCAGAGGAATGATGTCAGAGGAATGACGATTCAAACGGATTTTTATGCACAGCGCGGCATGCTACGTTGTTCTAACCTCAAAATTTAGCGGTGAGTAGGTGTCTAAAAAGTTCCACTTGTACAGGTACAAAGTGACTTATTTTATTGACAAATGATACAGTTAAGAATGACCAGTTCAATGTCTTCCTCGCCTGTGACACCACCTCGTAACACAAGGTCTGTAGAAAAAAAGCGCAAGCGACAAAAATGATACGATAGGGTCTCTTCCGACAAGGAGGTCTAGAAGGCACTGGCATGCATGATCAGCTGGCGCCACCTATCACACAATATATGAAATGAATTACAGAGGAATCATGGAGAAAAACAGTTTCAAAAGTTCGTTATTTGTTGTCAGATACCTGCTTATTATACACATAGATCATGCTTATTATTTTTAGATTGTGCATGGAGATTATGCTTATAATTTTTTTATTTTTTCAGGGAGAAATTAAGTAACTGCCCAACGGTTACAGGGAATGTTTTTTTCTGGACATTTTTAATTTTTAGTACCCCTTGAGCTTGCTAGTGTATATAAAGTCTGGATAGTTACACTACAGAAAAATGATCTTCATAGTTAAAAGGAAGGCAAAAAAATGACAACGATTTTTCTGCCAAATCTGTTTTGTAGGAAGATTTTGAAATATTTCAAACTGTTGTATTCCAAAAAGATTTACACAGTCATCGAATAGCAACTATCAAAAAATACACATTTCATCCAAAATGGTTATTTCGGGAAAATTACCCACATGTTGATAAACAGCTCAACAGCCGACTTAGTGCCACAAAACTTTTTTTTCTATTGGAAGTACAAATAAGTCGCCGTTTTTGAAATTAATAATTGGGCTTTTATTGTGAAAGAACGGTGCTTTATTTTTTAATATAAATTGAAATTGCTTGTTGAGTCACTCTTAATGTAAGCGCAAGTTCTTCTTGCGTTTCGTACGAATCTCCCTCCAAAAATGATGCGATGCTGATACGAAATCGCTAACATTTCGAGGTTATGGACTAGCCAGGTGTTCAACCCAGCCCCCTGACGCTGGTAGATAAACGCTGTTCGCAAAATGTCCTTGCCGCATTGTGGCGCTAGTAGTCGTGCGACAGGCGTGCGTATATATATATATATATATATATATATATATATATATATATCTATGTTGTACCGGTGTTTCGAATATTGTACATAAATAAAAGTCTATTGTAGATAACTTTATGAAAACCATTTTTCGCGTGTACGATGGATTTGAATCATAATTGAATTATTCAGCATAGCATTATCAACTTAGAATATTTCACGAACGTATCGAATCGTTCAGCTGATCGGAGTATTTAGAGCCGAAGGCTGTCACATGACAGCCAACGCTAGGTAGTGGCGATTTCAAGAACTAAAAAGCCGGGACAAAACGCGTTTTCGTTTATCGCATAGGAAAAGTATCCCAGTGTCAGGGCGCTCGTCTAACCTTACGATATGATGTTTCACATCTGAGAATTTCAACCATAACCTCCTGGTGGGGCCATCTTCTGTCAAACGGCGAAGACTTATTTGTACTCCCAATAAATCTTGTCTCTATACTGATCGTAATGTGACATTTAATATTGATATTCTACGTAAGAACGTGAAAATGTACAACTAACAAAGAATCAAATTCAATTGGTAAAGGTTATCAAATATTTTTACATCGAGCAAGTTTCTCTGTCGTGATTTTCTTGAGTAAGACTTGCCAAGGCAGTCAGTCAGGCATACGGTCTTAAGACCGTGGTCAGGCATCAAGCTCGACGTAATCATCCAACCTGTCTTCCATAATTATTATGCCTTGGTGGAAGCGTTCTCCTTGCTCTTCACTGAAGGAGACAAGATTTTCTGCGAATTTAGCTTGATCCCCTATTTTTATCCCGGAATAAGAAGAAAAAGTACTTTTCACGAAATCTGCAATCGTTTTTCAACATATTTTAATGCATATATATAATAAAATGTATTAGGGTAGTTTGAACAAGCTCGTCTTCGCCTTGCTGCCATCGCCATATCACTCAATTAATTCAAATTGCGAATAAGAAATAAACAAAGAAAACTTTTCTTAAATGAACTGCTAATGACACTCACTACGAAAAAAAAAAATTCTTTGGAAACCTTGCGTAGGAACTTGAAATATAGGTTAGTATAGGTCTCACCAGTAGTCACTGGACAATCATACAAATTTTTCCGGCACCGAAAATTTGTTTCATTGGCTTGTGCAATTACTGACCGAAAATATACGCTATAAATTTTCGATCTGGAACAGTTGCAGATCTTGGCGAAATAATTGCACAGGGATCTTCGAGATACTAAGTACTTGAAAGATAAAAAGACTCGCTCGATTTTGCTTTTTTGTCTTGTTCTCTACTAATCTCGTGCTCGGTGGGTAACCTTCAAATGTTTGTTCCTTTCCAGGACTTCCCCACTCTCATCACCTTGCATCTCACTTTTTGAGGTACGGCCATAGAAATCTCGAATTTCTAGCGAAATTGCGAAAATAGAAACATTCGAAAGCGCCGAAACTAACCTCAAATCTGCCTTAAAAATGTTTCTTCAGTCTTTCCGCACCTTTATGGGACCTTCTGTGAAGTAGTGCAGTTGTCGAAAAGTGCACTGTAACCCAAAAACTATGGGGTTTAATGTAAAGTATCCAGAGAAAAATAAGATTTCAAAAAACTAGACGGATTGGGGTTAAAAACAACATTTAACTTTTTTATTTTTGTGACGGCTTCCGGCCAAAGAGCAGCAATAAAGGTGTCGATATTTTCCGATGATAATAAATCTTTTTGCTTGTGTTTTGATCTACTCTGTATACATATATAAGGTAGGATATGTACCAGGTGTGGAAGTATGATTCCGGATTTTCCCTATAGATGGCGCTAGCTATCAGTTTAGGGACCGTAAGACCGCGTCTGCAGCGCCATTATCTCCCTCTAACAGCTGATGACGATTTTCAACACACAACTCAACTTTCCTACACCGGTATATTTTTCTATAACCTTAAACATGTCGAGTTTGGTGCCTACGAACTACGATTTGCGGACAGCATTGGTTTTCTGTTATCGCTTGAAGAAAACTGCTGCAGAATCGCATCGAATGCTTGTCGAAGCTTACGGTGAAGATACTCTTGGTAAAACACAGTGTTTCGAGTAATTCAAAAAATTCAAAAGTGGTGATTTTGACGTGAGAAACGAAAAGCGTGGGAAACCACCGAAAAACGTTCGCAGACAACGAATTGCAAGCCTTATTGGATGAAGATGATACTCAAAGTCAACAAGAACTCGCGGATCAATTGAATGTGACGCAGAAAGCCGTCTCCATTAGTTTTTATCATTTTCAAACAACAGACGTGTAATTTTTACAAAAAAATCCGGTTTCATACTTCTACATCGGGTATATATATATCACACTTTTTTCAATGCAATCATTTTATGTCATATATTTTTTACACGACTTCGTACAACGGTAAGATTTTTGTTATTTTACTGATAAGAATATTTCGTAACTCACGCTGGTTCATCAAATTGCAGTAATGAACAAAAAAATCTATACATATATATATATATATATATATATATATATATATATATATATATATATATATATATATATATATATATATCTGTAGTATATCACTGCAATTTGATGAACCATCGTGAGTTTTAAAATTTTCTTATCAGTAAAATGGCCAAAATCTTACCGTTGCACGAAGTCGTGTAAAAATATGACATAAAATGATTGGATTGAAAAAAGTGGGCTGCTTTGTGTGCCTTTGCCCCTGGTTTCGTATTCAAAACTCGAACTATTTCGTCGTAATTTTTAACTGACACGTGGAATATCCTTTAAACCGCTTGTATGTGCATGGGCTTATTCAATGATTGATAACAGTAAGGATGTAAAAGCTGCGGGACAGTTAGTCACGATTAAAGTTCGCACGGTGATGAGATAAGAAGCTCAAATAAACAACATCATTTGCTCTTGGAAAACAGTGTCATTGCCAAATGATTTGCCTTGTCGGGCGATTTTTTCGTTTTAGCTGTACAAGCATTGGGAGTAGTAAAGAACAGAGATGAAAGGACATTGCATAAAAAAAATAAACGTTTCAATTGATCATTCGTGCGTTTATCGTTTATTTGATAAATTATCAAATAAAACCAGACGAGACTGTTGGAGGGCTGCCTAGGTGGATAAAAAAAATGTCATTTTTCAAAAATATTTTGATTCGATAGTATCACCTTTCAGCTGTATTCCCTGAAAATTTCATCGAAATAATCCTGAAATTGAATGAGCTACAGCCACGTCAAACTTTAAACGCGTTTTTCTCAAAATTGGTGGACATGATATCTCGAGAACCATTTGATGCATTGCTTCCAAATTTACAGGAGATACGACGAGACACATTTGAAGGTCGTTGACGATCTTACTTTTTCAAAATCGAGCCTCATTTTTCAATAGTTACGTAAAAGTGACGATTTTTTTCATAAATTTTGCATGCTCGAGCTTCAATTCGTCGTCACTCTGTTAAAAAACATTGTTTTCAAAATCGACGATCGTCAACGACTCGTATTTATTGTCAACTTGAATAACCCTTTCGGGTTTTAGATTTGGGACGGACCGTTCAAGCTGGAGAGTGTCCACCGCAAAACGTAGCGAAGAAATTTTCTTCGTCTGCCGGTGGCGATGTTTTTCTGTATTTTTTGGTGATTTTTTTAAGTCTCTTAGTACGCGTGTCTTTGTGTTAAGAAAAAAATTTTTTTACCAACAGTTTTCCGGCAAAAAGATCGGAATTTTGCCATTTTTTGGGCCTTAGGTTCATGTAGCCCCTTAATGGGAAAGATGTACGGTAAAAAAGCGAGAAAACGACTGCAGTTGTACCAGGAGATAAAAAAAAGTGTTGAATTATCTTCCACGCGGAAAATTTGTTTTATCCGCGCGATCTAATCCACATGATATTTATGAGCGTATCCGACCAGTATAATGATCTTCCATGTAATGCCCGTTTGTTTATTCAGGGCACACGTTCTCGTCGAAAAATCATGACACCTCTCGTATATTCTCTCAAATGTATCGCTTCGTGTATACATCACACCTTTTGACAGAACCAACCTGCGATAAGGGAGCAACGAGATAACAGTTTTATTTATTCGAAAACCGAGAGACCGTTCCATCTCGATAATCGCCGTATCACCCTAATTTCTTCCTTATCAATTTAATGGTCACAGCCTATCAAAAATAATTTGAAAAAACAGCGATATTGTTTCATATGATTGCTCAACGTATCGAGAAAGTTTTATCTACATTTCATGCTGAAGTTCCGGATATTTCAAATTTTACGGGCACCGTGAGCGCACATTACTCAAGTCAACAAAAAATCGTATATTCAAATTTTATGTTAAAATATGTTTACTGAACGTTAAAAATGTTGAAATATGTGAAAAATGTTGAAATATGTCAAAAACATTAAAACATATTTACTAAATGTTAAGAAGAAACACAAGAAAAAATAAAGTTTACTGAATGTTAAGAAAGGACCGTAATCTAATGCCAAAAAAATAACGTTTACTGAACCGGTGCGATGGTCTAGTGGTTAGCGTGCTCGCCACTAAACCAGCGGACCGGGAGGTCGCGGGTTCGAATCCCGGTCGCGTACATTTCGTCGTGAAATATTTTTCTTCGGCATTTCGCGGCGAAATAAGACTAGTTCCACGACTGGGGGGCGAACTCGATGACCGGCTGTATTGGTATAGGTTTTCCGCAGTTTCCCTATACCCCTGACAGAAATGTCATGATGAATATAATACAGGGGGGGGAAGTCGGCTGCGGCCGCAAGAAGGGGGGAACAGGGAGAAAGATGGAGAACAAAAAGGAGTGTAAACAGTAGAGGGGAAAGAACGGCCATAATGATGGGAAAGAATTAGGTAACAAAAGCGAAAAGCGTTGTACCTAAGGAAAAAAACAAATAACGTTTACTGACTGTTGAGAAAAAAGGTAAAGTTTTTATTCGGTTACGATAATATAATAATGATGAGTGTGCAATAAAATATGTGAGTACATTCGTAGTTTCTTTCCCCTATGATTCCCTATTTTATTATTATTTATGCCTAATCTTCGAAAAAAACAGGGTGCTCGCCTTACCATCTGCGTGCCCACTTTGCGCAGAAACCGTGCTCGCTTTAGGCCACCCACCTGGGCAAAGCGAGCATTCGTTAAAGTTATTAATTTGGTTTCATTCTTTGTATTTTGAACATTTACTGGAAATGTGTGAATGTACTATTCAAGTACGATAAATTTAGCACCCGATAGCAAAAAAAATTTTTGAATATGACATTTTATGGCGGCTTTTTTTAAATTTCCCTTAAAGTGCCCGCTTTGGGCCTCCTTCCACTACGTTCTCAAAGCACTATAAATAATTAATTGCTACCTTGAATTTTTCGTTTTCGGTAATTGTTTTCCAACGCGTTTTTCTCGAAACAATTTTTTAACAATTTGTGTACACTCCAGCTCGAACAGTTTCTAACCTACAATTGTATAAAGTGATAATTACTACTTGTAAATATAATTACACTCTATATGAACCTACATTTGGAGTAATGTCATTATTTAAATTTTAGTTTTTGTAGCAAAAAAGGTTATAAAATAATGACAAACATTATATCTTTTTGTTTAAACAACTAAAAAATATCATTTTAAATTTTCCGGTCGGAGTTGGGTTCATATAGAAGGAAAACATATCTTAAAGTAATCTTTAATATCCAATCTTCATTTTTTCAGAGGAAATGCTTCGAAAAAATTTAAATATTTGTTTGAAAATGTGTAAAAAATATTCCCAAAGTTTGAATAAATTCGATTCATTCGAATTTATCGAATCGAACGAAAAATCGATTTTTTTTTTAAGAATGTTGAAAAACTATTACATTTTACGTGAGAAGGCCTTTTTATTTTAATTTCGAAATAGAAATAAAGGATCAGGATAAATTCGCAGAAAATATTGGCTTCTTCAGTGAAGAGCAAGGAGAACGCTTCCACCAAGGCATCAGAATCGTGGAAGATAAGTATCAGGGATGATGGGACCCACACACGTAATTGCTGATTACGATTGGAGTATGAGCAGGATTACCTCAACGAGGCTCACTTGAGAAAATCACGAAAAAGAAGCTTACTCAATGTAAAAATATTTAATGAAACTTAAAACGGACTAAAAAGACAAAAAAAATCAGCCGGAAACCTATTGAAATAGGCTTGAATTACCTCAGCGGAATTAACACGATGGGCAGAATATAATTATACATATTATTGATACGTGATAAATGATTCAAGTAGACATTACAGTACAAATAAATTTTGGCGAGATTTATAAACAATATAACAACCCAAAACACCATTACACTATAAGTTTAAGTTTTCCTAAGTTGCTTTGAACTTATTTATATGTATCCGAATAATTTTCTAAATAAAGCAAACTTTTTCAAACCAAAAAAAAACGTGCTTCCGTAACTCAAAGTGCTCGACGTTGCAGTTTTATTGCGAAACAACTAAACGGTCAAAATAGCTCAAATTTTGGCAATAGGCGCATAAAGTATTCGTCAAAATCATATTAAAATTTCAAATTCAAAAGTTGGATTCGTAGTAATGATCGTACCTCCTTAAGTTCGATAAACGGTACATGCACGAATATAATGAAAGCTTCAAACTTACACTCAGTTTGCGATTCCAGGGCCATACATTACGACTTCTTTTTGCTCGAAGAGCTCATTAATATTACTTAATATTGAGGAATAGTGACTATCATTCAATATTACCTAATATCAATTAATATAAATTAATACTTACTCCAATTGCCGCGATCCCTATAAAGGGCTAAAACTGGGGTAACTTTTCGAATTTTTTAATGGCTCGAACACGAAAATATTCGAAAGAAATTAGACTTTCAGAAAATGCAATAAAAAATGATTTTTTCGACCCCACGGATCAGTATGGAAAAAAGGTTTAGCGGAAATAGTTTTGCGTCATCAAATCGGCTGTTGAGCGCTGTTATCAACGTGAAATCGCGAAAAAAAACAACTGCAAACAAACTTTACCCGAAACATTTTTTTTCCACAAAAGTTGACGCGATTATTGCTGCAACTATATTAATCGATTTTAAAAAGACTTTTTCTACTCTCTTCCAATCCATGGTCGCTATTGCATGTACTTCGATTAACATTTCCATCATCCGTTGGTTTTTACTCAAACAAATATAAGGGGAGGAAGTTTTTTGGAAGTTTATATTCAAATTTGGGAGAAAGATAACAAAGTTATCAAAAATCAACAAAAACTGTTTTCAGCTCGAATTTGGTGCATGCGATGGCTGTATTTTTGGCAGTTATACGGTATTTTTTGGTTAACTTTTAAAATGGCGGCAGTCTAGTTCGGTGTTTGGGTATTTTTGTTTGGAAAAAACGAAGAGCGCAATACCCAATGGGATATTCCACGCCATTTCGGGTAGCCCGTGACCCGGACCATTTTTGGTTTTCTGATTTTTTTTTGTAAAATAGTACCCCATGAAAGAAATATTCACACCAATTTTTAGTTTATTATCTCTTCTCTTTTATCACTTATAATTTTCCAAAAAATGTCCATTTCAGAAGTTTTGCATACGTTTAAACACTGATAACTCCTGAACTAATTTAGATATCGACGAATCGCACTCAATATTTTTTTTCATCTTGAAACATGCTTTCGTTAAAAAATATCAAAAAAATCCTCAAGTATTAATGTCAACGATTTTTTTTATTCTAAAGTGAAAACTATGTTTTAAAAATAGGATCGCCATTTTTTTATTGTTTCAAAAAATTCTCTAAAATCGAGTGACCAATTCTCTGATTTTTAAGACTAGTCTCATCGTGGGTCTATTTTCCCTTCTATTTTTTTTCGAATTAATCATATTTTTTTAAACGATTTTTATCGTTTCAATGTCCAATAATGCTATTAATGATTTTGTGATTTCCAATTCGGCTTGCACATGCCAGTTTATTTTTCGTTTGTACTGAATATTTTTTTTATAGCTAGCTGAAATGGCGTGTACATATATATACCATATATTGACAGGTATGAACCGAGATGTAGCAGATATATATAGTCGGCGATATATATACTCGAAAACTATTGCGAGTCGGAAAAAATCCTTTCAGGGGTTGTCTCGAAAGACTAAAAGGAAAGTTTGTGCAAAACTTCAGCTCGATCGGAGGATAAGGGTTTTCGGAACCTTATCCAAAAAGTATTTGTTTATTTCAAAATGTAGCCATTTTACCTCCGTAATTTCAATCATTTTGTTTCAAAGCGTACCGTTTCATCGATTTTCAACATTTCTCACTTTTACTTGGTTCATATGCTGCATATGAGTTTTATTTAAAAAAAAATCTTCGATAAATTTTTTTTCTGATGAACCCCGCCCACGCTACGTGTCACGCCGTCTGGGAATTTTTAAAGATAAAGAGATAACACCACTCTAGGATTTTGGAAAAATCGTTTTTTTTGCTTAAAAAATACTTTGGGGTCATGAAAACAATATGCCATTGGTCGGGCAGCAAACATTTTTTTTTTAATTCTCACACCTTTTATTCGAACAACTTTGCATGGACCGATTTGAAATTTTGATGGTAGCTTCACAATTACATTCTCCATGGGAGTACGTAACTGTTTTTTTCATTAAATATAAACTTTTTTTTTATAATCAATTCACTGCTTATTTTTTGGGCGAAAAATTGATTTATTTCTTTCAAAGTGCGCCATATTTTCAAAATTTGATTTTTAAAATCCCTACGCAGTCCTATAGCTAATAATATATGAATTATAATTTTGTAAATTTTTGTTCCAGGTCTTATACTTTTTTCATTATTCATAGAATTTTTCATCATTCATAGAAAAATGTAATAATTTTTTTTCTATACTTTAATATGTGTTAAATAAACCCTGTCAAAAGAAATCCTATTCCTTTTTTCATACTCCCAAAATAAATTGTCAAAGTTAGGCCTTATTTTCTGCCGCTAGAGTGGTGTTATCCCTTAATGAAACATGTAATAGTCGAAAGTAGTAATAAAGTATACCCTAACTCTTAAAAGTCGCGAAGAAATCTTTCCTAATGAAAAAATCATGAAAAGCGTTTTTTTTCTCGTCTAAAGCTATCTCCCCCCTTAAACTGTAACTTAAAAAATGTTAGATCGCCCAACAACAGTCTGATCCGAGTAATGGCGATTCTACTATTCTAAAGCTGACAGCACCCACTGTGGTAAATAAATCCTCGTGGGGCTCTTGAAAATCGAAAAAAAAAACCAAACGCGTTGTCTCTCGAGTTTTCCCCGATGGGTGTGAGAGACGTGTGCCGACGTTTGAAAATAAATCAATAATCGATTCTCCAACGTTTGGCATTGATGGCACGCTATCGTCTCGAGGCCGTATGAAAAATTCGCGAAATCGCATTGTCGAGTGTTTGGTCAGTGTTTTGTGACCCAATTCGGTCGATTGCACAAACAAAAGCAATCGTTTCGAGCTCCAGGATCGTAGGAAAAAAAGGGCCTTGCCTCATCACCTAGAGACGAGTTTGCCGACGGCCTTGCAGCTATTAAAAAAAAAAAAAATCCCGTACTATATACTATCATCGAGAGCAAACACGTAACGTCAGGTGTCCAGTGATGTTTCATATTTATGTTTGTTCGAAACCGCGAATCAAAATGCAACGTCCTATCCCAAGGAAAATTGATTTTTTTGCGATAAGCTATCCCGTATGGATATTTAATATTTTTTTTATTTTTCCTTTAAGCGAGGACAAATAATCATTTGCTCTTTTTTAATTTTTTTTTAAGCAAGGAAATTGCTGGTTTCCAGGATTTCTGTTTTAAAAGGAAATATTTTTCTTCGCCATTTTTGAGACTTAGGGTATGTTTTATTACTACTTTTCGTTGTTATATAGTATTTTTTTTATTTATTAATCTTTAAAAATGGCAGTGTTATAGCACGGTCTTATAAACTGCATTTTCAAAACTGGCTTGACGTACAACTAAATAACTAATTAGCTTACCTCAATGTTCTGAAAATTAAAATAAGTATATCTTTATTACAAAATGTAGTCATTTTTTTCGGAAAATTCGAGCTTTTTGTTTCGAAGCATTAAATTATATAGATTTTCAACATTCCTCACTTTTTCATGGTTCATATTCTGCGTACGATTGTTAATGAAAGAATAATCTCCGTTGGTTTTTTTCGGATTAATCCCGCCGACGCACATAGGGGTATTTTGCCAATCTAGACGATGAAAATTATTTCTTTCGATTTTTTTTATTTGTAATGACTGTCTAATTGACTTTAACCTATAGGAAGTGTTTTGCGATGATTGTGTCCTAAATCATTGTGTTTTTTGTAGAATAAATATAATAAAACTATATTTTTAACTTAAATTTTTATTCTCCTCTAAAACTAAACTTACTATGATTTATATAACTGAGATGATGATGAGTGCCATAGCTCTTCTTGGTCCGCTCACTCTCTGTGTCTTCAAGAACCTTCTCCGAATCTGAATGTGACAAGGAACATCACTTAAGGATGTTGAGTCTCAAATCGCAAATGATAAAATTCTGAAAATTTGGTATGTTTTTGTATGAAGTATTTCAGAGGTCGTGTACAAATTTCACAACAATTAGGAAGCTCGTTATTGAACAATTAACATTCACAAATTAAATGTTGTTTTATGGAAACTGATGTAACTTTGCAATAAGTTTTTTTATGACCTCTCAATTTTATAATATCTACAATATACTGAAAGCAACGGAAACGAAACGAAGTTTATTGATAAATGTTTTTTTATTTCTTTTAAAAATTGTTCTTAACAAAATGTTAATTTTTTAATAACGAGCTTCCTAATCGTCGTGAAATTTTAACACGACCTCTTAAATACTTCATACAAAAACATACCAAATTTTCAGAATTTTCTTATCATTTTTTATTTCAACCCTTAAGGAGGTTGAAGTAATGATAGAATTCTCAAAATTTGGTATATTTTTACATGAAGTATTCAGGAGGTCGTGTAAAAATTTCATGACGATTAAGAAGCTATTTATTGAACAATTAACATTAACATGTTTCATAGGGACTCAACATCCTTAAGTGTTAAGTTGTTGAAACTTATATATGTGATAAAGCATTGAAAACTATTAGACACGTCTTTTTTTATCTTCGATAAAACGTTGCTAAGGGGGGAAACAGCGCCTCAAACAACGCGTATCTCTCCTTAATTTCATTTTTTTCAATGATTCTATAGTGGATTTTTCATAGCTTCACATTGGAAGAATTTCGGTTTCTGTTTCAATCGGGTCGGTGGACTGCTTGTGGGTGACACTCCAAAACCACCCCTCGATAAGCCTTCCTTTGAGGGGTGGTTTCTCCCTTAAAACCATTTTCCCGCAGACAAAAAAAATACGTGTCCAATAGTTTTTAATGCTTCACCACATATATGCGTTTCAAAAAAATCGACGGCGGAGACTTGAAGGAAAAGACCACTCGACGATTTTGGAAAAATCGTTTTTTTTTTGCTTAAAAAATACTTGGGGTTCATAAAAACAATATGCAATTGGTCCTGTGGCGAAAGTTTTTTTTTAAGGTTTGATTATCGATAAAATATAATCGATATATATTATTATCTTTTATTATCAATACATTATCGGTGAAATATGATAGATAAAAAAGTTTTGACGCAACGCTCCGAGGCGCTACGGCAAAACTTTTTTCGCACTGGGAGGGCGGATTACTCGCACGCCTTTGCATGGTTCGATTTGAAATTTTGATAGTAGCTTCACAATTACATTTTCCATAGGAGTACGTAACCGTTTTTTAGAATTAAATGTGACCTTTTTCTTAATAAACAATGTACTGCTTATTTTTTGGACAAAAAATCGATGTATTTCTTCCAATATGCGCTATTTTTGCAAAATTTGATTTAAAAAATCCTTACGTAGTCCTATAGGTAATAATATATAGATTATAATGTTGAAAAAGTTAAAATTAAAAAATTAAAATTAAAAAATTCCAAACAAAAGTTTTTTAGAATTAAATATGAACTTGTGTGGAATAAATGTGAAAATGTGGAAAAAATATGATAGAAAATTTAGTTCTGAGCTTTTTGTTAAATTACGAAAAAACAATATTCCATTAACAAATAACGCAGAAAAATGTTTCCAAAGTATGTGTTCCCACCTGATGGATCGAAATCCATAACAATATTTTCAAAGAAATCGCGGTTAACAAAAATGTTTACTGCTTGAGGCCTTAGACCACAGTAACGGGTACGAAACCATGTGCGAATATAAGTTTTTTTTTCGTATGAAAAATTGATTCACTCATAAAATTAATTACACATCTATTCAGTATGAATATCAAGCTGTTAGAAAATATATATATTTTTTTCGATGTACAAAACTGGCCGACTACTAACATTTTATTATATCTTTTTTTAGGCGCTCCGCGGCGTGACATTTGCCATCCACAATTTTTTACCTAGAACAAAAAACAAAATTTTTCGTCAATCTACATTAGAATACCTAGAGAAGTACGCACGGAATTTAAAAAATATTGTTTTATTCAAAAGTTGTAGGTATTTGAACTTAAGAAATGAATTTCCAGTGAAACGTTTCGTTATAACTGCTCATAAAATGAAAAGTTTTCGATTAATCAGAAATTCCGTACGTACTTCTCTGTGAAATGCAATTAGGAACATAACTTTTAAATTTGAAGTATATCGAGTGAAAATTGTTGAAGTTATTTGTCACGCCATTTGGAAAAAAGCTGTTTCGAGAAGTTTCGAGTAGTCGGCCATTTAACATCGAAACAAATTAAATAAATATTTTTTAACAGCTTGATATTCATACTAAATCGATGTGTAATTACTTTTATGAGCGAATCACTTTTTCATACGAAAAAAAAATTCTTAAATTCGCACATGATTTTATACCCGTTACTGTGGCCTAAGGTCATAACTGAGATAGTCAAACTTAGGAAGCCGAGAAAGATACGTACACTTGCAACGATGGTAAAGACACGAGGAAGGGTTGCCCCAATTGTTCTATAGTAATTTAACAATAATAATAACCGGTTACTTTACCTGCGTCAAATTTTAGGAATTGATTCATGACCAGCTGGACCATTCGGAAGAATCGCCACACCTCCACAATTTTCAAAGATGAATAAAAAAAACGTTAACCATGTACCAGTCAAAAGTAGTAATAAAAAATACCCCGACTCTCAAAAATGGCGAATAAATATTTCCTTAGAACAAAAAACATAAATATTAGAAAGTTTTTCTTCGCCTAAAGGTATTTGCCCCCTTGATGTCACATAGGATCGAATATCCAGTGATATTTGTCCATTCTGTCTTGGTGATTGATCGCCTTATCAGGTCCAAAGGTTTGAATCAAGCCTTTTTTTTTCGCCGCGGCCGTCTAGAAGTCTTTGGACTAGGGCGTAGGGTGATCGTCAATCTTTTTATGTATTTTCCGCTGTGTAGTTGCGCCTCTTGCTTGACAGAGTTCATTCGAAGGTGTTATTCTGTTGGGATACAACGCAGCATCAGCAACAATCCTGAGGCACCCCAGACTGAAATCTCCGTAGAATTCCGATGTTGGAGACACTTGCCTCTCCCCATAGTTGGAGGTTAAAAAAATTCAATATACTAGGTGCGCAACTAAGTTCCCGGGTTTCACGCATGGATGGCGCTAGCGACACATGTAGTCGGCATACAGATCTGACATTAGGCTTGTTCGCGCTAGCTACACTTTCTACACTTTGACCAGATACAGTAATAGAAAGTCCACTGGAGGTGTAAGAAGTGTAGAAAAGTGTAGCTAGCGCGAACAAACCTATTGGGTGTCTTCATAGCTTGGACATCTGTCAAGAATACCCAGTCGTAATACAAACAAATATCGCAACACAACGACCTTTTTTCTAACCTCAAAAATGTCAAAGTTTGTGCCAAATAAACAGCATTTGCGGCAAACGGGAAGCCACTTCCGAAATGTTGCTTTTGCGGCAGAACGAAAAGAGTTTCCTGCATCGAATTGTTACTGGCGATGAAAAATGGATATATTTCGAGAATCCCAAAGGCAGAAAATCGTGGCTTTCACTTGGCGAAGCGTCAACATCGACGGCACGGCCAAATCGCTTCGGAAAAAAGACAATGCTCTGCGTTTGGTGGGACCAGAAAGGAATCGTGTACTATGAGCTGCCGAAACCGGGCGAAACTGTCAATGGGCATCGCTACCGACAACAACTAATCAATTTGAACCACGCATTGCTCGAAAAACGGCCAGAATGGGACACGAGACACGAACGTGTGATATTGCAGCACGACAACGCTCCGTGCCATCGCAGTTCCATCGTCCAGGACACCATAAAAACACTGAAATGGGATCTGCTACCGCACCCGCCGTATTCGCCAGACCTGGCCCCTTCGGACTATCACTTGTTCCGGTCGATGGCGCATGGCTTGGGTGGGCTACACTTGGCCAATTACGATGCAGTACAAAATTGCTTGGACGAATGCTTTCAGTCCAAAGACGCGTCTTTTTATCGTCGCGGTATTTATGTATTGCCAGAGAGATGGCAAAAATGTGTAAATAGCGAGTGACGATACTTCGAGTGAACCATTCTTTGTATTTGTCTCGAAATTTTCCATTTTTCATTGGTCGAAAAATCCCGGAAACTTAGTTGCGCACCTACTATAGCAATATTCATGTATATTTTTTTCGTATACGTTTATTTTCTCAATGTTTCTCTGTCTGGCTCTCTCTCTCTCTCGCCCTCTATCACACGCTTATATATTGTCTCGAACTCGAAGCACACTCGTTGCGATAAATGCTCTCAAAGGAAGCCGCAAAGTCCTCATTAATCTGTAATTACCCCTTGGATACATTGGAATAAATTCTCAGCATCGACGACGCAACTCAACGCGATCAATGAGCCTCTCTATGGATTAGTAAATTCGGAGTTAAAATTCTTGCTTTCCCCCCTTTCTTTTCGTTCTGACGATTACAATTTGTCGTTCCGTTCTAAGAAAAATGCGAATACCTGGTTTCACGCTTTGTTGCAACGACAGCTAATCGATATTTTCGCAAGTACCGTTCTCGAAGGAAATTCAACGTTACGGATCTATACGGTTATTGTGATTATTAATCATTGTAGAGTGAATTCTGTATTTACTGTCGATTATGCGTGCTACTTCTTCAAAGTGCTGATCAAAATCTTTCAGAGAAATTTCCATTCCGCTTTCCGTGTTTTTTTCTTCCCATTCTCAGGTTCTTTCTCGTCAGCTTCACGTGTCGCTTGAGCCAAACATTCGATTCGTTCCTCGCGAAAATCTCCCGTTTCACACGGGCCGTGATTCGTGTGTATACACACTTACGTGTCCATGTATGGTAAAAACAGCTGACGCACGCAAGACGAATTTGTTGTTTCTCGGTAGTTTTTTTTTATCGCTAGTTCTCTTTGACGATTAAAAAATGGCAGCCATATCGTTATCTGTACTTTTTGTTGTTTTTCCTTTTAATCTAAATCGATGGTCCACCCGATCGGCAATTCTATCCACACTTTCACAGATCGGGATGAAGAAAAAACGACGATGAAATAAAAAAATATGGATAACACAAGAGCTACGTGTATGTGGATATTTCATCGTTCGTGTTTACGCTTGCTTCCAAACGATCGTGACGTATGTCAAGTGAACTATTCACACGGCAAATATATATCGAAAAAGTCGCGAAACGTAAACGCTTTTTGTGGACTCGATTTTGAATTTCGTTTGTTTTCGTTCGAACGTATAATCCGTCGGTTATTTCTCATAAGATTTGTGATCTTCAGCACTCGCGAAGTGACGAGAGACACATTCCAATCCGATTTAAAAGGCGATGTAGTTTCTCGTTCGCGTTGTTCTTCGCCATGCTCGAAGGCGAAGATCCGGCCAGTTGTTTCAGGCCGACGACGAGTATTGTTTCCGGAGCCTCTGAAATTCGACCTCTTTTTGCAAATATTCTTTGACGAAAGGATGATCGAGATTGGAATCTTTCAATTGGCTCAAGTAGCGATTGGCGACTTCGGGCGGTTTGCCCATGTGTTGAGAGAGTACGATCATGTTGATGAGAGTGTCGGGATTGTTGCTATCCTTGTCGAGGGATTCTTGGAGGGCGTTCTCCGCCTCCTCGTACTTGGCTTGTCCGATGAAGCAGGTTGCCTGGCCGTTGAGCAACATACTGGTGCTCGAGTGTTTGTCTATCATTTCTTGAAATATGTAATAAGCGTCTTGGAGTTTTTCACCGCCGCTGCTTATGTTGACCCACGCCTGAGCCAGCTGGGCGAGCGTCGCGTCGTCGTCCTTCTCCTGCATGGCCTTCAGCTCCTTCCTCGCCAGATCCAAACGATCCATTTTCAGATAAATCTGCAACGTTAGCGCCATGCACTCGAGATGATCCGTGTTGTGGAGTATTCGCAGCGCCGATTCCAAATTCTTCTCGTGATAGTAAATCGTCGCGGCTACGATCATGAAGTTGTGATTGTCGACCGCTGCGTTGTTGGCTATCTTGTCGAGGTCGGCCACTATCGCCTCGCGCCTGTTGGGAAACGCGAAGTATTCGGCGAGCGTCTTGAGCGGTTGGAGGTCCGGCGAAGACGAGTTGTTTATCTCGTCCAGGACGACGCGAAACTTTCGCTGAGCTATGTAAGCCCGATAGAGGAAGACGTCCCGCTCCAAAGTAACTTCGGGCGACGCTGACTGTAATTGGAAATTTGTGGTCAGTGTTGGGCGACTCGTTCGGCCTCGATCGCAGATCTGGCACTTCGGGGATACTGAGTTTTCTTAAGGCAGTAGTCTGGTCTGGACATCCATCGTATGGAAGGCCATTTCTGCGAGAGGGAAGAAGGAGCAATCTATGGACCCGGGTTGGCAGATTAAGGCGGTCCTCTAGTTTCTCGGGTCGAAAAAATCGATTTTTTTTCTTTCATAAATCACATCTGCAACATGTGTAGAAAATTTGTGCCAAAGGATTTTTCGATATTCGAAGTGGTTCACAAGTTACGGCCCTGGAACGGAGCAGGTGTACGGAGCGCGCAGCCTCTCCGGAGTTTCTCGGAGAGGCTGAGCAATTCAAACACAATAAACCGCCTCTTTCTGAAGCAGTTCAAAAAGTTATAAAGCCAATTTATGAGGATTTGTCCAAAGAAGAATTGTTAAGCAGATGCCTGGGAGCGGAAACTCAAAATAATAACAAGTCGCTTAATTCGTTGATCTGGACTTTTGCTCCGAAGCACCTCCATTCTGGGCCAAAAGTGGTTGAAATCGCCACGTTTCCGGCTGTCGTAATCTTCAACGAAGGATTCAAATCTATCCTGAAGACCTTGGAAACCATGGGAGTGAAAATCGGCCCACAAGCTAAAGGATATGTTCAACAGCGTGATAGCTCTCGGATCGACCGTTCAGGAAGGCGCACGAGTGATGTTGTAAAACAAGCCGGAATCGCGAAAAGGGAAGACGGAGTAGCTCTGCGTGACTTCCAAGAAGAAGAGGAAGGCCTATTGTATGGTCCAGGCATAGCAGATTGACGGTGAGATGAAATTTTTAGTATAAATCACATGCGCGAACTTTCAAACGCGTTTTTCTCGAAACACCATTTTTTGAAACGGTGACCACGATAATTCAGAAACTACCGCACCGATCTTGTTCAAATTTATACAGCATCTTTAATATGTTATAAGCCAGCGATTGAACTAGGATCATCGTGATTGCTTCGATAGTTTTTTTTGTACGAGCGAAAAACTTAAGGGGTTACCCCCACTTGCGATTTTGAAAAAATCGATTTTTTTTATTGCATTTTTTTGAAGTATAAGTATCTGAGAGTATGTCCTGAAAATTTCAAGTAGATCCGAACAAAATTGACTGAGATATGAGCGTTGAAAGAGAAAAATCCGTGAATTGAAGAACTGAAATTGAAACTTTAAACGCGTTTTTCTCAAAATGGCATTTCTGAAGTCGATGACCAAGATTACTCGAACACTAATGAACCGATCTTCTTGAAATTTTGCAGGCTTATTTAATACATAAAAATGTAGTCTTTAATCGTTCGATTTTTTTTTCGAAAAAAAATGGCCGTTTTATAGCCAAAAAACGGCCGTTTTTTTTCGTTAAAATCGAACCATTAACTTTGACTGTCCGCCATTTTGTGAAAAATGAATATTTTTTAAAATCCTTCGATTAAAGACTAGTTTATACTTATATTTGACTAAATCCATCCGCATTTTTTTTTCAGATGATCCACTTCGCCGCAATGTTGGTCACCGCAAACCGTGTATATAAAAACATTATTTCATTGACGGCCATTTGCCACTAAACAATGTAATATTTTTCAATAAAAAAATTACTGAAAGTTCTTCAAGATGTGTTCTTTAAGATGGTATATTGATCGATTAAGGAAGTTTTGTAGTTTTCTTTAAAAAAATTGATGAAAAAGGCCTTTTTTGGGCTACAAGTGGGGATAACGCCTTAAGAAAAAATGAGTAAAAAATAGAATGTAATTTTCAAAAGTGTATAAAAAAGTCAATTTTTGTCATTTAGAATCCACTCTAGTTCAATCGCTAGTCTTAAATATGCAGATTAAAATGCCGTTTGGTTTTTTGATTTCAGATAAGCAGAACAGCCGTAATCTTGTTCACCGTCAAGCACCTCTTTTACTTGATGTCTTCCTGTCGGCCACTATAACTTTTATTCTATTATATATTTTGACTTCAAAAAATTCGTAAAGCTTATTTAAATGTTAACAAAGATTATGCAAAAACAATGAGATTGATTATTTCGATGCTTTGCCCGTAAAAAATTATTGAAAAAGCCGTAAAAAAACAGCCGAAAAACTAGAGGACCGCGTTAACTAGTAAGCATCGATAATTCAATTTAAACCTGATCTAACGGTATCAAAAACGTATTTGTGAAAACAACTACTTCATAGTATTTCTGAAAGCAACTATTTCATAGTATTTCTGAAAGCAACTATTTCGTTATATTAATGGAAATAACTATTTCATAGTATTTGTGAAAACAACTATTTCATAGTACTTCTGAAAGCAACTATTGGATAGTACTTATGGAAACAACTATTTCGTAGTATTTATGGAAAAAACTATGGCAAAGTATTTATGAAAACATCTATTTCATAGTACTTATGAAAACAACTATTTAATAGTACTTGTGAAAACGACTATTTCGTAGTATTTATGAAAACAGCCCTTTCATAGTACTTATGAAAACCGCCATTACATAGTATTAATGAAAACAACTATTTCATAGTATTTGTGAAAACAACTACTTCATAGTACTTCTGAAAGCAACTATTGCATAGTACTTATGAAAACAGCTATTTCATTATATTAATGAAAACAACTATTTCATAGTATTTGTGAAAACAACTATTTCATAGTACTTCTGAAAGCAACTATTGGATAGTACTTATGGAAACAACTATTTCATGATATTTATGAAAACATCTATTTCACAGTATTTGTGGGAAAAAAAATGATTTCGCAGTACTTATGAAAACAACTATTTCGTAGTATTTATGAAAACTACTGGTCAAACTTTAAACGCGGTTTCTGCTTTTCATAACGGTGTACACGAATTCTCGACACCTAATAAAGGGATTGACTTGAATTTTGATGAGGTCGAAGTTTGCATCATTGAAACGCAACAAAATCTAACATTTCTGAATTCCTTTAATTTCTTATGGCAAATTTCGCCTACCATCATTCAATCGTTTTAAACACATTTATTGAGCAATCTACAATACAAATCTATAAAAAAAGATCGTCTATAACACTAGAAGTATGGAAAATAAAATGTAAAAAAGAACTTTGGTTGCGTTTCAGCGATGCGAACTACAACACCGTTAAAATTTGGTACCATAATCCACCTTAATAGTAGCTTACTCCTGAGGCACGTTTTTCTTTTCAAAGTAAAAAAGAATAGTTAGTAACAATAATGATGTCGTTTTATTAAAAAATCGAAAAAAACAATCGAATTTTTTTCTTGATTTGGAAACACGATAACAAAATAAAAGTTCGGTCAAGTTTCAGCAAATATTATCTCGACATCTAATAAACGAATGAACTTGAAATTTGATGAGGTTCGATTTCCATAATTGAAATGCAACGAAAATTAATATTTCTGAATTGCTTCAATTTATTATGGCACACATTTGCCTACGAATATCCTTGAACTATTTCTTAAGATATTCATTGAGCAATCTACAATATAACTATATCAATAAAGATCTTCAACAATACAACTGTGGAAAATAAAGTGTAAAAAAGATCTTGCGTTGCATCCCAACTATGCAAACTATAATGCCGTTAAAATTTGGTACACCTATCCGGTGTAATAATAGTTTAGTTTTGACCAACACTTCAATTCCTAACATTGTTTTCTTATTAGTTATAAACAATTGTTATATTATATTTATATTATTTATATTATCATTGTTATGAACAAACAAATCATTTTTTCTCAAAAAATTGGCACATTTTTTTTTTATTTTGATCATCGCACCACGATGACAAAAAACAGCTTGGTCAAGTCTAGGCCAATTTTATTTTTTTTAAATCGTCGTTTTTTTTCGTTTTGGATCAACCGGGTGGCCAAAACCAAGGACGCCCTTAAGCCTCTCACATTTAAAGGTCCATCACAAGATTGTTTATAACTTCTTTAATTATTGATATCTTTAAATGAAATTCTTACTTATTCCTGCAAAATTAATTTTTTTTTCAACCCTGATTTTCAGATGCCCACAGTAGCCTAGCCCCTTAATATCATTGTTCAAAAATGATTAACTGGAGCTTGCGCAACTGTCAAAGCTAATCTTTTATCGGACACGTCCGCATATCAAAAGAACAGTATAATTCAACATCAATCAGTCAGGCGCATCGAAAAGGCAAAATGTCAAATGTACCGTGCGACTTATGGGTGCAAAATAGCTGAAAATCTGATCCCACTTTTCTTCAAGACAACTGACATTTATCGGTAAAAAGCTATCTCCTTTTATAGTGTATTGAAAAAAGAAAAGAGTAAGTATTTTCTCGAGCAGTTTAATACCGGATTTTTATTGTTTGCTGGTCAAATTTGTTTCTACATCAAAGGTACGATGAACCTTCTGTTCATGGAGACAATATGCAAGACAGTGTATACAAGCTGTCATATCGTGTCCAAGTATTCGTCCGAATCAATTATCAAAGAAAAATGCCTCGCACAAGTAATAGTATTTTTTGCAATAACTTTTCGGTGGTTTAATCCAATTAATGAAACAATAAGTATCGCATGTGATGGGAGTATGGGAGGTTTCCGCATAGTACAAGCTCTTAACAGCGAAAACAAGTGAGGAGTTTGTATTTTTCGTATGAATATGATTGAACGATTCGTTTTACCTTAACTTTCTGTGCCTCATTGATACATTGCTGATAATTGCCAATGTAAAAGTGATTTTTAACGTCGAACAACTCGTCGACATCGGTTTGCTGACGTGCCATCTTGGGCAGAATGTGTCGCGACCAGCACCCTGATGACACTCGCGACTGTATTCTTACGAAGTACACAGCCGGCTGAGTCGCCATTTTTAGTTCGTATTCACGACGCTGCCTGCTGCGTGTCGCAGTCGCGCGGATGCAATGCGTCGTATCCACGGTCGTATATACAGGTATGGACACTCCGTCCAAAAGTGTGACGCCCTTTTTGCCGCATTCCGCCGCGTCGCTAGTGAAGGAGATGTGCATGGAGACTACGTCAGCCCGCTGACACTGGCCTACTATTCCTATACGACAGCCACCTGACACTGGCCTACTATTCCTATACGATAAACGAAAACGCGTTTTGTCCCGGCTTTTTAGTTCTTGAAATCGCCACTGCCTAGCGTTGGCTGTTATGTGACCGCCTTCGGCTCCAAATACTCTGATCAGCTGAACGATTTGATACTGCAAAACAATGGAAAATCGCTGTGAAACTCACAGAAATTATAATTCAAATGCATCATACACGCGAATAATAATTTTCATAAAGTTATCTATAACAGAGTTTTATTCATGTAAAATATTCGAAACACCGGTGCAATATACATATGTTTGCATGCCCCTCACATGACAACTAGCGCCGCAGTGCGGCACTGACATTTTCCGAACAGCATTTATCTACCAGTGTAAGGGGGCTGGACTACATAAAGGACATAGAGCCTAGAGGGAAGGAGACCGAACTGGCATAGGAGAATCGTAATAAATTTGGACACTGAAAGCGACGAAAAAGATATATGTTGGTTGTAGTTCGAAATTCAGCCACGAGCGCGCTGGTGTTGTCAGTATAGGATATGAAGTAAGGCATTGATGATGCTATGAAGTGAGGAGTATTCGTTATCGACCCTTGGTCATTGCTGAAATAAGGATATATTGTCTTTTAGTGTTTACACGCCGACACATTATTTCCATTTTCTTACGTGCGAAAAAGTGTAGTGAGCTGATTGTTCCACATTTCATAACGAACAGGTAAGAAAACGGTATTTTTGTTAATAGTACATAGAATTTTCAGTGCAATTAATAATTTGTTAAACCTATTGCGATTGTAATTCGGGAATTCTGTTAAGTGAGCTTAGCGTTTATACTGTCACATGCGATCACAAAAATTACAATAAGCTAATTTTTGCGTTCTCTCTCGCAAACCCGAACGATAATACACCCAAGTGGGGATTTCTTCCATTATAATATATAATAATATTTTGTACATATGTATAATAAATAAAATATAAATAATATTAATAAAGCACATATTAATGAAACAACTCGTGTTGTTTTATTCACATGGGCTTATTATATAATAAGTACAACACGAGTAATTTAACAGTACATTTTTAAATACTCCCTGCTCCTGCTTTGCCGTTGCCGTCGCAAATAAATAATTAAATGCGCTGAAGAAGAATTCGCTCGCGAAGGTGTTATATAGCTGCTGTGCTGGTGTACACGTCAGATATATTTGTGTTTGACAGGCGCAAACAATTTTGCCGCCATAACACAGTCAGTTTCACCTTATGCAATTTTGTATTACTATATATTATTGGTTCCCAAGAATACTAGCGACACCTGCGGCGGAACTGAGCACTACACCTCTGCGACCGATTGATAGAACTGTTTGAGTAGGGAGTGTCGACTCCTCTCTAGTCTCCTTGATCGTGGTCACGACGCGATCGATGCGCCATCCAGCGGTCGATCGACTAACTTGTCGTCGAGCCGCCCACAAGAGCGGTGCTTCTATGCAAAGTCCCACTTCCTTGGCCAAGCGTAGTATGGCAGGCGTTGCACGCGCAGTGAGTAACGAGATAGTGTATCTTACGTATCAACACAAAAACACACATCCCGATTATCGCGTACCAAATTGCGTCGATTATTTCTTTTTTCTTACGTATCGCGTGTCCCGTTGAGAAAGTCTTTCGCGTGTTATGACATTGTGAAAACAAAAATGAGGAGTGAAAATACGGATTTGAAGTTGCGTCCGAACACACTGAAGGAAAACAAGCGCGTACTCTGCGAATTACGAAGGCGCAGCAAGGTTAATAACTTGAAATTGAGAGAACTTGCATGATTCGTTTGAAAGGGGGGAAAAAAAAAACCCATCGGAGGCCGCAGTAACGAATGGATGTTTGTGATGATTCCAGATCGACCGCAAAAGTTTGGACGAGACGAACAGGCTCGTGGCGAAGTTTAACGCAAAAAATGCTCTGGGATTGTCGAAAAACGCTGGAGCGTCTCTCGGCCAAAAGCAGGAAAAGAAAGTGAGTAACTTATTCTCGAGCCTTCTTCCGTACGTCGCGATTCTATGCTGTTGCAGTTTGTTCCATTGGAACGCAACAAAAGTTTTTTTTTCTACATTCTATCCATATTTTTATTCTTATAGAAGATATTTTTTCATAGATTCATATTGCTCTTTAAATACCTTTTAGAATAGTCGTCGTATATTTGTCGACAAAATTTGCCAAAGAGATTGAAAGAATCCAGAAATTTCCGTTGCGTTCAACGATGCAAACTTCAACCTCGTGCGATTCTATACCTAACCGCAAAACGAAAAAAATCGTTTCATGACTGCCATTTTCGAAATATTCTTATTTATTCGAATAAACTGTCGACTGTCCGATACAAAGCGACGCCGAGAAATTTCAGGGATACGGACTTGCGGTCTGTTTTTTATCAGCGGGCTGTCGCTCCGTTGGTTTCGACCACAGGGATGCCTCGCCCTTGGACGCAACCCCTGTACAGTATACGGCGAAACCTCGGTTATACGTTTTTATCGTTTATGCGTCGAATTTCCCAGCGTCGGTTTCGAGGTTAATTTTTTCTCCGTCATACGTTAATCACACGTCACATTCTCTCGCCGGAGAAAATTTCATGTGACTGGGTTTGATGTTTTGATGTTTCTGACCTCGACTATGTATGCATCATGATATTGGAGTTTGCATCCTTGGAACGCAACGGAAGTTTCGTAGCCCTCAAACGTTTTTTGAAATCCTTAATAGCGATTTTTAGCCTCAATATCCAAAAAAAAGATTCTGCACGATGAAGAACATAAGGGAATGAAAAAATTAAAAACAATTTTCGTTGCGTTCCAACGATGCAAACTTCGGCGTCTTGTATGCGTGTACTGTGATTGCATAGCTCTTATCGATACGAGCCTGTCTGTTATTTACTAGTCTAAAACGTCAAAGCTGACTCACAAACTTGCATCAAGGTAATCCTATCGCCAGGCTTCAATCCATAGGATTTTCATTTTTCTTTTTTGAGCTTCACTAAATATATTAACAATCGTCTCTGTAAAATTTCAGGGTCGGTTATCGACCTGATTATAGAGGGGAAAATTATTAAAATTGCGTATTTTTGTGAAGGCATTCTGAGACGACATACAAAAACCCAATTTCCGGTCGCTACAAAAGTGTATACAGTAGTGGGAATCCGTCAGATACTTAAAAATAATCAGATTTACATACTCAACACTTGTATTAATCCACTGCGCTCGGAATAAATTACGCCTATTGAACTAATTTTTATGTAATATCAAGTTTAATTTGAACTTCCGGTATTGGATTTATGACCACTTGCTACGATAAAGAGACGTGACAGATCGACGTTGAAAAGCATGGAGGTTAAACTCGCCTGGTTGAGTAAAAAGAGACGGAGATAGAACCAATGTTGTCAAATATCAAACCATGGAGCCTAGATACCAGGAGGTTTAGCTAGACCTTTCAACTCGTCCCCAAAACGAGAACGAGAAATGATGGCGCTGGGGTGCTCCGGCACCTATATGTATATAGATTCACGCTAAACATGGGTGCGATGAAGGAGACTAGAGAGAAGTAGTCGACACTCCCTACTCAAACAGTTCTTTCAATCGGTCGCAGAGGTGTAGTGCTCAGTTACGCCGCAGGCGTCGCTAGTGTTCTTGGGAAACGATAATATATAGTAATACAAAGCTGCATAATGTCATAAACACAATATGGAATTGGTCCTGAAGCGAATTTTTTTATTTAACGGTTCAATTATCGATTTAGCTGTGTCGGAAAATGCATTTCCGCCACTTTATTTTATTACAGTTTCCCGTGCAAAGTAACCTGTAATATTTTTGTCAAATAGAATTATATCTATGGGCTTTCGCACCCTTTTTGTACCGTGTTGAACTTCGCATCATTGGAACGCAACGATATATTTTTCTTTACCGAATTCTCCAATTTTCATTGACGGATTTGAGTTATAAAAATCTCTCGATCATTTTTTAGCCTCCTTATTTAGCGATCTACAACCCAAATGTAAAAAATATAATTTTCTATACCAGTAAAAGGAGTGAGGTAAAAAAAGTCGTGGGATTCGAACTACGCAAACCTCGAATCCATATTCAGTTCCAATTATCTTCTTTAACGAAAAAAAAAAATTGTCGCGAAAGGTGCGGTCGGTTAAAAAATGTTTAGAGGTCAAGCCTCCCAAACATTCAAATTTTCATTAAAAAATCGATTTTTGCACGTCCACTTCTCACTTATAAATGTTACGCTTTATCGTGTTTAAATTAACTTCGCGACAGCTATAACCGCCCAATGAATATTTAATGGTCGCTAAAGAGCCTCGAAGCTTTCGAAAATTCCGCATAGGCGTAACCCCTTAAGGCCTTATATACTATACACTTATAGCGGGCGAAGGGACGTGATTTTCTTGATTTTTTCTCGACAGGACAATAAATGTTTATTGAAAAACTGTGAACATCATCGATCAATACATATTTTCATGTACTTGTACAATTTTTTTTATTCAAAAATATTTCAAAATGACGGAACTCCAGCTGCCTTCCAGGAGCGCCTTCTTTTGAGCATCAGTTGCGGTGGACATGATAACTCAGGAACGGTTCATCTGAAATCAGAATTTGAAGATTTTATTTGTATATTGCATTGACTTGGGCCTGGACAAAGGATTTGTAAAAATGTTGATTTTTAAAAATAACGATAATTTTAACAAAAAAATTCATTTTTTGTAGTGCTAAATTTTCGGTTTTTTTTTTCAACAAAATTCAAAAGCCTTCGTCCAGGCCCTAGCTGTCATCATAATAAATAAGTGGTATAAATTTGGTATGGATAGGATTAATAGTTTTTTTATTAATCGTGTCCACTGCAAAGGTGTTTCTCAAAAAAGACGATTCTGAGATAATCGCGTTTAAGATTCAAGTATGTTTCTTTTACGTTTAAAGTTAATTTATTCCTACTAACATGGAGTCGTCGATTCCAGGGCCATACAGTAATCCTTCTGCATCCTCTGCAGCCTCTAAAACATTGATTTGATACTGCCTACGAGCCATTCTTCCTTCTCTTGTGGCTGCTTGCGCTTGCTGCTCGGCAAGCGTAACACGCGACTGACCCTCTTGACTGATATAGGCGTGGGCGTTTCGGCCACAAGGCACTCAGAGTGTTTCTAAAATTCTCAGTATAGAGATGTTGCCTTCATTGAATAAACAAGCAGATGCATGTGCTGCGATTCCAACTGGTACTACTCCACCGGGAAGATCCTTTGGTGTAATTTTCCAAATGAGTTGATTATTCGTTATTATTTTGGGTAAATCCACCAACGCATCTTTCTAAGAGTTCTTTCTTCGACGAATCTTCGTACATTTCAAGGCCGTGCGTAATAATACAATAGAGCGGTGCAGTTTAAACTGCTTATTATGCTTATACCAAGTATGGATGCTCATGCAAGAAATACATCGATGTTTTTTCTTCGATGTAATACATCGAAACGTTGCATCGATGTTTTACGATGCATCGAGCAAAAACATCGATGTTTTCGATGCATCGAATAAAAACATCGGTGTCTTCGATATGGCGCAAAAAAACCTTGACGTTTTCTATTGGTCAAAAGTATAGGATAGAATGCTGATCAAATCCGATATAGTCCGAGGTTTTTCATTAAATTGAATTTTATTCATGTCATATAAGTTTTATTTGTTTTAATCGCGTTTTATTTTTGCAAAATTTAGATCACAAGTTCTCCGTTAGTATAAGAAGTAAGGTCCTCGTTGTTGTTTTTTACTCGGGAGCGCCGCACAGTCGTGCGGTTGAAATACTTATAACTGCAAATCTAATGGCTCCGATCTTTATGAAATTTGGTGAGAATATTCTTGAGATATTGTACTTAAGGAAGCTTTCCAGTGTGACAGCCCGAAAAATCGCTGTTTTTCGCGATTTTTTTTTTTAAAGAAAAAATAATCTAATCGGTCTGGTTTTTTTTTGTATATTAATTGGGTATTGAAGAATACAAAACAATTTTTTAAAGATCGATTTATTTATTAATTAATATCTATAAAAATGATGAAACAATTGTTGCAGAAAATGCACTTGGATGTGGTGTCCACGTTGGGGGTCACAATTTTGATCTGAAACAAAAAACACAAAAAGATTATTGATCGGTATATAATTGGCTTTCGTGCTATGGAGGCTTTTTTTTTTTTTTTTTTGCAAAAATGGCGCCGGTTTGAACAAAAAGTATCGATTTTAGCATTTTTTTTGGCAGTTTTTTTTACAAAAAAATAGGAAGCTGTCAAAAAAAAAAAAAGCTTCCATAGCACGATAAACAATGACGTTAAGAATATTGTGTAAAAGATTCAACTCGATAGCTTTAAAACTCTGCCCTCCAAGTTGGACACCGTTTTGAAAAATGCTGTTTCGAGAAAAACGCGTTCAAAGTTTCGCTGTAGCTGTAGCGCTCCGTTGCCTTCTTCCAAGAAATGCTGTACAGTAACCGAAATAATCTGAATTTCGGCATGAAAATTTCAGGGAATATTCGGAAGAGTGTATACTATTCGATAAAGCAAAAAAAAAATCGATTTTTTGAAAATTTCACACTGGAAAGCTCCCTTAAGGAGGTAAAATCATTATTACGAATCCAACTTTCGGATTAAACATTTTTATATGATTTTGACGAATACTTTATGCGCCTTTTGCCAAAATTTGAGATATTTTGACCGTTTAGTTTTCTCGCAATAAAACTGCAAACTCGAGCACTTTGCGTTACCGAAGCACGACGTCTTATGGTCAGCCGGAAGTGCGGTGATCGTGGTTTTTCTGCTTACGTATCCAACTAAACCCGTTGGAAAACTGAAATTCGATAGATTAGATATAATAGATATTGTAAAAAATAAGAAAATCAATCTTCACCGTGTAGTTAAGACGAGAAATCCCTTTAGGAGCGTGAAAAATAGGTATTTTTTCGGGAATTTTTTTAAAGGGGATAAAATAATCTGATCATTTTCAAATTTGGACATGAGTTTATTATAACTGTCAAGTTGAATTTTTTTTTTTTTTGCGATGACCAACAAAATGGCGGCGTTATTAAGGGTCTTCGGACGCCTGTTTTCCGCGACATCGAAAGTGCTGCAGTTGTCACTTTTTTTCTGTTGATCTGAAAAAGATTTAATAAGTGTCATTCGTTTACTGACATATTAAGGGGAAGGATATACCTAAAAAATGATGAAAAAGTGCAAAATTGAAAATTTGGGAGCCTTTTGACTCCAAAGTTCGAATTTTCGACCATTTTTTCGACATATTTGACCCAAAAAAGTTATTTATTTACACGCTACCTTTCAAACCTTAGGTATATCCTTCCGATAATATTACTGAGAGTAACCTCCCAAAATTTCATCCAAAACGGTCGATAACTTTTGGAGCTACAACACGAGCAGTTTTTGAAAAAGTAGTTTCGAGATAATCGCGTTTAAAGTTTCAACATGTGAGAACATTGTAGTGACTTACCCCGCGTTCTAGACTATATGCGATATCTCCGCAAATATTCAATATTTCGAGTTTTCCTTTGGTCAGTACATTCTTTGGGTATCATACTTTCGAAATATGTAAAAAAAATCGATTTTTTGAAAATGCTAAAGGGATTTCTCGCCTTAAAGCACTACTTTACAAGAAAGTTTCAATTTCTGGTCGAAAATTGTCAGAACGACGAAATAGCACCCACAGACTCAGCAACAGGGAGACTAGAGAGAAGGAGTGCACACGGCATAGGCCAATACGTAGTTCCAGCGTCTTAAAAAATCCGACTTGCAATAGTTCCAGATCGTGCCACTAGCAGCTCTCCTGACGATAACGTCTCAAATAATTACACTAGTCCAAACTTAACGCACGCGCACAAATAATAAAATAATTTGATTTCAATGTTTTGTGCTCCGCTTTGAGGCTCATTTTTAATATTATTGTGTTTTGTAATATTGAGAAAATCTTCACGAAATTGTTTTCTTCAAAGCCCAAGATAGAATTATTTTCAATATTGCTCCCAATCAATCGTCATTAGGGTTAGCCTTCAGTTTCTTTTTTCATGCATGTAATTCAGTTCATGAGAAACATAACCTTTACGCTTCATTCTCCCTGGAGTAATAAGCACAAAATGGAGCATAATTTATAAGTTATTTTTCTTGCAAATACAACTGCAACTTTTTGACAAGTTCCTTTTTTTCTCCAGTGCAGTTGCATTTACAAGCCACATAAAGAGTAATATTGTTTGCATAAGGCGATTTTTTTTCAAACTTTCATTCGCATCGGTGAAAAAAATACATCAGCTGAATGCCCTTTTCTGAAACATATTTCCAATCCACGACAGTCAAGGCCACATTGGTGTTTTGTTTTTATTTTCTTAGTTGGTTTATTCAGTTGGTTCACCGCTTAATTTCATTAATTATTAGTTGCTATTATGAGTTTGCAAACCGAGAGCACGCCAAGAGCACGAGGCTAGTAGGCGGAGCTAATCGATCGGACACATACGATCGCAGCGCCTCCTTATTTGCTGCGTTTTTGCGAACGTTGCGTAATGGTGCTGAAGTTTGCATCGTTGGAACGCAACGAAAGTTCCGTTTTACATTTTATTTTCGACAATTTTATTATTATAGGCGATCTTTTTTGATAGATTTTTATGTAGATCGCAAAATAAAGATCTTAAAAAATGGTTGAAGGATTTGCGTAGGCGAAATCTGCCAACATAAGTTAAATTCGTTGTAGTCCAACGATGCAAACTTCAGCATCGTCGTTTCGTAAGCACTGTGTGTCCACTCCTTACCTCTAGTCTCCCTAGCAACGTCGCGAGTAACAGCTGATGCGTTTGGCGAACATAACCCAGCTTTGTTTTGAAATTAATTCGAACAGACGCCGCCACAAAATATGCAAACAACAATTTATGGAGTTTTATCATTTATCACGTATCAATAATATGTATAATTCCGCTGAGGTAATTCAAGCCTATTTGTAATAGGTTTCCGGCTATTTTTTGTTGTCTTCTTCGTCCATTTTTATGATGGCTATGTTAATATTATTATTACGAAGATTACTACCGAGTCGTTGACAATCTAATTATTCAGTTTTTCTTTGTTCACGTGCAATAAATTCATCATTTACCACATTTGGCACACTATAATCGATGATACGAATAATCAACATAAGTAAACATGAATCAGAGCAGCTGTGGGTAAAATAAATGTACTCTTTTTTTACCCCGGTGGAAGTGATCGTACCTCCTTAAGGGGTTACCCCCACTTGCGATATTGAAAAAATCGATTCTTTTATTGCATTTTTTTGAAGTATAAGTATCTGAGAATATGTCCTGAAAATTTCAAGCCGATCCGAACAAAATTGACTGAGATATGAGCGTTGAAAGAGAAGAATCCGTGAATTGAAGAACTGAAATTGAAACTTTAAACGCGTTTTTCTCAAAATGGCATTTCTGAAGTCGGTGACCAAGATTACTCGAACACTAATGAACCGATCTTCTTGAATTTTTGCAGGCTTATTTAATACATAAAAATGTAGTCTTTAATCGTTCGATTTTTTTTTTCGAAAAAAATGGCCGTTTTATAGCCAAAAAACGGCCGTTTTTTCCGTTAAAATCGAACCATTAACTTTGACTGTCCGCCATTTTGTGAAAAATGAATATTTTTTAAAATCCTTCGATCAAAGACTAGTTTATACTTATATTTGACTAAATCCATCCGCATTTTTTTTTCGGATGATCCACTTCGCCGCAATGTTGGTCACCGCAAACCGTGTATATAAAAACATTATTTCATTGACGGCCATTTGCCACTAAACAATGTAATATTTTTCAATAAAAAAATTACTGAAAGTTCTTCAAGATGTGTTCTTTAAGATGGTATATTGATCGATTAAAAAAGTTTTATAGTTTTCATTGAAAAAATTCATGAAAAAGGCCTTTTTTTGCGCTACAAGTGGGGGTAAAGCGTTAACGAACATGCAATCAAAAATGTTTCCATCTTTCCGACCATCACAATTGCAAAGGCCTTAACGTTCCTTTATCGCCCGCACAGGTGGAGAAGCTGTACGGAGCATTGGACGGATTCGCGCCGGGTTCTTGGTGGGGAATCCGAATGGATTGTTCGCGCGACGGCGTTCACGAGCCATTCAACCAAGACCTTCGGGAGGGTCCGTTCGGGGTGGTATCGCTCTGCACGTCGCACTCGAACATCGACAACGACGTGGATCTCGGTGACAGTCTGACGTTGACAGGCGACGAGTATCGCCCGGAGGGAGTTCACCTGCAGCCGCTTCTGAAGAATTATCACAACCGTCTGCCGATCAGACTGATAAGGAGTTACAACTTGAGCAACGATTACGCGCCCAAAACCGGCTACCGTTACGACGGTCTCTACAGCGTGGTCGGTTGTTGGATCGGGCTCACGTCAGACGCGGAGAAGCGTTACAAATTCGCTTTGGCGAGGCTCCCCCACCAGGCGCCACCGAGTTGGCAACCGTCGAGAAGATCAACCGCCTCGAGCGACTGCCGCGTCCAGGACGGCTCGCTGACTGTCCCGGACGAAGAAACGACGCGAAACATCCGTCCGAGATCGCTGATGACCAGGTGTCCTCTGCCAAAATTGAACTCACCCAGCAGCCAGGAAAGTACGATAGTGACGCGTTGCACGTCGAAAAAGTCCAACCTCCTTCCCAACGAAACCTCGTCAGCCTCGCCCGTCTGCAAATTCCAAAATACGAATATCTCGATACGCACGGATCTCTACGATTCGTCGAACGTCGCGTCGCACGAGCCGAGGAAATCCATACCCATGACCTTTTGTCGTACTTACAAGAATCCCCGATTGCCGGGACGCCCGACCAATCACTCGAACGTCGTCACCCTGAATCTCAACAGTTGCGGCCCCTGTCCGAGGGACAACGCCCAGAGTTCCCTCATACAGTCGCGATCCGGAAACCCGAAGTTCGCAACCGATCAAACGGGTCTGGATCACGTCGAGGCGATCGCGAAACTCCCGCGCGACCGCACGGAGTCACGTACGAACTTCAACGAAGCGGAAACGGTCATTTGCGACGAGAGAAATCGACGTTCGTCCGAACCGAAGCCAACGGAGATGGAAGATTCCACGGACAAAATGGCCGCGGTCTCGTTGACCGGCGCATGCGCAATTGCCGTAACGAAGGATCGAAACGGGGACGAATCAACGGCCGATAACGCGGCGAAGGAATCTCACGCGGATCTCGACTCTCTCACACCCGACGAGATGCTGAATTTCATCGTCGAACAAAAGTGCGATCCTCGAGCGAAGCTACTGATCGGCAGTGTGATCGGATTGGCCACCGGAGAATCGACGATACTGCGAGCCTACGAGTCGCTCATGTCGCGAAACAACATTTGGCCCCGTAACGACGACAGAGGCGAGACGAAGGAGACGAAGTCTCGGCAGGGAAATGCCGACGATCCGTCGAGTCTCGATTACGAGGCTGAGAAGAATTCCACGGGCGACGGCGAGGCCAGAACGGTCTCGAAGACCCTCCCGACGAAGCGAGCCCCCGGAGAGAGCAAAGATCGCCTCATGAGGAAAAGAAGCCTCCGACGTACGAGGGTCTCCAAGCGGCTGATGATTGGCACCGAGAAAAAATTGAACGCCGGCTCGCGACAAAAAAACGCCGCCTCTCAACGTTTGCGAAAGTCCAAACTCCCGGACGCGAAAAAGTCCCAGCAGCCCTTCTCGAAGTCCACCGCTGCCAAGAAGTCGAAGAGCGCGAAAAAGCGCCGCGGCGAACTCGCCAATCTGGTGATTGACGCGAAAATCGGCCCGTTGATTCGCGGACCTCGCAACAGGAGGCTGCGCTGTAAGGCGCACATTTTCGCCAAAAAGCTGCACAGCCCCGAGGCGAGCGGCGGTAAGAAGGAAATCGCCGAAGTGCCCACGCGAAAGTCCAAAGTTGCCGAGTCTCGTTTCACAGCCGCGAACAAAAGAGCGCACGCGAACGAGAGCAATTGTTCTCGCGACGCCTCGAAGACTCGATCGGCGATAGGAGAGAAGAGAAAATTATCGCGCAGCCGTGACAAACGAACGAGCGACCGAGCGAGAAAAATATATCGTTCCGATTCGCCCGACAACGGGGAGACGCAGCGAGTGAAAATGGTCGACGCTGCCACGCAATGCACAACTGGACGTCGCGACGTGACGACCTCGGTCGATCGCGATGTGATCGAGAAGCCTCTGAATACCATCAAGATCGAGTGGATAGACGTTGACGACGTCAAGTCCGAGATGTCCGAAGATGGCGTCGATTTTCAGGATTCGCGAGTCTCGTCGATCGTCGACCGCGCCAGTTCGCAGGCCGCGTCTCCGTTTCGAAGATCGTCGGCTTTCGTACCTGTGAACGTGTCCGATCGCGATTTTCGAATAGCTCGTCTCAGATCCATCGGATTCAAGCCTATAAGACCCGACGGTATTTTCGGCGACGACGAGCAGCCTCCCGTAACTACCCCCGACGACGAGGAAGACTCGCCCAGCACGAGCACCGAAGTTTCGTCAGAGACGCCAGCGGTAGCCAGCCGCGAGGTTGACGAACTCTTCAACAAGTACACGAGCGAGGAAACCACCACGGTCGGTTACATGGATCACGAGCTGCGCTACCAGGACATCGAGGACGAAGAGAACGGCAAGATGCGCCCGCGTAAAAATAGACATAATTACGGCAGCGCGAGGAGAGGCGGGAGGAAAACGCGCGATCAAACTGAAAGCACGAGGGATATTGTAGCCTCGTCGAACGAGGCTGATTCGGAGGTACCTTGGCACGGCTGGAAGAAATTTGTCACTGATAAACAGGCACAGTGGATTGGGTGGTAACCTACGCCTGCTGTACGACTCACAGCAGAGCATTATTTTGTTACATATCATATATATGTATGTATAAGGAAGTCTCGAAAAGAATAATTAAATTTCATCCTTTTAAACGAACGTGTCGGGTATCGAAAGAGAATCACGCCGAATTCGAGTCCAAGCGAGCGCGCTGAATTCTATTTACCGTAAAACTAGGCGAGTCCAAGGCCATGAGGCAGATACGAGCGCGCGCTCTTCATTTCTATAGACTTTGGTCAAATTCTAACGGACATCGTTCATATTATGGACGTTTGAGTGGAATTTCAAAACAGTCGACTAGATTGGGAGATAATGGGTTTTAAAATTGCAACTTTTAACACGCAGCGTCTGCATTGAGATTTAGACGGAATAATTTTCCGTAAAAAATATTTTTACCCTATAATAAGAAGACACATGGCAACATCGCATCGTTCGACGTATCCAATGACGCAAGTTTGCGCGGCGTATTCAAAATAATACTGCAACACTGCATTTTTATTTGGAAGTGATTTTTCAATCGAACAAAGTTTTTAACTAGTTACGAATTGACCAACGCTTTTATTTGTCAATGAAGATAACACGAACGATATACAATATTTATATTTATAACGCAAATATCTTATTTGTGATAAAAGTTTTTGACTTTGGGAATACGATAATTACTTTTTTTCTCGAAATATTGAACAATACTGCTCTGCGGTGTTGCCAAGTGTCTTCTTGTTATGGGGGACGAATATTTTTTACGGATAATTATTCTGTCTTTACTGAACGTTTTTGGCAAAACTTAATAATAAAGGCAATCTAAACGTTTGTTTTTTACTCTTTCCCTGAGTAGCTTGCTGTCTAAACATAAATTTGTTTTTCAAAATTTATAAACACAATAGAATGGTACGACGAATAATGTGACCTTTGGTCAATGCAGACTCCGCAGTGTTAAGAGCTGAAATTTTAAAACCCGTTATCGACCGATCTAAATAGTCGAGTCTTTTGAAATTTCACTCAACATGCATAAGTATATGAACGTTTGGTCAAAATTTGGACAAAATCAAATATTAATTATATAAATCCGACGCAAATATATAAAAGCGAGGTATTAAATGTATAAATCCATTCTTTAGTGGGAGAAACACAAATTTGTGACCTGACAAATCTGGACCATAGTTGTGTATTTTTACGGTACGTGGAAAATTCGCTCCTTGCGCTTAAACTCGAATAACTCGAAAACTAATTATTATTTGCCAAATTCTGCCGGATATTATTAAAGCAAATTGCTACGACATTAAAAAAATATATATTTTTTAACTCCAATATTATTTGTACACGAATTGCAGCTGTTTGGAAAGTACATTCAACAAACAAATTTTAACAAAACAAACGAAAATTAAAACGCGGTGTCTCCCGAAAAGCTGTCGTTTGTGTAAAAATAATTATATCGAGATTTCAAACAACTCCAAACTGTGAGGCTGAAGTTTGCACGGTGGGAGTGCAACGAGAATTAATATATTTAAATTCCTTGAATTTCCTGTGGCATATTTTGCCTAGAAAAATCCTTCGATCATTCGTTAAAGATTTTACCACAATATGGACCTTAAAAACAAGGTCCATGATAACAAAAGTATGGAAAATACTGTGTTAAAAAAACTTTTGTTGCGTTCCAACGATGCAAACTTCAACACCGTTCCAAACTTTAGTTTCAAGATCCGCCACCCGCATTTGGCGACTTATAATTGGTTCTTGATTTATTCGAGCTTGAACGAACACGTGTAAATCGAATGGCCAAAAAAATGGTCGAGCGAATTAGACGTCGAGTTTCGGGACAATTGACACGTTGCCATTTGGTTGAAATTCGTACAGTTGATACTTTGTGCATTTTAGATCGATCGTCTACATCGTTCCTATAAAGTTTACAATTGAAGAAAAACTTCGTACCGTTGGAAGATGCCTAATTGGCATAATGTACCGAGTAATTTGACAGTTTTTCGCTCGGTACATTATGGGACTTTCGTAATCATTTTTTCATATCGACTTGAGCGTTTTTTCACATTATTTCGTGCCTAAAACTGCCATTCAGCGATCAGCATAAGCATCTCCGTGTTAAAAAGTAGACAATTGTAAATTTTATGGAAACGGTGTATGCGACCGATGTAAAATTCGGCTAGCACATTCGAACAACGACAAAGAGTTTACCATATAAATTCGAAACTCCTTAAGGGGGCAAATACTTGTAAATGGTCGAAAATGACGTAAAATTGTGGGATTTTTTTTCAACGCAACTACTGGACCAATCGTTTTGAAATTTACAGGGTATTTTATTCTACATTAGAAGACACGAAAAATATTTTTCTCAAATCGACAATAAGTGTTCATCAGCAGCCTGCAGCCAATTGTTGCCGAACGAATTTTCCCCGCGATGTCGAACTCCGGCAGCTGTAGTTTTTTAAATTTGAAACAAAAAATTCAAAAACCGTTACATTCTATATGAAACTACGTTGTCGATAAACCAAAAAAAAAATCGAAAATATGAATATTGCAATAATGGCGGCACTCTGAAAAAAAAAAGATCGAATTTTCGTTTTTCGTGCAAAAAATTATTGTTTAATTCAATTTTTTGTTGAATAAGGTTTGTAATTACGTGTCTAAAAACCTTAGGTTGCAACGAATCGGATAGTTTTTTTTATCGCTGCCGCAATTTTCGAAAATTCGTTCAGCAACAATTGGCTGCAGGCTGCTGACTTATCATCGATCAAAAAAAAAATGTTTTTCGTGTCTCCTGACGTACAATAAAATACCCTACAAATTGTGCGTTAAAAAAAAATCCCGAAATTTTTCGTCATTTTCGACCATTTATCCGACTTCCCCCTTGAGGGGCTCGAATTTGGGAGGAATTTTGTTTTGTGCCGAGCATTATTTCAAGTGAGAGTCGATCGTTTTTTATTCCGCGGAACCCTGATGTATATGTAGATCTGTGATTATCGTATGATGCTGAAGTTTGCATCGTTGGAATGCAACGAAATATTTTTGCGCTGAATTTCCAAAATGTTTTTTAACAGATTTATGCTATAAAGATTCGTCGGCCATCTTTGGCGTTCTTGTTTAGCAATCTAGAGTCCAAATCTTGAGTGTGTGATTTTCGATACCAATAAACATAACGAAGCCAAGAAAAAATCGTCGCGTTCCAACGATGCAAACTTCAGGCCCATATTGTCGTCGGGTGAAGAAAGTTATTTGTAAAAAAACAACACGATGCAACATGTATAGGTACCCATTTTTGAAGATGCTATTAAATAATAGCTTAGTGTGTTATGTTTCGTCTCTGTTGTTGTTGAACTTTTGTATAACAAAGCGATGAGTCTATAAACGCCGAGGCACGTTGTTAATGCAGATGTACGATGGTCTTCGAATGGCCTGTGTTGAGACAAGATTAAATATATATATATATATATATATATATATATATATATATATATATATATATGCTCTTAAAATTGAGATAAAAATATTTATTTGACAAATACATACTTTTCTCCTTTTTGGAATTTTCATTCTTCGCCACGAATCAAAGAAAAAACAACTTTCGTACTCGACGTACGTGACTATAGGCCAAGTTGAGTGTACCATCGAGATTCACTGATCCCAATGTTCAGGCTCCAAATTCTGGGTGAAGCTTCGAATGACTTTGTTCCCGATTTCTCCAGCAGCACCCGCTCGACCGTGTCGGACGTTTCGCTGGGGCCTCGTTGAAACTTTGAAATCGAACTTTGAATGATCAGAACGCTGAAAACTCCGAAAATCTAAACACCGACGAAAAAAAAATCGGCTGTGGAAGTTTTAAAAGTTTCAAAGTTGTGAAGAAATCGACGAATTATTACAATTTTTTTTGTTTGGAGTGATTTTACGGAAATTTTGAAATTTGTCTGGACGATGTTAGACCTCCATCATTTACAGTCAACTGTGTAGACTTTCGCTGGTGGATCTTTACGAAACTCGTCATTTCGGAGTAGTGAAATTGGGAATTTTAAACCGTCGGAGCATTCAAAGTTCGGAATTTCAACGTTTCAATGTTTTGGTCTTGCGATTCGGAAATTGAACGTTGGAGTTTTCTCGCCGGATGAAAAAGTATTAATAACCGAATATATGAGGCATTCCACGCCATTTCGCTCGGCCGTGAGCCCGAACATTTTTAATTTTTTTGATTTTTTAAAATAAAATAGTATCCCATGCAAGGAGTATTTTCACGAATTTTTTAATTTTTATCGCATGTATTTCAGAAGTTACAATTTTTCGAAAAATCTGGATTTCAGAAAGTTCGGAAACGTTTTAACGTCGATATCTCTTAAATTAATCGATATATCGACTAATATCTACAGATCGATTTTTTCATGATAGTTCACACTTCCATAAAAAAAGGAAACAAAATTTAATCATCGTTGTCAACATTTTTTCTGCGTGTAAAGTGAACATTTTTTTTTTTTAATGATGATTGCCTTTTATTTTTTTTTTCGAAAAGTTCTCTAAAATAATATGATGAATTATATGAATTTTAACGCTAGTCCCGTTGTGGGCCCATTTTTCCTTGTATTTTTTTTAAAATACATTCAGTTTTTTTCACGAAAATTTCGAGTGTTTCATACGAATCATATTTATTGTATTCGCAATATTTCTTTAAATATTTTTGTACCATTTCTAAGAAAAGTCACGCCTACACTTGACAAGCGAAAAATAATTCTTCGACATATTAGATCGGGCTACTAATTGTAAAATTATCACTACAATTACTAATTGTAAATAAGTACAATCATTATTACTTACGAGTATTATTAGTAATAAAAATTATTAGTAATTCATACGAAACACTCGAAATTTTCGTGAAAAAAAATTGAATTCATAAAAAAAAAATACAAGGAAAAGTGTGCCCACAATGGGACTAGCGTTAAAATTCATATAATTCATCATATTATTTTAGAGAATTTTTTGAAAAAGAAGAAAAATGGCAATCATCTTTAAAAAAAATAGTTTTCACTTTACACGCTGAAAAAATGTTGACACCGATGATTTAACATTTTTTTTCCCTTTTTTTATGAAAGTGTGAACTATCATGAAAAAAATCGATCTATAGATATGTTTCGATATATCGATTAATTCAGGAGATATCGGCGTTATAACGTTTCCGAACTTTCTGAAATCCAGATTTTTTCAAAAAATTGTAACTTCTGAAATACATGCGATAAACATTAAAAAATTTGTGAAAATACTTGCATAGCATACTATTTTATAAAAAAAAAATCCAAAAAAATTAAAAATGGTCAGGGTCACGGCCGAGCGAAATGGCGAGGAATGCCTCATATATATATATATATATAATTTTCTATTACGTGTCATCTCGATGGAATTGGAATAAAATTTTGTATTCACTTTTCATACGATAAATTTGTGATTTTTTCTTTGATGGTTGGGCGAGCGAACAGCACCCAGGGTACACGAGATTTTTCTTTTCTCTTCATCGAACGAAAATCACTGCTGTGTGTCGAAGGGACACGATGTTTGGCAATAAAGTTATCGATCTTTCTCGATTAATTAAATACAATCTACTATATCAACGATATATACATATATTATTATTTTATATATAATATATATATATATATATATATATATATATATATTTCTTTTTTTTTCAATAGGACGCGAAGGTAGTTAGTGGCTCGAAGCGGACGTTACGTATCAGCTTTTCTTTTTTTGTTTTTCGTCATGTCGTGCTTTTTGTCGACGATCGATAATACATTTGTATACCTCCTTTACGCGCACACCGCGGCAGTAGTGGACGTGGTTAACCTAAAAAGTCGCGGGTACCATCGACCGCAATACGTCGCGACTCGTTTTAGTCGCGAGGAAAAATTTTTTCCGCTGATCAAGAGGAGAGTCGAACGTTTGATGAAATTTTTAAAAAGAACGTGGGTGGTAACGAAGCGCGTGATTCGGCGTCGCGATAAACGTAAGACGTGTCGATCGATATAGTTAACGATTTAAGTACGCGCGTCCCCTTTGTACAAGCATTCAATCATAACGATTTTTCGAAACGAAAAGTAAAACTTAAGAGGGAACGATACATTATCGCGGTCGGTATGGTAGAACGATTATAGATTCCCACGAATCTCTGAAACGGCTCTTCAGATCCCGTCGAAACTTTGCCAAACGACGTCAAATAGATAGATAAATGGCTCTCTTCTTCTCAAATTTTCTGATTTTGAGAAAAAGAATGTAGATTGGCTTATGATAACCCAATCTACATTTTTTTTCTCAAATTCGGAAAATTTGAGGAGAAGACAGCCGTTCGTCTGTCTATTTGACGTCGTTTGGCAAAGTTTCGACGGGATCTGAAGAGCCGTTTCAGAGATTCGTGGGAATCTATAATCGTTCTACCATACCGACCGCGATAAGGTATCATACCCTCTTAACCAAAAGAGAAGGACACTCGTTGGAAAAGATCGGCAATGTATTCCGTGTGTAGCAAGGGAAAGTACTATATATAACATTCGGAATTGCGAAATAAGGTCGAGCTTAAGGTCTTACAGTTGCGGGTATAAAATCATGTGCGAACTTGACAATTTTTTTTTCGTATGAAAAAGTGATTCACTCGTAAAATTAACTACACATCTATTTAGTACGAATATCAAGCTGTTAGAAAATATATTTTTTTTCGATGTACAAAATGGCCGACTACTCGAAACTTCTCGAAACAGCTTTTTTCCAATTGGCGCGACGAATAACTTCAACAATGTTCCTAATTTCATTTCGCAGAGAAGTACGTACGGAATTTGTGATTAAGGCGTTATACGCAGTTGGAAGTTTCAGAAAATCGATTTTTTTTATTGCATTTTCGGAATGTACGAATATGTGAGTATATTTCCTGAAAACTTCAAATCGATCCAGCGAATATTCTCGGAAATACACACACATTTGTAAGGGCGCTCGGAGCGCTACGAAGTAAAAATCTTAAGGGAGCTTTCCAGTGTGAAATTTTCAAAAAATCGATTTTTTTTTTTTTGCTTTATCGAATAGTATACACTCTTCCGAATATTCCCTGAAATTTTCATGCCGAAATTCAGATTATTTCGGTTACTGTACAGCATTTCTTGGAAGAAGGCAACGGAGCGCTACAGCTACAGCGAAACTTTGAACGCGTTTTTCTCGAAACAGCATTTTTCAAAACGGTGTCCAACTTGGAGGGCAGAGTTTTAAAGCTATCGAGTTGAATTTTTTACACAATATTCTTAACGTCATTGTTTATTGTGCTATGGAAGCTTTTTTTTTTTTTGACAGCTTCCTATTTTTTTGTAAAAAAAACTGCCAAAAAAAATGCTAAAATCGATACTTTTTGTTCAAACCGGCGCCATTTTTGCAAAAAAAAAAAAAAAAAAGCCTCCATAGCACGAAAGCCAATTATATACCGATCAATAATCTTTTTGTGTTTTTTGTTTCAGATCAAAATTGTGACCCCCAACGTGGACACCACATCCAAGTGCATTTTCTGCAACAATTGTTTCATCATTTTTATAGATATTATTTAATAAATAAATCGATCTTTAAAAAATTGTTTTGTATTCTTCAATACCCAATTAATATACAAAAAAAAACCAGACCGATTAGATTATTTTTTCTTTAAAAAAAAAAATCGCGAAAAATAGCGATTTTTCGGGCTGTCACACTGGAAAGCTTCCTTAAATATGTGCGAACGACTGTTGAAACTTCAAACGCGTTTTTCTCAAAACGGAGTTTTCAAAGTCGGTGAGCACGATTTCTCAAAAACGGCTCAACCGATCGGTCTGCAATTTTAACACAACCTTGTCAGATATATTCTTCAGGTATTGATCGAAGGAATAAGATTTCCGACAATTATTTATATTTTTTTTCAACGATTTAACGAAAAAAATTTGGTCGAAGATCGAAATAGTTTCTTTCCGGAGGCACCATTTTGTCAAAAATTAAAATTTCGACTATTCCTTCGATCAATACCTGGATTCATCTATCCCCTGAAGGAATCTTTTTGGTTTTTTTCATTTTAGATAATCCAAACCGGAGATACTTTGCTCACCGCCGGACACTTTTTTTCCGGGACCTCCAGGAGTAAAGTTAATGAATATTTTTGAAAATAAAAAATGCCAATCTAAAGCCAAAAGATGCCACTACGCTGCCTAATACTTTTCATTTTGCCCAAATGAAATCCTTTTCCAGAAAAAATTCGTGAAAAACGACTTTTTTGGCCTTGCAACTGCGTATAACGCCTTAATCGAAAACTTCACTTTATGAGTGGTTACAACGAAATTTTTCACTAAAAATTCATTTCTTAAGTTCTAATACCTACAACTTTTGAATAAAACAATATTTTTCAAATTCCGTACGTACTTCTCTCGGTATTCTAATGTAGATTGACGAGAATTTTTGTTTTTCGTTCTAGGTCAAAAATTGTGGATGCTAAATGTCATGCCGCGGAGCGCCTAAAAAAAAAGGATAAAAGAAGATATTAGTAGTCGGCGATTTTGTACATCGAAAAAAAAAAAAAAATCTAACAGCTTGATATTCATACTAAATAGATGTGTAATTAATTTTAAGAGTCAACCACTTTTTCATACGAAAAAAAATTGTTAAATTCGCTCATGATTTTATGCCCGTTACAATGGGCTTAAGGCTTTAAGGGGGTCGTCTAGTGGGTCAGATAAAAAAAATCGATTTTTTTTTTCATAAATCACATATAAAACACGTATAGAAGACGTGGGTGAAAGGATTTTTCGAAATTCGAAGCCGTTGAAAAGTTACAGCCGTAAACCGGAGCGACCAACATCTTAACTACATATATTACAAGTTGAACTAAAGTAATTAAGATTGCTTCGTTAGTTTTCTTTTTATCAGCTATACAGACCCCAAAAAAGTACGAAAAATTGAAATTTTTCTCAAAGCGTAAAAAATAAATTATTTTTTGGAATTCTAACTTTACTTTAGTTCCATTTAGAGCCTCGAGTCTCACGATTAAAATTGCGTTTGGTTTTTTTTATTTCAAATAAGTAGAACGGCCGTAATCATGGCAGCAGTGGAGCACCTCTTTTTATATTTGTGTTCCTGTTGGCCGGTGTATCTCCGACTATATTCTATACAATGACTTCGAAAAATGCGCAAAGTTTGTTTAAATGTTAATAAAAATGATATACAATTTATAAATTATTTTATCTCGATGGTTTGTCGAAAAAAGAAATTCCCCAAAAAAGAATTAAAAAACGGCCTTCACACTAGACGACCCCGTTGAAGCGGGACACGCGCTCTGGCAATCTTCTTGGTATGTAATGCACAAGGTAAAACAGTTCAAAAACGCGCCCCATCGTCGATTAACCCTTTCAGTCACAGTGGGACCGCACCCTTTAAAAAATCACCTCAGAGCTCTAATATTGAACCAACGCCTCTGAAAATACGGATCTACGGGTTCGTTTGAGTCGCTGATCAAAAATATGAGGTCAGATTTTGAAAATTCAAAATGGTGGATCCGATATAGTCGATCCAATTGGGCAATGTAACAATAAATATTTCAGTTAATTTGAGATCATTCTGCAACCAAAATAATTTATGACTGCAAAATTAAAGTCCGTGTTTTAGATTCAAAAGAAATTTGAAAATCTAATACCGGCTTCGTGATCAGCGACCCCGAAAACCCCTGAGTACAAAGTTTTAGAAGAATTGATAAGTATTTGGAATTTCACGTCCGCCATATTGGATCCGCCATTTTGAATTTTGAAAATCTAATGCCGGCTTCGTGATCAGCGACCCCGAAAACCCCTGAGTACAAAGTTTTAGAAGAATTGATAAGTATTTGGAATTTCACGTCCGCCATATTGGATCCGCCATTTTGAATTTTGAAAATCTAATGCCGGCTTCGTGATCAGCGATCCCGAAAACCCCCGAGTACAAAGTTTTAGAAGAATTGATAAGTATTCGAAATTTCACGTCCGCCATATTGGATCCGGCATTTTGAATTTTGAAAATCTAAGGCCGGCTTCGTGATCAGCGACCCCGAAAACCCCCGAGTACAACGTTTTAGAAGAATTGATAAGTATTTGAAATTTCACGTCCGCCATATTGAATCCGCCATTTTGAATTTTGAAAATCTAAGGCCGGCTTCGTGATCAGCGACCCCCAAAACCCCTGAGTACAAAGTTTTAGAAGAATTGAGAAGTATTTGGAATTTCACGTCCGCCATATTGGATCCGCCATTTTGAATTTTGAAAATCTAAGGCCGGCTTCGTGATCAGCGACTCCGAAAACCCCTGAGTACAAAGTTTTAGAAAAATTGATAAGTATTTGGAATTTCACGTCCGCCATATTGGATCCGCCATTCTGAATTTTGAAAATCTAATGCCGGATTTGTGATCAGCGACCCCGAAAAGCCCTGAGTACAAAGTTTTAGAAGAATCGATAAGTATTTGAAATTTCACGTCCGCCATATTGAATTTTGAAAATCTAATGCCGGATTCGTAATCAGCGACCCCGAAAACCCCCAAATACCAATTTTCATCAAAATCGGTGCAGATGAAAAATGCATGACTGAAAGGGTTAAAAAGAAAATCTAAGCTATTCTCGTAGACGTGTAACGTAATGCGTATGTAATAAAAATTTAAAAAACACGAATAAAAAAAACTCGACAATTTTTGTCATGAGAAAATATTGAGTCGCGGCTGTGCTTTTGTTTCATTCGAAATGTGTTTTTTTTTCTCGCGGTGGAGAGTTGCGTCGTTGGAATGCAACGAAAATCTCTTGTTTCTTTTTTCACTCCACTCTGATTGAGAAGCGAATGCTTTTTTGCGGAGTTGAGGAGTCGAGCGTTTGGACCGATCGATGTAGTAGGATACCGATTTTTTTAAAACGTAGATACGCCCAATAAAAGTTCGCGTAAGTTTCGACATGTTACGGTGTATCGTTGTCGAGAAAAATAAAAATATATTAAAGTCCGAGCACTTTGGCACAGTGTTTTATGGAAAGTTGGAAATAAAGCTGCAGTCTATTTATCGTGGCGACGGGTTTAATGCACGAGGTTGAAGTTTGCATCGTTGCGACGCAACGGAAATTCTTACCGATTTATGAAATTTGTTTTCGGTAGATTCGGGCTGTGGAAATGCCTCGTCCATTTTTATCTACCGTTAGAGAATCAGGACGTTAAATAGAGAAAAAAAATTGGCTGATAAAAATAGAGGAATACAAAAATCGTTGTACTCCAACGATGCAAACTTGAACGTAATTTCACTGCGCTCATTGACAATGAAGTTCCAGTTCAAATCTTCGTAAGAAACCGAGTTAAGGGGGTATCCCTATCTGGGAACTTAAAAAAAAATCGTTTTTTTGCAGATTGTTATAGTGTGAACTTTGAAGAATATCTTAAGGGGGAATATACCTTTGCGAGGGCAAAATCAAGGGACATTTTTGGCAATTTATTTAAGAAAAACGAAACAATATTTTTTAATTCGGTTTTTCATACATGTTAGTACAAGTCTTAAAGTGTAAGAATTGTTTTTTTTAATTATTTATTTTTGTAAAATTTTGTAAAATAAATAATTTAAATTATTTATTTTAATGTTTTTTTTTCTTCGTACTAACGTCATTTTTAAAAAATCATTTTTGTACGATTTTTTTTCTTCGTATTAACGTAATTTTTTTAAAATCATATTTATACGATTTTTTTTCTTCATATTAGCGCCATTTTTTTTAAATCAATATTTTGAAAAACCCCTACGTACTGGACTAGTTTTTTATATCTACTTTCAAAATGTTTTTCGTTTTTTGTTCTAGCTTATGACCTGTGCGAACACGCCCGTAGAGGACTATGAAAAAAACGGAGTTTTCTTTCATCGACTACTGCGCCGCGATTTTGTTTTAAAAAGATAAAAAAAAATTGTTTACTTTAAGACTTGTACCAACATGAATAAAAACCGAATTTGAAAATATTATTTTGTTTTCCTTAAATAAATTGTCAAAAATTACCCTTGATTTTGACCTCACAAAGGTATATTCCCCCTTAACCTCTTCGTTGGCAGAGAGAATTCGGCAAAGTGCCCAAAGTGGCAGTAAAATTTTTTATCCTGAATACTTGTACTCTGGGGTTTTTGAAGCCGCTGATTGGGAGTCTGAACTCAAAATTCAGGAATTCACAATGACGAACAAATATGGCGAATGAAAATACAAATAATACAGATTGATTTAGATGAAACTCGGTACTCAAGCTTCATACGTTTCCACCTATTTATTGTATTGTGCTCCATGTTATTGAATTCACCATGAAAAATTCCTTCATTTTAAGGTCAGCATCACACTCAGCGTCCCCGAAAACCCCCGAGTACCAAGATTTATCCAAATCGAGCTGTTTTTTGCACTTTCGTCCGCCATATTAGATCCGCCATGAAATTTTTTGAATTTTGTGTTCAGATTCGTAACAAGCGACCTCGAAAATCCCAGAGTACCAATTTTTATCTAAATCGAGTAAAATTTTCAATTTCGGTCCGCCATTCTAGCGCCGCCATTTTGAATTTTCAAATTTAAAGTTCAGATTCGTAATAAGCGACCTCAAAAATCCCGGAGTACAAATTTTCATCCAAATCGAGTAAAGTTTTTGATTTTTGTCGGCCATATTGGCACCGCCATTTTGAATTGCCAAATTTTGACTTCGAATTCGGATTCAGCGAGCCCAAAAACCCCCGAGTGAGGCTCCGATTTCAAATCAGAGCAAGTTAAATAGGGAAATGAAGGTTGACGCACTATTGCGTCAATGCCACACAGGGCACGGAATTATTTGACGCACTGTTGCGTCAATGCCAACGAAGGGGTTAAGACCGACCGGACTCTGAAATACGAAAAATTTACGAAGTTAGACCTATTTTAGTGGAACAGTGGAACTGCAGCACCACGAACACTTTGAAAGACTTTCTTCCGAAGAAATTACATTGTAACCAAAAAAACGTGCACAACATGCTGGGAAAAAAGTAATTTATTCCAACCAATGTGTTACCAGAAAAAAAATGCATTATCTGATCTTTCAAATTTGGCTTCCGGAGAGGGATACCCCGTTAAATTGTTTAGTTTATTTTTTTCCTAAAAAAAAGTATTTGGTGCATCTGCAGACTTCGAAGCCAAACTTTTAATCATCGTATCTTCGTATTAAAAACAAGTATGTACTCAACGTTCATCGGTAGAACATTTCGATCTCTTTCAACTTCGTTGATCATTATAATGAGGAACCTGGCCAAAATTGGTCACAAAGGGACGAGTGAAGAATATTGACATTTCATTGCATTCCAACGAGACAAATTTCCACATCGTACTTTTTATTAGACCCTGCCGATTTGGACGCTTCCGGGGGCCGTTGCCCTCGAACATTTGCGTACAACTTGATACGGGACGAAGAATAGAATGTTTGTCGGCCCATACTTCGTCCTCCTCGAGCACGAATCCTTGGGTGATTCTTCAACGTTTTTCGTCCCACATTTAAATGCAACATTTTACGAGACCAATTATACTCTTCTCATCGTTTCAAATATAGCGAATCTCGGTGGTTTTCTCTCTTCCTTTTCTCTTTTGTTTTTTAACGTTCGCGAAAGAGGGCCTCCATCGGTGAATTTATCTCGAAGCTCCTTTTCTCGCGTTAGTTTTTTCCGTCCTCTCTCGGTCCGGCTCCGTCGTTCTACTGAAACTCGTCGTCGCTGCTCAACAACATAGTCTTTTCGTTATAATTTTGCGAGATGGTGGCAACCCGTTGATGCGACGTGTTGCGCCTTTGCGGCGGTGGCACCGGCATGTTTTGCGGATCGTCCGGATCGAAGCTCGACACCCTCATGCCTCGTTGACTCTTGGTGCCACCTGATTGGAGTTACATTTATCCGAGAATTATCGTCATGTGTGCTCGACAATTAAGGGGCTTACGTGGGTTTGCAAATTTCGAGAACCCCCATTTCTTTAAATTTTACTATCCAATAGTACAATACGTCTAAAATATTCTCCCAGAGTTAGGAAAATAGTGAAAATACCCGCAAATATGATTTTCAAGGTCAACACTCGCGGAAACTGATTATTTAACAGTTTTTCTGTTTTATTTTAGTAAATATTCATTTTAGAGAAAAATGTTTCCCATACAAGTTATAGCCTATGAAAATATTGATCTTTTATGTTCTATACAGTTTTTAAAATCTAAAACCATTCCGTTTCGTGAAAAATGGGATAACGGTACAATAAGTGAAAATTGCTTAGCTCCATTAGTTTCGATATTATCTACTTACGCACTTCACCCCGGGAAGGTTGGAGTTTAGTCTTTAAAGCGCATGTTTTTATGTTGCTTTTTTTTATTTTATTTTTTGATATTTTTTAATTTTATTTTAGTTTGTATTGTGTACTATTTTTGCATTGCTTATGGATCCGTCAATTTCGAAGTGCATGTTTTTTTTGCTTTTTTGCCTTTTATTTTAGTTTCCTTTTGTATTATATACTAATTTTGCACTTTTTGTGATTCCGTCAATTTTAAAGTGCATGCTTTTTTTTGCTCTTGTTTTTTATTTTTTTTTTCTTTTATTTTAGTTTCTTTTTGTATTATATACTATTTTTGCATTTTTTGTGATTTAGTCAATTTTAAAGTGCATGTTTTTTTTTGCTTTTTCGTTTTTTTTTCTTTTTTTTCAGTTTCTTTTTGGATTATATACTATTTTTGCATTTTTTGTGATTCAGTCAATTTTAAAGTGCGTTTTTTTTGCTTTTTTTAAACATTTTTTGTTGATTTTTTCTCCTTTATTTTAGTTTCTTTTTGTATTATATACTATTTTGCATTTTTTTTTATTCAGTCAATTTTAAAGTGCATGCTCTTTTGTTTTTCTTTTTTTTTTCTCTTATTTTAGTTTCTTTTTGTATTATGTACTATTTTTGCATTTTTTGTGGGGCCGTCCATTTTAAAGGGCATGTTTTTTTTTTGCTTTTTCGTTTTTTTATTATTCATTTTATTTCAGTTTCTTTTTGTATTATATACTATTTTTGCATTTTTTGTGATTCAGTCAATTTTAAAGTGCATGTTTTTTTTGCTTTTTTGTTTTTTTTTGCTCTTTTGTTTTTTATTTATTTTTTTGTTTTTTTTCTATTTTATTTTAGTTTCTTTTCGTATTATATACTATTTTGCATTTTTTTTATTCAGTCAATTTAAAAGTGCATGTTTTTTTTTGCTTTTTTTTGTTTTTGTTGATTTTTTCTCTTTTATTTTAATTTCTTTTTGTATTATATACTATTTTTGCATTTTTTGTTTGGGTTGGGTTTTTTTTTGTTGTGCTTGCTTTTTATTTAATTTTTTTTTAGTTTGGGTTGTGTGAGCTTTTTTGGTTAGATTTGTATTTGAATTTTATTTTATTGGCATTGTTTCAGTTTAAATTTGTTTTTTTTCTTTAGGTTTGTGTGGGCTAATGGACATTATCAATATTCTTGCTGTTACCGATCCGTTACTATAGACAAGTAGATAATATCGAACCTAACGAAGCTAAGCAATTTTCATTTGTTGGACTATTATCCCATTTTTCTCAAAATGGAATGGTTGTAGACAAAAATTGTATGGAACATAAAAGATCAATATTTTCATAGGCTACAACTTTTGCGGGAAACATTTTTCTCCAAAGTGAATATTTACTAAAATAGAACGGAAAAACTGTAAAAAAAAAACATTTTTCGTGAGTGTTGACCTTGAAAATCAAATTTGCGGGTATTTTCAATATGACATTCCTGATAAGCGAGTAAAAATACACAGATACACGAAATTCCAAATTAATCGGAGGTATGGGCTTTTCGAAACTTTATCCATTCAAATTTCAATTTTTTTTTCAAAATCCTTCGTTCAATCACGAGCTATACTTGTCTCGTAACAGAAAAAATTAGGTTTTTTAATTTCAGATAAAGCTATCATGAGTTATCCTGACCACCACGGGGATCCTTTTTTTAAGGGGTCTCCGGAAACCAGGTCCCACCGGCTGAATTTCCCAAATTTTTTGAAAAATTTTCAAAAAGTCTTGTCGAAACGTCGCTCATTAATGTGCTTAACATTTTGAATAAAATAATTGATATATTATATTTTTTTAATATACGAAAAACATGCTTTCTCTTACTTCGAAACCCATGTAACCCCTTAATCGTAATGGAAATTATTTAAAAAACGTCATTACTCCTCGCACTTTACGATCACGATATTTAATATATTACACAGAATATTTGCATCGACCGTGGAGTAACGACGCCGTTTATAAATGTATATACACAGATATATATATATATATATTTTCTCCTTTTTTTGCTCTTACAAAGTTAACAACGGAAACGCCTTTCCGCGCATGCAATTCGATCGGGACGAGGATATGGAAATCAATGGTATCAAAGCTGCGAGGATTCGTCATGCAAGGTATTCAATATTATTTATAAAATAAATCTTACTTTACGAACATTCGGACAATCATCACAATGCGATATCGTAGTTTTGTTTCTCTTCGTTTCCCTTCTTTTCGTACTCAAACAAAAAGTGATCACATGCCAAAAATTCGTCACGAATTGAAGTTTGCATCGTTGGAACGCAATGAAAGTTCTTTTTTACACTTCATTTTCCATATTTTTGTCGTGATATATGTTTTTTTAAATAGATTTTAAATTGGATGAGAAGTAAATGTCTTGAAAAATGGTCGGAGGATTTTTGTAAGCTAAATAAAGAGGATTTTTGTAAGCTCAAAAAAGAGTCCAAATTTGTTTTACCCACAGCTGCTCTGACTGATGATGTTTACTTATATTGATTACTCGTATTATCGATTGTAGTGTGCCAAATGTTGTGATAAATTTATTGCACGTGAACAAATAAAAACTGAAAAATAAGATTGTCAACGACTCGGCAGTAATCTTCGTAAAAATAAAATTACCATGTCCGCCATGAAAACGGACTAAAAAGACAAAAAAAAAGTCATCCGGAAACTTATTCAAATTAGGCTTGAATTACAGTCCGAAAGAAACTTTTATAATGGCTAAAAAATATCTAAAGAACGTTTGGACAGCTTCCTAAAATCCATTAGATACTTGTGAACATCTGAATGAATTAATTTGTCTCGAAAAATGCTGACTTTTTGGAGGTTAACCTCCATATTACTCCAGTCGCATATTATGATGGCAACGTCGCAACCGCGCGCTTTTTGAATACAACACTAATACTTTCCGAACGACGCAATGTGCACTACACTTCTACAGCAAATTATACAGAAGTGACTGGAAATGTAACGACTAAATCGGCTTAAAGAATAAAATCAAATAAATTAATCGCAAATAAAATCATTGTAGTCATAAAAAAAGGATACGAAATAATAACACATAAAGAATCGATTTCGAGATTGATTGAGAAAAAATTTGATTTTCGAAAATTGATTTTGTTTGCCTTTCCAGAAAAACGCTTTCTTTTTTGAATTTTCTTCCATGATCGAAAAAGAGATCGACGACGAACCATGGACGCGAGTGAAAAATTTCTAGCACATGGCAGCTGTACAGGATACGCGGTCGCGCTTGGTTGCAGCGTTGCCAAACTTATTGAACGGACTACGCTAGTCGTAATCATTTTTCTCATGACCAACACGGTACCAGATGAACTTCCTCAAGTCATTTTCGTATCCTGATACGGCGAAAAAAACGTGCGCGATAGAAGAAAAATAAACTTTCGTTGCGTTTCAACGATGCAAACTCCATCGTGTGTTATGACAGCTTTTTAGAGGACGAGCGATATTTGTATAACCCATCAAGGGCCCTTGCGGCGAATCAAGTGCAGGCAGCGTCAAATTGACTCCAAGCGATTTTCAGCGACACACAATCCGAAAGCACTTCGTTTTTAAAAGAAAACCTAAAATGTTTTTCCGAAAATTCATCGAACCGTAAAAGTCTGCGCTCCTGAATTTTGGAAGATGAATCAATTCGATGCAAGAATAATCTTTACCGGAAATTTATCCAAAAAACTGTGCAAGAGAAACCATTGGGGTCGGAACGACCCGTTGTGCGCTCCGAGGACCACCTTCATATATACAAACCAAAAATTCGCCTTAGTTTAACGCGTTTTTTCATTTGCCAAACGACGACTTGGATTTGCAATAATACATCGCGTAGTCGAGTGTCTTTTTTCTCGTTACACCTCTCCGTCGTTGTTTATTGAAAAGCATTAAATCCTAGACAATACACATCAGTTTTAAGTACTTCAGTTTGTAATTAAAGTGGCTTAAGTACTATTTTACAATAGAGTCCATAAATCGCGATACCGTATATATTCAGATACGTATATGTACTCAAACGACGATAATTGCTTTGTTTTTCGTCTCAAACTTGTTTTTTTTTAACTCAAATTTTCCGTAGAATCGTCAGCGAGACAATGTTGGTAGGGACGAAACGAAGAATGTTCCGCTACCGACATTTCCCCGCTGCGGTCACCGACGCGATCCTCTTTGCTTTGCCATGAAACTCGGATCGAGCGTGTACGTGTTTTTTCTTTTTCAAATCTGCCGCCCTCGGGCTTGGATTAAACGTTAATTTTTCTTTGCGTTCAAAGTAGCTCAAGGCTTCCAAAGTCCGTTGCGTTGGAATAACAAAATCGAGTTGCCCCGGGCACTCACAGCTTTTCGTACGGCAAGTTGGTATTGACGTCTGAAAAATACGAAAGAAAAAGTCGCCGTTCAAAGTGATTTGCCCAGATCTTTTCTCGCGTTATCGATACACCGGTAGTGGCGGAACGGACGATTAATTTCGTTCGATTCATCCTCGTCGCGCGTAGGACTATCTACGTTCGCTTTGATCTTTCTGGTCGCCGTGGTATCGTTAAGGACGTTGGAGCGGTCCAGGTGACACAAATGACGGTTTAGGAAATTTTCGTTCGACCTCAAAAAAATGCGTGCGAGGTATAAATTCATTCTGTAGATGGTAATTGTTCATAAAAGATATGATTAAAGGGCACCTTATGTGTTCTTATACTTCTGTTACGTAAGTAAGAACTTTTGTTGCTATCAACTTGAAAAATATGACATCATCGGCGATTATTATGAGAAAACTGCGTCAGCTTAGGTTTCATACAACTCAAAATGACATTTCGAGTCTTTTTTTTCGCGATCAGCAATTGAATGTTAGTTTTAATTCATAAAAACACAAAGCAAATTTAGTAATCCATTTTTGAAAAAATACTTCGATCTTTTCAACGAACACGTGAAACGTTAGCCGCCATGATGGATTCCGACTTTATGTACATTATAATATCCGTATGTATATCCGACTTTATGTATATTATCACTCTCTAATCTGCGAAAGAAAGCGCCAACTATATATTCTCGTTTGTCATAGTTAATTGCACATTTTCAACTAGTTATCTGTGCTTCAAAACAGAACAAATGAGTTTTCATCGGACTATGACTTTGGATCTCTTCTCGCAAGTTTTAACCCAGACTTCCTCGTATTTATATCAATTGGCATTTTAATCCGCACTTTCCCGGTGTTTTTACACTATACTCTCACATTTAGGAACAACACACCAATGATCGCGATCGTAACTCACGTTTAACCAAAAAAAATGTACGTATTCGCAACCGGCCCAGCGCCGATGTTTACTACGCAAGTGACGTCGCAAACGGAAGCAGCATGGCGGCTAGCGTTTTCGCGCGGAAATTTCAAATGTGAAACTTAAATGCATTTTTATGTGCACTTATCGATTTCGTGAAATATAAATAAAAATTCTAGTTGTTTGTTACCACCGAAGAATCAAATTCAGACACTTTTCAAAAAAGTGCCGAAATACGGCAACTTCGCGAACATTGAGGTTAGCACCAACGCTCTTCGTTCGCCAGCCAAGGTTCTTAAGGTAGCCCTATCCCTTCACACTGGTCATAACACTGATCATACTTGAGACCTGTACAATTTATATTTTCAACATACGCAAACAAAAAAACAATTTGTAATAACTAAAATTTTCCATTTGTAAACTGTTTACGGATTGTTCACATTTGATTAGAAAAATGAAAAAATAGTTATTCCAACGATTCGCGTAGTATTTCTACTTTTGATATTTGGCAACATTGGTTCTGTGTCCGTCTCGTTTTACTCATTCAGGCGAATTTAACCTCCATGCTTTTCAACGTCGATCTGTCAAAACCATGGACGTACAAAATATCTGGACGGAGCCTAAAGTGCCTTTATGGATGCGGGGGGTGAAGCCACAGGGGTGAGGAGAAAACCCAAAGACCTATATATGTAACCGATATATGTCAAGACACGTCTAAGTTGACGGCGCGCGGCGTCCATGTAGCAAAACTGTGCCGTGCTCGAAGATACCTCGCGCTCGACTCGTTATTACGTTTAAGGTTATTTATTTATTGGATGTGCATACACAAAATATTGTGTCCGATCATTGTGTTGTATGTGACCAAGTGATGTTTTATTTTATATGATGCCGATTTGTTATGCAAAAGACTGCAAAAGTAGAGGAAGCCGAAACCGAAAATATAATTTCATACATTTTTCCAAAAATTAGCATTTTTAAAAATAGCCAGTGCTTCGCGGGGCTACTGTGGACACGCCCCCCTACTACTTTAGGATCGCACCGTGAAAATAGATACCGCCACCGCCATCTTGATTAGTCATATCCGTTGCAGCAGGCTTTCATTCCCCTCACCCTTGAGGCTTCACCGACGCGAGGATAGGCTCCGTCCAGATATTTATACGTCCATGGTCAAGACAATGTCAGGGGCGGAAAATGTAAAGCATTGTATTCGGGCCACGACTGATAAAAAAGCGCGGCAAATTTGTGTCGGAGAAATATGTCGGTTAAAAATGAAATATGCGTGGAAATTCGAATGAGTGAGATGAGGTTACGACTGCAGTCAGCTGTTGCCTTGCTGTCACGTCTCTTTATCGTAGCAAGTCGTAGTAAATCCAATACCGGAAGTTCAAATTAAACTTGATATTACATGAAAATTAGGTCAATAAGCGTATTTTCTTCACTTTTACACTTTTGTAGCGACCGGAAATTGGGTTTTTGTATGTCGGCTCGGGATTCCTTCACAAAAGTACGCAATTTGTATATATTTTTTTTCTGTAATAAGATCGATAAGCGACCCTGAAATTTTACAGAGACGATTATTAATGTATTTAGTGAGCTCGAAAAAAAATTATGAAAATCCTATGAATTGAAGCCTGTCGATAGGACTACCTTAATCTTTCATCGAACCTTGATGGTTTGACATTGAATATCCCGGCTGTCTTGTTATGAATGGACAATCCTGCAACTGTCCATACGTCAAATCATGACCTACTATATGCTGGAATTTCAGTTTAGTAAAAGTCCCATGGTTTTCGAGATAAAAATCATCCGCTTTTGGTTTTTCACGTGCCATTTCTACAAATGATAACTTTTTCCACCCAGTTTTTTTTTTAAATCCCCTTGGTTATTTCTTTTACCTAGAAAAGTCTTCTTTTTAACCTCAAATGCTAAGGAAACTTTATGAAAAAAGATCTTATGCAGAATTTTCATACAAACCAATTCGAACATCTGATTTTGATAGTCTGCGGTCTAAAAAAAATTTACTACGCATATCGTGCCAATTACTTACAAAAGTTGCTTAGTTATTGTCGGTTCATATTATTTGTAGAAATGGGATAAGTACAATCAAAAGCAGATGATTTCTTTCGGATTTCGTCACGAAGCCGAAAATCTCGGAAACCGTGGGACTTTTACTAAACTGAAATCCCAGCATATAGTAGGACATGATCTGACCTATCGACGGTTGCAGGATTATCCATTCGTAACAGGACATCCTGCATATGGTTTACGATGGGCAAGATGGGCTTTTTTCTCTAAATGTTTACAAAGATTCAGTTTGCCTCAATCCGTTGTTAGAAACCGTTTATCTCGGTGCTAAATAGTCAAAAAAATATATAACCCACAGCGTGAACGTCTTGCGCATCCAATCGCACGTATAATGGCGTACATCGAACTATTTTTTATCACCGGTCTTTAGTGGTGAAAAAAATTCAAAAAAAAATCGTGAAAACTAACATGAATACATAACACAGTGGGTAAAAAAAGTATTTCTACATCTCCCACGAAACTGTTGTTGATTGGGCTTTATGTTTTTTGTTCGTGTTTTCCCAAGTGTTCTGTAAACAGCTGACATGTATATTTAAAAAAAGTTATCAAACACAGAAGCTTCATAAAGCATTTGATTTCTACCGAAGGATAATTTGAAAAAGACGACGTGTACAAATACTTTTTTGACTCAATTTTTCGAATCTTCAATCGTGGCTAGCGCTCCAACCTCCTTGGTCTATTACCTTCGAGAAGGACTCGATAAAATATGAGTACCACGGTCGACAGGGTTGGACCAGTCAGCAGTATTAGCAAATCTAATCCGGATCCAATTACTGGGTTATGAGACTCTGAATCTCAACGGGCTCTTTGGCGAATGGGAAAAATATTTTGAATTGGAAAACGGGTGAAAGCGTTATCGTCGATTGCGAATTATTTCGCTAGAGCCTCCCCGCGATGGAAGAAAATTGTATGCACACATTATTGAGATTGGATGGCATTTTCGAAGAGGCAGTGTGCATAAGAATTTATGAATATAGAATATTCGACGAGTTGGCATTTTTGACCGAATATATTGAACTTGGTTTGTAGAAATGTATTCGAGTAATTCTCGTCGAATCGTTTATTCTGACAATAATGCTTCTTCCGATTCAACATTTCTTTCTTCCCATCGACTTCGTTACATGGCGAGATATCACCGTTCGGACGCGTTATCCCCGTCCAAATGAAATGATGGACTGTGCGGTCTCGTCGATTATAAAAAAATGTCGCCATAAAGCAGTCATTCATTCGCGTACGTGATACGTACGTCATCCTTCCAAAACGTGTGCAGACAATTCTTTTCCCCGATAAACTTTGGTCCCCCAGGGACGGTAAAATCTCTTCAAGACGAAATGACACACGTTTCTGCCGTTAAGGGCTTACGCACACCTGGGTAGGTAAAAAAGATCGGTTTTCCAAAAAGGTGCTCATCCGAAAGTACTATCCTTTGAGTGTCAAGTTTTGGATCTTTTCGTCACAAGTACTCAACAATTTTGACGTGAAAAATCGCCTGTTTTATTCCAGTGACTGCCGTGCCCCGAAAAAGTAAAATTTTCAAACTCCGGCTCGACGAGCACTAGCTTTATCTATCTACTTTAAGAAACAAATATTTGTTTAGATAAAAAAATGCCAGAGGCACGTCTGACACCGGAAACGCTGTCAACAAAAACACGTTCCGGGAAAACGACTGTAACTTTTTTACTGTTTGAAATTTATCAACCAAATTTTCACACGATGTAGATAAAATGTCATACTTCAAAGTGTATATCATGGTTGTTCAATAAAATTCAGTTTCATATACAACAAAAATTCTCAAACATAACCTTACTTTTAGCCGTCTCAGGTGTATGTAAGCCCTTGACTGAGTCCGCGAGAAGTTTTCGGAAGTTTTCTCTAAAACTGCTAGGCAATACGACGAAAAAATTCGTCGACGTCCGATTACTAGAGGAAGGGCCTCTTTCGCATACCTCTCGAGCTATCAGGGTTGTTACGCATTATCGACTCAGAATTTCCCTGACTTTTCCAGATTTTCCATACGGGTCTTGAAAACATTCCAGGTTTTGCAAATTATCCAGATCAGGGTCAAAATACACCAGGTGTAGAAGTATGAAACCCGAATTTTATGTAAAAATTACACTGTTTGAAAATGATCAAAACGAATGGAGACGGATTTCTGCGTCATATTCAATTGATCCGCGAGTTCTTGTTGACTTTGAGTATCATCTTTATCCAATAAGGCTTGCAATTCGTTGTCTGCGAACTTTTTCGGTGGTTTCCCACGTCAAAATCAGCACTTTTGAATTTTTCGAACCACTCGAAACACTGCGTTTTACCAAGAGCCCGTTCACCGCAAGCTTCGACAAGCATTCGACGCGATTCTGCAGCACTTTTCTTCAAATGATAACAGAAAACCAATGCTGTCCGCAAATCGTAGTTCGTAGGCACAAAACTCGACGTGTTTGAGGTTATAGGAAAATATACCGGTGTAGGGAACTTGGATTGATGTGTGTTGAAAATCTTCGTCAGCTGTTAGAGGGAGATGATGGCGCTGCCGAAGCGGTCTTACGGTCCCTAATACCCGTATTCATAGTCCTTCCTTGAGGAACAAGGATTCCTTGTTCTTCAATTCGCGTTTCATAGACCTTCCTTGACAGAACAAGGAGCCTTATTGGCCTCCTTATTTCAAGGCAGGTCTCGAGCTTCCTTAAGGAAACCTTCGGCGCTGTGATTGGCTGTTTCGTTTCATATGACTAACGCTTGCGCTTGCGCTTGGCGTCTATGCAGGTTTTACCTGTATCGCAGACCAGTCTACAGGTTAACCTCAAAAACAGTTAAAAGTGGAGCACGTAAAAAGTTTCGAAACGTATCGCAGTGAACGGAGTTAAAAAAAAAAGCTGAGCTAATAACAGCCTTTCGCGCTCTGTATAATGAACATTCTTTCCTTCATCCATAATTGTACTCGTCGCAACTCAATTTCTAATTTTGAACTTTGAGGTTATACACTCGAGGCTATACAATCGAGAGCCAAGCGGTTTGAGTTAGTTTCAAATATAGCCGAGTGGCGCTTCTATCAGCGGTTTTACCACCATAAGCAATCACATATCCCTAAATATGTCTTCCTTCTGGAAGGGAGAGTCGAGTTGCGACTATGAAACAAGGACGCCTTTGAGATTCGAGGAAGCCTTCATCAAGGCGTCCTCTATCCTTGAGATGAGGAGAGACTATGAATACGGCCATAAACTGACGGCTAGCACCATCTATAGAGGATTTCCGGTTTCATACTTCTACACCTGGTATATATATTTAAGTTAAAGCCCACAAGTTAAGTCTCGTTGCAACCACACTAGTATTTGTAAACGTTACAAACCACACGGAAAAATTCACAAACGCATAAATAGCAATGAATCATTTTTGTAAAAAAAAAAAAAAAAAAAAAAAAAAAAACATTTTTAACCGACTTGAAAGAACAAAGGAAATTCCCAATTTGATCCTTCTATCGAAAAATGATGTCGAACCGGATAACACAATTTTTTTAAGATCAAATATATTGAAATGTAAAAAATTGAAACAAAATTTGTAAAAACTGCAATTCGAAAAACAATTTCAGCATTGTAAAGTAAAAAAAGTACATTAAAAGCAAATACAGAACCTGTTCTTTATTGTAAACAAAAATTTTTGTGCCGGTGACATTAAATGAAAGATAAATATGAACACTTATCTATGATAATAATGATGTGGCTGTGTATCGACAAATCGAATGCAAATAAATAGAGCTTTACGGTAAATTAGTTTTCGGTTTTTTTAATTTTTCAATGGTTCGCACTGACATAACTTTTTTTAAAATATAATTAAGAATAATGTAAATATCAACAATATAGAACAATATTTACTTTTCAGTTTTAGTTCAGTTATTGTTATACTAGAACTTTTACTGTTATTGTTATTGTTAACTTATTAGTTATTGTTATACTGTTATTGTTATATTGTTATATTTTATGTTATATAATATATTGTTATTATACTGTTATTGTTAACTTATCTGTTATTGTTATATTTTGTTATTTAATATATAAATGTTATTGTTACTATACTGTTATTGTTATATTGTATGTTGTTATATTTTATATTATATAAATTATTGTTATTGTTAACTTATCAGTAATTGTTATACTGTTATTGTTATTATACTGTTATTGTTAACTGTTACTGGTATATTGTATGTTGTTATATTTTGTTATATTATATATTGTTATTGTTAACTTATCAGTTATTGTTATACTGTTATTTTTATATTGTATATTGTTATATTGTATGTTGTTATATTTTGTTATATTTTATGTTATATAATATATTGTTATTGTTATTATATTGTTATTGTTAACTTATCAGTTATTATTATTATACTGTTATTGTTAACTTATTAGTTATTGTTATCCTGTTATTGTTAACTATTATTGTTACATTGTATGTTGTTATATTTTGTTATATAATATATTGTTGTTATTATTATACTGTTATTGTTAACTGTTATCGTCACTATACTGTTATTGTTTTCAGTTATTGTTATACTGTTATTGTTATATTGTATGTTGTTATATTTTATGTTATATAATATATTGTTATTGTTGCCTTATCAGTTTTTGTTATACCAGAACAGTTATACTGTTTGATGTTTTCGTCAAGTCGGTTACATTTTTCGTAATTCTTGCAAAAAGTAAATTCGGAGAAATTTCCCGAGAATTACCAAAATTTCCGGACTTTTCCCTGATTATTCCGGGAGGAAGAAAATTCCCTGAGTTTTGCACATGCGTAGCAACCCTGGCCCTGCTTATGGCCCGGCAAAATACGGCCCTGCGCGAAAGGAATACCTGAAAACCTGCAAGGCTGCCATCTAACGTTACGCAGCAGCGTTACTACGGAATCGACGGAGCACTGCAAGAGACGCTCGAGCGTCGAAATTTCTCATAACGTGTCATTTCGTCTTGAAAATTCTACGCGAGAGATAAATTTTTTCAGTGCGTGCATAGGAAGAATCGTTGGCTTTGCGAGTGCATGGCAGCTCGTGCGTGAGATCGAGTCAGGCGAGTTTCCGTATCCTCCGAACCATTTGCAAATCGTGAGATGTGCGCAATTGAGCAAATTCGTTTACGGTTATTCCGACACGTTTTGTTCCACGGCACGGGGTTGTTATTAGAAACGTGAGAAAATCAATATGAACAAGTGGTCGTCGTGAACGTTGTTCCATCCGACAGACGACGAGCGTTGTCTGTTCATTGTTTTCACGACGATAAGGGAATATTATTGGAGACACACCGATGTATATGTTTATGTACATTAATCGAGCAAGAACGGCGGATCGATGCCAAAAACGAGGGCAGAAATGGAATAGCGAACGGGCAACGTTAAAACGATGTCTGAAGTTTGCAACGTTGTAATGGATTTGTTTTAACACGTTTAAGGGAGCTTTCCAGTGTGAAATTTTCAAAAAATCGATTTTTTTTTTTTTTGCTTTATCGAATAGTATACACTCTTCCGAATATTCCCTGAAATTTTCATGCCGAAATTCAGATTATTTCGGTTACTGTACAGCATTTCTTGGAAGAAGGCAACGGAGCGCTACAGCTACAGCGAAACTTTGAACGCGTTTTTCTCGAAACAGCATTTTTCAAAACGGTGTCCAACTTGGAGGGCAGAGTTTTAAAGCTATCGAGTTGAATTTTTTACACAATATTCTTAACGTCATTGTTTATCGTGCTATGGAAGCTTTTTTTTTTTGACATCTTCCTATTTTTTTGTAAAAAAAACTGCCAAAAAAAATGCTAAAATCGATACTTTTTGTTCTAACCGGCGCCATTTTTTGCAAAAAAAAAAAAAAAAAAGCCTCCATAGCACGAAAGCCAATTATATACCGATCAATAATCTTTTTGTGTTTTTTGTTTCAGATAAAAATTGTGACCCCCAACGTGGACACCACATCCAAGTGCATTTTCTGCAACAATTGTTTCATCATTTTTATAGATATTAATTAATAAATAAATCGATCTTTAAAAAATTGTTTTGTATTCTTCAATACCCAATTAATATACAAACAAAAACCAGACCGATTAGATTATTTTTTCTTTAAAAAAAAAAAATCGCGAAAAACAGCGATTTTTCGGGCTGTCACACTGGAAAGCTTCCTTAATACGCTGTCCTTAGAACGGGATATACATTTTGACGGGATAAAATAAAGCAGTTTCGACGGATTTTTTTTTTTACTAAGGAATGATTATTCTACATTCGTCAAACTGTACGTATAGTTTAATAGTATGCTCAAGGCGGTTCGGAAGAAGCAATTCAAAAATCGACTAACGCTAACCTCCTATTTTTTTGTGACGGATGTCATAACCACGTGGAAACAAAACATTTCAAGCCACTCCACCGTACCACTTCCGAGATACGAACGTTAAACGCACTCAAACGTAAGCTCCGAAAAGCTTACCGGACATTATAACTTTACGTAAAATTTAGTCGTTCGACCCAACGAACAAAACTTCTTATTCGAATCTTCGGTTAATACGGAATTCACCTGCAAAAATTGTAGCTGATCCACCGCGTAATTTATTCACAATGACTTATTAAATTTTCAGGGTTGTCACGCATATGGGAAACAGGGAAAAACTCAGGGAATTTCTTTCCTCCCGGAATAATCAGGGAAAAGTCTGGGAATTTTGGAAATTTTCTGCAATTTTCTCATAATTTACTTCTCGAAAGAGATACGAAAAATGAAACCGACTTGACGAAAAAACTGAATAGTATAAAAATATATATTTCTGTATATCTTTAATATTTATATTATTCCTCATTATACACGAAAGAAAGTTACATCAGTGCCAAACGCTGAGGATTTAAAAGACTGAAAACTAATTTACTGTAAAGCTACACTTGTAAATTAAAGTAAATTAAAAGTAAAGCTACAAAAATACATTTGTATTCGATTCGATTCGATTTATTTTCACCGGCGTCACAAACTCTTGTTTATAATGAAGAACAGCTTCTGTATTTGCTTTTAATGCCTTTTTTAAACTTTACAATGTTTAAATTATGTTTCGAATTTCAGTTTGAAAAAATAAATATCAATTTTATCAATTTTCCATATATTTGGTATTTAAAAAATTATGTTATCCGGTTCAACATAATTCTTCAATAGAAGGATCGAGTTGAGAATTTCCTTTGTTTCTTCAAGTCGGTTAAAAATGTTGTTTTTTTTTCGTCGAAACATGACCTGGAAAAGTGAGGCAATTTCTGAGTCAATAATGCGTAACAACCCTGATCTTGCTATGCGGCATCTGTCTCTCTCTCTGAACTCTAGAAAATTCTTCTAAAGTGAGGTTATGTAGCCGTTGCCAACTGCTCAAGGAAGTTCATTTGGTACCGAGTTAGTCGGAAGAAAAGTGATTACGACTAGCGTAGTCCGTTCGATAAGTTTGGCAACGCTGCAACCAAGCGCGACCGCGTATCCTGTACAGCTGCCATGTGCTAGAAATTTTTCACTCGCGTCCATGGTTCGTCGTCGATCTCTTTTTCGACCATGGAAGAAAATTCAAAAAAGAAAGCGTTTTTCGGGAAAGGCAAACAAAATCAATTTTCGAAAATCAAATTTTTTCTCAATCAATCTCGAAATCAATTCTTTATGTGTTATTATTTCGTATCCTTTTTTTATAACTACAATGATTTTATTTGCGATTAATTTATTTGATTTTATTCTTTAAGCCGATTTAGTCATTACATTTCCAGTCACTTCTGTATAATTTGCTGTAGAAGTGTAGTGCACATTGCGTCGTTCGGAAAGTATTAGTGTTGATTTCAAAAAGCGCGCGGTTGCGACGTTGCCATCGTAATATGCGACTGGAGTATTATGGAGGTTAACCTCCAAAAAATCAGCATTTTTCGAGACAAATTAATTTATTCTGAAGTTCACAAGTATCTAATGGATTTTAGGGAGCTGTCCAAACGTTCTTTAGATACTTTTTTTAACCATTATAAAAGTTTCTTTCGAAACTGTTTGTCAATGCTTGCAAATTTCATGTTTATAGACGGGAAAAACGACGACAATCCATAAGAGACCATGTTAATTTAGAAAATGTTTATTTATTCATTGCTCATAAACAAGGTATCCGGAGAGTTTGAAATTTGAACAGGTGACTTTTTAGATACTCATAAGTGAACTCGATTTTTTTGTATCCATATATGTTTGTTAATTCGATCATCAGATGAACTTTCTTAATACACGAACTCACTAATGAAGTCGATAATGATCAACCGTGTGGCCAATAACCAATGTCGATTGAAAGTATTTATGAAAATCACCGTAAATTTTCATTTCGATGGGTACCAAAATAAAAAATACTTTTTTTATGTGATTAAATTCCATGTATTTTAAACGTTCGAAAGAAAAAAATTAAAATCGTTAGAATTGTCAGCTTGACTTCCGGTTTTTCTTCCGAACTACCTTAAGCATACGAAACCATTTTTTAATTCGTTTATCATCAAAATGGCGGACTGTGGTGGAATGGCGCGGGAGTTGCGAATCGGCGTCCAGTCTAGCTTTGAATTGAAATTGAATTTCAATTGAATTGAAAGAAAATGCGAATTTACGAAAATGGAACGCATTTACATTAAAAACCCAAAAATTTTGTAAAATTTGTACTTAAGAAAGTACTTTTTCAAGCCTTTCACAATAAAAATTCTCGTTTTTGGAAAAGGTACTTTTTTGCATTTAAAAAATGCCCGTATTTTGAAAAAGTACTTTTCATATTTCGAAAAAATCTCGTTTTTTTGTAAAAAAAAAAAAAGTACGTTTTCGTTTTTTTTAATTCTCGTATTTTTAAAAGTACTTTATTTTTGTATTTTTTTCAAAACAAAATTCTCGTGTTTTGAAAAAGTACTTTATTTTCATGTTTTCAAAAAAAAAAAAAATCTCGTCACGTGAAGGTAGCAATATTATCAAGATTTTTACCAAATGTGAACTCGATCGGCTTAATAGTTTTTGAGCAATCCTGCCCGCCAATTTCGAAAATGCAGTCTTGAGAAAAACGCGTTCAAAGTTTACACAGAATTTGAATTAAATTGCACTAGGCACTTTTGGTAACTATTTACTTACAAAGTAATTAAAATATCAATAACAGTAGTAATTGTAATTGTCAGTTGACGGGCTGGAACGTCTGAAGTTTTTCGAATTTTCCTTTGAAACTTTGGGAGAATATTCTACATATATAGTTCCATCGTTCAAAAAAAAAAAAGAAAATAAAAATCGATTTTTCATCGTTGTAAATGTATATCCGCCTTAAGATATTCTTATCAGAGATCCGCAAGCTAAATCCCCAAAAGGGATTTTGGAGAATGAAGAAGAAGAATAATTTTCATCGTCTTCCAACGATGCAAACTTCGATACCATTTGGTCAGAAATCACGGGCTCCATAAACTTCTAACCACATGCTCAGCAAACATTTTTTGCATGCAATCCAATAACTTCGATTCATTCTTTAAAAAAAAAAACGGTACGAGAACAAAAATGGGAACGATTATTCGAAATATGAAGACGAAACGGGGCAACCGTCTTTCTAATCGGTTGCGAATCAATAAGCTGACGAATCTTTCGTACTTAACAGACACGAGCGGGCTATAGATACGGAGGAGGCTTCGGGAGATTCGTAGATAAGATTACTCACCGGAGCTATATTGAGTGTACTGTTGATACTGGGGATGAAAGTTGTGAATAGCATCGGTCATTATATCCTTCGGGTTCATGGTTTCCTGGTGAAGATTACAAAACAAACATTATGTTTTACGATCGTCTTTTGAATGGGTGGGGGTAAAAATGGCGAATGAGCAAATATAGAACGACAAAGATTTCGCAACGGCAGAATTATGAACTCTCAAAATAACGAAGGTTAAATTATTCGAAATTTTATCTTTCGACTGATAAAAAAATCGAATGACTAAAATCGAACCATTATTTATTGGAGAGCTAATTTATTCGAAAACGAGTATTCAGATTGTCTGCAATTCGGAACATAAAAATACAGAATCGAAAAATGTAGAACACCCATATCTCCGAAACAGAAAATAGCGAGTGCCTAATATGCGTAATACCGTCTATGGCGAAAAGCAATATATCGAAACGCAAAATGTCGATGGCCCGAAATGTCGAACGCCGAAAGGTCGAACGGCCAAAATGGCGAACGTGGTGGGGCCCGTCACGTGGGACGACTGCCTTACGATATTTTAGCCGACTGACCGACAGCGCCATCTCGCAGCTTCACTCTGAGGCGCAAGTAACGTATTGCTCGATTCGCCATCCGGGCCGTTCTACATTTTGACCCTCCGCGATTTCAACCACTCGACTTTTTGGCCGTTCGCTTTAATGATTTTCTGCATTGTGAACCATCGCCATTTTTTTAATTCGGAGAATTGTCGTCTCGAATTATTTGGCGTTATGCATACAGGCCCATCGATATTATGTTTTTCGATATTTTATTAAATCTGATTTTTGTTTTTCGCTATATATCAACTTCCGAGATGTTCATATTCGTAATTGTTATTTTCGACTTCACAGACTCTAGTAAGATTGATCTATCTATATTCGAACATTCGTCATTTTCGAATTCGACATTTTGGCCCATCGAGTATGTGTGACCGACTGAGGGACGTGACAAAATTTGTCAGGATAACTAGCAGCTACGAAACGCTAAAAAAAAATGATCAAACGTATTCCGTGTTTCCTGCTTCGCAAGAGTACGTTTATCTTTGAAAGCCTCGTTTACCTTCAAACTACTGCTGATGCTCTGCATCGTCACGCTACGGCCCCTCGAGTCTGTGACGCAGCCAGCTGCATACACTTGGTAGGGAAAGGCGTATCTCAGGGCAATCGCGGCGAAGAGCATTTCGATGCAGATGAGAAAGTTTTGATATCCAGCGGACACGGTGCCGGCGCTAGTCGACTGATCCTTGTTGATCAATGGCGAAATCACGTTGGCCTTTTCGAGAACAGCCAGCAGCACACCTGATCCATTCGAAGGGAATATAAAACATATGGAGGGAACACGCGAATTCGCGGCTAACGGGCTACGTCTAAGCCGGCACAAAAAAACGGCACTCTCCAAAAATATTCTTAGCATACAGTATCACCTTTTAGCCAGTGTTGGGCCAAATTTGATTGTTAGGGGAACTAAAGATTAACAATTGATTAATTGTTGATAACGACTCTAACAATTAACAATCAATTGTTGATTGCTGTAGTCGGGATTCGAAACTACTGAACCGATGCTTATGAAATGTTGACCACATATTCTTTGCAACTATAGCTATAGCGCACATCAAGCATTTTTTTAAATTTTGATATTTACTAATTTTTTTGCCAAAAGTGGTGAAAAAAGCACGTTTTTTTTTTGTTTTTTCTTCGAAAAGTATCCGCACTCGTTATTTTTGCATATATCAAAAATCGTATGACATGCGCTATAGACATTAACATTCTGAATCCAAAAACGTTTGATATTTTTGTTTCGGATGACCTACAATCTTTTTAGGACTTTTTTTTAATTACCACTTTCGTCTATAAACAGTGACTTAAATAAATACATTTTTTTAACAAATGTGTTTCGAAAGCGTATTTATTGTGTAACAACTTTGGGGGGCCAGTCAACTTTGAAAATTTCAATTTTCAATTTGAAAACTTCACGCGAAGAAAACGACGATGATGAGCAATCAGAAGGGATTTTGTAGGGTGCAGGAATTGTCGACTGAGTTTAGGTAAAAGTTTTTCATAGCATAAACTTCAATTTAAAAAAATGTATTTCAAGACTTTATTTATCAAGCGCAACAATTTTTATATTCATATATCTTATAAAATCCTTTAAAAAAAAAAAAATAGCAAAAAAGCCTTTTTTCGTAGTTCCAAAGTGGACTGGCCCCTTAATATCAATATCTATAATATAAACATGCCAAAAAAATTCATGAAAATAGCGTCTAAAGTGAGAAGACCCCTTAAAAAGGGAATTATGCAGTATAAGGACTTTTCCGAAAAAAAAAATATCGTGAACTTGTATATTCCATTATAATGAGTGATATCCCGTCGAGGGAGGCTGACATTTCCCATTAATTCCATAAGTTATGGGGTTTGGAAGTTTGCGGAAACACGTAACAAAATAGGGAATTTTCGAATATTTCGACGCCCATATCGGGGAGTATGAAGTATTATACAATTGCACTACGTTGGTAATTCTCGTGGCCCTAACAGGGGCCGATGAAAATCTTGAAAAAGATTGATGTCCAAAAGTGTCGAAATTTCTATTCTTCCTTCGTGGCTCCGATGACTTCGAAAATCATGTGAAATCGATCACGATGGTCTGGATATTGACGCTTGAAGAAAAATCCACGAAATCAAAACATATTTCACGATCACGAAATGGAAACATATCACATCGTTCCGAAATATGTACATTGTTACCTTCGTAATACACTATCTGTAAGGAAACGCGTAGCTGTTTAGCGACAACAAACAAGAGGCGTCGAAATATTACCGGTTTCCGGAAACAGGACAGTGTGGTCACCGAAATCAAAACGTATACATTACCTTCACAATGTACTATGTACAGGGTATCCAATAGGAAGTTGCTAAAACTAAATAAGTGTCTCTTCCCTCCATGAATTCAATAGGGGTCCCTTTTTCTAAGGCGCATACCTGAGGCCCCGCAGTTTTATTCCAGCCGTGGTTGGAGCAAGTACGCGCGCGTCAAAATGAGTGAGCTCACCACGGAAGAAAAAGTATATCTCATTGAGTGCTTCTTCTCGAGGGGAAAAATTTATAGTAATGCGTATAGAGGGTTTCGTACTAAGTTTGGAACTCATAGAGTTGCCAGCGAAAACACTCTGAAAAGGTAAGAATTTAATATTTATTCATATTCATCTATCACACAGCTTGTGTTTCAATTCAATTAAACTGCATTGAAGTAATTTTACGTTAATTTTTGTAGGATAATCGATAACTTCGTGAAGTATGGTACACTCCAGGACCGTAGACACGAGTTGCCAGGTCCATCTGTTACGGTGACTACACCAGAGAAGATCAACGAAGTTGAGAATTATTTCAAACAAAATCCAAATGATTCGATTCGGAAAGCTGCTCAAGCATTAAAAATAACCAAATCATCATTACACAACATTTTGAAATATTTTTTAAAGTTTCATCCGTATAAAATAAGCACTCATCAATTGTTAACTGAACATGCCATGACGAAACGCATCGAATTTTGTAACACTATTACGGGAATGTTTGAAGCCGAAGAACTCAATGAGAAATTTATTATTTATTCCGATGAAGCACATTTTTGGATGAACGGGTACGTAAACAAGCAAAATTACCGGTTTTGGGGAACGGAAAATCCCAACATATCGCTAGCGAAGTCCCTTCATCCACAGAAAGTAACGTCATGGGCAGCGATTTCAGTAAAAGGAATTTATTTGCAATTCTTGGAATCTACGGTAACAGGGGAGAGTTACAAACAGCTTTTGGAAACGAAATTCTTCCCTTATGCAAAAAAGAGGGGACTGGTTAAAAATGTTTACTTCATGCAAGATGGAACGACCTCGCACCGGACTCATGAGGTGTTTGAAGCTATCCATCGCGTATATGGGACTCGAGTAGTCGGTCTGGGGTACCCTAAATTTGCTCAAGGCGGACTAGAATGGCCTCCGTACTCACCGGACCTAAGCCCTTGTGATTTTTTCTTGTAGTGTTACATTAAAGATCATTGTTACGCTAAAAACCCCAGCACAGTAGAAGAACTGATCGCGGCCATCCAGGAAGTGGTTCGCGGCATTACGAACGATATGTTGGACACAGTTTTTCAGTTTTCAAAAGCGAATTGATTTTTGTGCACAATCTAACGGTTCGCACTTCGAAAATATCTATCATTAATCACCGTACTTTTTCTCTTTTTTTAAAAGATGTAATAAATTGACATAAAAAATATTTGACTGGGTTTTAGTTATGTGCGTTTAAAACTGCAGAGTTTCCTCTATTCAAAGCAATTTCGCTTTTCTGAGTCTGTGCACGTGTTTTAAAATGACAGTCGATTAGTTTCAGCAACTTCCTATTGGACACTCTGTACAAGGAAACACGTAGCTGTTCAGCGAGGCGTCGAAACATGACCTGCTTCTGGAAACTTCAATACCCCATAACATATGGAATTAATGGGAAACGTCAGCCTCCCCCGACGCAATATCACTTACTACAATGGAATAAACATGGGGAAAAAAATTAGCCGTCGTTTTTCGGTCAAGTCCTCGTACTGCATAAACACAAAAACAAATCAGCAATTTTCCCCTCAATGTGTCTCCCCTTGGAATAAATATCTTGTTTCACCTATGAGCTGCATGAAAAATAATCGCGCGATTGAAAAAAAAAAGACCATTCATCGTATTCCAGCGATGCATGCTTCGACGTCAGGATGAAGCCACGTGAGGGGAAGCTTAACAGTCGAAGCCGAAGGTTCGTTGCCGGTGACCAACGTACCTTGCCAGAACGAGAGAAATATGACGCTCTTGACGGTGCAGAACTTGAGGACGGGCTCGAACGGGGTGAGGAGGTCGCGCGTAGCGAAGTAGAAGAGAAAGAGTCCGTAGAGGGCGAGCGACACGCTTATGTTGTAGATTATGGTGATGTAGATGTAACCACCGTCCGGCGACCAGTCACCGTCGCGATAATGACCGAACGATTGTAGAATTATAATGACGAAGGCCATCACCGGCTTGACGAGGCAAAATTGCAGGGTCGCTTGTTTGCAGAAGCGCAAAAATCCGATCGTGTAAGTCTTCTCGACGAGGCACCACGTGCCGTACAGGCAATTCGAGCGTATCGGTTTGCCCCGTATCTCCGACATGATGTTCCCCTCGCCGCCCAGGTACTCGTAGCAAAGGGACAAAAAATTGTATATCACGAATGCCTCGTAACAGTCGCGTACCGTGAAAAAATACACGTAATAACTCTCGCTGTTGAAGAACAACAGGGATATCCACGAGTAGATCGCGTAGATCGGCACTATGAAGAGAATCCTCACGATCCATCGTTGCTCCGTAGGATTCGTGTACCACCTCAGATGCTGATAGATCTGCGGAGGACAGAAAATACGCGTGTAAGAATTCAATGCCCACCACAGTGTTTGTCCATCTTGGTGATGTCTCGAGATGGCTGCAGGGATCTTCAGGAGATGATAAAACGAGATTGATCTCACATGGACGGTACGCATTGCAGAGAAACTCCCTGACTCTGCCTATCTCCACACAGGCTTTGCAAATGCTCCAGGGAGATTGGGATCACATAAACATCGTTTTTGCATCATATATATGACAATGGTAACTAGCATCAGGTGTACAACTTTGCTTCCGTGGTTTTTCGATAGATGGCTGCAGCGGTTAGTGCTGGTCGTAGTAGGCAGACAAAAAATGTCACACAGTAAGCTTGGACATCTATCGACGTAACGACAGCACCACATTAGTGAATTCGCGCTTGCATCGTACCAGGTGTAGAAGTATGATACCCGAATTTTCCTATAGATGGCGCTAGCCGTCAGTTTAGGGACCGTAAGACCGCTCTGCAGCGCCATCGTCTCCCTCTAACAGCTGACGAAGATTTTCAACACACAACAACCCAACTTCCCTACACCGGTATATTTTTCTATAACCTTAAACATGTCGAGTTTTGTGCCTGCGAACTACGATTTGAAAATTTCTCATACGAATGCGTGGATACATTTGAGCGATTTCCACGGCCTAAAGAGACCGAAAAAATATTAGATATTAAAAAGAATTGATTGTCGTTGCTCTCCAACGATGCAAACTTCAATGAATCAAGCTGATAGGGCCTGACTGAGCCCTGTTGGCGTGGAAACAGCCGAAGCTTTATCCTGAATCTTTTATATGTGAAAATCAGTATTGCCAGTATTTATCTGTACTTTTAGCTCATCCGGGCCTGACAAGTAGAACCTGAGTGAATTCGATTTCCCTTTGGAAAGGACAATGGCTCACGATACCGTTCGAGCATTCATAAGGGAGCTTTTCAATAAATCTTCAAGTTCGAATAGTTTCATTGACTTTAAGGGATAACACCACTGTAGGATTTTTGGAAAATCGTTTTCTTTTTGCTTATAAAATACTTTGGGGAGAATACGTCAACGTAGATGGACAAATGTATGATGCAGGCATCGCAGATTGAAGGTAAATAAAAATTTCAAGGATCTAAGTGCTCGTACAACTTTGAACTTGTTTTTTCTTGAAATCACTTTTTTCAAACTGGGAGGACGGATTACTCGAACACCTTTGCATGGATCGATTAGAAAATTTGATAGTAGCTTCACAATTGCATTCTCTATGGGAGTACGTAGCCGTTTTTTGATCAAATGTAAACTTTTTTTTTTTAACAATTTAATGCTTATTGTTTGGGTAAAAGAACGATTTATTTTTTAAAAATTTGATTTAAAAAATCCCTACGTAGTCCCATAGCTAATAATATGTAGGTTATAATTTTTTTTTTAGTTTTTCTTCCAGGTCTTATACTTTACGAGGAAACCGTCGCCCCGTGAAACTATTGGTAAAAAACACGTTTGTCAAGATGGGCTCTGTCGCCGCCATTTTGTATGAAAATTGTAATAATTTTTTTTTATACTTTAATACGTGATGAATAAACCCTCTCAAAAGAAATCCTATTCCTTTTTTCATACTCCCAAAATAAATTGACAAAGTTAGGCCTTATTTCCTGCCGCTAGAGTAGTGTTATCCCTCGATCATTGTCCGATTAAATTTTGTATGCTTCTTTATCTATAGAAAAATGAGAGTGAAGTTTACATTGTAGCAATGCGATGAAATTTTTCGCAGTTACTTAACTTTGTTTTCCCTTTTTTTGGTATGAAAGGGTGGGGGTAAAAATGTCGAATGACCAAATATAGAACGACAAAGATTTCTAAACGGCAGAATTACGAACTCTCAAAATAACGAAGGTTAAATTATTCGAAATGTTATCTTTCGATTGATAAAAAAAAACGAATGACTATAAATCGAACCATTATTTATTGGAGAACTAATTTATTGGAAAACGAATGTTCAGATTGCCTGCAATTCGGAACATAAAAATACAGAATCGAAAAATGTAGAACACCCATATATCCGAAACAGAAAATAGCGAGTGCCTAATATGCGTAATACCGTCTATGGCGAAAAGCAATATATCGAAACGCAACATGTCGATGGCCCGAAATGTCGAACGCCGAAAGGTCGAACGGCCAAAATGGCGAACGTGGCGGGGCCCGTCACGTGGGATGACTGCCTTACGATATTTTAGCCGACTGACCGACAGCGCCATCTCGCAGCTTCACTCTGAGGCGCAAGTAACGTATTGCTCGATTCGCCATCCGGGCCGTTCTACATTTTGACCCTCCGCGATTTCAACCACTCGACTTTTTGGCCGTTCGCTTTAATGATTTTCTGCATTGTGAACCATCGCCATTTTTTTAATTCGGAGAATTGTCGTCTCGAATTATTTGGTGTTATGCATACAGGCCCATCGATATTATGTTTTTCGATATTTTGTTAAATCTGATTTTTGTTTTTCGCTATATATCAACTTCCGAGATGTTCATATTCGTAATTGTTATTTTCGACTTCACAGACTCTAGTAAGATTGATCTATCTATATTCGAACATCCGTCATTTTCGAATTCGACACTTTGGCCCATCTGCATATCGATCGTTCGACATTTTTCCCCTCACCCTATGAAAATGCCTGGACCATTTATTGAGACGCTTATTCAGTTACAATTGTAATCTGTGAAAATATCAATTGGTTTAACAATGCAAATGAGGAAATAACATGTAGAATTATGCGGCTGAAGTTTGCATCGTTGGAATCCAACGATAATTCTTTTCAATTTCTTATTTTCGTTATTATCCAAAATCATGTTTTGCAAATTTGTTGTAGATCGCTAAAGAAGAATGCTAAAAAATGTTGGCGTGATTTTCGTAGCTCAAATCTGCCAAAATAAATTTGGGAAGTAAAAAAGAAAAAAATTTCGTTGCATTCCAACGATGTAAACTTCAACGTCATGTAGAATTTACGTTGCGTGCCGACAATGCAAACTTCAACACCGTATAGAAAATATGTGAAATGTTTCATCAATGCGAAGCATCGTACTCGCTGCTGAAAATAGCACGAAAGCAAAGATAACGTTGTTATTGACTCAGAAATTCCCTGACTTTTTCAGGTTTTCCATACAGGTTTTGCAAACATTCCAGGTTTTCCAGACTAGCCAAATTAGGGTCAAATGAAGAACACTTTCTTTTCATCGAACATATATCTTTTGAGTTAGAGAGAATTAGTCTTTGTAATATACGTAAAAATAGCAATGACTGATTTTTGTGAAAATAACAAATTTTTAACCGACTCGAAGAAACAAAGGAAATTCTCAACTCGATCCTTCTATTAAAGAATCACATTGAACCGGATAACATAATTTTTTTAAGACCAAATATATGGAAATTTGATAAAATTGATATTTATTTGTAACTGCAATTCGAAACATAATTTAAACATTATAAAGTAAAAAAACAGACACTAAAAGCAAACACAGAAGTTCTTCATTATAAACAAAAGTTTGTACGGCGGTGAAAATAAACAAAAAATAAATATAAATACTTATCTATAATGATAATGATGTGGTTGTCTATCGACAGATCGAATACAAATGTATTTCTGTAGCTTTACTTTTAATTTACTTTAATTTACAAATGTAGCTTTACAGTAAATTAGTTTTCAGTTTTTTAAATCCTCAATCTTTGGCACTGACGTAACTTTCTTTCGTGTATAATGAGGAATAATATAAATATTAAAGATACACAAAAATCTTTACTTTTATACTGTTCAGTTATTTCGTCAAGTCGGTTGCATTTTTCGTATCTCTTACAAAAAGTAAATTGTGAGAAAATTCCCTGACTGTTCCCTGATTGTTCCGGGAGGAACGCAATTCCCTGTTTTCCATATGCGCAACAATTCTCCTTATTCTCCCTACTAGACCTGATAGTTTCTCGCGGCTTTCGATTGGCAGTCTCCGAATAAGAATCTCATTTTTGAGGCCGATATTCACCGAGAGAAATTCAAGCGAGAAAAACTTTACTGCCTTCCAACGCCGTAAACATCAATGTCACATTCGCCTGGCGTTATCCGTTTGTAGAATTCTCCGGTTGTAAAGAAACGAGTGCCGGTTTCTTTTGATAAAACTGCTTCATCGAATGCGTCACGACTCGAACGTTATCTTGACCGTGCATACTGAAAATTCCTTCCAACAAAAGGCGACGCTGATACGCACAGTCGACTTCCGTTGCACGCTTCGCTTTGCGAGAAAATATTTTCCTGGTCCCTGGGACGCTTACGGTACGTTGGTTTCGTAAGACGGACGAGCTACGCGAGGCTGAGAGAAGCTTTACCTGCTGGCAAGTTAGGAACAGCGCCAAAGCCACGAAAGCTCCGGATATACCCTGGCACGCTCGAGTCTGAAGGAATATAGGCGTGACGTCTTCCAAGCTATCCTGGTTGACGGCGACGTTGAGAACGGTCGTTGCCGTTGTTGTTGTTGCGCTGACGTTTTCCGTCGCAGCGGCAATGACGGAGCTCGCCTCGGGCATCGTCGTGCTGCCGCCCATGGTTACCTTCTATCTGCGAATCACGACCCAAAATCGTTGGAGCAAACGTGATACGGCGGTGCGTTGCGAGAGACCGGTCGGAGGCCACGTTCCTGAGTCGTTGATGGACTACGTTAATAGTGTAGGGTGAAAAGCGAGTGACGGAATCTCGACAGTCCGAAGAGCACGCAGGAAAGCCACGAAATAAATACTCAAGAAAATATGCCATTCTCGCGATCCAAAAGAACCGTGATATTTTATAAACATAAAAAAACGTTTAAGTAACTCACTAGATGTCACTAGGGCACATAAAAATGGCGTCATGACAAAAAAAAAGACAAGATGCAATTTTCGCGATCTAAAAGAACCGTGATATTTCATAGAGATAAAGAACAGCGTTTCGGTAACTCACTAGACGTTACTAGGGCACGGGGGAACGGAAAACGATGGAAAAAAAAGGAACGCGATTTTCCCGATCTGAAGGTAGTTCGGAAGAAAAACCGGAAGTCAAACTGACAATTTTAACGATTTTCATTTTTTCTTTCGAATGTTTAACATACATAGAATTTAATCTCATAAAAAAGTATTTTTACCTCAGTAACCATTAGAATGGAAATTTACGATGATTTTCATAGATACTTTCAATCGATATTGGCTATTGAGCACTTGTGTCAGGGAGACTAGACAAATAAGGAGGCGCTGCGATCGTATGCGTCCGATCGATTAGCTCCGCCTACTAGACTCGTGCTCTTGGCGTGCTCTCGGTTGCTGATGACAGCACATTCGTGGTGGGGGACCTAACTGTTGCGTCTACCTCTCCAATTTCGCTGTCTTTCTCATTGTTGCAAACTCATGATAGCAACTAATAATTAATGAAATTAAGCGGTGAACCAACTGAATAAACCAACTAAGAAAATAAAAACAAAGCACCAATGTGGCCTTGACTGTCGTGGATTGGAAATATGTTTCAGAAAAGGGCATTCAGCTGATGTATTTTTTTCACCGATGCGAATGAAAGTTTGAAAGAAAACGCCCTATGCAAACAATATTACTCTTTATGTGGCTTGTAAATGCAACTACACTGGAGAAAAAAGGAACTTGTCAAAAAATTGCAGTTGTATTTGCAAGAAAAATAACTTATAAATTATGCTCCATTTTGTGCTTATTACTCCAGGGAGAATGAAGCGTAAAGGTTATGTTTCTCATGAACTGAATTACATGCGTGAAAAAAGAAACTGAAGGCTAATGACGATTGATTGGAAGCGATATTGAAAATTATTCTTCCTTGGGCTTTGAAGAAAACAATTTCGTGAAGATTTACTCAATATTACAAAACACAATAATATTAAAAATGAGCCTCAAAGCAGAGCACAAAGACACATCGAAATGAAATTCTTTTATTATTTGTGCGCATGCGTTAAGTTTGGACTATTATAATTATTTGAGACGTTATCGTCAGGAGAGCTACTAGTGGCACAATCTGGAACTATTGCAAGTCGGATTTTTTAAGACGCTGAAACTACGCATTGGCCTATGCTGTGTCCACTCCTTCTCTCTAGTCTCCCCGACTTGGTTGATCATTATCGACTTCACTAGTGAGTTCGTCTTTTAAGCAGGTGGCAACGGCTGCATAACCTCACTTTAGAAGAATTCAAACACCTTTCAACGACTCGACAAATGCCAAAGCATGGCACAATTACGTGTAAGTGATCGTTTCGCGACAAAAAATCTCGCATTGAGCAAAAACATTGTATACTAAACAATCAATTTAAAAAAATTAAGATCTTCAGTAAACATTTTTCTTCATTTTTTATCCTTTGGTTTGTTATTACTTTTATTATATTCTTATGGTATTTAGCATGATCTGCAGGCATTCGGCGACATTCATATCGCATTCGGCGTGAATTGCCGTCTAGGAATTTTTCCTAGCAATCACAGCTGGCGCTCTGATCGCCGTTTAGAGAGACAGATGCCGCATAGGAAAATTAAAAAAATTATTGTGAAAAAATTATACGATAAATCAGCTACAGTTTTTGCAGGTGAATTCCGTATTAATCGAAGATTCGAATAAAAAGTTTTGTTCGTCGGGTCAAATGACTAAATTTTACGTAAAGTTATCATTTACGTCAAATCTTTCGGAGGTTACGTTTGAGTGCGTGTATTTTAGGCCAACTTTCAACATTCGTATCTCAGAAATGGTCCAGTGGAGTGGCTTAAATTGTTTTATTTCAACGTGGTTAATGACATACTATCTCTTTCTCACAAAAAAAAAGGAGGTTAAACGTTAGTCGATTTATAAATTATTTCTTCCCAACCACCTGAAGGAACCGTTATATTTTATATTCACAAAAAATAGCGTTCAAGTAACTCACTAGATGGGCTTGAAGTTTGCATCGTTGGAATGCGACGAAATTTATTTTTCTATTTTCATTACTTCTTATGTTTATTTTGTAGAATTTATTATCCAAGAATTTAAATGTGAAAAAAAAATTTCGTAAAATAGTAAAAATGAGGAAATAAAAATACGAAAAAGGATTTGCGTTGCATTACAACGATGCAAACTTCAAGACCATCTCACTGGATGCTACTAGGGCACATAGAAATGAAGTCATGAAGAAAAGAAAGACAAGATGCCATTTTTGCGATCTAAAATGACCGTGATATTTCATAGAGATAAAAAAAACAACGTTTGTGCAACTCCCTAGATGTTACTAGGGCAAGAAATGGGATGTGAAGAAAACAAGGAAAAAAAGACGAGACGCAATTTTCGCGATCTAGGAGAACCGTGATATTTCATAGGCATAAAAAACAGCGTTTAAGTAACTCACTAGATGTTACTAGGGCACATAAGAACGGAAAGCGATGAAATAAAGCAGATAAGGTGCGATTTTCTTGATCTGAAGGAAGCGTGATATTTCATATGCATGAAAAAACAGCCTTTTAGTAACTCACTAGATGTTACTAGGGCACGTGTAGATGGAAAGTGAAGAAAACAAATAAATAAGAAAAAATGCAATTTCCGCGATCTAAAAAAATCGTGATATTTCAGAGATGAAACAAAAGCGTTTGAGTAAGTCACTAGATGTTACTAGGGCACGTAAGTATGAAAAGCGATGAAGAAAATAAACGAGAAAAGACGCGATTTTCCCGATTCGAAAGAACCGTGATATTTCATTGGCATAAAAAACACCATTTGCGTAACTCACTAGATGTCACTAGAATAAAAAAATTGGAAACTTGAGTCACCAAATCGATGCCAGTAATTTTCTAAAACACCGCCGCCGTCTGCTGCCCGTAAAATGTTATCCGAACTTTCCGTAAATCTCCATCCATAGTAAGTAAATAGGTAAGTATAGATATAGGGCATAGTAAGTATAATAAGTAAAGTATAGGGCATAGTAGGTAAATAGGTAAAAATAAAGGAATATGTAAGCGGAAAGTTATTGTATTGCAAAAAACTGACCAAAGTTGTGCAAATAAAACTCGATTGATCGATACTGTATAAATTTGAAGCAAACGGTAACATTTCCTTTGTCCCGAAACTCCTCAAGCCAAAGCTGAAACTTGTGTCCGCATTTAAAAAATATCCATCGAGAGTCCCCGGCGTATAGCAAGTTGAAATATATTTTGAGCATGGAAGTGTATTTTCGATGCACTTTGCTTTTTTATTTACGAGAAGGCAAAAACGCGTCGCAAATTCACAAAAATATATGGGTAGTAGTATACAGAGACAAGCCACAAGGGAAAATGTGTTTGTTTGGGTTTACGAAATTTCGTTGTGGAGACTGATCAAAATCAAGGCTTTTATCGACGCAGACGGGCATTTGACTGCAGAGATTGAACATAACCTCAACATTGACCGATCAACTGTTTCGGGACATTTACGGAGGCGGAAAAGAATTCCATCGTACGTTTTACGGCGATTTGGGTGAAATGTTTTGGTACATCCACCGTACAGTCTGGACCTTTCACCTTCGGACTATCGCTTGTTCGGGCTACGGAACAATTCCAATAATAAAACCTTCGGTTCCCTGCACAACCTCAAAAATCACTTTGACGACTTCTCTGCCCAAATCTCAGAACATAAGTTGATTAAAATCGCTAGTTTTGATGAATATTTTGCGTTTGAAATTTACTCGATTTTCGCTACGGAATTATGGATAAGCCCAACGGAACGAATGGAAGGTTGAGAAAAAGTAGAAAAGTAAAAGACAGGAACGACCGTTTCGCCGCGCGAACATCAGGCGGAGAGCCCGCGCTTTGAAAAATCAATATGAATAACACAACAAACGGTCAGGAGTAGATCGCGGAGGCCCTTCGGGCGCGAAGGACGGGAGGGGGGAGTACTCGTGCGTATTACGATGTGCGATTGTCAAAAAAAATAAAATAAAATGCTCGATCGGATCAATGACGAAATCAGAATTCCCAGGAATTGAGCTCACAACGGTTGACGGGGGTGGGGGGAAGACGAATGCTTTAGCATCCTGTGGTCAGAGCTCGCGAATGAATGGAGCCGTATCAGCGCAAAGAGCCTATAAAAAGGAGGCAAAAAAGAAAGGCTGCGTGCTGACCTGCGTGCGTCGGGGCTGCGAGATTCTCGGAAAACTAGTGCGAAAGATACGTAGAGGGAGAGATAGGCGTATATGTATATATTTGTATCGACATGTATCACAACTACCTCCTTCGAGCAAACTTCAATCGCTCAATCAAAAAGACGCTGCTCGCGGCGCGATCACACACGCCTGCGATGACCTTCTCTACGCGTGTGTGTTTGGCAATGCGCTCGACACACGTCTTTCTCCCGATTCGACTCGCCTCTGAGAATCTTACGGCGCGCGTTTAGCTTCGCTTGTATTTTTCCTTGTTCCCTCTCTAACGGGGCGACCATAGGTCCAGGCGCCTTTCACCTGACATTTTCGGCGCACGAAAACACTTCATGGAGGATGTTACAGAGGCGCACGCACGCACGCACGCACCGACGGGTAAATATGTTGGCACTGTTCGTGACGCGCGAAACACACTCGTCACCTCTCACTCGACAAAATCGCGAGATATGCACGGAGATAACGCCTTTTCTTTCGTTTTACGAAGAAATTTCGGAGCAAGCGTAAATTTGACCGCAAAGCGTGGTTGTAGTATAGCTCAATCGCCCTGGGAACACGCGCACGACACGGAACGGTGCGACAAAAACTGTACTAACCTCGCACCCGAGAATCCGCGAACGTCCTTCTCCGCTTCCCTCTCCAGAACAGTTCGCCTTTCCCCCTCCCTCTGGCCGGACGATAGCTCACTCATTGGATACAGTTTACGCTCCGTTAGTGTGCGCCCAAGGGACACACATCACGGTCTTACGAGAGGGGGCTGGCATTTTTGGGAATTTTCATACGGAAATTCTCCGCTGTTTGTAGTGTCCAACGCTGCCACTCGCAGCGCTAGTTTTCCATGATATGGTGAAAATGCACCTTTTCAGGTGTACGCGGGTACCCTGAGATACAACCGTGCACAACAAGTGGCGCCGCGTGCAGGTGTAATATGAAAATTCTCTACTGACGAAATATTGTACACGCAAACCCACGAACATTAAAATGATTTATTTACGTTCAATAATTTGAATATTCATAATGAAGGCCTATTCTGTAACTCGTAACGACAACTTTTGTTATCGTTCGCCAGCGACAGCCAATCGCATGCACGATCACAGAAGAAAGGGAGCCTCTTATTGGTTGTCGCTAGCTAACGATAACGAGTGTCGTTACGAGTTACAGAATAGGCCTACAGAGCTCCTTGGGAAGACCCGTCGACGCGGTCGCGCTAAATAAAATTTGTGAAGATTTTTTGACGCTATATTGCAGACTCAAAAAGGCATGCGAATATGAAGAAAAACTGGGAAGATTAATGAATACTACTCCGTTCCGCAAATACGGCGCGCATGCGCATCTTGAACCTGCCACCATCGAACCATGGGGTTATCAAAGACGACACGAACAAAATTTCAAGACCTTCACTCCCACCACCGAAAAATAGCCAAGTTCTAGCGTATGCCGTACGGCGGGAATCTTCGCCAAGATACGGGCTGGATGGGACAAGTGGTTACGAGACCTTGCTCTATTTCGTACATTTCCGAAAACAAATTATCAAAGATGAACGACAAATAATCGATGAGTTTTTACGCAACCGAATCTATGCTTTGAGAGTATCCTCTTATCAGAGGTTCAATGGAGTGTCTGCGATGCAGCGACACTCTTTTTGCAATTCGGATGACATAACCTAATAAACAGTAAGCGGCTTGTCAGTCGCGCGACTCACGCGGCTTTTTCTAAACGATTTACTTTTGAGTGCTCCACACGAAATATTAAAAACAAAAAAACAACCATGTTGTAAATAAAGATTACTTGTTAGCTACGTGTACTGACTGCACGCAATGCCGAAATGCTTGTTTTACTATGCTGAGTTCCAGGTTCATATCGTAATTTTTGGATGAATTTTACGATCCGTATTATCCACATTCAGTTGCCTTGATAGTCCGGATTCGAGAAATTGGCAGATATCCGGATAGTTCGGATATCTGCCACTAAGCAGACACTAAACACTAAGGGAGTTTCCCCTGTAACGAGTAGAAGCCGTTCCACACGCTCGCGGCGCAACATTCTCCTTTCACCCACGTATCAGTCCCAGTTGGAGGATGCGCTTGCGCGTATTCGAGAAGAAAAAAAACACTACGCACTGACGCTGTTCGCCCGTAAACTGGATCTCGCAAAGAGCAACCCTTCGAGCGCCTAGGGAATGCAATATTGCGCGCTAATTTCGCAAGCGAATATCACGCTATCTTTGCGTCCAACATATGCAGGTGCCGTGTTAGCGCAACGAGATAAGCGTGTTCTTATATTTCCCAGTCCGCGAGCTGCAGGTGCGTCACGCTGCGCTGAATGGACCGGAGAAGAGGCAGCGGTAAGAAAAACTAGGAGTTTCGTACCTGCGAGACGTTCCTAGCTTTGTGGGAAAACTGGTACTGGACAAGGTGAAAGGAATCTCGTCGAGCACGAGAAAAACAGCATCTCTATACGCGCGAATTATTTTGTACCCAATGACGATCTACGTATCGCGACTACGAAGGCCAAAGGAAAATGGCCGCTCATTATATGGTCATTCGAGTGACTGCGAGGTTTTGAAGAATCAAGATTTACCCGATTTTTAATGAAAATATCTTTGTGTTTAACTTCATTCGGTGAGCACAGATCTAAAGGTCCGAATGACGGTTTTCGTAAAATGTTAGGTTATGTCGCGAGGGAGTGGTTCAGGCACGTCCACCAGATGGCATTGATGTCACTTGAGCAGTTTCCTGAACGGGGGGTATGACCATGCCCGGTGTTTTCGCTACGCGACGTTTCTGGATTTATTAGTGTCACACTCTGCAAATCGTGGCGCTACTTATCACTTAAGGGGTTATATACAGTTAACATTTTCGAAAGATCGATTTTTTAATTTAATTTTCGTAATGTATATTTAAGTACACACACAGAAAATTTCTCGTCAATCCGGCGAATATCCACGAAGTTACACGCACACTTGTTATGACGTGTCAGAACCGATCAGCCTCAAATTTTAACGCAATCTTTCCAAATATATTTTTTAGTAATTAATCGAAGGTTTTTTCTCGCCGATAAATATTTTCCATTTTATAAACAATTTAAGGCCTAAATTTTTGTCAAAAATCGATTTTTTTAGAAGCCGTCAATTTGTCAAAAATTATTGTTTCGCTTATTCCTCCGATCAATTACAAGATAATCCATTATATTAATGAAATATTTTTGGTTTTTTCATTTTAGATGATCCAGTCCAGAGATATCGTGCTCACCGCAAGACGCCTTTTTTCAGGTGCTCCCGGAGATCAGCTGTAGCAGCTTTCGAAATCAATATTTTTACAAATAAAAAATAAAATACAGTTAAAAGTTACTATAATATTTGTACAAATTTTTACGTTGATAGATTTAAAGGTATTCTCAAGAAAAATTCTTGAAAAATCGATCTTTCTAGGCCTCCTGACTGTATATAACCCCTTAAGAAACTCGCATGTCCGCGTGGTGCAGCCATATATATATAACATTTTTATTATGATACCAGAATTAATAAAATTATGATGCCAACAAGCTTAGACGTAGGTAAGAATAAAAGAATTGCAATTTTTTCCGGCGAGAAGGGTACCTCGAGGAGCAACCGGGTACAATAAATTGGGTGAGCATTATTTAATGAATAATTTCAACACGCGGTTCGCACTTTTAGTTATACAAAAACGGTAAAAACAAAATATTAACCTCCAAATGTCGAAATTCGAAACGTGTGCGTTGTGCTTGCGCTGTCGCGCCGGCGCAGTAGAACATTCTTAGGCGGACAAGTAGCGCCACGTACAGGTCAGAGGTAGAGTTAATAAATCGAGACAAATCGCACAGCGTTTTAATGCATAGGAGTAGGCGGCGTGCCGCCGCGCTGTTCTCAACTAGTTGGGGAGGGGATGCCGAATATTTCCGAGCTCTAACACTTTTGTACCGTAAACACACACACACGGGACCGCGAACGATTTATAAAGCAGTATATACCCACGTGCGGTTTGTCAAGGCCGTCACTTCGCGGAGTGCAAGGAAAAAAGAAACGCCGTACACTCGTGTCTCAGTCTGATGACGCGTCGAGAGACGCCCGAATAACAGTCCAAACGTCATCGGCGAGTAGCGAGAGAAACAACGGAACGATCGTCACGTCGGTGTGGGCGGAGAGAGTCGTATCAGCGAATATTTTCGAGGCGGAAAAGTGTCACCGCGCGCGCGTTCGCGAGTGATCATCCCATTTAAAAAAAATGGCCCTCGTTCCCATCGAAGATTCCTGGTAAAATATCGCAAAAAATAACATTCGACCGTCTCTTTATTGGTTTTTTTTTCACTTCGATTATTGTCTTCGCCGTTGTCGAGACGTTTGTTGTATCTTTATTGTGCTTGCGGCTCGCAGGCTCGTCGAGCACGACGCTTGCGAAAAACTCTTTCGCGATGTTATGGAGCTGCTGACGCAGCGCGACAGAAGCGGCAAAAACACGCAACTCTTCGCGAGCCTCTCCGCCGACATGCGTTTCAAAACCAAACAATACACTAGTCAAATTGAACAATTGAAAAATCAGGTGGCAGCGGATCTCAAGCAGGGCCTGATGTATCCTTTTCTCATTGTTCCGGAAATTCATAACGTTCTTTTTTTTCTCCAATAACTCACAGTCTTAAGGGGCTGGGCTGCTGTGACTACCCGAAAAACGGTTTGAAAAAAATTACGTTTGAGTGAATAAGATGGTTGAAAAATTGTTTGGAAATTTGTTTGTATGTACGTAAACAAAGCTGTGTACCAAATTTCATTAAAAAATATTAAAGAAGCTATTAACCAGCTTATTTTTGACCAAAATATTCTGTTGAAAAATCATTTCAAGCTCACGATATCATAGGTCGTTGGATTCGTTCGAATATCAGCTACATTTTCATGAATAAAAATAAAACATGTTCCTATTTGAAAAACCATTGATGACTTCAAGAACGCAAAAACTATAACCGCGACGAAAATGAATTTTTCACCGCTGTATCGGCCCTTCTAAATCAAACAAATGACCCGACATTTTTTTTGTCACTCTAAAGGCAACGGAGATATTTTGGGTGGCCACGTTAAATATTAGGTTGATAAAAAAGTTTTGTCGCAATAATTTTAATATAATTTATTTATTTATATATCTTACACAAAGCATTTCTAATCAACAATATATTCGCCATCGGTTCCTATGACACTCGACCATCTGGTTGGCGACTCATTTATTCCCTTTGCCCAAAACTGCGGCGGCTGGGACTCAAAGAAATTTGAAACATCCCTTCTGAGATCGTCGACGTTTTTGAAAGTTTCGTTCCTCAAATATGCCTTCAAATGTCTGAACAAATGGTAGTCAGATGGCGCGATGTCGGGAGAGTATGGTGGATGAGGAACGGTATTCCAGTGAAGCTCAGTGATTGTTTTGTTGGTTTCCTTTGCGACATGGGGTCTCGCGTTGTCGTGGAGTAGGTGCACAGTCTTGGCCGTTTTTCTCTTGTAGCTTTTGCCAATTCCTGGAGATTCTCGATGTATCGTGTAGAGGAGATCGTCTTGCCTACAGGGAGAAAATTGTGAAACAGCATTTCCTTTGCGTCCCAGAAACAGCACAACAAAATCTTTTGTGAGCGCCGATGAGGTTTCGGTTGGTGTGGCGGTTTTTCTCCGATAGGAAGCCAGTAGGCTAGACGCGTTCTGTTATCATACAAGACCCAGCTTTCATCTCCCGTCGCAAGATCTTCTAAAAACTCCTCGCGATGATGGCGAAGCAGGAGAGACTGGCGGATGGTCACGCGGCAGTTCTTATTGACGTCGGCGAGACGGTGTGGTATCCGTTGAGCTAGAACCTTCCTGTATCCCAAGTCGTGTAAGGGATTTACTATCGACGGTTGGGTGCAGCCAAGTTCTCTTGCTAGCTCGTGCGTACTTGCTTCCGGTTTTTCTTTGATGCAGCGGAGTAATGCGTCTTCATCGATGGTCGAGGGTCGTCCGGAACGTTCCTTATCTTCAAGGCTTGCGTCTCCAGATTTAAAACGATTGAACCAACGCCGGACCGTTCGATGAGAAACTACGTTCTCGCTGAATGCGTCCTTAAGGAAGCTTTCCAGTGTGACAGCCCGAAAAATCGCTGTTTTTCGCGATTTTTTTTTTTAAAGAAAAAATAATCTAATCGGTCTGGTTTTTTTTTGTATATTAATTGGGTATTGAAGAATACAAAACAATTTTTTAAAGATCGATTTATTTATTAATTAATATCTATAAAAATGATGAAACAATTGTTGCAGAAAATGCACTTGGATGTGGTGTCCACGTTGGGGGTCACAATTTTGATCTGAAACAAAAAACACAAAAAGATTATTGATCGGTATATAATTGGCTTTCGTGCTATGGAGGCTTTTTTTTTTTTTTTTTGCAAAAATGGCGCCGGTTTGAACAAAAAGTATCGATTTTAGCATTTTTTTTGGCAGTTTTTTTTACAAAAAAATAGGAAGATGTCAAAAAAAAAAAGCTTCCATAGCACGATAAACAATGACGTTAAGAATATTGTGTAAAAAATTCAACTCGATAGCTTTAAAACTCTGCCCTCCAAGTTGGACACCGTTTTGAAAAATGCTGTTTCGAGAAAAACGCGTTCAAAGTTTCGCTGTAGCTGTAGCGCTCCGTTGCCTTCTTCCAAGAAATGCTGTACAGTAACCGAAATAATCTGAATTTCGGCATGAAAATTTCAGGGAATATTCGGAAGAGTGTATACTATTCGATAAAGCAAAAAAAAAAAAAAATCGATTTTTTGAAAATTTCACACTGGAAAGCTCCCTTAATATGATCGCTCGAAGCTGCTCCTGCGAGATCGAAGCCATTTCTGTCCACTAGAACGCGCGCTCGTTCTTTTATACCCTGTCACGCGGAAGGGTAGAAAACATTCTAGAATATTCTCGACATAGCTCGATGTCATATTGCGTCGATACGTAAAAAAACATTTTAAAAATTTTTGCGACACTTTTTTATCAACCCAATAGTATTTATTGTATACACAATACAACGAATTTATAACGATATGCAAAATCATTCATATTCAAATATTTGTAATATCGAACGACTTATTTTACGTTTGTAAATTAAAGTAAATTAAAAGTAAAGCTACAAAAATACATTTGCATTCGATCTGGCGATACCCTACCACATCGTTATCATTATAGATAAGTATTTATATTTATTTTCTGTTTACTTTCACCGGCGTACAAACTTTTGTTTATAATGAAGAACAGCTTCTGTATTTGCTTTTAATGTCTTTTTTAAACTTTATAATGTTTAAATTATGTTTCGAATTTCAGTTTGAAAAAATAAATATCAATTTTATCAAATTTCCATATATTTGGTCTTAAAAAAATTATGTTATACAGTTCAACATAATTTTTCAATAGAAGGGTCGAGTTGAGAATTTCCTTTGTTTCTTCAAATCGGTTAAACATGTTGTTTTCTTGTGTCATTGTCATTCGAAGGTCATACTTTACATGGTTGAATTTGTTTGGATGCTGGCTACAATGTGCAAGGGGAAACGATATGCCGTTCCATTTGGAAAAAAAACTTTATTGATCTTGAGAAAACCGAAAATAATGAATTCGAACAAAATATTATGATAGCCATGTGTGTCCTTCCGAACCATTCAAATTCCGATGTGTACACCAACGGTCAAAAGGTTCCGGACATCTGAGATAATTGCAACACGTTCGATCACTTTGAATAATTGCAAATGATAACGAATAGACATTGATGAAATTTCATTTTGGCCGATTTAGGCTATGAAAATCAGTGGAACGTTTTTATTCATTTTTATTCATTTTTATCGCAGATTTACGACCTTGCAAAAAACGTTTCAAATAATAGTAAAAATGAAGGAATAATAGTGTAAAAGATCGTTGCATTTCAACCATGCAAACTTCAGCACCATAATTGCAAAGTAATATCAGAACAATGTAATTCATTATATAGAGCGTAGCATCTTCGTACAATAACAAATTAAATGAATTATATTATTCTAACATTGTTTGGAAATTATCCTGTGGTCGAAAGTTTTGCAATTATCTGAAGTGTGCGAAAACTTTTGGCTTCACTGTACATACTTCGTATTTTCAAATCCAACAGATATTTAAGCGTTCTGTTTCTCATGGCTCACGATGTGATTCAGAACTAAACATTTCTGCTATTGGATGGCATTCTGCCTCCCGCACATTCTTAACATTAAGGAGTGAGATGCAATCAGGGGCGTGAATAAACGAGCACTTTCAATAATTTTCATGTGGATTTCGATGTGGATACGGTATTATATGTTCGTAAAATTTTGAGCTCGATGGATGAAGCTAAACTTTTTTTTATGTATTTTCATCCACTGAATCCGAATATTACAATTTTTTGCCTAAAAGTCGAGCATTCAATTGTTTACATCCAATTGTTAAAACAATTTTTCAAAAAATTAAAGTTTTTCGGGATGAATTATTTTTTAAAAACATTTCGGATAATTTTAAAACGATTCTTTATAAAATTTTGCCTGAGTTCATATTTTTTGAGTAATACATTTTTGAAAATTTCTGAAAGAGTTTTCCAATTTTAAAATTACTTACATCGAATCATCAATACCTGGCCCATACAATAGGGCTTCTGCCGATGTGGAAGCTTCCAAAATATCAATTTGTTGTTGTCTTCGAAGCATTCTGCCTTGCCGGGTATCATCGTTAATAATATGGTGAGGGGGGGGGGGTCGAAACCGGTTGCTTGCAGCTGCCGTCCGCTACCTGCCATGGGGACCCACGCCCCTTCACTAATTGTGGGATATCCCGGAAACTATTCATCGGATTGACTTGAAATTTTCAGGGAATATTTTCGAAACATCATACTTCAAGAAAATGTATTAAAAAAAATCGATTTTTTGAAAATTCTGACTGCATCTCACCCCTTAAGGGGTAACACCACTCTAGCGGCCGAAAATAAAGCCTAACTTCCACAATTTACTTTGGGAGTATGAAAAAGTGAATAGGATTTCTTTCGAGAGGGTTACTTTACACATGTTAAAGTATAAAAAATATTTATTATAATTTTCATACAAAATGGCGGGACAGAGCCCACCATGAAAAAAGTGTTTTTTTACAAATAGCTTCACGGGAGGACGGTTTTCTCGTAAAGTATAAGATCTGGAACAAAAACCAAAAGAAAATTATAATCTATGAGGGATTCTCCGTCAATTCAGCCACTTTTTTCGACCATCTCAGATCTGTCCCATAATTATATGGGAATTGTTTTAGATTTTTCAATTCAGCATTTTAGAAAATGCCGTTTTTTTCCAAATAAATATATCTCGGAAACTATAAGTAACTGAAAAAAATGTCTGTACATAAAAGTTGTAGTTTTGTGTTAGCTTTCGAGCGGACGACTTGGAATAATTTTTACGTTCCGGTAACGCTGATTTTTTACCAAAAAACGGGGAAATTATTTTTTTATTAAAAAAACGGCCATTTTTTTTTTGGTTGACAAAATTACAGAGTAGTCCAGTATGTCTGACGATATCGCAAAAAAATCGCCAGAGTGCCACGGATCGGGGTTCTAGGGTAAAAAAAATGAAACCACACAAATTAATTTTTTTATACCGGAACCTCGCTCCGTGCCACTCTGGCGATTTTTTCGCGATATCGTCAGACATACTGAAAGACTCTGTAATTTTTTCAGTCAAAAAACCGCTGTTTTTGAATGAAAAAATAATTTTCCCCTTTTTTGGTAAAAAATCAGCGGTACCGGAACGTAAAAATTATTTTAAGTCGTCCGCTCGAAAGCTAACACAAAACTACAACTTTTATGTACAGACATTTTTTTTCAGTTACTTCTAGTTTCCGAGATATATTCATTTGGAAAAAAACGGCATTTTCTAGAATTTTGAATTTAAAAATCTGAAAAAATTCACATGGAATGCCTTTTGGTAGTACTTTGATATAACCAATTACGGGCAGATCTGAGATGGTCGAAAAAAAAGTGGCCGAATTGACGGAGAATTCCTCCTATATATTATTAGCTATGGGACTGCGTAGGGATTATATAATCAAATTTTGAAAAAATGTCGCATTTCGAAAGAAATAAATCGATTTCTTGTCCAAAGTAAGCAGTAAATTGTCGGTAAAAAAAAGTTCGCATTTAATCAAAAAACGGCTACGTGCTCCCAATGTAATTGTGAAGCTGCTATCAACATTTCAAATCGATCCACGCAAAGGTGTTCGAGTAATCCGTCCTCCCAGTTTGTTTCGATAAAAACGCGTTTAAGGGAGACTTTGTCCTTGGAGTGCCATATTTCAGGTATTTACATTTTATTTTTTTTGAAGGATACGCGTAAAGATTTTTGAGTGCGGTTTTTTTCTTGCTTTTATTCATGATATACAGAACGTTAAAAAAATTTTTTTTTTTAAAAAAAAACCAAAATGGCGGCCGTTGCAGCTCCGCGAAAACAGGTCCTCAAATCGCGGGAGGTAAACGGCTGACATCACTGCCCCCTCTTTGTTGATCTGAAACACAAATTCAAAGCATATTATCAATCTGTGACCCTTTGGTCATGGAATGACGGATGGGTTTTTCGTTTAGTACAAATTTCGGAAAATGGCGGCGATTTAAAAAAAATCGATTTTTCGCGTTTTTTTTCGCATAAAAAGATAAATAATAAATGCAAAAATGTATCTATCGAAAAAACGATCCGTCATTCCGTGAAGACATATTTTCTGAGTATGCTCTCCAAATTTCAGGTCGATATGTTAATTACAGCGGTCAGGAGAATGTCAGCCATTTTTAAAAACGCGTTTTCGAGAAAAACGCGTCTAAAGTTTTGTAATGTGTTTACACAAACGTGTTTATAATTACCGCTAATCGGCAATGCCTGGTCCATAGAGGCATCCCTCCTCTTCTTCTAGCTGCTCATGTTGAGCCGCTAACATCTCCCGCTGCTCAATCAAGGACAAATGGCCGTATTCATAGTCTCTCCTTATCTCAAGGATAAAGGACGCCTTGATGAAGGCTTCCTTGAATCTCAAAGGCGTCCTTGTTTCATAGTCGGAACTCGACTCTTCCTTCCAGAAGGAAGACATATTTAGGGATATGTGATTGCTTATGGTGGTAAAACCGCTGATAGAAGCGCCACTCGGCTATATTTCAAACTAACTCAAACCGCTTGGCTCTCGATTGTATAGCCTCGAGTGTATAACCTCAAAGTTCAAAATTAGAAATTGAGTTGCGACGAGTACAATTATGGATGAAGGAAAGAATGTTCATTATACAGAGCGCGAAAGGCTGTTATTAGCTCAGCTTTTTTTTTTAACTCCGTTCACTGCGATACGTTTCGAAACTTTTTACGTGCTCCACTTTTAACTGTTTTTGAGGTTAACCTGTAGCCTGGTCTGCGAGACAGGTAAAAACTGCATAGACGCCAAGCGCAAGCGCAAGCGTTAGTCATATGAAACGAAACAGCCAATCACAGCGCCGAAGGTTTCCTCAAGGAAGCTCGAGACCTGCCTTGAAATAAGGAGGCCAATAAGGCTCCTTGTTCTGTCAAGGAAGGTCTATGAAACGCGAAATGAGGAACAAGGAATCCTTGTTCCTCAAGGAAGGACTATGAATACGGGTAAAAGTCTCCGTTAAAGTAGTACGAGCACCTAAACCGTTGAAATTTTTGTTCACCTTTAATCTGCGATACATTGCATATTTTTTTCATGACGCCAAAGTATTTTTGAGCAAAAAAACGATTTTTCCAAAGTCCTAGAGTGGGGTATCCCGTAATGAGAAAACGATAAAACGTGGAGATAATCCAAGAGTTGATTGAACAAATATGCGTCCGCGTTGTGTTCGACGCAGCGATGATGCGTTATTCAGAAAGTTACCTTACGAGAGAAATGGAAAATCAGAACTAACGACGAGGGGGAACGAAGAACGAGACAGGTGGAACGTCTGCAGAGCAATCTCGTGCAATTGAGACAGCGTCAAAGCTTGCAGAACAGTACGACGGCGTTCGCTGACGCCGGAACGACCAGCTGGGCGATCGAGGAAGACGAAGACGAAGACGACGATGCACCCCTCAGCGTTCAAAGTTCAGTCGCGGATCTGAAAGCGCAGAACAGAGCTGCTCTCGAAGGTAGAGTCGAAGGAATTGAAAGTGACATGATCGAGGGAACACGGGGGGGTTCACACGTTTGTTACGTTGCAGATCAGGAACAGGGCCTGGATGAATTACACAAAGTCATAACGAGGCAGAAAGAAATAGCTCAGACGATACAGTCGGAAGTTGACAATCAAAATGGCAAGTATTTTTGTATCGTCTCAAAGGAACTGTTGTATTTTGTTTTCACCAACTTTCAATTCTCCACTGGGATCTCCAAAGACTCCATTCGCCCCAATGAAATAACGAATTTTAAACCCCTAGCCTGTTAAGGAGGTACGATCACTTCCACGGGCTCAAAAAAGAGTCTAAATTTATTTCACCCACAGCTGCTCTGATATTTACTCATGTTGATTATTCGTATTATCGATTATACTGTGCCAAATGCTGTGGCGAATCATGAATTTATTGCACGTAAACAAATAAAAACTGAAAAATTATATTGTCAACGACTTTCCGTGTGAAGTCGATTTCATAAGATTTTTGTGATATAAATCATTCAACCTATTTTTAAAGTCATGTGATTTCACGTAATTTCCGTTGATTTCATTTGATTTCATTCGAATTCGTCAACTCGGTTTTAAGCGATTGCTGAAATCATTCGAGGGCGACAAAAAAATCCCAAAATGGTTATATTTCTTTTTCATTGACTAATCTTGTGACTCAAATTTGAATAAAAAATTTTAAAAATGAAAAATGTGATTAAAAAAGATAGATATAGATATTAAAAGAAATGTTTAATTTTTTTATACAGAGCTAGAGCCTTCGGAGGCGCCAAAAAAAGTTCCTCCACTGGTGACATGATTCCGGCCGGTTGAGTAGCCGAAACCGAAAAAAGAAAAAATGTCGTTAAACTGGAAGGTATTTCCTGTACAATGACGTAGGATTTTCGAAAAATATCAAAATCTAACAAAATTGCGTAGTTGTGAAAAAAAAAACGTCTCTTTCCTTGCCTATAAAATGGTCGTTTTTTTCAATGCCAAATCGTCAATTTTCACCCAATCAAAAATATCCTACGTCATTGTAGAGTAAATATATCCAAGAGTACTCAGTTCAAATTTCAAGTCAATCGGATAATTGCTCTTTGAGTTACAATGTCAGCAAATTTGAAAACTCTCATTTCGAGAAAAACGCGTTTAAAGATTTAACTGGGGCATTTTATACCTACGAGCGGTTGCTCTTTAGAAGGCTGCCATTCGGGGAGCATTAGAGATACGGCCTTGACATTTTTACAGGATATTCTTGAAAGTATAAACTGTCGAAAAAGGCAAAAAAAATCGATTTTTTTAAAAGTGTCACACTGGTACAGCCCCTTAACCCCTCAACCTTTGTTGCAGTGCCTATGGACGATAATGCTGTTCAGTGTAAACATCCGAATTTGTTTCGGAGATCAAAGTATTACACTAAAATATTACTCCTCGGCCCATCCCCGAAAATTGTACTTTCACGAATTTTCGCGTAAGAATCTACAGATTTTTGTTTTCTCTTTGAATCAGAAATAATCGACGATCTGGCCGACCACATGGACCGAGTGGACGAGCGTCTGATCGACGGCACACGCCACGTCCGCAACATAAACCGGAAAGATCGTACTTGCGGCTACTGGATCGTTATTCTACTTTTATTCATAACTATAATCATAGTCGGGCTCGTCTAATTCGACTGACTTCTTTGTGATATGCATTCCTCGCCGAGTGTTTTGTTTTTCTTATTCCGAACTTCGACGGACTCAGTGGAAAGTGGATTACGGTTTTAATTGTTACGGCGTCGAAGCAGTTGGGATTTCTCGGACAAAACGCCCCGCCGCTATCGGGAGAACGATGGAAGTGTAATTATTCCTCGTGGCGCTTTTTTTCGGCCGAGTAAAGAGTTTTGCGCGAGATCGAAGTGTACATAGAACTGTCGCCAGATGGTGAACGAAACGAATAATTAATCGAGGAAGCACGTTCGGCTTGTTCGCGACGAATATTCTCGTATGAGAAAACTGTGGGTTGTATTGGGTGTACAACGTAATTCGGTCCGTTTTTTTGCTTAAAATACGCACTTGTTTGAACGATAAAATGAATTAATACACTAATCAAAATATTGTCCATCACTAGCCACTACTTTTCGCCATCTTTCTGGTAATTTATGAATTCCGTCGCGGAAGAAGCGTGCATCTTTTGAAGCCAAGGATGAATCGAGCCAATTTTTGATACCCTGTTGTGACGTGAAGCGTATTCCAGTCGAAGCGTTCTGCATCGATCGAAACAAATGGTAGTCGGAAGGGGCAAGGTCTGGGCTATAAGGCGGGTGAGCCAGAATTTCCCACCCGCTATTTTCCAAATACTTTTTAACCACAATAGCAACGTGAGGCCGAGCGTTGTCATGTTGAAAGATTATGGACTCGTGTCTGGTCGCATATTCTGGACGTTTTTCGGCTATAGCTCGCTTTAAACGGATCAATTGTTGCCTGTAGAAGTCTCCCGTGAAACTTCCACAAGCATTCGGTGGGCTTCAGCTGCACTTTCCTTCCAATTGAAACAGAAAATCAACACTTGCCGCAAATAGTGCTTATTTGGGACGAAATTCGACATTTTCACCGCAGTAAAAATTAGACTTGATGCGCAAAACTCAAACGTCTGTAAACGATATTTGGTTAAGAGATGTTGATACTTCACGATACAGCAAAAATCGGCTGTTGCCGTCAACCATTTATAGCATCTAGAGCCATCTTTTGAAAACGGACTGAACTAATTTGTACACCTAATAGTTTGCAGAAGACGAGCATGGCTCATAGATCAGCTCGAGTAAAAGTCGGATTACAGTCCCGTGGTAGAAATGGACGGATGATATTTTTCGTTCGAAGACTAGCCCTTGATACGTGCCGAATGGTATCCCGGATAAACCGAAAAAAACCCGTTAATAAAAACCCAATTATTGATATTAATAAACAAAACATTGAGAAGTTACGGGACGTGTCACCCTTTCTGTAATAAGTCATCTAGCATAGCTGGTTTTCGAAAAACACTTTTCATCGATGGTTTCGCCCGCGATATTGTGTGTCATTGCGTCGTAAGAGGGCACTCCATATAGAACGCCAAATTTTAGTTGATTTTCATGATTTTTTTGGAGGGTAAGTAACGTAGATGCCTTTTCAGGGTCATAGGTACTTTTTATTACATAATTCTAGTTTTCAAAACGTTTTTTGTTGATTGAAAAAAAAAGTAAAAATGGCGGAGATATAACCAGTCGCCGTGAAGCTGTCCGGAAGGGAGGCCGAATGCGGTGTACACTCCAGCACCTCGTAGGATTATGTGAAACAGTCTGCGCAATGTCGGTGCAAATTGATTAGTATATACATGTGGTCACTTGACGAACCATTAATATTGGAAAAATAATGATAATTGGCTAAAGGGGAGGCCTCAGAACAAAAAAGTTAATTTTTTCGGAAATAATTTCAAACTTTGACCCGCCAAAAACATGTTCATTTTCATAATTTTTAGTCGGGCTTAGATTCATCAATGGCACATAAGTACAGGGTGTCCAATAGGAAGTTGCTAAAACTAAATAAGTGTCTCTTCTCTCCATGAATTCAATAGGGGTCCCTTTTTCTAAAGCGCATACCTGAGGCGCCGCAGTTTTATTCCAGCCGTGGTTGAAGCAAGTACGCGCGCGTCAAAATGAGTGAGCTCACCACGGAAGAAAAAGTATATCTTATTGAGTGCTTCTTCTCGAGGGGAAAAATGTATAGTAATGCGTATAGAGGGTTTCGTACTAAGTTTGGAACTCATAGAGTTGCCAGCGAAAACACTCTGAAAAGGTAAGAATTTAATATTTATTCATATTCATCTATCACACAACTTGTGTTTCAATTCAATTAAACTGCATTGAAGTAATTTTACGTTAATTTTTGTAGGATAATCGATAACTTCGTGAAGTATGGTACACTCCAGGACCGTAGACACGAGTTGCCAGGTCCATCTGTTACGGTGACTACACCAGAGAAGATCAAAGAAGTTGAGAATTATTTCAAACAAAATCCAAATGATTCGATTCGGAAAGCTGCTCAAGCATTAAAAATAACCAAATCATCATTACACAACATTTTGAAATATTTTTTAAAGTTTCATCCGTATAAAATAAGCGATCATCAATTGTTAACTGAATAGTCTGATAATAGTCTGATAACTGAATAAAGTGATAATAGTCCTTCAGCTTCCTCGTAATACTATATTTCTATGGGTATAGAAGCGTTCCTAACAGCTATTATCGAATAGACTACGCACCGCTCCACATGGCGCCTATACCTGCGCGTAGCGCTCCAAACGGAGCAGAGGTGAATCACGCTCAAAGGCTCTCGGGACGTCATTTTTGAGCATTGACCAAAATCACTAACTGCGTCGTATTCTACAGGCTTTGAACTATAAATTTAGGAATAAAAAAAGCCTTTCTTGAAGCTTCTATATGGAGTGTCTTAAGGTATTCCTCTCACGAACCCGAATATTTAACAATGAACTGATTTTCGTCTATAATCAAGTAAAAATACATCCTAGTATACTGGTAAAATTTCAAGCCAAGGTACCGAACTGTTAACCAAAAATTACGATTCTAAATAGTCTCATTTATACGGCGCTTTATAGAGATGACACGCCGGCCACATTTCTATTGAATCATTTATACACTATAATTCTAGATGCCCAATGTAAACAGCTCACGTGTGTAAAAAATTCGAAGTTTCCATAACGACAAACAGCTGGTCAGAAGAGCCCCTCCGCGAAAAAAATACCTTGCATTCAAATCAGTTCACCACATACACTTGAGGGAGGTTTCTACTTTGTTGAGAAAAAGGGATGTCGCCAATTTTTGGGAAAGTATTCAAAATTGTTCACATATACATAATATACCTCTAAATGGTTATTTCGTGTATTTACATGCGGCAAATTCTTCAAAAAATCGCGTTTTAATCCATCCGTTTGAAAATACGCGCCAAAACGCTCAGACCTGTCATATAACGGCGCGTGACGTCATACTCTGCAAAATACGTGTCTCTAAACAAAACACAATAACAAATATTTCAGAATTAATGAGTTCAAGGATGAATTCTAAATTCCATTCATCGCCGTATGGAAGACCTGCAACTGAATGGAACAAAACAAGTTGTAAAACGATACATAACCTCAAAAATTTGTTAAAATGATTACAGAGTTTGTAATATTAATGCTATATACATTATTTGTCGTACAAATAAGAATTCTTTAGGGTATACTTACATGGAAGTCTTCGCGTGTCTGAATTCTGCAGAGCAGAAGTTGCTATTTTTCGTAAATCAAATTGGCCACCGTTATGCAGTCGATCCTAGGCAAATTCGAACTATTTGCCTTCACGAATCCAGTCTCCATTATTACAGTTCGAGTGAAATTCAAAATCAATCGAGAAATATCACAAATTGTATTTTAAGACAAAGTGAACAGTGTCAGCCTAGTATAAGCAGTATGTTCAGAGCACGGTCTTGAAACTCCAACGATTTGGCTGGTACGACAAAATAAAAAATGTTCTTTCCCGTAGCCGCGACAAGTAGGGCGCCACCAGTACAGGAGTGCTCGAAGAGAGATGGGAACAGATTGTCGATCTCTTCCTAATAACTAAAGCGCATTTTATGAATTAATACGATTTACCACTTTAAAGCAATATCAGCGTTGTTACGCGTTATTGACTCAGAAATTCCCTCACTTTTCCAGGTCTTCCATACAGGTTTTGCAAAAATTCCAGTCTTTGTAGACTAGCCGGATTAGGGTCAAATAAAGAACACTTTCTTCATCAAACATATATTTTTTGAGTTGGAGAGATATTAGTCTTTGCAAACGTTACGAACTTACGGGAAAATTATATACATAGAAATAGCAATGACTGATTTTTGTGAAAAAAAAAACATTTTTAATCGACTTGAAGAAACAAAGGAAATTCTCAACTCGATCCTTGTATTAAAGAGTTATGTTGAACCGGATAACATAATTTTTTTAATACCAAATATATGGAAATTTGATAAAATTGATATTTATTTTGTTTTAACTGAAATTGAAATGAAATGAATGAAATTTAACTGAAATGAAAAAACAAATAGCAACAAAACTAGAATTAATAGTACGCAGTTGATCGTTCAAGCACGAGGTAAACACAGGAATTAAAGGTTCTGTTTGTTAGCCGCGCCCGCGACACTACTGAACAACGGCGCCAAGTAGCGGCAGCTTCGAGAAACAACTTTTATTTATCCGACTTCTCCCGGCCCCGATAATTTGGCGGTTTCAAGTTTCATACTTCTACGCCTGGTAAGACCGTGATTTAGAGCGTCGTTTCGTTCGTGCTTTCCAAAGTGTGGCGTCATGCGCTCTTTTGTTCTTTGTTGACTTATAGACATTTTTTTTACAATTCATTTATCTTTATCTAGAATTTTCGCCAAAATAGGCACTTCCGAACTTTAATTGTGAGCTATCACGTCATAACGATCATTTTTGTATTCTTGGTTACTGGAAACATCCGTATGGAAGAAAGGGAAGAGAATTTTCGTTGCCCTTCAACGATGCAAACTTGGACACGTTCATCGCCTAGCGATCATTTTGTATTGCAAACAAAAAAACACAGTACTATGTCTTTAACGATGACGAAGAACGAATTTAATACCGAATACACGTTTTACACTTCATAATCCGTGTTAACGATCGTCCGTTTCATCTCTCAATTTCAATGTTTTCGTGCTACCGCAAACACGCTGTAAAAATAGTACACCCTACTCGAGACGCTTTGTTTCTTTGTCTCCCAAACCGAGATTCCTCAGTAGCGCCTTTGGATTTGGATCTCGTCCGCGGAATCTTCGGAACACCTCGAGGGAGGGATAACTTCCGCCGAGCGACAAAAATGTTTCTCTGTAGCGCGATGCCGTTTCCTTCTCGAGGTCTCCGTTGCCCGAGGGAATTTCTTGAAAGGCGCTGTACGCGTCGGCGGCAACCATGCTCGACCAAAGATCGCTGAAATACGCGATAAAATTCTTCAGCAAATATAACGAAGGCGATAACGCTAGGGCGGACATTTTTTTCACCTGTAATAGGCAGCGCCCCATCCACCGAGCCAAATCGCTTGCCACGAACACACGTGGCCGTTTATATCGTCGTATGGAATAACGAAGTGTTCTGCCCACAAACGTTCCATCATTGGAATCCAAAACTCGTCTCTGGGAAACAAAAGCTTACATCGGACACGTATATCTTCTAATAGGTGTATATTGGGGGGCACAAATTTGAGCTCTATTTTTTTTCCTTCTCACCATCCAATTATCTTCCTTGAAGAAAAAAAAAATTGTCGCCGAAGCTGCGAGCGGTCGAAAGATATTCAGAGGTCGCTCGAGCCTCCCAAAAATTCAAATTTTCATTTAAAAATCTATTTTTTTTTCGTCCACTTCTTAAACATGAATTTTACGATTTAGAAGTTTAAACCTTTGAAGCATACATTTCTCCTCACGTGCAATCAGCTCAAAACTTTGTACACGGGGGTTTTCGGGGTCGCTGATTACAAATCTGCACTCAAAATTTGGAAACTCGAGATGGCGGATCCAATATGGCGGACCATAAATGCAAAAATCGTTGGTTTGAAAGCGAAAGTTGGTACTCGGGGGTTTTCGGGGTCGCTGATTACAAATCTGCACTCAAAATTTGGAAACTCGAGATGGCGGATCCAATATGGCGGACTATAAATGCAAAAATCGTTTGATGAAAGCGAAAGTTGGTACTCGGGGGTTTTCGAGGTCGCTGATTACAAATCTGCACTCAAAATTTGGAAACTCGAGATGGCGGATCCAATATGGCGGACTATAAATGCAAAAATCGTTTGATGAAAGCGAAAGTTGGTAATCGGGGGTTTTCGAGGTCGCTGATTGCAAATCTGCACTCAAAATTTGGAAACTCAAGATGGCGGATCCAATATGGCGGACCACAAATGCAAAAATTGTTCGATGAAAGCAAAAGTTGGTACTCGGGGGATTTCGGGGTCGCTGATGGCAAATCTGCACTCAAAATTTGGAAACTCAAGATGGCGGATCCAATATGGCGGACCGTAAATGCAAAAATCGTTTGATGAAAGCGAAAGTTGGTAATCGGGGGTTTTCGAGGTCGCTGATTACAAATCTGCACTCAAAATTTGGAAACTCAAGATGGCGGATCCTCTATGACGGACCAAAATGCTCAAAGTAGCTTGATGAAGATGAAACTCCATATGCAGGGGTTTTTTGAGTCGTTGAATTCGAATATCAGTTTAATATTGAACAATAAAAATGGCAGTTCCAATATAGGATAATGAAACACAAATCTGGCTTAGTCACTGATACTAATCTGAGCTTATAATTTAAACGTAAATCGCAATTGTTTTGCGGCCTTCTTACTCCTAATATACACGAGAAAGCGCGCCGGAATGGTTTGAACCCCAACTAGAAAATAGTCCCACACACTAGCTGTTGTTGAAACGAAGGTTCTACTGTGATAATTATTTTAAGACTGTTGAGCGTAGTAAATAAAACAAGCAAAAGTAAAATTAATGGAAATAATAACAATTATAATGATATTTTAACGTTTTCAACTTTGATATCGAAACATCGTGATTATTCGAGTTCAATGTCGGTTTTCCAGAATCGAATTTTCAGTCCGATATTCCGGTTTTTCGACATTATCGAAAACCGTTATCCATCCTCTACTCACGTTTCGTGCAATTTCAGATCCAATTTCGAGAGATAGAGCTCCTTGCACAGCTTGTAGCCGGCCATGTGTAATCTGACGTCCTTCAAACTGTCCACCAATTCGTCGGGCAACGGTGCCGAAGTGTCGTAGTGACTGGACACTTGCCGAATGACCGAAGGCTCGTACAGCCTCGATCGATGAACACGTAAATACACGCAGATGTTGGAGAAAATGACAACGCGACGATCATACTGGACATTTGAGGTATAGTATCGTTCGACTCACCAATTCGCCATAAAGTGGCCGCTTATACCGACAGCGTCCCATTCGACGTTCGACAATCCAGCAACTTCGGATAGTTCGGCTCTCGTCAACAGATGTTGCAAAGCGTGGCCGAACTGTAACGCAGGAACAGTTGACGAAAATTAATATCGCAGGTCGCACGATAATCATCTATACTTCTTGGAAAATTAACGGGCCACATCTACCTAGGTGGGTCAAAAAATTGCACTTTCCAAAAATAATTTTATACGATAATATCAGTTTTCTGGTAAATTCTCTGAAAAATTCATTGAAATATAAAATTGAGTGAGCTGCAGCTTATAACTAAAATACCGGCCTCGGAAAAATGCTTTTTTTTCTAGCTCGACGAAAATTCTTCTGCTGGGCATATTTTTCCAAGTTTTATCATCGATATTTTCTTTAAACATTCGGTGACCACCTGTTTTCGTCGTTACGGCAACTTCAGACTTTTAACACGCGTGAGCTGTTCACAAGGCCTGTAGAGTCATTTAGTGTATAAATGATTCGATAGAAATGTGGCCATCGTGTCATTTTTATAAAGCGCCGTATAAATGAGACAATATTTAGAATCGTTATTTTATGTTAAAAGTTCGGTGACTTGGCTTGAAATTTGACCAGTGTACTAGGATGTATTTTTACTTGATTATAGACTCCAAGCAATGGATGCCTTGGGAATTCAAGTCGAGAGAAATGCTGACAGGCAATGCGAGATCGATGATGCGAACAGCATTGCGAAGGCTGAAATTCAAAATCGAAAGGCGACCCGTGAAGGGAGAATTCGCCGCAGACAATCGAGAATTGCAGCTGACGAAGCAGCGAGTAATTCGGAGGGACCAATGTGTGGCCCTGCGATTGCTGATTAACGGTAAGGTAAAAAATATCTCTATCCTGCGAGTAATTTTTCTGACAAACTTCGAAACAGCATTGAAGTACACTTTTTGAAAAATCGATTTTAACTTCTTTTTTTTTAATGTCTGAAGTACGAAGAATATTGTGTGAACATTTCATGTTGAAATTCCGCAATCGCCAAAATTATACGGAGAATTTACCGAAAGATCGTGCAGCGGCCCAACGGCCGAGCGCGTCATTTCTTTACCCACTTTTCAAACGCGATTATCTCGAAACATAGTTTTCAAAGTCGGCGCCAGATGTATCTCGAAAACGGCTTGTCCGATTTTGTCCAAATTTGGATACAATATTCTTCGATAGTTTTTCTCGTTCGCCACGTAGGGGGTTTTTCATTTGATTGAACCGTTGCTTTCTTATGCAACCAAAATCGTCGGTAATTGCGAACGAAAAACGAATGTTAAATTAAAACGGTCGCAATTCCGTGAAAGGTGAAAATTTCAAAAAAATCCTACGAGGCGAACTCCTTTGTATATTATATTTCAAGAATCCGTTGCGTTTTCATGTTTCGGATCAACCGACTGCCCGGAATCCTTGGCACCACAATTTATTTTAAAAAATTCCTGAACATACCTCAATGTACATATTTTCCAATGAAAAAAAAACCCGGTTCTTATCGAAACCTTACTTTTTGAGATAAAAATTCCCGAAGTTTACACGTTTTTCTCGCCGTTTACCTCCCCTTAATGTTGAAGTTCGCCCGTTGGAATGCGATGAACATCCGTTTATTTTCATCCTCAAAATTGTTTTAGCGGAATTTCGGTGTCAATTTTACCGCAATTTTGAGTTAAAATCAAAATTGTTTGTGAATACACCGAAAAAGGTGGAAAAAATCGTATTGGAGATTTCGGAGACAATTTTAGTTTCTGAATAGAAAATGAGTTTTTTCTTTGCAAATGATATAGACCAAACGTGGATTTTTTCGAAATAAGTTTTCCCGCGTTGATTATCGTTGGGCGGAAATACCGTCGTACCTTTTGAAACAGAACAGCGACGTCTTTGAACGACAAGAGCGAGGGTTTGTCGTTGGTTGGTCTTCGAAAATTGAATATCAATGCAGCGAGGGGCTTCGTCGAGGTGTGAACGCTAAGATTTCTCATCGCCACCATCCAGCCGGCATCCTTCTCCATTCGAAGGCCAATTTCGCGCTTCGCGTAGGGATCCAGATAGAAGCTTGCGATCGGCTCGTCGCTCGACCCTTTCAGGTCGATCACATCGAAGAACCGCACATCGGCGTGCCAAACGTCGGTTTTTCGCGCCTCGACGATTCGCACGTCGAACAGCCTCTCGGCTAGGTCGAAGAGACCCTTCAGTACGTTCGGCAGGGGGAAGTAATCTCGGAGAATCTCGTCTTTGATACTGCAACGACGAATATACGTTAAACTTCCGTTTTCGTTCACAAAAAGCCTTTTTTTTTGCATATTTTCGCAGAATTCAGTTTTTACCACGTGACAATTAAGTTCTGCGGCTTTAAGGGGAGATATACATCTACGAGCCGGAAAAAGGTCATTTTTGTGAATTTTTTCAAGGAAAACTCTGTGAAATTTCGAATTGGGGTTTTAATTATCTAAAAGTATATACATTTAAAAAAATTAGTCTAATTTTATTTATTTAAAAATATACAAGGATATTGTATGATCCTTGGAGCGTCGTAAAAAAATCGGTACCCGAAATTTCTCGAAAACCAATGCGGCGATTGCCTTGAGGTTTTTTGTGGTTATTCTATACACCATTGATTATTTTTAAGAAATTGACGGATTCCCACTGTTATGTACACTTCTGTAGCGACCGGAAATTGGGTTTTTGTATGTCGTCTCAGAATTCCCTCACAAAAATACGCAATTTTAATATTCTTTTCTCTCTGTAATCAGGTCGATAACCGGCCCTGAAATTTTACAGAGACAATTGTTAATATATTTAGTGAATATCAAACAACAAAAAAATGAAAATCCTATGGATTGAAGCCTGGCGAAAGGGTCACGTTAAATCAAATTTAATCCTCCCTTACTTGAGTACAGATCGGCGATATTTTCGTGCCCAATAATCGATGTCCCATTCTTGCAGAGAATCGTCGAATCCCCGCTCGCGGGCGAATTTATCCAATTCGTCGAGGTCCTCTTTTTGAACTGGTCGAGCTGACGTGAAAAAGCGTAATACGGAAATGAGTGCATCGAGAGAATATTGGGCTCCGGTGAGACAACGTCAAGTGTGTGGCGCAATCGCACGTTAGAATAAAGTTCCGCAGCGTGTTGGGTATGCGCGTAATCGGGAACCTTACGCAAAGCCCGGCGCAGATGGCGCCACGTAAATGTAACGCAAACAAACGAAGCTGTGAACGCGCGCGGTTCGTTTTCGCGATGTCAGTCCTGTGCTAAAATTATACGAATGCACAACACAATGGACAACAATTGCATCTAATTGCACAGCACGGATGCATTCTTCACGATTTCTTCACAACTGAATTATTTGAGGAAAATTTGACGATAGTAGAAACACGGGCATAACCGAAGCGAATGTCACTAAACGTCATGTTCTGTTTGCGTTATGATACAATATGCCCTCTAGCGGGAGAAAGTGGTAATTGGGTTCCCTATTATGAGACTGAATCACGGTCTTACATATAGTTCTGGAAACTCCGGCGTTTTTGCACGGTGGAAAGTGTCATGGCTAGTGAGGCAAAAACGTAGTTCCACATTTATCCACTGGAAGCGCTGTCAAGTAGAAGTAGTCTTGTAGATGTATAGATATACAGCAGTATATAAATAACCTCATGATAGCCTCTTCTCAATTAAGGCGTTATACGCAGTTGGAAATTTACAAAAATCGACTTTTTCAATTGCATTTTCGGAATGTACAGGGTGTCCAATAGGAAGTTGCTAAAACTAAATAAGTGTCTCTTCCCTCCATGAATTCAATAGGGGTCCCTTTTTCTAAGGCGCATACCTGAGGCCCCGCAGTTTTATTCCAGCCGTGGTTGAAGCAAGTACGCGCGCGTCAAAATGAGTGAGCTCACCACGGAAGAAAAAGTATATCTTATTGAGTGCTTCTTCTCGAGGGGAAAAATTTATAGTAATGCGTATAGAGGGTTTCGTACTAAGTTTGGAACTCATAGAGTTGCCAGCGAAAACACTCTGAAAAGGTAAGAATTTAATATTCATTCATATTCATCTATCACACAACTTGTGTTTCAATTCAATTAAACTGCATTGAAGTAATTTTACGTTAATTTTTGTACGATAATCGATAACTTCGTGAAGTATGGTACACTCCAGGACCGTAGACACGAGTTGCCAGCTCCATCTGTTACGGTGACTACACCAGAGAAGATCAACGAAGTTGAGAATTATTTCAAACAAAATCCAAATGATTCGATTCGGAAAGCTGCTCAAGCATTAAAAATAACCAAATCATCATTACACAACATTTTGAAATATTTTTTAAAGTTTCATCCGTATAAAATAAGCACTCATCAATTGTTAACTGAACATGCCATGACGAAACGCATCGAATTTTGTAACACTATTACGGGAATGTTTGAAGCCGAAGAACTTAATGAGAAATTGATTATTTATTCCGATGAAGCACATTTTTGGATGAACGGGTACGTAAACAAGCAAAATTACCGGTTTTGGGGAACGAAAAATCCCAACATATCGCTAGCGAAGTCCCTTCATCCACAGAAAGTAACGGCATGGGCAGCAATTTCAGTAAAAGGAATTTATTTGCATTTCTTGGAATCTATGGTAACAGGAGAGTTACAAACAGTTTTTGGAAACGAAATTCTTCCCTTATGCAAAAAAGAGGGGACTGGTTAAAAAAATTTACTTCGTGCAAGATGGAGCGACGCCAAAAAAACGACTTTTTTGGCCTTACAACGGCGCATAACGCCTTGAGAAAATGCCTAATACGTACGTCGTACCGAAGCGCGAGAAAAGTTTTCAAAATCATAGTTAAAAGCGATCGGTGTTCAAAGTTCCACAGGACGATGAATTGCGTCGAAAATGGCAAGTGGCAATATATTCGATTAAGGATGCGGCAGTTTCGCCTATCAACAAAACCAAAAACGGCAAAAACATTTTTTTGTAAAAAACAAACTCGCCAAACTGACAAATCAACAAGAAAAAAACGGTGCCTTTTAAATATACACAATGCCTTCATTACATTTTTAATTCCTTTTCCTTTATATTTATTTATCAGGTTTTTATTAACATTGTTGAAAAAGCCAAAATAAAAATAAAAGTTGTAGAAGCAAACGTGGAATGCAATCTACTAAGAATAAACGTTAATTATAAGGAAAACAATTTAGACCGCACAAATTTGTTCATACCTCATCTATTCCAATGGCGAAAGACCAAATAAAAATATTACAGAAGTTCAAGCATACGAGAATACAGTCTAATGAAATAATAATCTCATTCTGCCAGATCAAATCGGATCAGGAGTGAAAAATACTCAATCATTTTCCATTTATATAGCTCTTACAAATATTGGGTCTGTTCGTTTTGGCTACACTTTTCCACACTTCTTACGCCTTCTGAGGACTTTTATTACTGTGGATATCGAAATTGAGGAAAGTGTAGCTAAAACGAACAGACTCTATGTTTATGGCGAAAAATCTGCGCCTTTGCACAGCTGTTCGGACCTGCGTTCGATTGGCTAACTTCTACCTAGCAGCGCTGCGGGTGGCAAAAGAGAGAACTGCCATTTTGCTTCGTTATCTGAGTCACTCCCCACCCTAGGAGTTTCCAGAGCTGCATGTAAGACCGTAGATCGAATCAAAGACTTTTTCGTCGTTTGAGGAAACTCAAATTGAAGAGGAAGGTCCAATGTACCGTGCAGGAATCGCAGATTCAAGGCAAACTTATTATTGCAACGATAGAACTGCTAGTGAAACTTTAAACGCGTTTTTCTCGAAAATATGCTTTTCAAAACGGGTGAGGATAATAATGTCGATTGACCAAATATAGAACGACAAAGATATCGAAACGGCAGAATTATGCACTCTCAAAATAACGAAGGTCAAATTATTCGAAATTTTAACTTTCGACTGATAAAAAAATCGAACCATTATTTATTGGAGAGCTAATTTATTCGAAAACGAGTATTCAGATTGTCTGCAATTCGGAACATAAAAATACAGAATCGAAAAATGTAGAACACCCATATCTCCGAAACAGAAAATAGCGAGTGCCGAATATGCGTAATACCGTCTATGGCGAAAAGCAATATATCGAAGCGCAAAATGTCGATGGCCCGAAATGTCGAAAGCCGAAAGGTCGAACGGCCAAAATGGCGAACGTGGTGGGGCCCGTCACGTGGGACGACTGCCTTACGATATTTTAGCCGACTGACCGACAGCGCCATCTCGCAGCTTCACTCTGAGGCGCAAGTAACGTATTGCTCGATTCGCCATCCGGGCCGTTCTACATTTTGACCCTCCGCGATTTCAACCACTCGACTTTTTGGCCGTTCGCTTTAATGATTTTCTGCATTGTGAACCATCGCCATTTTTTTAATTCGGACAATTGTCGTCTCGAATTATTTGGTGTTATACATACAGGCCCATCGATATTATGTTTTTCGATATTTTATTAAATCTGATTTTTGTTTTTCGCTATATATCAACTTCCGAGATGTTCATATTCGTAATTGTTATTTTCGACTTCACAAACTCAAGTAAGATTGATCTATCTATATTCGAACTTTCATTATTTTCGCATTCGACATTTTGGCCCATCTGCATATGGAACGTTCGACATTTTTCCCCCCAACCTTCAAAACGGTGTACACGATTTCTCGATTTCTAATGAACTGAATGACTCGAAATTGGGTACACTCTTTTGGTGTAATAGCAGTTTAGTCTTGACCGACGTTTTCCTCCTTAATATTCCTTTCTTTATTAGTTATTAACAATAATAACACTGTTCCTTAGAAAATCGATAAAGAATTTCAAAAATTTTTTCTATCTTTGAACCAAGATACCAAAAAAGGCTCGGTCAAGTTTTAGACAATATCATCTGAAAAAAAATCGTTTTTTAGTCAATTCCAAGTGGAACGTTGAGCCCCCCACGTTCAAAGGCCCTTCGCAGGATTGTTTATAACTTTTTAAATGATTATTTCTTATTTACTCCCTCGAATTTGATTTCTTCAAATAACCGTCATTTTCGGGTCGTCACAGTAACCTCTTAAGGAGGTACGATCATAACTACGAATCCAACTTTCGGATTTGAAATTTTTACATGATTTTGACGAATACGTTATGCGCCTATTGTAAACATTTGAGCCATTTTGACCGTTTAGTTATTTCGCAATAAAACTGCAAAGTCGAGCACTTTGAGTTACCGAAGCACGTCGTCTTATGGAGACGGTCAACCGGAAGTGCGATGATCGTGAGTAAACATCAATCAGAGCAGCTGTGCGTAATATAAATTTAGACTCTTTTTTGACCCCGTGGAAGTGATCGTACCTCCTTGGCTGCTTTTTCGTAGTGCAAAATTCTTCGTAAATCTTTCAAAAGTGTGGCAGATAGAATACTGTCAAATTGGAACCTAGAAACGTATGTGAGCGAAATGAAATTACCAGCTTTGAGAAGCATGTCTAGAACATCGTAAACGGTTTGCAGGCTCCTGGCCATTTTGGTCTCCATGCTCATGTGCGCGTAAGACTCGTAGCCGAGCGCTTTCGATTGGATCATACGATGGTCCCTTATGTCCTCGATATTTCCACTCGCGTATAGATTGTCGTCGTTCTGCACACTCATTTTCGACACGTTCGCTTGCCACACGTTCCAGCGGACCTCACGGCTCGGACAAAGTTCTGAAAATTTCCCCAAAACGTTCACCGCTCGGTTTGCTTTGCAACGAACATTTCGGATGGGCCTCACGTGTGACATCCTCGACCACGCAAAGGCCGATCGATTGAGCACTTGGGTGTATCGCGATGAGACTATACGGTGATAACATTCGCATCGCCGAATGTTGGAATGCACCGAAAACTCTTGTCTATAATTTCGTTGACGTTCGAAAAGCTTTTTCTACGATGTCGAAGTGTGCATCGTTGGAATGCAACGGAAGTTAATATTTATTTTTTCAACCGCCGACGAATTATGTGACCTGACTTTTGGTCAATGCTTTGGTCGACACATCCTGCAGTGTTAAAAGTTGCAATTTAAAAACTCTTTATCTCCCAAACTAAACAGCCGACTGTTCTGAAAATTCACTCGAACATTCATAATTATACGAACAACGTTCCACGTCAAGTGTCACGAGATAAATAATTCATCCCTGGGAGTCCAATGAAAAATTGCCAACTATAAAGACCATCCTCGTGAGAATGTCGAACATGTGGCTTCAAAGTCAAAGTATTACCCATAAACGGTGTAGCGATGTGTGGCTGGAGGGTCACCTTCCAAGGACCCTTCTGCGGATTCGCCGGATCTTCGGCGATCATTTTCAAATAATCCTCGGGAAAATCTTTCACGACGTTTGGATTCGTTATCGTGTGCTTGAACATATTCGTCGTGATCTGGAAAAACGTCGTCGCAATTATCGCGCGAATATAATGGACGAAAAACGATCGCAATGACGAAAATTCGAATACAAAACCTCAATCCGAATTCGAAATTCTTTGCTCCTGGTGACAAGTTTGCCTGCCGAGTAATCGAAGCGCTTTTTCGGCTTGCCGGTCAATTCCAAACCGTTCAATCGTCCATCGAGGTAGAGTTTGGCGAGCGTTCTGCTCTCGGTATTGGTCAATTTCGCTTCCCTGTTCTCGAGTGCCGTTTTGCACGCATTGAGTATGGGCAAGCTGAGCAATTTGGCGCCCCTCGCTTTGTTCATGCGGTCGTGGATATTCTCGAAATACTTGGTCGGCATCAGACTCTGGTTGCCGAAGTACAGAGCCTTCGCGATGCCCCATGTCGTTTCTATCGGTGCGCTCAACTCCTCCAGCGGGTGGAGCAAGTCGTTGAGGATATTTATATCTTTGATGTCTACGGATGAATGAATCGATAAAGACGCTGACTTTGGAGAAACTCCGTTAAGTGCTTACGTACACCTGAGTAGGTAAAAAACATCGATTTTTCGAAATGGGGCTCATTCGAATGTACTCTATCCTTTGAGCGTCTACCCTGAAAACTTCATAAGGAAATTCGCAGTACCGACGAAGTTATAGCGTTTTTTCGATACCTGGCATTGTTTTTTTTTTCATCGAATACTGAACAATTCTGATGCGAAAAATCGCCTGTTTTATTCCAGTGACTGCCATTGTTCCGTTCCCAGAATTGCCCAAGTGTAGTTTAAGGTGCGCAACTAAGTTTCCGGGTTTTTTTGACCAATAAAAAATCGAAAATTTCAAGACAAATACGAAAAATGGTTCATTCGAAGTATTGTCCTTTGCTATTTACACATTTTTGCCATCTCTCTGGCAATACATAAATACCGCGACGATAAAAAGACGCGTCTTTGGACTGAAAGCATACGTCCAAGCAATTTTGTACTGCATCGTAATTGGCCAAGTGTAGCCCACCCAAGCCATGCGCCATCGACCGGAACATGTGATAGTCCGAAGGGGCCAGGTCTGGCGAATACGGCGGGTGCGGTAGCAGATCCCATTTCAGTGTTTTTATGGTGTCCTGGACGATGGAACTGCGATGGCACGGAGCGTTGTCGTGCTGCAATATCACACGTTCGTGTCTCGTGTCCCATTCTGGCCGTTTTTCGAGCAATGCGTGGTTCAAATTGATTAGTTGTTGTCGGTAGCGATGCCCATTGACAGTTTCGCCTGGTTTCAGCAGCTCATAGTACACGATTCCTTTCTGGTCCCACCAAACGCAGAGCATTGTCTTTTTTCCGAAGCGATTTGGCCGTGCCGTCGATGTTGACGCTTCGCCAAGCGAAAGCCACGATTTTCTGCCTTTCGGATTCTCGAAATATATCAATTTTTCATCGCCAGTAACAATTCGATGCAGGAAACTCTTTCTGTTCTGCCGCGAAAGCAAAATTTCGGAAGTGGCTTCCCGCTTGCCGCAAATGCTGTTTATTTGGCACAAACTTTGACATTTTCGAGGTTAGAAAAAAGGTCGTTGTGTTGCGATATTTGTTTATATTACGACTGGGTATTCTTAACCGATGTCCAAGCTGTAAAGACACCCAATTTCAGACCTGTATGCCGACTACATGTGTCGCTAGCGCCATCCATGTGTGAAACCCGGGAACTTAGTTGCGCACCTGGTACAAAGATGTACTAAAGAGTCCCTCGAAATGACCTGACACTTTACATGGCGCGCCAAATAAACGCAAACAAATCCACAAAGAATAGACAAAGGGAGCCGAATAAGGGAACGTACAAATCAAACACAAAGAAACTAACGAACAAACCCCGAGCAATCCAAACAAATGGACGAACAAAGGAATAAACGAACGGACAAACAATGAAAACAGTTAACGAACGAACGATAAATAAACCCAAAGAAATTAAGGAACAAACCCCAAACAATCCAAACAAACGGACAAACGAACGAACAAACAATGAAAACAGTTAACGAACGAACGATGATAAACAAACCCAAACAATGAACAGATAAACAAACTAAAGCAATTGGACAAATAAACCGAAACGAATACAAACTCAAACAAACCCACAATGAACAGATAAACCCAAACAAACAAGCAAACGAACCCAAATAAATTCCCAAACATACAAACGAACCCAAATAAATTCCTAAACAAACAAACAAACCCAAATGAATTCTCAAACAAGCAAACAAAATCAAATAAATTCCCAAACAAGCAAACAAACCCGAAAAAGTCCCAAGCACGCAAACAAAACCAAATAAATAGCCAAACAAGCAAACAACACCCAAACAAATTCTCAAACAAGCAAACAAAATCAAATAAATTCCCAAACAAGCAAACACACCCACATAAATTCCCAATCGAGCAGACCCGAAAAATCAAATTTTCAAATTCCGACTCGATAAGCAATAGTTTTATCTATCTACTTTAAGAAACAAATATTTTTTTTAGATAAAACATGGCAGAGGCTCGTCTGGTACCGCAAACGCTGTCAACAATAACACGTTCCAGGAAAACGACTGTAACTTTTTTACCGTTTGAAATATTTTAACCAAATTTTCACATAGTGTAGATAAAATGTCATACTTTAATATTTACGGTTCCAAACGGTTACAAGCATGCTGTTCAATTTTTGCAGCGAAATTCGAATTATTCCGGTTGCTACAGCCTTTCTCAGAAAAAAATGCCATTTGTCATGACGGTGTACACTCTCAAAGGAGGAGTTTTCAAGCTGTCCGTCTCGATTTTTGGCACAACATTCGTTATGTTGCCAAAGTTGTATTAAGCGTTTTAAAGCTTTTAAAGCTTCATTAAGATTTTTTCAAAGCTATATTAAGCTTTCGAATGCTTTGAAAGCTTTATTAAGCTTTTTAATGCCCTAAAAGCTTCATTAAGCTTTTTAATGCTTAAAAAGCTTTTGCTTTAAGCTTTTCAATGCTTTAAAAGCTTTATTAATCTTTTAAATGCTTTAAAAGCTTTGTTCAGCTTTTTAATGCTTTGAAAGCTTTATTAAGCTTTAAAAGCTTTATTAAACTTTTTAATGCTTTAAAAGCTTCATTAAGCTTTTTAATGCTTTAAAAGCTCCATTGATCTTTTTAATGCGTTAAAAGCTTTATTAAGCTTTTTAATTCTTTAAAAGCTTTATTGAGCCCTTTAATGCGTTAAAAGCTTTATTGAGCTTTTTAATCCTTTAAAAGCTTTATTGAGCTTTTTGAAAGCGTTTTAATGCTTTAAAAACTTCATTCTGCTCATTAAGCTTTATTGAGTTTACTTAAGTATTCAAAAAAACTTTGTTGCGCTTATTGAGCTTAGTTAAGCTTTATTGAGTTTACTTAAGTGTTCTTCATTAAGCTTAAGTATAAGTTTTTATTCAGCTTAAGTTTATTGAGTTTATCACGCTGAATTGAACTTTGTTAAGCTTTATTAAACTTCATTAAGCTTTGAAAGCTTTAGGCTTTTTTGTTGTTGAAATATTCATATTTTTCAACGAAAAACTGTAGAAAAAATAGGCTAAATTCGATACTTTTTTTCAAACAGTCGTCATTTTGTCAATTTTGAATTCAAAATAACCTCCATAGCAAGATAGCACCTTTCATACTGATTGATAATCTTTTCACAAATTTTGTTTCAGATAATATAACGGCCATAACCGTGTACACCATGAAGACTCCTTTTTTTAAATACTCTTTTCAATCGTTGAAAAAAATCTAAGAAAAATAAAAATAAACGGCTATAAATGTATTGTCTCTTTTTTATGAGTGCTTTGATTTGAGATTAAAGTCAGACCGGTCAGCGTATTAGAACCATAAAAAAAAATCGCGAGAATAAGCTACTTTTGACCCGTTACACCGCGACGATCCCTTGAGAATCTCCGTGCTCCGGATCTCTGTGCGGTTATTTCGAATAAACTCACTTTCCAATCGCTCCTCTATCCTTTTGATGCCCTGTTCGAATTCCGCCGTCTGCTTGCCGATCGCTGCTATACTACGTTCGATAGTGAAGGTGTTGAATTCCGGCAAACCATTTTCCTTGACGAGCGGATTCTTCTCTGGCAGATCTTCGCCGATTTCGGGCAGCCTGTATATCGTCGAACGCGCGTTAAAGCTATTTCTGTATCGTGCGTTAAATTTTTTATCGCGAAGCGAAGTAGCTAGGATGGACTCTTAACATACGATCACATAACACGAGTAAATGGAATAGGTTGCGGTAAATGGATAAAAAATAATACGTATTTACGTGCGACGAGTTCGGTTCTAACTTTTATGTCCATCTATCGATGTTAATCACGCCTTTGTGATTTTTCATCCACGAATCTTAAACGTTTTTTTTAACCATCGCACCGTTTCTATTCACGGAATAAAGTGTCGCGAATGTGGTGAAAAAACATAACCTAAAAGCTGCTCGTACTTACAGAATAATGTAACCGTATCTTCTTTTTCTCGTTTCAAGGAGACAACTCCTCGTAAGGATTATACGTTTTCCACAAAAAGACACGGCCATCGTGTCGTTCTATTTGCGCTTTTGTCGGCTTAATTTTTAATTGCGCACATTCTCAACACTCGATCACCCTAGAGCACACGCCGCTGTGGGTTTCGCCGCCGTGAAATCGTCCCTTTAAAAATGGCGGCGCCGGTTGCGATTGCGGAATGACGAAAATCTATTGTTTATCTAATTAATCGCATGGCGATGGTGCCGAGTTCCGTACGTTTTCGAATAAACGAAAATTTCCTCGCATGCAAAATGTAATTCGCAGTGTACGTTTTTCTTCCCGACGAAAGATTCCGCGCCGACGATAATATCAGTAGGGTTACGAGGCTACAAGCGACCATTGACGACCGAAGCGGAAATAAACAGCCGCGCTAATTGTAATTACACGGCTGTCAATTATGACTTATAAAAGTACAGCTATTCGATTACGATTGAGATAAGATTAATCGATAGTTTGTCGAACAACGAAGAAAGGCGTCTCTTCGAGTAAATCGCGCTATGAATCAATCGTAATGGAAAATGTGATTTTTTTCTTTTTTATTAACATTGTTCTCTACAGGTACATAGTCGATGTTCGATCGAATTCTCAGTTGATTTGCCATCGAAACAAGTCGCGAGGTGGTTTCTCCTGTAATATCGTGCTTTCGTTGTTTTTCTCTATCCACGCCGCGTATTTCCATTGCTCCTTTTCCTCTCCTCGTCACTTGCCAATATGAACACGATTTTAGTCCTCTCCGTAGAAACGATCCTGCTTTTGTCTTACCTCAACGTCGTTCGCGCAGAATACATGGTCAGCAAGGAAGACCTGGACGGTCGCAAAAAGATCTATTCAAAAATTTACATGCCCAATTGGATACCGGGATCGTACGTACGGATATTGAGAACCAAGCACGAACAACTCGCACGCTCCGACAAGTACGAACCTTCGATGGTCGAGACCGATGACAATCTCGAGGGGAACAATTTTTCTACGTGAGCAATTATTTTCTCTACATCCACAATTATACATCGAACCTCCAGAATTCTTCTGCCGAACTCGGTGGATTCGAACGAGTCGGAAATAATGTGCCAATTCGGTCCTGTCCCGTCTAATCTTATTTCTCTAACATACCAACTTGTTCTTACGGAGCCAAGTTCGTTTTTTTAGTCTCCATTTCGAATTTCGAATTTTTTATTGGAATTAAAACCATTTCCGCCACATTAAAAGAGCGCAAAAGGTAATTCAAGCTACTTGAATGTTACAAAAACAAAGTCAATTTTGTTTCTTTATTACCGGTCTCTTTGCTCGTTAGGGGATCTCGAACATATTGGTTTTTGTGCCTTTTTTTCTTAGATTTGTTATCAATTAATCAAATCGAGTTTCATTTGCACAACTTCTTTAACAAGCCGAGTAAAAATGAAGATACAGGGTGTCCAATAGGAAGTTGCTGAAATTAATCGACTGTCATTTTAACACACGTGCACAGACTCAGAAAAGCCAAATTGCTTTAAATAGAGGAAACTCTGCAGTTTTAAACGCACATAAATAAAACCCAGTCAGATATTTTTTATGTCAATTTATTACATCTTATAAAAATAACGTAAAAGGACAGTGATTAATGATAGATATTTTCGAAGTGCGAACCGTTAGATTGTGCACAAAAATCAATTCTCTTTTGAAAACTGTGAAAAACTGTGTCCAACATATCGTTCGTAATGCCGCGAACCACTTCCTGGATGGCCGCGATCAGTTCTTCTACTGTGCTGGGGTTTTTGGCGTAACAATGATCTTTAATGTAACCCCACAAGAAAAAGTCACAAGGGTTCAGGTCCGGTGAGTACGGAGGCCATTCTAGTCCGCCTTGAGGAAATTTAGGGTACCCCAGACCGATTACTCGAGTCCCATATACGCGATGAATAGCTTCAAACACCTCATGAGTCCGGTGCGGCGTCGCTCCATCTTGCATGAAGCGACATATTTCTATATCTGCATATTTCTGCATATTTCTATATCTGCATATCTGCATTTCTATATCTGCATATTTTTATATGCATATTTCTATATCTCACTTTTAACCGGTCCCCTCTTTTTTGCATAAGGGAAGAATTTCGTTTCCAAAAGCGGTTTGTAACTCTCTCCTGTTACTGTAGATTCCAAGAATTGCAAATAAATTCCTTTCACTGAAATTGCTGCCCGTGCTGTTACTTTCTGTGGATGAAGGGACCTTGCTAGCGATATGTTGGGATTTTTCGTTCCCCACAACCGGTAATTTTGCTTGTTTACGTACCCATTCATCAAAAAATGTGCTTCATCGGAATGAATAATCAATTTCTCATTAAGTTCTTCGGCTTCAAACATTCCCGTAATAGTGTTACAAAATTCGATGCGTTTCGTCATGGCATGTTCAGTTAACAATTGATGAGTGCTTATTTTATACGGATGAAACTTTAAAAAATATTTCAAAATGTTGTGTAATGATGATTTGGTTATTTTTAATGCTTGAGCAGCTTTCCGAATCGAATCATTTGGATTTTGTTTGAAATAATTCTCAACTTCGTTGATCTTCTCTGGTGTAGTCACCGTAACAGATGGACCTGGCAACTCGTGTCTACGGTCCTGGAGTGTACCATACTTCACGAAGTTATCGATTATCCTACAAAAATTAACGTAAAATTACTTCAATGCAGTTTAATTGAATTGAACCACAAGTTGTGTGATAGATGAATATGAATAAATATTAAATTCTTACCTTTTCAGAGTGTTTTCGCTGGCAACTCTATGAGTTCCAAACTTAGTACGAAACCCTCTATACGCATTACTATAAATTTTTCCCCTCGAGAAGCACTCAATAAGATATACTTTTTCTTCCGTGGTGAGCTCACTCATTTTGACGCGCGCGTACTTGCTTCAACCACGGCTGGAATAAAACTGCGGGGCCTCAGGTATGCGCCTTAGAAAAAGGGACCCCTATTGAATTCATGGAGGGAAGAGACACTTATTCAGTTTTAGCAACTTCCTATTGGACACCCTGTATATAAACATATATAATTGTATATTAATTGATCATATACAATTGTATATAAAAATTAGCCCGATAGAATTTTATATATTTGTATATAAACGTATACAATTGTATATACTAATATATACGTTTATATACAAATATATATAATTCTATCGGGCCAATTTTTGTATACAATTGTACATGATCAATTGTTCCATTGTGCATGATCAAACAATTATATGTGTTTATATATATTCATTTTTACTCGGGATTCGAGATGATGAACGTCAATTACTTGAATCTAATGGTTTGAACTACAACAATTTGGATATGCACGTACGAGCAAAAATCAATAACGAAGTTTTTACTTCGGTTAGGTGCACAATAACTAAGACCGATAGTTCGGTAATGAAAATGACGCATAACATTCGTTGTTGTTCCCATTTAAGGATCAAACCGTCTCTTCTTTTCATTTGAAAATACTTTATATTTTATAATTCAACGTTTCAATGTAAAATACGTTGGTATGTTTTGTCATGTAGACGAAAAAGCTATTGTGACATATATTATACCAGTCGAAGAAAGCGATGACATTTTGTTAGTAAAATATCAAGAAAAAACTAATATTAATCAACTGATCAGAATTGGAAATTATCTCTGTAAGAAACCCAATAATTGTAATCAAATTTGGTAAATGTGTCGCATCGATACATAATTTGTTAACTTTTAATAGACAATCTTTTGATTTAGCTGCTTCCATACGCGAATAAAACCAAAGAAAACTCTTTCTATATCTAATCATATATGAAGCCATATAAATATATATACAATTATATGTATTTCAAAAGAAAATAAAAGTACTCATATACAGTCATATACAATTTTATGTACCGTAAATAAAATGTTCACGTATATATATAATTATATACAACACTATGTTGAATTATATATAACTGTATATGATATTGTATCTAATTATATAAACTCCCTGTAAAAATAGTATCTCCCTATGTCGTTATATACAGAAGTATGTATAATTTTGTCAAATCAAATTTGATGGAAGTACATTTATATCGGATTATATATACGAATGTATAGAGTTATATACAATTATATATAAACCTATTTTGTACATCGAAAAAAAAAAACATTCTTACAGCTTGATATTCATACTAAATAGATGCGTAATTAATTTTATGAGTCAATCACTTTTTCATACGAAAAAAAATGGTTGAATTCGCACATGATTTTAGACCCGTTACTTTATTATCATTCGGGTTGCTGTAGTGTATCGCAGTTTTTGAAAAGTTCCTGTAAATCGAGAACTACGAAATTTCGAACGAAATATTTCGAGAGGAAAGAGCTCGAAACAAAATATTAAGGGGAGAGATACCTTTTGGTAACGAAAAAATTGCTCATTCTCATGGTTTTTTAAAAGAAAAGATCGCATTTTTTGACAAATTGCTGTAAATCGAGAGCTACGAGATTTCAAACGAAATATTTCGAGGGAAAAGGGCTCGAAAAAAAAATATTAAGGGGAGAGATACCTTTTGGTAACGAAAAAATTGCTCATTCTCTTAGTTTTTTTTTAAGAAAAAGATTTCTTCACCATTTTTGAGACTTGGGGCTTGTTTTATCACTACTTTTGGCTGTGACATTATATCTTCTGATAATAAAAACAAACTGTATTATCCGAAAAAATGGCAATAAAAGTAAAAAAATGTTGCAATAAAAAATTCTTTTTTTTCTTTATTTTCAAAAACATTTAGGATCTTTCATAATTAAATTATGTTTTATAATTTAAAAATTTTTATCATTATTTTTAATATTATTTTTTGTTAACTATTTTTAATAATACATTTTTTTATATCATTATTTTTAATAATTGAAATTTTTAATAATTATTTTTAATAGGTTTTTAAATAATTATTTTGAATAATTTTTTTTTAAATCGTTATAATGAATGTTGTATAATTTTAAAACATATACCATTTGTATTGTCTGTTTCTCTTGGAAAACATGCATGGGACAAACAAATGACGACAATAAAAGTTTAATATTATTCACGGAAAAAGCTCATTTTTTTATCGTTTGCAAGCTCTTTGAAAAGAAATTACATTTTAAATTCCTCATTTAAATGAGGGCAAAATACGTTTTTTGCGTAGTTTTCGCCAAATATACGAGTTCCGCCGACCCTGGATCAGTTTTTTTTTGGTTCCTACGGTGTTAATACTTCTAACCTTATGTGAATATGTGAATATCTAAGTATAATGAAGCCAGCGGACCCTCCCAAAGCGATCTAGTTGACGCTAAACGAGAATAATGGCGTATTTACATCATTTTTGGAAGTTATCAAAAAAATGGTACACAGGATCTTAATTTTGACTTCGAATATCGATTCAGCAGCTCAAAATACGTCGGAAAAGTATAGTCCGATTCGTCGCACAACCAACTTTTTTTTGTGTGGCTGTGTAATCAATGAAAAATGAGTCTAAGAAGAAAAACGTCGGTCAAGACTAAACGACTATTGAACTGAATAGGTGTACCAGGTTTTAAGGCGTTACCCCCACTTTTAGCGCAAAAAAAGGCCTTTTTCATGAATTTTTTTAAAGAAAACTACAAAACTTTTTTAATCGATCGATATACCATCTTAAAGAACACATCTTGAAGAACTTTCAGTAATTTTTTTATTGAAAAATATTACATTGTTTAGTGGCAAATGGCCGTCAATGAAATAATGTTTTTATATACACGGTTTGCGGTGACCAACATTGCGGCGAAGTGGATCATCTGAAAAAAAATGCGGATGGATTTAGTCAAATATAAGTATAAACTAGTCTTTAATCGAAGGATTTTAAAAAATATTCATTTTTCACAAAATGGCGGACAGTCAAAGTTAATGGTTCGATTTTAACGAAAAAAAACGGCCGTTTTTTGGCTATAAAACGGCCATTTTTTTTCGAAAAAAAAAATCGAACGATTAAAGACTACATTTTTATGTATTAAATAAGCCTGCAAAATTTCAAGAAGATCGGTTCATTAGTGTTCGAGTAATCTTGGTCACCGACTTCAGAAATGCCATTTTGAGAAAAACGCGTTTAAAGTTTCAATTTCAGTTCTTCAATTCACGGATTCTTCTCTTTCAACGCTCATATCTCAGTCAATTTTGTTCGGATCGACTTGAAATTTTCAGGACATATTCTCAGATACTTATACTTCAAAAAAATGCAATAAAAAAATCGATTTTTTCAAAATCGCAAGTGGGGGTAACCCCTTAACGGGGTCGTCTAGTGTGAAGGCCGTTTTTTAATGCATTTTTGGGGAATTTTTTTTTGACAAACCATTAAAATAAAATAATTTATAAATTGTATATAATTTTTATTAACATTTAAACAAACTTCATGAATCTTCTGAAGTCATTATATAGAATGTAGTCGGAGATACACCGCCTAAAAGGAACACATATATAAAAAGAGGTGCTCCACTGCTGCCATGATTCCGGCCGTTCTGCTTATTTGAAAGAAAAAAACCAAACGGAATTTTAATCGTGAGACTCGAGGCTCTACATGGAACTAAAATAAACTTAGAATCCCAAAAAATAATTTCTTTTTTACGCTTTGGAAAAAAAATTCAATTTTTCGTACTTTTTTGGGGTCTATATAGTTGATAAAAAGAAAACTAACGAAGCAATCTTAATTACTTTAGTTCAACTCGTAGTTATATATGTACTGATGGAAAGATGCTGTATATATTTGAGGAGAATCAATCAAATATTTTTTTATATTTATTATATTTTTTATATTTTACGATATAAAAAATATTTTATATTTTAAATATTTTATAATAGGCAACAGTTTGAAAAAATCGTAACCGTAATTGCTCCGTATACCTGCTGCGGTTTACAGCTGTAACTTTTTAACGACTTCAAATTTCGAAAAATCCTTTTACCCCCGCCTTCTATACATGTTTGAGATGTAATTTATGAGAAAAAAAATCGATTTTTTTAATCTGACCCACTAGACGACCCCCTTAAAGGGTTATATGCAGTCAGGAGGCCCAAGAAGATCGATTTTTCAAGAATTTTTCTCGAGAAGACCTTTAAATCTATTAACGTAAAAAATTGTACACATATTATGGTAACTTTTAGCTGCATTTTAACATTTTTCATTTGTGAAAATAATCATGTCGAAAGCTGCTATAGCTGATCTTCGGAAGCACCTCAAAAAAAAGGCGTCTTGCGGTGAGCACGATAGCTCTGGACTGGATCATCTAAAATGAAAAAACCGAAAATATTTCGTTAATATAATGGGTATCTTGTAATTGATCAAAGGAATAAGCAAAATAATATTTTTTGGCAAAATGGCGGCTGTTTAAAAAAAATCGATTTTTGCCAAAAAATTAGGCCTTAAATTGTTTATAAAATGGAAAAAAAAATTTCGTGATAAAAACCTTTGATTAATTACTGAAAAATATACTTGAAAAAATTGTGTTAAAATTTGAGACCGATCGGTTCAGCCGTTTCCGAGAAATCTTGCTCACCGACTTTAAAAGCACAGTTTTCAGAAAAACGCGTTCAAAGCTTCAAAAGCACTTTACGTATAGCCTGACACGTAATTACAAATGTGCGTGTAACTTCGAGAATATTCGCCGCACTGACAAGAAATTTTCAGTGTGTGTTTGTGTACTTAAATATATGTACGTCATGAAAAAAAATTTAATTCGATTTTTCGAAAATTTTATCTGTATAAAACACCTTAACATATCCACTAACATTTTGTTAATCTCAGTACATCCGAAAGGACACGAATTCAGGAAAGACACTTGGTTTTCATGAATTTTCAGTCAAAATCAAGAAACAAAGTCGAGATTCGTGAAACTAGCGGTGCGACAAAGTTTGGCCTTCACGGTTAAGAAAATACTCGAAGAGTTGCTCATCCTCGTCTCCGAAGATATCGAAAAAACGAGAAAGCTTTCGGAAGAATTGAAACAGAATTTGGATAGAAGCGATCTCAGGATCGACGAGTTGCCGGAGAGAAATTTGGGAAATTCCTTGATACAGAATGTTAAATCGCATGTGGATGGTGAGCGAACGGAAAATGTGCCGGACGTGCAACACGCTGGCGTCCAACTCCCGAGCAACGTTATACCCTTCTTAAGAAAATATGTTTCGGGGCATCATGCTATCCATTACAGAAATATTGCAAAATAGAGACGATACGAAGTGGCTCATTCCATACTACGGCAAATTATACATTTAAAAAAATAATCGTTTGTTTGTGTGTAAAATGAAAAGTTTGACTAAATAAAAACACCTAAAAATGAATGTAACTGCATCAGTGGTGCGCCATTAGCTGTGGAGGCATAATTACTAATTGTGGTCATCTACTTTGATATCTGCAAAGGGGCAAACCAAGTAGCGGGCGATTGACGATGATGTGGAAATTGTTAATTAACGATGGATTGCGTTTATCATTCCATCGAAACTGTCGAAAATTGATTTTGATCTGCAAATGGATGCCACATGTCACGGAAGAAACTTTTGGTTTCCATTCACAGATATGTCAATCGTACAGGATGATTTTTTTCTAATGTATCAAGTTTTCGGTGGTGGATATAGGTCTGTTTACAGCACTGCAGGAAATGTTCAATATGGAAAACCCAAGAGGATTATTAAGGCGGGATTCTACTTTGAAACCATGAAAAAAACGCTATTTTCGTGAATTTTTTCTGAGAATACTATTAAAGATATCGATATGAGGTTTAAACTGTTCAATAAATACACTCTATAAGTACATAAAAAAAATTTTTTAATGTATTTTATTCATTTTTTGTACACGTAAAATATGTTTAAAGCCATCGCCTCGAAAAGCAGGTACCGTTGCCGTGGTCGTGAAATCTTCCCGACGGATGGTCTGAAACAAAAAAATCAAATAGTTTCATGTTCAGTATGTCTTCAGGAACCGACCTAACTAGAATATTTTATATACGTGCAAAATTAACAAAATGGCGGTTAAAATACGAAAAAAATGCGTTTTTTTTGGGTCTTTTTTCGCAATAAAAAAATAGTTCTAATCAAAATTTTAAGTTGATTGTAGTTAGGTCGGTTGGTACACACATATAGAATATGTGTTCCAAATTTCATAAGGATCGGTTCAGTACTTTTTGAGTTATCACGACCACGGTACTTGAAAATGTCGTTTCGAGAAAAACGCGTTTAAAGTTTTGGTGAGTGATAAATCGTAGAAAAAATGATCTTACCCTCAATCAGCGATGCCTGGGCCATATAATATGCCTTCGACGTGTTCCAGGTGGGTGTTTTCATCCAATTTAGCCTTTTCAAAGTTTCAAAGTAGAATCCCGCCTTAAGGGAAGGTACCTGAGTAAATTTTTCAAAAAACCGACTTTTTTCTTGTAGTTTGTAGTTCAAAGAACATTGTGTATAAATTTTATGTAGAAATTCGGAATATTGAAGAAGTTGTGGGTTATTCGGCGAAACATTGTTCAAATATTGTCAACATTGCTGCCAATATTGCCACATGCGTTTTTAACTGCGGGGCAAAATCCTATCTCCAAGTGATGGATGCCTTGGGAATTTAAGTCGGGAGAAATGCTGACAGGCAATGCGAGATCGATGATGCAGACCGCATTGCGAAGGCTGAAATTCAAACTCGAAACGCGACCCGTGAAGGGAGCATTCGGTGCAGACAATCGAGAATTGCAGCTGACGAAGCAGCGAGTAATTCGGAGGGACCAATGTATGGCCCTGGGATTGCTTATTAACGGTAAGGTAAAAAATATCTCTATCCTGCGAGTAATTTTTCTGACAAACTTCGAAACAGCATTGAAGTACACTGTTTGAAAAATCGATTTTAACTTCTTTTTTTTTAATGTCTGAAGTACGAAGAATATTGTGTGAACATTTCATGTTGAAATTCCGCAATCGCCAAAATTATACGGAGAATTTACCGAAAGATCGTGCAGCGGCCCAACGGCCGAGCGCGTCATTTCTTTACCCACTTTTCAAACGCGATTATCTCGAAACATAGTTTTCAAAGTCGGCGCCAGATGTATCTCGAAAACGGCTTGTCCGATTTTGTCCAAATTTGGATACAATATTCTTCGATAGTTTTTCTCGTTCGCCACGTAGGGGGTTTTTCATTTGATTGAACCGTTGCTTTCTTATGCAACCAAAATCGTCGGTAATTGCGAACGAAAAACGAATGTTAAATTAAAACGGTCGCAATTCCGTCAAAGGTGAAAATTTCAAAAAAATCCTGCGAGGCGAACTCCTTTGTATATTATATTTCAAGAATCCGTTGCGTTTTCATGTTTCGGATCAACCGACCGCTCGGAATCCTTGGCACCACAAGCCATGCCAACGAACAACGCGTCTAACGCTGACCACAACAACGGCGCTTCCAATCACCGAATTTATTTTAAAAAATTCCTAAACATACCTCAATCCACATATTTTCCAACAAACAAAACCCGGATCCAATCGAAACATTAGTTGTTAAGATAAAAATTCTCGAAGTTTACCTGTTTTTCTCGCCGTTTACTCGGGTACCTCCCCTTAAGGGATAACACTACTCTAGAAGCAGAAAATAAGACCTAACTTCGACAATTTATTTTGGGAGTATGAAAAAAGGAACAGGATTTCTTTTGAGAGGGTATATTTAACACATTAAAGTATAAACATTAAAAAAAAAATACTTTTCGTACAAAATGGCGGTGACAGAGTCCGTATTGAAAAACGTGTTTTTTTTTACAAATAGCTTCACGGGAGGACGGTTTTCTCGTAAAGTATAAGACCTGGAACAGAAACCAAAAAAAAATTTATAATCTATACATTATTAGCTATGGGACTACGTAGGGATCTTTATAGCAAATTTTGGAAAAATCGCGCACATGGAAAAAAATTAATCGATTTTTGGCCCAAAAAATAAGCACGAAATTGTTTGTAAAAAAAAAGTTTATATTTAATAAAAAAAACGGCTACGTACTCCCATAGAGAATGTAATTGTGAAGCTACTACAAAAATTTCAAATCGATCCATGCAAAGCTGTTCGCGTAATCCGTCCTTCCAGTTTGAAAAAAGTTTTGCAAAATCGATAATTGAACCTTGAAGAAGAAAAAAATTCGCTGCAGGACCAATTGCACATTGTTTTCATGACCCCAAAATATTTTTTGAACAAAAATAAAACGATTTTTTCTTAATACTAGAAAAGTGTTATCCCTTAAGGGGGAGATAACGTTAGGCGAAGAAAAAACTGCTTATTTGCATGATTGTTTTCTAAAGGAAAGATTTTTTCACCCTTTAGAGACTTAGGGTAAGTTTTATTACTACTTTTGGCTGTTCGATGGTATTTCTTATTCATTTATCTTCGAAAATGGCGCAGGTATGGCAGTATATAGTTGGCGGGATTAATCTGAAAAAAAACCAATGAATATTTTGCTTTCATTAACACTCATACGCAGAATATGAACCAAAAAAGTGAGAGATTTTGAAAATCGACGGAATGCCACGCTTTGAAACAAAAAATCGAATTTTTCACAAAAAATGGTTTCATTATGCACGAAAAATATTTTAGTTATTTTCAAAAACACTTAGGGTCATGTTTTAGACCATAAGGTTAAAACGATTTCTACCAAATTTTATCAGAATCGGTCAATCGGATTTTTAGCTATACGTCACGCCAATTTTAGAAATGCAGTTTAAAAGACTGCCATACCGCCGCCAATTTGAAAGATTAAATTTAAAAATATCATGTACCAGCCAAAAGTAGTATTAAAACATAACCTAAGTCTCAAAAATGGTAAAGAAAACTTTGCTTTAAAAAAAAAATTATGAAAATCACCAAATTTTTCCCTCACCCGATAGTGTCTGCCCTTTTAAAATATGAAGCGTGTACGCGGAGCTATGGAAAAGATCGATTGCTCAAACGTTCTGCGGGAAGTTCCTAGATTAAGGGGCGGGTGAGGGATTGCATTTTTCAAGAATATTGTGTCAAAATTCCAAGTCGATCGGAGCAAAATTGACGAAGTTATGAGTATTTGGGCCAAGTTCTCACGAATGGGCGCGACAAGTCGACGAGTTGCGAATTAGTAGAACAGAGGAGCAAGCTGCGCATGACAGTAAAGAAGGAAGAGTTTTGCGTAGACAAATGCAAAAAAATGCTGTAGATCATGTTGATGAAAGCTTTTTGCTCTACGGACCTGGCATCGACGACTCTGTGTGAGTATAAGAAAATTATCAAGTTTTATTTTGAATTTTTCAGTGTGCAAAACTTTAAGGCGGGATTCTACTTTGAAACCATGAAAAAAACGCTATTTTCGTGAATTTTTTCTGAGAATACTATTGAAGATATCGATATGGGGTTTAAACTATTCAATAAATACACTCTTTAAGTACATAAAAAAAAATTTTAATGTATTTTATTCATTTTTTGTACACGTAAAATATGTTTAAAGCCAACGCCTCGAAAAGCAGGTACCGTTGCCGTGGTCGTGAAATCTTCCCGACGGATGGTCTGAAACAAAAAAATCAAATAGTTTCATGTTCAGTATGTCTTCAGGAACCGACCTAACTAGAATATTTTATATACGTGCAAAATTAACAAAATGGCGGCTAAAATACGAAAAAAAAAATGCGTTTTTTTGGGTCTTTTTTTGCAATAAAAAAATAGTTCTAATCAAAATTTTAAGTTGATTGTGGTTAGGTCGGTTGGTACACACATAAAGAATATGTGTTCCAAATTTCATAAGGATCGGTTCAGTACTTTTTGAGTTATCACGACCACGGTACTTGAAAATGTCGTTTCGAGAAAAACGCGTTTAAAGTTTTGGTGAGTGATAAATCGTAGAAAAAATGATCTTACCCTCAATCAGCGATGCCTGGGCCATATAATATGCCTTCGACGTGTTCCAGGTGGGTGTTTTCATCCAATTTAGCCTTTTCAAAGTTTCAAAGTAGAATCCCGCCTTAAAGCGTTTTTCTGAAACTTGTCATGTTTGAAGTCCGTGTACGCCATAACTCAAAATCTACTGGACCAATCGTTTTGAAATTTTGCACAGTACTTCTTCACATAATTCACCGGGTATTGTCGGGAGCTTTTTTGTTTTTTAAAATAATTATTAATTTTACAACGACAAATTAGCCGATTTTTTTAGCGAAAATCGGTTTTTTGGCTCCCAAGTGCTACGAAAAATTTAAAAATCGACAAAAATAATCCTCCCGTGGTTACCTCGAGAAACATCTCCTTTAACAAGTTTTTTTCGAGGCACCTACGGAGATTCACTGTCACTCGTTCAATTTTCAATATTTTGCAATGAAAATTTAGGACAATATTGTTCAAATGTTGCATTATTATATGGAAATCGACTGAAAAAACTAACACTATCGGTATCGCCAAAAAAAATTGTAAAAACATGTCTTTTTTCACCGAATTACCTTACCCCGCCATTAATTTAGCTCGAATTAATCGATCAGAAGTGAATATATCGTCGATGGTTTATGTCTAAAAGTCAGAGTTCCACTTCCATTCGAGTTGCCTTCGGGAAGTAAGTCGATTCGTAAAGATAATTTATACCAGTTCACAAAGTTTGTATACCAGCTAATAAATCGTGTGCAAACGGCAATCGAAAAAGTCACAAATCACAACGTCGTAAATCTCCATTTTTGTCGTACGGCAAAATTGGAATCAACTATAAGCGCCCAATGGAGTTCGTGAATTTTCCAATTAGCGAGATCAGTCTAGTATGACGATCCAACGTGGCCGCAGTGCACGAATCCTGGCACAGGTCATTATTCTGATTTTTTTCACGCAAATAAGCGCTTCGCGTATTCGAGATGAGGATTCGTCGGCCCGGGAAGATCGTGGGTAAAACAAAATATTGCATCTAAACTCCGTGAGCGTAAATTAAGGGGGGAAATCACAGTAGCACACAAAAAAATAGGCATATTTTCGGGAATTAATTTTGGCTGAATAAAAGTATCAATCGAAAATCTGTAAAGTAGGTTTTATAGCAATACTAAAAAAGTACAAAATGTAATTTTTTCAATAAAAAATATTTAAAAATGGCGGCTGCGCAGCATGTGCCCCAAGGCGCCTATTTTTGAAAGCGTGTCGATGGCCGAAGACGTAGACTCCTTAATTTTTTACCTGGAAGAAAAAACCAAAATTTTTTAGTTTCCATATAACAACAGCTAGCGAGCTACGTAGGATTTTTTTCTCGATATATTGATTTTTCGCAAAATGGTGCATGTTTGAAAATAAAGTTAAATTTTTAACAAAAAAAAACGCCATAAAATCGTCGATAAAAAAAAACTGAGCCATATAAAATAAAAAATCCTACGTAGCTCCGTGGAGAAAGATGTTTCGAAGCTACTGTCAAAAACAATACACTACAATAAAAATACAACAATTTCCGTGAGAAGGCTGTGCCTGTTTACTTTTTTAATGAATTATCGAATCGTGGTTCTATTTTTGAGACGCAAATAACCAAATCATGTTCTAATCGGGGCCTATTTCTCTTAGTGTTTATGTTTATCATTGAAGAGAACGTTACAGTTCAGTAAAAGAGACAAAAACCCAGCACTCTTAGCGTAGAATTAGAATTTTTTACTGAAGCTAGATGGTTGCATACTGAACGTAACCCCAATGAAATATTGCCCCTCAACTCGCCCCAACCCCAAGAAATAAGGGTTGAAAACTTCAAAATCGCCTATCTCGATAGTTGATGGCCCGATGTAAAAATGTTCCGAACAAAAGTTATTTGGAATAATATAATACGTATAAAGTTATCTGACGTCCAACCTCCCATCGTTGAAAATAGCGGCACAAAAACGCGAGAGCACCACGGACCGAGAATTTTTAAATCGTTTTTGTGCCGCTATTTTCAAAGATAGGGGGTTGGACATTAGGCAACTTTATACGCATTCGATTATTCCAAACAATTTTTGTTTGAAACATTTTTTGATCGGGCTTTTAATTATCGAGTTTCGGCGATTTATCAGTTTTCAACCCCTATTTCTTAGGGGTTGGGCGAGTCGAGGGGCAAAATTTTCATTGGGGTTATTTTCAGTATGCAGCCATCTAGCTTCAGTAAAAATTCTAATTCTACGCTAAAAGTGCTGGGTTTTCGTCTCTTTTACTGGACTATTAGTTCACATCGGTAGGAAGTGGCGAATGGCACTAATAATTTCAGAACTTCCCAACTACAAAAAATTCAAAACATGTTTAAAGTTTAAAAATCATTTTTCCTCGGACCGTATCATTTTTGGGATGTTCATACATCATTTAAGGCAATTAAAAAAATTACATTTTTTGTTTTCTAAGCTATATAAGGCCTTAAGGAGTTTCGAGACTAAAATCGAAATGTATGTAGACGATTGAAATTATATCACTGAGAGATTAATTTAGCATGCCTTAAGTGTCGAAACATTAATTTGTTTCACAACATAGTTTCAAAGATGTTTTATCTATTTTTAATCTCTGGTATTGTGTGGCGAAAAAATTGTAAAGATTTAGTATAGTCAATACCACATATATATAACGGGTGTTCCGTTTTAATGTTAACCCGATCTATCTCGAAAAATACTGCTCCGATCAAATATTGAGTAAAATAAAACTTTTAGGTTTTAAAAGGGGACGTTGAAAAAATATTTTCCCGTCCAAAATTCAAAATGGCGATGTTAACATGGCCGACATGTTTGCAAAAATGGGATTATGAATTATTTACCAAAAAATTTGTCAGGCCAAAACTAACAACTTTTGTAGGAACATTTTTTTACAACGTTCATCATTTTCAGGTTAGAATGTAAGTTTTACTACTTGAGCGTTATTCAAAATATACCACGCGAGGGTCTTCAATATCCCTAGTGTAAATGTGTGTGTGTTCCGTTAAAAAAAACCCAAAGTCACACGCACCCTTAAGGGGTCTTCTCACTTTAGCTTTCTCACGCTAAAAAAGGCTATTTTCACTATTCATTTGATACGTTTATATTATACATATTGATATAAAAGTTGTTACACTTAATAAATACACTTTCGAAATACCTTTTAAAAATTGATTTTATTTTATTCACTATTTATAGATGAAAATGGTAGTTAAAAAATGTCCTAACAAAATTGCAGCTCTGCGCTGTTGATGAAATCTCGGAGATGGATCCTCCGAAACAAAAAATCAAACAGTTGTAGATTCAGTATGTTAATGGCTATAGCGCATATTATACGATTTTTGATCCATGCGAAAATAACAAAATAGCGAACATTTTACGAAAAAAACACAAAGAAACTTTTTTTCACCGATTTTGGCAAAAAAAATAGTAAATATTAAAATTTAAAAAAATGCTTGATATGCGCTACAGCTATAGTTGTAAAGAATATGTGGTTAAAATGTCATAAGGATCGGTTCAGTAGTTTCGAAGATTTTATCAACAATAAGCCGACGAAAAACGTTGTTTCGAGAAAAACGCGTTTAAGGTTTGTTTGGGTTACGTAGATACATCAATTTAAAAAAAATATATTTCGAAAGTGTATATATTAAGTGTAACAAATTTTATTTCAATATTTATGATATAGACTTGTTAAAAAAATTCATGAAAGTAGCCTCTTTTTAGTGTCTAAAGTGAGAAGACCCCTTAACTTGGGTTTGTTTGATACCGGAAGTGACGAGCTGCAGAGACCTAATCCTTGTTTGGGTTTGTCTCGGTCATCGATCAAACCCAAATGAACCCAAGCAAACTACACCCACATACACACGCACACTAGGGATGTTGAAAACTTTACCTCCACGTGGTACATTCTGGATAGTGCTAAACTAGTAACAATGATATTCCAACCTAAAAATTATGAGCGTTATCAAAAAACTGTACCTACACAAGTTGCTGGTTTTGGCCTGACAATTTTTTTTGGTGAAAAATTCATGATTTCATTTCTAAAATAACATTTCGGCCAGCGTCGTCATTTGAATGTTGGACCAAAAAATATTTTTTTCGACCATCCACTTTCAAACCCCAAAATTTTTATTATCTTTAATACTTAATCGGAGCAGTATTTTTCGAGATAAATCAGGAATAAGTTTGAGATGGTATACCCGGTATATTCGATATTGGATTAAGGATGTTGAGTCCCTATGAAACATGTTAATGTTAATTGTTCAATAAATAGCTTCTTAATCGTCATGAAATTTTTACACGACCTCCTGAATACTTCATGTAAAAACATACCAAATTTTCCGAATTCTATCATCATTACTTCAACCTCCTTAAGGGTTGAAATAAAAAATGATCAGAAAAATCTGAAAATTTGGTATGTTTTTGTATGAAGTATTTAAGAGGTCGTGTTAAAATTCCACGACGATTAGGAAGCTCGTTATTAAAAAATTAACATTTTGTTAAGAACAATTTTTAAAAGAAATAAAAAAAAATTTATCAATAAACTTCGTTTTGTTTCGCGCTGCTTTTAGTATATTGTAGATATTATAAAATTGTGAGGTCAAAAAAAACTTATTGCAAAGTTACATCAGTTTCCATAAAACAACATTTAATTTGTGAATGTTAATTGTCCAATAACGAGCTTCCTAATTGTCGTGAAATGTTTACACGACCTCTGAAATACTTCATACAAAAACATACCAAATTTTCAGAATTTTATCATCATTTGCGATTTGAGACTCAACATCCTTAAGGCTAAGGTTCCAACCTCCTTGATTGTCAAAATAATAACTATTAATATCATTTCCCGGCCTAGCAATATTTTTCAACAATATTACGAGTTGGATGTTTCCCAATAGTAATTAATTGTTGCTTGACATTTTATTCGCAAGACGTTGGCAGCCCGATGAAAATGTATTGTATTTTTATCCCCACTCTTGCAGCCAAGGCACGGTATCGAAACTCCTTAAGTAATGGGATACAAATGTGACCGTTTAAGATAATAGGTTGAATAAAATAACGAAATAACGGCTTCGAGATTTTTCTCCTCATCCCCACTGTTCTTCAGTGAATGACGAAATTCATTTCCATTGAGTGCCATTTCGTAACGATTATTGTGTCGTTATAGAAACGCAGCAAAGCATTATTTCGTGAATAAGCAATTGAACGCTCCAAAGCTGGGTCATCATTTGCCAATGGGATGGCCAGAGAATTCAGCTAAAATTCGTACAGGTCGAACCAAAGGATTCGAAATCAATGGCATGTGTTGTCCCGAACTCGCCGTCGCCCCAAAAAATCTATCAAATAAATCGCTACCACGGTAATTACGCTTATTAACGTATACTCGTGTAGTATGATAATTGTTGTTTGCCACGTTTGTAACATTATAATTGCATCGTGTTGTAATCGCGGTATTATTGACCTGATGTATTGTTATTGTTATTATTACGCGTTAATTATTAGTGAGAACCGAAGGAGATATGCGAGATCGTAGGTCAAAACGATGAAACCTCAATTTTCTTAGGACATCGGGACCATCTTACTGGCAACCAATTTTGGATGGTACAATTATAGCTGCAATTGGCGGCCTATTTACCAAGCGTATCAAGGACGAATCAAATCGGTAAGATTTGGGAATGAGGGCAATTGATGGACACGCAGTAATGATTCAATATATTTTATTGTAATTAGTATTTATATCGATAAATACTTAGTATTTATACTTAGTATGTGTACTTAGTATGTATACTTAGTATGCGTCCTTAGTATGTATACTTAGTATGCGTACTTAGTATGTATACTTAGTATGCGTACTTAGTATGTATACTTAGTATGCGTACTTAGTATGTATACTTAGTATTTATAATTAGTTGTTACACTTAGTATTTTATCTTAGTATTTATACTAAGTACTAATACTAGTATTATACTAAGTACTAATTAGTACTTAGTATAATACTAGTAGTATTATACTAAGTATTATAAGTAGTATTATACTTAGTATTATATTTATATTATACTTAGTATACTGTAAGTATAATACTTAGTATTATACTATACTACACTATACTATACTATATAGTATACTATATAAGTAGTATACTATAAGTATAATACTTAGTATCATACTAAGTACTAATACTTAGTACTTATACTTAGTATTTGTACTTAGTTCTTATAATGATAAATACTAATTACGAAAAAATATTTTCGATCATTACTGCGTAACTATTAATTGTCCGTTGATTCTCCAACGATAATGATAATGTGATTACCGGTATTGTTATCATAATTTACCATTAGCATTCAAACTGTAATCATAATTATAATTGTTGTTGGTCTTTTTATTAGTACTAATATTATTGTCTCCGATATAAATTGGTTTAGGGGCGAGTCTGTATACTTTGAATATTGACTAATAGGTAATTTTAGATATTTTTTATCGGTATTGTTGCTGCTATTATTGATATCATCGCATCCATAACGCTTGATATTCATAATTGGCGTAATTATTGTAATAGTCACAATTATCATTTTCATGTGTTGTTGTTGTTGGTGGTATAATTATTATTGCATCTATAAAACATTATAGCAACAATAGCCACACATTATTATAACCCGTATAATAAGAATTATTATTATTGCATAAGACACGATAACAATAATCACCCCACGCATTATTATAACCCGCATATGCATATTATTACGCGGAGGCTAGCCGTCTGGTTATCGGACGAATAAGCGTATGTTATTCGTCCGGATAACGGCTAATTTCACACGGTTCACGCTGTAAAACGCCCCAAACAAACAATCCCAAACAAATCAAACCCAAACAAATCAAACCCAAACTAAACCATTCAAAACAAAACCCAAACAAACCCAAAACCAACCAACCAAAAAACCCAAACAAGACCAGCTAACCCAAAAACCCAAACTCAAACAAAAACTTACCAACCCAAACCAAATAAACGCAAACAAACCAACCCAAAAACCCAAACTCAAACAAAAACTAACCAAATAAACGCAAACAAACCAACCCAAATAAACAAACAAAAAAAAAACTAAAACCCAAACAAAATCGACCAACCCAAACCAAACACAACTAACCAACCCAAACCAATCAAACCGAAACACAACCAACCAACCCAAATCCAAACAAACACAAACAAAATTATAAAGATTTTCTTCGGATGACTACGTGTAAATTGTTCTTCCGGATAAATTGTTTAACGATTTGACACATTCTATCCGGATAATTATATAATTATTTTATTATTCGTCCGGATACTAGCTTACACGAATCACAATAATATTTACGGCGTGAACTGGGCCGCTATCCGGACGAATAACATACGCTTATTCGTCTGATAACCAGACGGGGAGACACTCCATCATCATTATCATCATTATTATTATTGTTGTTGACAGTGTTATTTTTTGGGTTTAAACTATTTTTTATCATCATTGTTATTGGTGTTGTTATAATTATTATCGTATCCATCAGGCATGATAACAATAGTCACCACAAACATGAATATAATTGATATTACTATTGTTATTAATATTATTGTTGTGTTATTTTTCGTGGTTGATGGTGTTGATACTGTTATTCGTCCTTTTTTTAAACTTTTTATATATACGGAAGAAAACGAGTTAATTATTCATTTTTCGTACTTTGCATGTAAACATGTCACATTTTTTTGTTATTGTAATTGTCATTATTATTGTCGGAGATATAAATTAATGTAGGCTAGAATCGTATTTATTTTACAGTTACCGAACAACAAGCTTTTCCTTTCAGGGAGAGATTGGAAAGAATACGATTACGGGAAATGCAATTATTGAAAAATTTAACGAAATTAATAGACGACTTTGCGGAATTCGATACTTTGAGAAGAAAAACGGAAAAGGCGGAAAAGCACATATATCAAGAGACACGGTGAGCAACGTTTTCTCGGAGAGTTAACGATACCGTTGGGTCCGGAAAGGATTATAAACAGATAGCAGATGCAGCGACATTGTTGAGATGAGACTTATGTACGTTTTGAGAATGATTTACGGGATATGAAAATACGTGGGCTTCAGTGTACGCGTCACGTGTGCGCGAACAACATACCGATTTCTATGTAACAGAATTTATGCATACATGTTTTCATCGTGTAGATATCATTCAGAGATATTTCAATAAATTTTGCGCCGATGTGAAGATACATGGAGAAACGGAAATCCTTGTTGGATAGGAGGAATTATAGATACATTTATTGAGCCCTCCTTGTCTCTTAGGCTTAAGGAAGCTTTCCAGTGTGACAGCCCGAAAAATCGCTGTTTTTCGCGATTTTTTTTTTTAAAGAAAAAATAATCTAATCGGTCTGGTTTTTTTTTTGTATATTAATTGGGTATTGAAGAATACAAAAAAATTTTTTAAAGATCGATTTATTTATTAATTAATATCTATAAAAATGATGAAACAATTGTTGCAGAAAATGCACTTGGATGTGGTGTCCACGTTGGGGGTCACAATTTTGATCTGAAACAAAAAACACAAAAAGATTATTGATCGGTATATAATTGGCTTTCGTGCTATGGAGGCTTTTTTTTTTTTTTTTTTGCAAAAATGGCGCCGGTTTGAACAAAAAGTATCGATTTTAGCATTTTTTTTGGCAGTTTTTTTTACAAAAAAATAGGAAGATGTCAAAAAAAAAAGCTTCCATAGCACGATAAACAATGACGTTAAGAATATTGTGTAAAAAATTCAACTCGATAGCTTTAAAACTCTGCCCTCCAAGTTGGACACCGTTTTGAAAAATACTGTTTCGAGAAAAACGCGTTCAAAGTTTCGCTGTAGCTGTAGCGCTCCGTTGCCTTCTTCCAAGAAATGCTGTACAGTAACCGAAATAATCTGAATTTCGGCATGAAAATTTCAGGGAATATTCGGAAGAGTGTATACTATTCGATAAAGCAAAAAAAAAAAAAATCGATTTTTTGAAAATTTCACACTGGAAAGCTCCCTTAAGGGCTCACGTACACCTGAGGCGGCTAAAAGTAAGGTTATGTTTGGGAATTTTTTTGTGTATAAAACTAAATTTTGTCGAACAACCCCTACTTAAGCCCTTAAGGAGGTCATTTCACGTGACAGCTATTTTTTGCGCTTATTTTTGGAAACTTTTTTGGTACACCGTTAAAACAAACTATCTTTGAATTGTTACCACTCCATTTATTAGAATTCTTATAGACTACTCATCTAAATCTAGCCTATAGAATTAGCATACTCTAGTGACTGACTTGATTGTCAACCAACTCATTTACGACGTTTTGATTGACTGGACCCTGGGCCTGAATTCTGTAGGACAGACCGGTCGCGCCACTTGCATATCACGTCGATCGGTGTCATCTACATACAAATCGGCGTGGATTCAAAGCAAGGATTCACTCAGTTGTCATCGTGGAGTAGGGCCCTGTTGCTCATAAACCTGCTAGGTTTATGAGTTTTTTTGGATTTTTGGAAAACATACTTGGCAGATTTGCATAACATTTTCATGGGACCACATCGCTGTGGTTCTCTATACAGCAAAGGAACAACCATTCAAATCGGACCAGCCAACGCGGCGTAATCGGTATACATGCATATGAAAAATAATCATACAAATATATAGCCGAAGAACAGTTTGAAGGCGGTTTACAATGGGCTTACATCACATAAGAGCCTGCTGAATCAATTTTGGCTAGAAATTTAAAAAAAGTCAATTTTCACGTCTTATGTCCTATCGATTACGACCAATTCGAATCCAGTGGTACAATTGAATTCCTAACACTCTTGTCGTTGCAAAATCATCCGCTGATTCCGATTTTTCCAGGTATAACTCGATTGGACCAAAACGCTTGATTCAGGACACGTTTATATAGTAGTATAAAGTTTTATTTGCACAACTTTTTACAAGACATTAATATCCCACATACATACTTTTCACCAGTGCTGGGCAAAATTGTAATAAAAAATTAACAATTACAAATTACTAAAGGTAATTTGTAATTAAATCGTATTCCATTAAAATTACTTTTAGTAATAATAATTGAATCGGAGTTCATTGAAATTACTTTCGATAATTGTAATTGAATTAGAGTCCATTGAAATTATTTCCAGTAATTCTAATTGAATTGGAGTTAATTCAAATTACATTGAGTCATTTTAATTAAGTCGAAGTTCATTAAAATTACTTTCAGTGATTGTAATTGAATCAGAAATCATTACAATTATTTTCAGTGATTGTAATTAAATCAGAAGTTATTAAAATTACTTTCAGTAATACTAAACCACGCAATGTGGTCTCATTAGATTTTTTTTGCTTGAGAGAATTCTATGCATCGAAATGAATATCTCGTTTTTTTGTTCGTAAAAACGAAGCTTTTTTATACAATATTTTACAAAAATATTGTATGAAAAATAATTTTAGCGAAATTTAAGTTGCGCCATTCGAAAGAGTGGCCTTGAAAATAGTCGACAAGCTACTTTAGGAATTTTTTACCCGATATTTTCATGGTAAATAATCACGTCGAAAAGAAGACTTGTGAAAAGTGTCTTTGTGACGTTACAGGGTTAATCGTAAGAAAATTGTAATTGATATAAAAAAGTAACAATTTTCCCAAGTAATTGTAATGAATAACACAAAAAATACTATTTTTTCCAGTAATTGTAATTGATAACGGAAAAATTACAATTCTTTCAAGTAATTGCAATTAGCAGCAAAAAATTACAATTTTTTCAAGTAATTTCATTTGGCAACAAAAAAATTACAATTATTTCGAGTAATTGTAGTCGATAATCACAAAATTACAATTGTTTATAGTAACTGTAATTGATGAATAAAAATGTATAATTGTTGCCCGTAATTGTAATTAGTGACTAAATATTGCAGCTATTTACAGCAATTGTAATTTACGGGTAATGAAATTACAAAAGTAATGTCTGCTGCCCAATTCTGCTTTTCACTCATTATCTATACCCTATATTCCTACACTCCGCATTATTTTCAGGCTCCCTTTCGTCATTCATTCGTTCACTCCGTCAATCTCTCCTTGTCCTCCTTTAGTCATCTTTCTGTACACTTCCTCTATTTCCCTAAAAGGACACGTTCATTAAAAAAATCCATCCCCTGGGCTAAATAAGAACTGGACAAGAATACGACTTGGAAATTCGTGACTACTAACGATTTTACACCGCATAAGAGCCTGTTTGATCAATTTTAGCGAGAAATAAAAAAAAGGTTCACTTTCACGTCTTGTGTTCTATCGATTACGACCAATTCGAATCTAGGGGTCCAATGGAGTTCCCGACACCCTCCACCGCATGCTCGAAAGTAAAATTACCTACCCGTACTTTCAATACTATTCTGTACTAATATTGTACGCATTTTGAAATGCCAATACTGAAATCGTGTAATTTTATTTTTATATGTTTTTCGCACGACTGAATGAATGCTTCACTCTGTCCCGCCGTAGCTTCGCCAAAAGCCAAAATTGGCTTTCCTAACATGCGTTGCATGGGACTAGTCCCGGAGAACATCATGGTTCTGTTGACAATGAAAAAATTACGAGGCAGAAGTTCATAAAAAGGTGAAATAATCGATGGACGTTTTACAGTTGTGAAAAAAGTAATCACTTTTAAGCATAGGTTTTTCAATTGATGAGTTCATAAAGTATGAAGTATATGACGAAACGTGGCCGTCCGAATAAGTTGATGAGTTGGACGACTTGGAAACGCTGTGAACGATTGGCCATGCACCAATGTGCATGGCCAAGATAAATGGGCTTAGATAAAACAAATAACCAAGAGTATTTGAAGAAAAACCGGGTCGAAAAAGTTATCATTTGTAGAAATGACATGCGAAAAAGTAAAAGCAGATGGTTTTTTCACCAAGATAACGTAAAGCCCCAAATCTGGGAAAATCGTGGGACTTTTACTGAACTGAAATTCCAGCATATGGTAGGACATGATCTGACCTATCGACAGTTGCAGGATTAACCATTAATTACAGGACTCATTTACAGGCACGTATAACGTGTGTACACAATAATAGATGCCGACTAAGTGTGCTATCTTTTATTAAACTGGTAGTGACGAAATTCATATTGACACAGACGAAGGATGACTAAAGAAGAAAAGAAATTACTTGAGAAAATAACCTGTTGACCCAAATGAGCCAAGCGTCCACTGTGCCGACTGCAAACGTTTTGTTTGTTTCTATAAATCGATACAGTCGAGTAAACGTGGCGAACGCTTGGCGACCCCCACCGACGAATCGACAAAAAGCCAACTTAACGAGTACCCGAAAAATTACAGGCTTCGGGCGAAAACGTAAGTATAAATAACGAAAAAAAAGAAAGGCCATACGAGTAGGCTCTTCAATTCTGGATTAGGAATCACCAACGTGGATTCTTGGTTGCCTAGCTCATCGAGAAATATTCGACAAGGTCGTACACATATTGTCTCCCTCCATTGGCTTCGCAGTCGAGATCGCGAAGATGATCCCTCGATCTTTTCTCGTCTTTTTTTTTATTGACAATAAATATCAACGCTCGATAGTGTTACAAGGACGTCTGCTTTGACGGATGACCATCGGTCACCCCGCGTATATATTCCTTCGCGATCTATTAATTTTGCATCCAACTATAATTACGATAATCATTTTGTATAATCCGACCGAATAATCATTTTGTATTCGACACCTGCAGCGTACCGTTAAGGGGGGCAATACCTTTAGGCGAGGAAAAAATTGCTCATTTTTATGATTTCTTAAATCCGTGTGTTGTCACCCGGGTATCCAGGTACCCACCAGCGTACGTTTTGTTGAATAATTTTTTTTTCAAAAAAAGATTGGCCAAACCTTCTCGAATCTCCATGATTTGACCGATTCTCTATCGAAATTTGCGTTCTACATATTTAAAAAAAAATTTAACTTGAAAAATTTTGCATTTGAAAAAAAAAACACGTATGAGCCACCCGGGTACCCGGGTACCCCGATAGAAAAAGCACGATTATCGTATAGTATATCATGAAACAAAAAGTTTGTTGAAAAAATTGAATAAGTAAATATGGATTAATATATAAATAATAACAATACATATATTTATTTCAAATTGTTTATTTATTGAATGTACTGTATATAATAATAATCACTATCACATTTTGAAATGTGATTGTTGGACAAAAATCATGGAGTTTTCGTTTTTTGCACAGTAATATACAAATACTGTATGAAAAATTACAAAAAAATAATTAAATTTTAATCTTTTACACAGATATATTAGAAATCAATGATTACAATTTACACATTTTGTGACTTTTGCTGTGTGCCGATCACAAACGGGCTTATTACAGTCAACGCAAGACTTCGTTGCCTTTCTTCTCTTTCGAATAGGCTGCTCGTTGCAATTGAAGCATGATCCAACTACAACTTTTCTACCACTAGCGTCTCGTTGATCGTTGTTATCAGTCACCACTTCTGTTAGTGGCCTTTCATAGTAACTTTCGATTGCGATTTTCGTTGCATGATTTCGCATGACTTGCTGGTTAGAAAATCGCTTTTCTATCTTTGGCATGGCTAGTTCTTCTGAGAGCTGGCGTAGAAAAAGTCTGCCTCTGTTAGTTTTCCTTTGCAAGCATATCATTATTTTCATAGTAAGTAACGTACACAGCAACACCGGTGATATCCAAAGTATCGTAAAAAAACTATAGATGTGCTGACTACACTATAAAAATTTGAACGAAATCCGTTCAATAATTTTTGAGGTATCCGGAAAGTCCATTTGAAAAATACAGTTTTGAGAAAAATGCGTTTATCAGTTCAACCACGATTTAAACAAAGAAAATGTAACTCACCATTAGTCTGCTATGCCGGGTCTACAAAACACGCACACATTTTTGGCAATTTGGGCGAAACGTTTTTTTTTTTTCGATTTTTTGGACCTTTCAGATGGGATGACCGCCTTAAGGCAGTCCTATCGCCAGACTTCCATTCATAGAATTTTCATATTTTTTTTTGAACTTCATTACATATATTTATAATCGTCTCTGTAAAATTTCACGGTCGGTTGCCGACCTTGTTACAGAGAAAAAAAAAATTGCGTACTTTTGTGAAGGAATCCCGAGACGACATACGAAAACCCAATTTCCGGTCGCTACATAAGTGTATACAATAGTGAGAATCCGTCAGATTCTTAAAAATAATCAGACTTACATACTTAACACTTGTAGTTATCCAATGCTGTCAGAAAAAAATACGCTTATTGACCTAATTTTCATGTAATATCAAGTTTAATTTGAACTTCCGGTATTGGAGGTATTACGACTTGCTACGATAAAGAGACGTGACAGCAAGGCGACAGCTGACTGTAGTCGTAACCTCATCTCACTCATTCGAATTTCCACACATATTTGCGACTATCAACGAAGAAAAAATGACAAATACTGGAAATCGATTAAATGGTACGCTTTGAAACCAAAATATTAAATTTTCCGAAAAAAATGGCTACATTTTGCAACAAAGAAGTACTTTTTCCTTTTAATTTTCAAAAAATTTTCGGTCATGGTATAGACAATAAGGTTAGAAAGATTAATACCAAATTTTATCCGAATCGGTCTATCAGCTATACGTCATGCCAGTTTTGAAAATGCCGCCTAGGAGGCCGCGCCACACCTCCGCTATTTTTAAAGATCAATAAAAAAATACCACGAAACAACCAAAGTTAGTAATAAAACATACCCTAAATCTAAAAAAAGGTGAAGAAATATTTCCTTAATGAAAACATTTTTTCATCGCCTAAAGGTATGTCTCACCTTAAGGCAGGATTCTACTTTGAAACTTTGAAAGGCTAAATTGGATGAAAACACCCACCTGGAACACGTCGAAGGCATATTATATGGCCCAGGCATCGCTGATTGAGGGTAAGATAATTTTTTCTACGATTTATCACTCACCAAAACTTTAAGCGCGTTTTTCTCGAAACGACATTTTCAAGTACCGTGGTCGTGATAACTCAAAAAGTACTGAACCGATCCTTATGAAATTTGGAACACATATTCTATATGTGTGTACCAACCAACCTAACTACAATCAACTTAAAATTTTGATTAGAACTATTTTTTTATTGCAAAAAAAGACCCAAAAAAACGCATTTTTTTTTTCGTATTTTAGCCGCCATTTTGTTAATTTTGCACGTATATAAAATATTCTAGTTAGGTCGGTTCCTGAAGACATACTGAACATGAAACTATTTGATTTTTTTGTTTCAGACCATCCGTCGGGAAGATTTCACGACCACGGCAACGGTACCTGCTTTTCGAGGCGTTGGCTTTAAACATATTTTACGTGTACAAAAAATGAATAAAATACATTAAAAATTTTTTTTTTATGAACTTAAAGAGTGTATTTATTGATCAGTTTAAACCCCATATCGATATCTTTAATAGTATTCTCAGAAAAAATTCACGAAAATAGCGTTTTTTTCATGGTTTCAAAGTAGAATCCTGCCTTAATGCGACCGAATAATCATTTTGATTTCTACACCTGCGGCCTCCCGTTAAGATTCTCCAATTTCACTGCAAAAATATGGCACAACCTTGCAAAGAATCAACTCGCAGTAAATAATAAAGGTGAAGAAGCGAGTGACGCGTGCCAATTATCAAAAATCATTCTACCGAGATACCCGGCGCCCGGAGCCTACGAACAAATGGTTTTCGTATACACATAAACGGGTGCATCGGTACAATATTACCGAACGTGATGGGCTGCTCTTCTGTAACAATGAGAGAAAGTTCGAGCGAAGCCTCGAATGAAAGGCGTGCCGCAAAACGCACATCTCGTCTATACAACCGAGTCCCCGCGGCAATAGACCGAATCGCCTTCACGAGTACTATTTTTCTCCACTCGAAACTCGCTTCCCGAACGAAAAAAAAAAAGAGAAAAAAATACGAAAGATTCTCATCTACTTCCTCTCCGCTTTTCCTACACGCTGAACGAAAAGGCACGAATTAAAATCATCATCACCAGCATCAGTTGATGCTGGTAAAGTTCCGGACCGTACAAAAATTAACAATTTTTTTTCCCCTTCAGCTTTTGTTATCAGCGAAAATATTTTTTGACGATTCAATTTGTGGATCTCTTAGGAGGATTCGACGAACGGCGTAGCGGGTGGAAAAGTATAATAAATGTGGTAAAAAAAAAATTGGGCAACGCGGAAAAAAAATCATTGCATTATGATGCAATGATTACCCTACCAATGTTTACATTATATCGTTTCCACAGCTTGAATTTCGCATGTAAAACGGGAAATATTTGCGCGTTGTGGATTTGCGCGATTAATTTGCCTTCGTTAAGGGGTTATGCGTAAAAGTTTGAAAAATCACTTTTTCCAAACTCTTTCATCATCAATTTGACAAAAATAGTGTACAAAAAGTGCCGACTATTGCGCAAGATATGTAAGGAAGAATAATTAGAGCATGTTCTTTGAGGTTGTTATGGGGCCGGGTCAAAATGCTACCACCGAGGTGAATTTTTTTGTGGACGTGTATAACCTCTTTGATGATCATCCTGTGCAGTTTGGTTTGATCCACAGTCCCGTTTTTTCGAAAAAAAATCGAAAACTGCTTATTTCGACCGCTTGTCACAACACGTTTATGAAAACTTATCATTTTGCAGTACATTATTCACATCTGCTAAAAAGAATGCTATTACGGAGCCGACAAAATAGGCATGCTTAGACTAATTACCGGACTAAACCTTGACACTGTGAAAATGAGGATTCTCAGCACCGTTATTGAATTATTAATATTTTTAATCGCGAAAAATAAAGCACACAAAATATTGGGCTGTGCAAACATGGCAACGTACGTAGACGACAAAAACGCTACCTACCTTTATTATGCTAATTTACTTTTATTATGGTAATTATGCCCGGGGACCTTGAAATACTTGGTCGGGATAACTAACGAGGAATATCATTTGTTTTTATTCTCTAAATTAGTAATAATTACATAATATTAATTTGATATCTATGTTCACGAATGATAAGTTTCAATAAATTTCTAAGCAAAGACAAAACAGCGGAATTTTTCTGAAACATCGGAACATCATTTTCAGAATATCGGAACATCGTTAAAGTTTCGGATTCCTTTTAGGTTATAGACAGATTCGGTACGCACTTTCCTTTCCAGCGAAAGATTTTTTCACTCGGACCGATATTCATTGTTGACAGCTCCTCGAGTCGATTTTGAGGTTATGAATGGGCAGGTATGTCTCCAACTTCACGACGCTACTTTTGCCAACCTGAGCATTATCATATACCACGATTTACAATGCTGCTGATTCATCTCGTGTTAATCGAGCGAGAAAAAATGATAGAAAATAATTATACAAAGCAATGAGAACATTTCATGTAATTACCGAATGTTCCGAAATGCTCATTTTTATAAGTAGGTGCAGAAAATGGTTTGAAAATCTACGTTTAATAAGATTATTTTATAGTTAACAGTTGGTAGCAGTCAATCAGCCCCATGCACAAGCATAGGGCCGTCCCCTCGTACTTGAGCCCCAACAGCTAGACCCCAAAATAACCTTAATACGGACTGACGTGATTAATACGATAACATAATCAATGGAAATTACATTGCAAGCGCGCATTGAACGTAGTTGCCATCACTTTGAGCACCTTTTATAGGAGTACGTGTTTGCATAGTTTTTATAACCGATTCTAGGCTAAAAAAGTTGAAATATTTTTTACATAATAATTTTAATTCCTTCATAAATATTGAAAAAAAGGTGTGCCGTTTGTAAAAATTGCCGTGGCCTTGAAATCTCCGAGGCGCCTTTGCCTGCTTGAGCCCCGTAGCCAGTAACCTCCTTCGAACTATGCAACTTCTATAGGAAAGGTCAAAGGTCAAAGGTCAAAGTCATTCAAGGTCATTCAAGGTTAGTATCGAACACCTATTAAAATGAAATACAAATCTAAATATCTCGAATCACTACCAAATATTTGGTGGCGATCCGTAGAGATATTTAGATTTGTATCATCGATACGGATCTTGAATGACCTTGAACGACTTTGACCACCGTATGTTTTTTTATGCGGCTCGACGTGCTCCACAAGATGGTTGAAAAAAAATGTACCAATCCATTTAAAAAAGCGGAGGTGACCTTCACTGTGCGTCAGCGCCTCCACCGAAATAAAAAAAATTGATCGCATTTGATGGCCCCCTTCACACCGTACAACGTTTGTCTGCAACATTTTTTTGCTACGTCGATAATCACCGAGTTATTTCGGGTGGCAGAGAAAAGAGGGACACCCTGTATATACCGGTTGTCCCATTTTAATCTTATACCCGATTAATCTCGAAAAAACTGCCCCGATCAAGAACTGAGTATAATAAAACGTTTAGGGTTCAAAGAGGGACGTTGGAGAAAATCGCTTTTAGTTCGAAATTCAAAATGGCGACGTAGAGATGGCCGACATGTTTTTTGAAAATGGGATCATGCATTTTTTGCACCAAAACATGTATCAGGCCAAAACTAACAACTTTTGTAGGTAAAGTTTTTTGATAACGTTCATAATTTTTAGGTTAGAATACCACGTTTTATATTTGAGCGCTATTCAGAATGTACAAGGAGGAGGTACATGCCTCACCATCCTTAGTATAAGTGCGCGTGTGGGTCTGAGTCTGACTTGTTTGCATTTGTTTGGGTTTGTAAAGGGTTTTTCAATAAGCGCGGGTAGATGTTGGAATGGAATAAAACAAGCTGTGTGTGAGGTATTAACGAAATTCTTTTTTTATTTGAAAGGCCTATGCATCCCATTATGTATAGAATATAACATCGTAAAGTATAAGACCTGAAAGAAAAACAAAAAAAATGGTAATTTATATATATTATTAGCTATGGGAGTACCTAGAAATTTGCTTTCAAATTTTGAAAAAATAGCGCACTTCGAAGGAAATAAAACGATTTTTTGCCAAAAAAAAGCAGTATATTGGTTATAAAAAAAAAAGTTTACATTTAATAAAAAAATGGCTACGTAGTCCCATAGAGAATGTAATTATGAAGCTGCTATGAACATTTCTGTCTTCCGAGATTGAAAAAAGTGGTTTCGTGAAAAACGCGTTTAAAGTTGTACGAGCAACTAAGCGCGCGCTCAGAGGCGCTGCGGCAAAATCGATAATTGACCCTTTAAATAAAAAAATTCGCTACAGGACCAATCGCACATTGTTTTTATGCCACCAAAGTATTTTTAGGCAAGAAAGCGTCTTTCCAAAATCCTAGAGTGGTGTTTGTTTGGGTTTGTTTGGGTTGACACGAATGAGGGTTAGGTACATCATCTGTGATCTGTCTTAGATCGCACCCATGTTCAGCGTATATCTATATCCGTATAGGTGACGGAGCACCCCAGCGCCATCCTTTCTCGTTCTCATTTTGGGGACGAGTCGAAAGGCCTCGCTGAACCTCCCGGTATCTAGGCTCCATGGAAAACAAACTAAATATGCAAAATGGCTGATAATGTCAACATACGTTGGGGACATGTGTATCAACACAACAAAAATCGAAAATCGAATGCACGTAGCCCGTGAAATTCGTAGTCATCTTATTTTTTTTTTCACAAACCTGGTATTTATTTTCCTCTACGCGGCACGTAGCCCGTGAAGTTCGTAAAGTCACCTTATTTTTTTTTAACAAACCTGGTATTTATTTTCCTCTACGCGGCTATGTGGCAAAGGGCGTGAAGCCGCTGAAAACAAGTGTTTCGTCGTGTGGTATACGTACACGCGGACACGTGAGTACCAAACGTGCGCCGACGTTCGCGATGACGTGAGAGATTGACCCTTCTTCATTCGGAGTCTTATTACGAGAGAACGCGTCTAACGCGAAAGCTTAGGCGAAAGAGAGGCGGTGGTCGCGTCGAGATTGCACTCGCCTTGAGCAGCGCCTTGTTCTTTCTCTTTACACACTTTTGCTCGTCCCCCTCCCATTTCCCTCTTTCTCTTTCCCTTCTTGACGCCTCTCTCTCTCCCTCTCTCTTCGCACTGCTGATTTTTGCAAAACACGATACGAGTGAGTGGCCAAAACAACAACGACGAGATGCGCAGTGGAATAGCTCGCGGGATTCGCCGCTCTCGTCGCGACGAGCAGCAGCCGCTTGTCCGTTTGACCGCGCGCGGCTATCCGCAAGATGCCAGTACCGTACACGTGAAAGGAAAGGAGAGGAGGTTCCCTCTCGCGAGCCACAGACGCGCGAGTGATCTTTGCAATTTTTTTTTTTGTGTTTCCTCTTTTCGTTGACAGAGTGGCGCGTTACGGGTACAGGAGAGCAGCTGCGACTAATTAACGAGATCGCATGGAAAAAAGTCCGTACTGTTTAGCGTATCTTTCAAGTGGCCACTGCACGTGTGTATATATATATGTTGGAATGTCGCTCCCGCCACCTTGCGAGCTCTCATCCCACTGGCCGGACTCATCGTACGCTTTTCAAGTGGGAGAGAGCAACACACACAAACTCCTTGAACCTTTTTTTCCCTCTATGTAAGACCAGTTTAAAAAATAAAATACTATGAAAGGTCCGCGCACGGAGATTTAAGTCGAGCGGGTCGTCTGTTGCATAAGTCGAAAGTGGCTTTTCGATATTTGGGTGTGTGTGTGTGTGGATTCGCAGAATGGTGATTTTCAAGACATTCGAATTGGAGGTCCATCGCTATGGGCTCCTATTGTTCCCATGCTGAACATTACGTAAGCCCCAATGGCTCCGAAATCCCACTTCCATAGATGTAAACATATTTATATAAGAGTCCTTGCAGGGATCGTCGGGTGGCAAAAACTTAAGCACGGTGCTTGAAACAGCCAGATGGGCTGAATGTCAATATTACGTTGATAAAACGGGTTTGAATGTACTTTTTAAAATATATCTATGACAGATCCTACCTAAACGGGCTACATCTACCTAGGAGGGCAAAAGAATCGCATTTTCCGAAACTATTCTTATTCGATAGCCTCTTAGGTATATACCCTGAACATTTCATTGAAATATTCCTATAATTGTTGTTCTCCTTTTATTTGCGTTGTCTTTATGTACTTTTTGCTGATGTTTTTTCAAAGGCTTCCAATACATGTAACTTTGTGGTAAAAAAAATGCGTTTTTGTTCAACAACCGTATCCCAAAAGACCACGATATTTGGCCATTTTTTTCGGCCCTCTATGCGATGAAAATGTGAATTACTATGATTTCTTCATTTCATTTCTTTACTTCTGGATTGCTTCAATTTTTTTTCAGCACATTCTGCCTACGAAAATTGCTCAACCATTTTCAAAGACGTTCTTTTAGGGATTAACCGTTTATATGCACAAAAATATATAGTGTAATAATGAAAGTAAGAAAATGAAAATATGAAAAAGAACTCTCGTTGTACTCAAACGGCGGAAACGTCAACACCATAAAACGTCAACACCATACACCTCGTTATGGATTTATATCGGTAGTGTATCTCACCCTAACGGAATTCGAAACATACAGTGGGACCGGAAAGTGACGCCTAAGAGGGAAATTCAGATGCCTCGTTTCAATTCCTATCCGGATCACGCCCATGCATGTTCTATGATGTTTTTTTGTTTTCGAGAAAAAAGCATTTTTTACGTTTCTCTTTTGTGTACGTACTTTCTTCGCGATTTCTTCACTTGCGTTATCGTTGAGAAATGCACTGAGTAATAAATGCACGACCAACTGAAGACTTACGTAAATGCTCTAGGTTGTGATCAAAAGTTTAAAAACTAGGTTTGAGCGGATGTCACTAAAGTTGGGATGATAAAAAAAAAATACTCATACTTGTATCAATCATTCCCAAATGCTTAAAAACTTGTAAGATAATAAATACACACATAAAGAAGAAAAAAATTGAAACCTCTGCTATAGGAAAACTATTTTAAAAAGTCTTAAAAATGATTTTTCTCGAAAACTAAAAAAATCGTAAAGCATACGTGGGGTTGATTTGGATAGCTTTTGAAACGAAGCATCTAGAATTGCCTTTTGGACGTCACTTTTTGGCCTTCCCTGTATATATATATATATATATATATATATATATATTCCCTGTATATATATATATATATATATATATATATATATATATATATATACGCACAGATGTCATCGGACTTGCATAACTCAAGATTAGAACTTTGGAATATGCAGGGTTTCGTATGTCAGTCACACTGGTTACATTTCCCGACGTTGACATTTTCATCGCTGGAAAGCAACGAAAATGAAGATTATTTTTATTTGCAAATTTTCATTGGCAGATTTGAGCTACGAAAAACACGCAAACATGTTTTATAATTTTTACGCAGCGTTTTACAACTTAAATCTGCACAATATGATTTCGGATAATAACGAAAGTAAGAAATGAAAAAGAATTTTCTTTGCACTCCAACGATGCATATTTTTTCTTGCACTTCAAACTATTCCAACTTACTTACTTTGCGTCAATCGTCGTCCGTTATTGGTCCAGTATTGTTTTTTTTTATATTCGCACAGGGCGAGTATTAAGGACTCGATTCACCAAAAGGTGTTCATCCCGAAAACAATTGGTGCGTGAAGTGACGTTGGACTTTAAAAGTCCTCAACGACAATGAAAGCAGGTGCGTGCAGTGGCCGTTTTAGAGTTGATTAATGTCGACTCGCTCGGGGCCTGAAGTGCAATGCAATACGCGACGGTGATAACGGAATCGAGGAGCGTAATATTAATAAGTTATATTTCGGGGACAGTTTCGTTGAATTAATTAAAAATAAACCGTCGACTTCAGCGACAGGGCGGCCCTTGAAATAGCTCCTG